>CM052446.1:36323071-36476511 GCA_028533085.1 Varecia variegata | reverse complement strand
ACTATGATTGCACCTGTGAATAGCCACTGCACTTCAGCCTGGGCAACATAGCAAGACCCTGTCTCTAATAGAGGGGGAAAAAACCCAAAAACTTAAGTACAGGCCAAAATGCAATTAGCACAGAATGAGACAAAAGAAAATATCTGGCGGCTACTGCCACAGGCTAGAAAAGATTGCGTATAAAGAACAGATGGAGGAAAAGATAAAGCAAAGTAAGTTATACTTCTTCTAGAAAGGTTAGGTCTCTTCAGGGCTGCAAAAGCTCTAGGATCTGAATTTCCAAGGCCCTCCCCCGACCTCAGGAGCTCTAAGGTAACATTTATTGAAAGAAGCATTTTGACAGTCTCTTCAACTCGGAGTTAATAATGAATGATTATGTAGGTAAGATTTCATCCTGCTACACTGAGGTCCAAGTGGTTCTGGGCTGCTACAGCCTTCCAGGTTCAGAAGAGGAGGTAACCGATAAGGGATGATGAAATGTCAGAAACACATTTCTCCTTGAATAAGGAAGAGAGGAAGACTTAAACAGGTCCTGGGAACTGCCTTTTAGGGGCAGGGTATGGGGAATAGTTTTAAAGACTTGGAAAGATAAGAAAAAGTGGATCTGTCCCCAAGGGTATTATGTTCTTGAAGCTATTTATCAAATGGCAAACATCAGCAACTCTAATATATGTCTATGGGGATTTTTTTCCTTGTGCTTTGGATTCTGATTTTGCAAAGCACATACTTTATACTAGGTATTTTCATTTAGTCCTCATGACTCAAAAGAGGTAGATGTTATCTCCATTTTGCAGATGAGGCTAGGTCATTTGTAGGATGTGCAGTTAACAAGATAGAGAATCAGGGCTCAAACTAGGCAATCTGAGGCCAAAATAACAGTCTCTTTATGAAATCTAGAGGTTTGGAA
Source organism: Varecia variegata (assembly GCA_028533085.1). Taxonomy (NCBI): domain Eukaryota; kingdom Metazoa; phylum Chordata; class Mammalia; order Primates; family Lemuridae; genus Varecia; species Varecia variegata. Next base: position 36,475,604 of record CM052446.1, on the reverse strand, counting down.
GGACAGTCACATCTCAATTTTCCATGAGATGTGCCACCTAAATAGAACCAGTGCCACCTAAATAGAACCAACCCAACTGAGAACCAAAAAGTGGGCAAAAGAATGTGTCCCCAAATCCATGTACAAAGTTTACATCCTTTATTAAATAGCCCTGCACTCAGAACCAGTTGATATTTAGTGTTTGTATAAATCTAGTAAATTTGATGGAATGACTTGACAAAGGCAGACTAGAAATAGCAACTTAAAAGAATATGGAGGCCAGGCATGGTGTGGCTCATGCTTGTAATCCTAGTACTCTGGGAGGCTGAGACAGGAGGAATGCTTGAGGCCAGGAGTTTGAGACCATCCTGAGCAAGAGTGAGACTCTCCACAAAAATCAGAAAAATTATCTGGGCATAGTGGCACCTGCCTATAGTCCCAGCTACTCGGAAGGCTGAGGCAGGAGGATCGCTTGAGCCCAGGAGTTTGAGGTTGCCACTGTCTTCCAGTCCAGGGAACAGAGTGAGACTCTGTCTCAAAAAAAAAAAAAAAAAAAAAAAAGATGGGACAGTAAAAGTGATAGATGTGAGGGAGGATGAGGACCATTGTCACCATGTGTCACCTGGTATTTGAGAGCTTGCCAGGTGCAAGGGTATCTCTGGGCCAGGGATCTGGATGGATGCCACAATGGGTATGAAATATGGCCACTTTTAGAGATGCTTGCACATACCTGATCCCTGATTCCTTGGCAACCCTGTGAGGACTCTATGGGGTAAGGATTATATTTTATAGATGAGAAAGTGAAATTTATCGTGGTTAATGAACTTGCTCCTGGTCACACAAGCCAGAACATTGCAGTAACATGAGCAAAACACAAGTCCTGTAAATTTCCCAGCTACTGCCATCCCTTGGTATCTGCCAGGGATTGGTTCCAGGACCCCCCCAGATACCAAAATCCACAGATGCTCAAGTCCCTTCTATAAAATGCATATAACCTACACACATGCTCCTGTATACTTTAAACCATTTCTAGATTACTTATAATACCTAACACAACGTAAATGCTATGTAAATATTATACTATATATTTTTTAAATTGTATTTTTAATTGCTCGTATTGTTTTCCCGGGTATTTTCGGCCCACAGTTGGCTGAATGCACAGATGTGGAACCCAAGGATGTGGAGGGCTGACTGTGTGTGGTTGTGTGTGGGGGAGAAGACAGATAGCTGTCAGTCATCCGTAAGGGAGTGGCAGAAATGTAACAGGCAACCTGCTGAAAGAATATATGTCTAAAAAACTGTTTTAGAGGGTTTTTTAGTGAGAAACAACGGATACGGTTTTTTAGTGAGAAAGTGAGAAACAACGAATACGATTAGTTTTGCAGAGTGAGGATGTTTTCGAGTATACCTTCTATCAGTGGTTCTCAGAGTGTGGGCTGTGGACCAGCAGCCTCAGCATCACCTGGGAACCTGTTAGAGATGCAGATTCTCAGGCTGCGCCTCTCGCCTGCTGAGTCGGAAACACCAGGCACCGGGCGCAGTGATGTGTTTCAGCAAGCCCTCTTGGCGATTTTTGTGCAGCTGTGCCGCTGCCGTACATGGATGCACATGTTAGCCCTGCCTTGCTCTTGCTCTGACTCTTTGGCTCCCACCGCCTCCCTGGAGCGTAGTTTCCACTTCGTGGCTGTTGGCGTGGTTGGCGGCTGTGGGTGGCTGGCAGGGCACGGCACCTGAATTCCGGAGCCCTGGGCTGACTGCTTTGTCACTTCCTGGCTGTGTGACTTTGGGCAAGTCATTTATAGCCTCTCTGTTTCCTCATCCATGAAGTAGAGTGGTGACCTACCTCAGAGAGTTGTGGGGTACACCTGATTAAATACGAAATAGGTGTGACGGTGACTAACAGTGCCTGGCATTTAGAGAAGTATTTTAAATTTCCACTTGACATCTGGAAAGCCCATCTCTAGTCCCTGAGACGGGCTTGAGAATGGAGGCTTGGACTGCGAGTGCTGCGGTATTCGTCCCCTCTGCGTCCCCCCTGTATCTACACAGTGAGATAATTGAGGCAGCCGAGGAGGAGGAGGTTAAAGCATTGGCCAGGTCAGGGGTTGGCAAACCATGGCCGTGAGCGAAGTCTGGCCCATGCCTGTTTTTGAACAGCCCTTGAGCTAACAGTGGTTTTCACATTTTTAAATGGTTGAAAGAAAAATCAAAAGAGGAATGATATTGTATGCCACATGAAAATTATATGAAATTCAAATTGTAGTGTCCATAAATAAAGGTTTATTGGAGTACAGCCACACTCATTCATTTACATATGGTCTGTGGCTGCTTTTGTGCTGCAGTGGCAGAGTTGAATAGCTGCGGCTGGGACCACATGCCCCACAAAACCTAAAATATTTGCTCTCTGGTCCTTTACAGAAAAGTTTGCAGACCCCTGGGCTGGATAGAGGAAAGAGAGTAGAGTCAGTTCTTATAACAACACTTATGAAGCAGGAGTATCATTATCCCCATTTTTCAGATGAGCAAACTGAGTCTTACAACTCACCCAGGGTCATAGAACCCATAGGTGGTGGAGCCAGGATTTGAATTGAGGCCCAGCTGCCTTCCCAGCCGAGCTTGCACGCACTGCTCTGCTGCCTCATGGTGCTACGGGGGTCAAATTAGGAGAGGCTTCGGGTCCCTGAAAGGCATCAGGCCATGGCTGGCAAGTCTGAAGGGAGAACAAGGGTGCCTTGTAGTGTGATGAACACTCAGGAAGGGGGATTCGATTGTGAAATGTTTATGTGGCATGTTTAACGGAAAGAAGAAAGGCAGGAAGAAAAATCCTTCACACAGCAGATACCTCTGGGCTTAAATCACATTGTACCCCTAGAACAGCACCACTGCCCCTGGAAGAAGTGTTTACCCACGTCTCTCTCCCGGGCCTGTTAGTTAGCCCAGCCTGCTGATGAGGAGCGGTCATTCTGAGCCCACAGCAGGCTCGGGGAAGGGGAACGAGAGCTAGGGAGTAGGGAATGGACAGCGGAGAGTTCTGTTGCCTTTTTGCCTGTAAAATAAGAATGTCAAGGAACAATTGTTTCTTCATTCCTGTGAATGTGAGCCTTGTGTTTTCAAAGGTCAGCGCCTGTGAGCACATCATGGTTTAGAGTGGGTTCCTATGGTAATCAGGCCATCGTGACTGAGGGCATTTTGTGTCAGACAACAGGGTGCTGGATTTTCATCCTTCTGTGCAGTTCATGCTTGTTTCCTGCAAATGTAACCATTTCTCTTTCCCCCTTTTTCTTCTTGTTTTCACCCTTTCTTCACTACACATAGGTCTGGAGCCAGAGCATTCCCCAACAGGTATGGTTTCTCCTGCATTCTTACTGTCCCTGCCTTGCACCAGGCACCCCTGAAGGAGAGGGGAACCAGGAGTGTTCCCTGTGAGTGAGAGGATTTTCTCCCCTATTTCTCAGATGAGTGGAGGCTGTCTTCCAGTGCTGATGCCAATGGAAATGCCCAGCCCTCTTCACTGGCTGCCAAGGGCTACAGAAGTGTGCATCCCAACCTTCCTTCCGACAAGCCCCAGGTAGGCATGTGCCCGGGGGCAGGGTGGGGACTGGTGGGTGGTACCTGTTCTTGAGTCTTCTAGCTTAGACTTGGGACTTCTGCTTGCCCAACTGGATAGTGGAGTAGATTTCAAGCTTTTGGCCAACTCTGGAAAAGCTCTGCAAGGACCAGAGTTAGGAGGAAAGTTGAGGTCAAGCAGAGCTGAAGCTTGGAATGGGTTTGGTCTATACCAGGGTATTAGAAATAGGCCCCAGTGTTTTCTGGGTTTGATATGTATGTGGAAATGTTCTGGAAGAGGGAATGCATTTAGCCTTGAATAAGTAAAAAAAAAAGGTCTGAGCTTGTTTATTTAAAAAAAAAAAACTTTTTGAAGTATAATATTCAAGAGAAGAGTGCATCTTGTGTTTATTCCAATATTCTGGAGTTGGGGCTGTAAGAGTTCCAGCAACCGTATCCTTACAGATTATGATCAAGTAGCTGTGACCAGACTCTAAATCCGGCAGCCCAGGAACGGGCAGACAGAAGTCAAAATGGCAGTTCAGCGCGGCTTAAACCGCCCAGCTCTACCCTGCAAAAGAAAACCCGCCAAAGCTGTGCAAGTTGGAATAAGGATAGTTGTGCCTAAGTCTTTCCCCCTAGGTGGTTTTCCTGATCTTTCATCCTCTCCTCCCTGTTGCTACTTTGCCATTTGGGTGAAAGGAATAGACCCTGTTTTAATTCAGGTGATCTGTGAGGAGTGTTTTTACACAGAGGAACCACATCTGTGGGATGGAGCGGTCCTTTCTCTTAAAGGAAGCTGTGCTGCTCAAAAACTCTTGCAGAAATGTGTTCCTTGTGTGGTCCACTTCTTTGTCCCTTCTTCTGTGAAGGTGCTCCCAGAACTCACAAGGAGTCCGGAAATTCCGCAGTTCCTTCCTAGTTCCCACCCCCTTCTTCAATGATCCTCTGGCACTTGCTCCCGAGGACATAAAATTGCACTGGCCCCTGAAATGAAACTGACTCAGAGATGATGTTTTCCTTCCTCTCTGTAGGCTCCTATCTTCCCAGGCTTAGAGTTTGTCACTTAGGTGTTTGCCTTGTGCACTGAGCTGCCCCCTTAAGCCTTTCTGCCACCTGCCACGACTTGCCTCCCTAAGTACAGCCATGTGCATCCAGGGCCACGGGTTAGAACAGGAGCAGCAAATGTGCCTGGCCTCCCGAACTCCTCCTCTGTGTCTCATTAGACACAGAGACTGGGGTGGCCACTTGTCCAGTAAGCGACCTGCCTTAGTTTTCCCGTTTTGAAAGCCTTTCCCAGCGTACAAATGTGCTGCTTGTGGCAGACACAATTCCTTCTCAGCCGTCCAGGAATGAATACAGTCATGTCTGTGCTGATTAATTCAACACAAATGTAGAAGCACATTCTTTTCCATTGTCAGTGACTTAGTCCAAAGGGTAACTCAGTAATTCCTTTCGGTTTCTTAAGCGGCTCTTTTAAAGAGATGATTTTAAAAGCCTGTGAAGTAAATAAAAATTCCTTTAAAATACATTTATTTAACACAGCTTTATTGAGTATCTCTGTTGTGTTCAGATCCCTGTGTTAAACGTTGCCCTCGAGGAGTTTATAAGGGTGAGCCTTGTAATAACAGCGAGCATCCTGTAATATCTTCTACAAATAGCATGTTTTCTTATCTGTCGCTATCCAGGAAGTTTTTCTTTTTACTGGGACTTCTTAAAGGGAACTGGGTAAACTGCTGATACAGAGTTTTTATTCTGCATATTCAGTGTAAAGTTGGCCATCCAAATTTCCAGAAGCTTTAGGTCATGCCTTACCTCTTAGACTTGTTTTCTGAATGCAGACATGACTTCTTGCCTGTGTAGCCATTGGCAGAGCCGTAAGTACTCACTGGCTGAGACAGCGCCGAGGTGGGCTGGGCTGGTGACCGTCCTGGCCTGATTTCGGCTGAAGAGAGCTCTCAGACCCCTGCAGGCCTAGCATCTCCTCATGGGGCCTGAGCAGGGATCTAGGAGACCTGGGGCCCAGATAGGAATCCTGTGTCCTGCTGGCCTGGACCTGCTGTCCTCTCTCCCCTCCCCCAGTAATAAGAAACCAGGGCTTTCCCCTCTCTGACATCATCATCATCATCACCATCACCACGGTGGTGCCCAGTGGAGGTGGGGATTGGTAGTTTTTGCAACTGTATAAACTATAAACATACTAGATTTTTCAATAAGCCTCATTTTTTCTCTAACCACCTTCTAAAAAGATAAATGGAATTTCATTAGTAGCCAGCTGGGCAGAATGCAAACTGCCTGCGTGGTTCCTACAATGTTTACAATAAAACGAAAAGTAGTTCCTTCCATGCAGAGTCACTGTGCCAAGCCTCCTGCTGCTTTAGGACTAAAAGAAGCCCCAGGGCAGGAAGACCTTTGGCTCTGAGTGCGCTGTTGATACTCTGGGGAGCGTCCTCTACGGGGTCAAAACCCCGGGAAGGTTCAGGCCTGATGTAATGCAGCCCCGGCACCATATACGGCCGTAGCCGAATTAAGTTAAAAACTCGTTGAAGCTGATTTCTATCTTTGGACAAGAAGAAATCACATGTGGGACCTTAGGGCTCAAAGTAAAAGTAAATCTGGGACCAAATCAAAACAATCTTTTGCTTACCTCCATACAGCTATTGTCAGCTCACCTGGCAGTCCCTTTGGGGCATGCTAGTCCAAGCGTTTTGTTTCTAGAGAGCATCAGGTAGTCCGTAAACGTGCCCCAACCTCCAGTCTAAGGTCACTGAAACCCAGTGTTCATCTGGAAGCTTTTGCTGCTGCTGACCACTGGCGAGGGGCTGTTCACTTTGGTTTTGCGGCTGGGACATACGTCCACATTCCACTGGCCCCATCACGGGCGCCCTGTGGGAAGAACAGGCAGTGAGTTAACCTGGGATACCCAAATAGCTGCTTCCCCATTCTGCTTACTTGTACCTTGAAAACTGAGTTTAAGGGATAGGTTGGTTACTGTTTCTAGGTTGATATTCTAATCCAGACGCATAAAATTCTTACATTTTTGACCTATTCACCCTTTCTTGCCACCTGTACTCCGCAAATAGAAAAATAAGATAAAATACAATCCCCAAATTGACCCAGACCCTTGTGCCCTCCCAGTCTTTGGTCCCAACCCATTTATCAGATATTTACCAAACTCTAATATACCTCACCTGTGCAATTTGCAGGAAGGTTCTGGTTTTCCTCTAGTACTGGGATATCTTTAAAGATAGGAGCCAGTGAGGAAAATCTAGGAAAATGAACTCTCCTTATCTTGTGGTCTAATTCCCAGTTGAGCCACATTGGCAGCTGACTGTCACTGAAGTGAAGGTCAGTTTGGAGAGTCACCCCATTTTCTGACCCTCTGCCCCACTGAGACCCTAGGAGGAAAGACCCAGTGAGGGAGGAGGAATGAGATGTGAACTGTGGCTCTGGAGCTCTGAGCCTGTAACCAGGGCTTAGGGCTTAAGTCATGAGTCTCAGGCTTAGGATGGTGGGTGGCAGGATGGGATGGGGCTGGGACTGGATTTTGATAAACCAGGCACAGTCGAATCCAGTGGGCCAGTTAAGTACTTCATTGCTTGGTCCCTTTTTCTGCGTGCATCAAAAATGGGAGACTATGTGCTTTTAATCTCATGCCTGTCTTCCTTCTAATAATTAGTTCCATCCAATTGCTTCCTCTGAGAAAAGAGCACATGTATATTCAAAAGTCCTCAGCATTCTCTTCTTGGTGAGCTTTAATTTGTTATGCTTATGGAATTGAGTGCTAAATCTCAGTGACTCAATTAAGACATCTGTCTCTTGTGAACACAAATAAGGATGGGATGGTTCTTCCAGTTCTCCTTTTCCTAAGGGAAAAGAATGAAAGGCACTCAAAGGGGGTTCCAGTGAACTTCAACTTTTAAAGCTAAGGACTTAAAGACAAAAGGCTGGAGGAAAGGAGGTTTGAGAGGGAATTGGGGGCTTTGGAGTGGCATTTTGTTCCTTTGGCACCCTTCTTGAATCAGGAGGTCTAATAAAGATGCAGCCAACTGAGGATCGGTGTCAAAATTAACTTAGCATGTGGCCTCCTGTGGGCTCAGCCTCCCTGAGACGCAAAGCAGAGTCAGGCTGCCTGTCCAGGTGAGTGGGATTCAGCCCTTGGCTTTACCCTGAAGAGAAGTGTGGGCACCACAAGGAGTCTGACCTGAGGATCTGCTTAAAAATGTGTCAAGAATTGTTTTTTCTTCAGATCATGTTATGCTGCTGTTTCTAATGGTCGTCCTTTCCATTTCTCCTCTTTCTTTTTTTCCCTGTTTTGATACCATGTCTTGAAAATACTGCTAAAGGTTCTCTCTCCCCCACGCCCTCCTCTCCCTAAAGAGGACCACTTTGCATGGCAGCCCCCCACCAGCCACAGTACCTATAAGGACTCCCTCTACCTGAGCTCACCTAAGCCTTACGTCTCACCTGGCACCCCCAGCCAGCAGAACCCCTCACGACCCCAGCCCATCTCTGTCCCCCTGGCAGCTGGATCGGCTCCCAAAGGTGCAGCATATCCTGGTCCCTTGCTTCCAGATTCCGCATTCCCCAGTGCTTCATCCCAACCCCAGCACCACTGTGCAGCCACCAGGATAGTCGGTAGTAAGAATGTCAGCTCTAACCCATGTCATGAGGCAGTTGGGAATAAAAAGGTCAGCAGCTTATATGTACCTTGTTTATCCAATAACATTTGCCCGGCGGCGTCAGAAAACTCCTCTCGTGTTGCACGTGACCCGGCCAAAGGCACTCCCTTGGAGGCTGCAGGCACCCGAGCACTGGCTCCCAGCCTTGTCTCCCGCACAGCCGGCACAGGAAAACCACCCCCTGCTCCTCTTCTTGACCCTCCCAAGCTGTTCTTTGACATCTGTAAAGATGCCGCTAACCGTGGTGAAAGTCCTTCCCTGGGGACTCGGGCTTCGTTCCCAGATGCAGTGAGACCACCTGTGCTAGGCCCCCAGGTTACCTCTGATCCCGAAAACCGGAAGAGCAAAGAACCTTACCTTTTGCAGCCGAGTTATCCAGCCAAGGCAAGGAATTAGGAATGTTTGTGTGTCTTCTACACTGTCTCTTTCCAAACTGACTCGAGCAGCCTGTTTGTTCACTGGGCTGCCCTACCCTCCCTTTCCGTGTTAATATCGCTGTGGCTCGAATCCCGAATTCTTCTCTCTGAACATCTCAGCACAGTGCTCACGCTGCCTCTGTCTCTCTCTCTCCTTTCTGTAAATGCGTAAGTATGCCGGGGCATGGAATCCGTACTCTAGTAATATGGTAAGATACGGAGTGTTTATGTTTTGTAACAAGGTGCCAGAGAAATCGCATTTATCCCAAGCTTTCAGGCTCTACAGTGGTTTTGTGGGTTAAACACAGCCTGCCTGTTCTGTTGTTGTCTCTCTTTCTCTCTCTTAAAGTGTTAAAAGGATTCAAAAATAGATGGATGGAAAGTGGAGTTGGATGGGGCTCCCTCTGTGTCATAGCGCGTCAGGAGGCCAGCTGGCTCGCACCACGTCTCATGTACTCTGAGGAAAGGGCACCGATAAAATATTTCTCAGAGTACATCATTGCATGTCCACTCTTGACCGTATAAATATGGAATTCCTTTCTCCCTGTCACACCCCTGTACGTAACGACCCCCTTATTTCCTACAGGGTGCCACTTCCTCCAGCCCAGCCCAGCCCGAGGTCATAGTGGTCCCTCTCTACCTGGTTAATACTGACAGAGGGCAAGAAGGCACTGCCAGACCTCCAGCGTCTCTGGGGCCGCCTGACCGCGTCCCCACAGTCCCGGCGACCGCCCCTGCCGCCTCACCTCTGACCTTCCCGACACTAGATGATTTCATTCCCCCTCATCTGCAGAGGCGGCCCCAGCACAGCCAGCCAGCCAGTGCCTCTGGCCCCCTGCCCCCCGTTAGCCAGACACCACCACCTCCGCCGGTCCCTCCCGTACCGGAGGCCCTCCGCAGAGTCTCGGAGCCTGAGCCCACGGGAGCTGTGTCAAGTACCGTAAGCTTGCCGGACTTCCCCCCCATGGCTTTCCTGAATGTCTGCTCCCAGCAGTAGAACCCCCTTTCTCACTGAAGTACTAAGCTCTGAGGAAAGCGTTGGCTGCACTGTGCTTGTGTGATGACTAGAACCGTGTCTGCTGTCACTAGAGTGCATGCTCCCACGTGTGTCCCCTCAGCCTCCTGCGGCTGTTCACAAGTCCCTCAAGTCCCTCTTCTCTGTCCTGTCGGGAATGCACACCTCCCTGAAAGAACTTTGTTTTCCCTCTGAGAAAACATCACCTGTGGCCCTCACTTTGGCTAGTCATGCTCTTCACAGGCCAGGCAGATGTGGCGCTGGCAGCCGAGGAAAGCTGAGGAGCTGTGTGGAAAGGCCAGCGGCAGGCGTGGTGCCACGTAGCAATTTACCAGGGAGCAGAGAGCTTCTCGGGGAAGAAAAGTCACTCTTTCATTGATTTGGTAACTACACAGACTCTCTTTTTATAGATAGAAAGGACAGAGACTAGGATAAAAAAAGAGAGCGAGAGTTGGGTTTAATTGAGCAAATGGGCCTGGAAGCCCTGTACAAACATTAGGACTGTTTCCTCCAAAGTCAGACAGTTGCGAGGGCCCCAGAGGAGGAGGTCTCGGGGATCTCTGTGGCCAAGCAGGGCTCCGGTGGTCGTGTGAAGTAAAAGGGCCTGACAGCTCAGGCCCCATCCTAGGGGCAGGCAGGGCTGGGTCCCTTCCAGAGGAGGCAAAGCCCAGCCGCTTTAGGAAAAAGGCTGAGTCAAGGTACTTGGGTCTGCTTTTTCCTCAGGAGCCCTGAGGAAGTGAGAGACTCTGAAAGAACTTCAGTGTGCGTTGTCATGTGAGCATACGTGGATCTACTCCCAGGGCTGTGGGGTTGAGTAGTAAAAGTCCCTGCTCTGGTGCTTGGCCCCAGAGAGAAAGTGCCCAGTGGACGTTAGCCGTGTTGCTGAGGACCTGCCCTAGCCAGTGGGCCAGAGTCACTCACAGGCAGGTAACTGGTGAATTAACAATGAATCTTTGAGTTCCTTCCATGTTAGAGGCATTCTGCTCAGTACCTTGGGTACAATCATAATCCCGTCAGGCCCCCTGCTCTCAAAGGTTTTTTTAGGGTTGGTTATCGATTCTCGAGTCTGGTGTACATGGGATCACCCAGGGGTCAGGGAGGCTTGTTTAAATGGTCACCTCCAGGTTATTCTCTGAGAGTTTCTGGTTGAGTGGGTCTGGGGAGGGCCCAGGGCCCTCACTGGGTAGCAAACACCCCAGGGTTCTGAATGCCGGGGGTTCGCAGACCACATGTTGAGATACAGTGATCTAGTGAGTCATGCAATTAGCTGATGGAAGCACACATTCGCTGACATCCTTTTGTAGGAGGTATGCCTACAAGACTGCTCCAAATGGCTTGTTAAGCTGAAGCCAGTCATGTAGAAAGCAGGAAGGAAACTTTTTATTTGGCTTGTTAGAGAAATTATAATGAGGCATCAGGCACACCAAAGCTGGGAACTGCTACATCCTGGGCTGGGGCTTCTCAAATCTCTAGATGCAGCACTATGTAGTTAGGTCAAGACCAGGCCAAACATGGCCCATGGGCTCGGATATCCTTCTAGCTTTGAGCTTTGCAACTCAGCCCTGTTCGAGAAAAGTGCTAGATTGTTCCCTGATGTATCCTGCCCCCCCGCCCCACCACCCCGACTGAACTTAGAATTCAGAAGCCACTCTTGTTTGGGGGAGTGCAGGCATCTTCCTTTTGGCACAGAATGTTTCTCTAAAGTGAGTTTTATGTTTAATGCACTCATATACGATTGTGAGTAGTGTTGTATACCCTGTAATTTACCATTTGTGTAGATCTAGGTTTTCATATCAAGTTTGTTTCAGGTGTGCTAGGACAGATTAATTGGGTCAGTGTTTTCAATTTCTCAAACCTGACCCATCAGCCTGGTGTAGACTTTCCGAAACGACTTCATTTGGCCTGACAACTCCTGATTTGGCCCCGGGTAACAGAGTAAGAGGTGAAAAAGGAAACTGCTTGGATTCCTCCGCTGAGTAAGATTGTCAAGAGGAGGAGCCGCTGTGTGTGGTGTCCCAGCCGAGAGCTGGTACCTGCTCCATCTGCTATTTGAGAGTAAGAGGGAAGAACGAAAGTCATGTTAATTGATCCGAGTTCTTTTAGTCAATAGCTGTTTTTGTGATGTTCCAAAAATAAGACACAGTAAAATCTGTAAAATGCTTAATGCTCATGTGAGCCACCCAAACATCTCATTAGGCATTTGTACTTTAAAGAGCTGTATGCCTGATATTTTGTGTTTCTTGGATGCATTCTGGCAGAGGTTTTAATGATATGTCATTTATCTTCATTATATCACTTTGGAGATAAATTAGGAAAAGTGTAATTATTTTCCACTTTATAAATGGAGGAATCAAAATGAGGCACTTTTGTGCAAGATCATACAGTGCTTCTCAAGTCTTGGGACAGGTTTTATTCACTCAACTGAGCTGCCACTTGTAACTAACAGCAGAGCACATTCAGAAGAGATAGAGGAACCTAGGCAGTGTTTACGAAGCCCCTACTGTGTGTTGGGAGCTATCCCAGGTGCTGACAACCACATCCTCTCTTTTGATGAGCATGTGTTTTCTTGCCACAAACATTTGCTCAGACACATCTTTGCTGTAGATGTCTCCTGTCATTCATGTGGCATTTGCTGAGCACCTGCTATATGCAGAACATTGTGCTAGGTGTGGGCAGGGGGTGGCCCTCATTCTACAGATGTTTGTGCAGTCTTCAATTATTGCTTCAAGAGTAACTATCAAAATCTTGTTCTTAAAGCCCTTGAAGATGAGCATTCTGACTTTAGAGTTTGTGAATTCTAAAATAGAAACTGTTAAAAAATGTATAGATATGGAGGAAACTGTCTCAATACCCTTACTACATTTTGGGATTATATTTTCATTTGTTTATAAAGACTGACATTATCTTCAGTATGCAGGCTATAATGTTTGCAATCATTTATTTGGTGTTTCTGGCAGAGACCTTGGTTTTTAAGATCAGGATTGTCACAAGTCTTTATGTCAGGGATATCTGTCACTCTAATATTAGAGTTAAAAAGTCACAGTAGGATAGGATAGTATCCAAATCTCAGAAGCAAGCATCGGTAAAATCGCTCAGTGATGCTAATGCTAAGAGTAGCTTTCCAAGAGAACAGTTACTTAACTCCAGCCTGTTCTTACATCCGTGTCTTCTTGTCCTCAACATTGTCTTACATTTCTTTACACAGTATACTAAATTTTCCTGATTTTTCCCAGTTAAACCAGCTCTTGTTCTTGGATCACATTTGGAATTGCATGGGTTTTGCATGTTATTCTACTTTGATTTGGATTTGCTTTTCCAGTAACCAGATTGACCAACAGCTATTACCAGGTGAAGATAATGAACGATGTTGCTGAAACTTTCAGTGACATTCACCTTCCCCCTCTCTCCCTTTACTAATACCAACAAAGAATTCCAGATTAAACTTCTAACTGGAATTAATGATATGATGTGTCTCATTGATTGCATTTCTTTTTGTAATTAAGGTCTTTGTAAAGCTTTAAATTTCTTCTTTTTAAAAAGCATTAACTCTAGATATCTTACATTTACAGTTAGTTACATTGTTTGTTTTCTTTTTAGGATTCCAGTCCCGTATTAAATGAAGTTTCTTCTTCCCGTATTGGAACTGATTCCCAAGCCTTTACGCCAGTTAGCAAGTCGTCATCCGCCTACCCCTCCACAACCATTGTCAATCCCACTATTGTGCTCTTGCAACACAATCGAGGTAAAGGAGCATTGCGGTGCCCGCCGGAATAATCGCCATAGCTAGTCTGTGATGTCTGGGGCAAGAATTCTGTCATTCCACAGAAATGTGCACAAATGCCTTCATTCCCCAAGGTCACCTGCCCCAGCTTACTCACTCCCATGACCCATAGAATAGATCCCAGCAAACAGAGGTCCTGATCTGGGGTGATGTCAGATGTCTGAATAAGTAAGCTGGGCTAGTGCATGTCCACACCTTGGGTCTTCTTCAGATGGTAACACCAAAACAAAGAAGAAAGGAAAAAGTTTGTGTCTCCTAATTTCTCATCATGAGACTTCTAATTAGAGTTTTAGCTTGGAAAATCTAGGTACAATGATACATCTTTTAAGTAATGTCATAAATGATTTAGTTCTTTGACATAATGAATTTTCTAGAAAGCAGAATTTTGAGTATCGGATTTAAGAGAGAAAACTTACTGGAAGAGAAAATGTTCTAGAATGTAAAACATGTTTTAGTACCTCTAAAACAGATGCTGTTGAACTTTTTCTCAGTGACTCACAGCCCTTCATTCTTGCCAACAGTTACAGCACTGGGCTATTATTCTCTGGTCCCCTTGGGGGACACGAGGTTCATGTGGCTATTTGTCCCCACACTATGTGGCCCCAGGCAGCTCTGCTTAGAGTCTGCATGCTAGTTTTCTGTAGCTTCTCTGACTGCTTCTGGTTGCTTATTCTGCTTCTCTGAAGGAGCCCTGGGTTTGGGTGAAACAGAAGCATTTGAGGGAGCAATTGTATATGTTGACCCTTCTGCTTTAAAATTCCAGACAGTGATTCTAAATCCCAAGTTCTCTGTTTTGGAATTCCATAGAGGAATAAACTTTCCCTTTACAAAAGTCCTTTCCAGCACGAGATGTAAAGTTTCCAGGCTGTTCCAGTGTAGAAAGGGCTTTTTAGTCTGAATTTCAAAGAACAGTTGGGGTTTGATTATTTTGTTCAGAGCTCAAAGCTCAGCACCTAATTGTCCTCTTGCCTCCCTGCTCTCCTAACTCACAGCTTTCCTCTCCTCCCTGCCCCCCTGCATTAACTTGGATGAGAATGGGACTGGAGTCTATTTTTAATTGTTTTCCGTACTAAACAGAGTTTTCTGTTTCCTGCTTCTAATTTGAAAAGTAGATGAATAAAACATTTTCTCTCACTTCAGATCTTCCCACTGAAGTCTTAAATAGTAGTTTTAGTAGTTTTGAGGTTTTTTCCACTATGTGTGGCTCCCATATTAACTGTCACCTATGGACCTGTGTTTTTCAGAAGATAGAGTCCCGGCCCCCACACTGAACTGCATAGGAGTCTGTTCTCCACCAGCTAAGCCATGGCCCTCACGGGCAGTAACTTGCCCTGCTCGGAAAGTGTCCACAATGCAGGACAAAGTGCAATTTTGGTTCTCTGAACTTCTTTATGACTCATTTTTAAAGAAAAGTTTTAGTCAAACAGAAACAAGTTAGTTCCCAGAAGGAAAGGCAGTTTCTTTAAAAATGGGATTTATTCCCAAGGCAACTTGGTGTTTGGGAAATGCCTAGCATAATGTCAGCTGCTTCTGCCAAGTCCCTCTGATGAGACCTAGTGAGACATCTTTGGGCACAGAAATAAATGCCTATAGTTCTTTTTTGTTTCTTCCTTGAACAGATGAATTCCCCTTATTTACCCAAATATCTTTGGTTCTTTCTCTCTTGTCCAAGTCCTGCCCTTGGATTTAAAAATCAGAATTGTGCAGCCTGAGACACACATCCTTCAGAAAAGGATATAAATAATGGTATTAGTCTTTTGGAATGAAATGGTGGCTCCCTTCAAGAGCAAAACCATATGTTCACTAAGCAGGTAGAGCAGGAAGAGTCGAGAAGAATAGAAGAGACTGGCTGGCCCAGCCCTGCATTGCTAACCACAAATGGGGTTTAGGTCAAGCGCTTTTGGCATTGCTTTGGCATTTACCCAACCTGGCAGCACTGCATTGCTTCATAAACAATACCCACAAAACAATTTCTTAACTATTGCAAAGTCTCCTGAGGGAATGATAACTTTACTCCAGTTCTGGAATGTTAGTTTAGTCATCCTAAAAATGTTCCCCCCTTTTTTCTGCCTAGATTGTCCCAGGGCATAGTGTGACAATCATCCTGTCTTTCCCCGCCAGCCTCCTCCTCCTAGAAGCAGAGGGTGCTGACCCTCTGGTCTGGTGCTGACTGTTGTAAACAATACAGCCCTTTCCCCCTCTTTCCTGAGTTTTCATCCCTCATGTGTTTGAAGGCAAATCACTTACCAGCAGCCTGGGAAGGAGAGTTTGAATCAGGAAAGTCTTAGGACTAAAAGAGGCACATGGGTCCCCTTGCTCAGTGCTTCTCGGTCTGGGAGTCTTGTTAACTTCCGGGTTCAGATTCAAGAGGGTCTAGGGGTTGAGGGACAAGAGGCGGAATTTTTAGCAAGATTGCTGGGCACGCCGGTGCTGCTGGCCCACAGACCACGTTGGAGAACTAGAGTGCAAGGGTTCCCAGACTTATCTTACGAACACATCAATCTAGGGATCACCCCAGGGTTTTTTATTTCTGACTTACCTAAATGACACCACTGAAAACAGCTACTACTATCTGTGTTGAATGTCATCCTGTGAAAGAAAGGCCATTCATACCTCAGAAGTGGATACAACATAGTTTTTAAAATTGAATATGTTCACTTTGCCAGCTGGAAAAGGCCCTGCCAGCAGCCTGCAGAATAGTTTGGGAACCACCTTCAGATACCATGAAGCACTTTGATTTAATAGATGAGGAAACTGAGGCTAAGAGGTTATGTGATTGGCCGTTGTCATCTGCAGATTGCTGGCAGAGCTGAGCCTGGAGGTCCACTGGGCTTCTGCCTGTCTGGCCGGCGTGAACCTCATCCGTGTGTCAGAGGTGGACAGGCACCACTTCCACCGGCTGTGAGCTCCCAAGCTGCCCTCTGTTTCCTTCTTGCCCACACTGGGTGTAGCAGGAGGTGGGGACGCAGCCAAGGGGGATGGTCACAGTACCCGCGGGCTGGCAAGTGTTCTATTTTTATCTGTGTGGCTGCTTTATATTTAGCAGCTGTGCAAGGTAAAGGTCATTTTTGTACTTATCTCATAGCACGTACACATGCAACCCTACAAAGGAGATGTTGGCCTCCCCTCCACTGGAGTGCCCAGGATGGCAAGAAGCTGATGGAGCTTCAGTGTTGAGGACCAGCTGGGCTTTGGTGATTAGAGTTGGAAAGAACCCTGGGCTAGGGGTTGGGGGATCCAGGTTCTAGATCCAGCTGAATTTCAGTGTTATCTTGGCGTAACTTGTGCCCCTTATCTGAAGTCTCTCAGCCAACACCAATTTTTTGAGGATTGCTCCTGTACCTTGGACCAGCCAGATTGCTATAGTGACTAAGGCTGTGCCTTGGTTTCCTCATCTGTACAATGGGGAGAATAATCGTACCTAACTGCTGGGGTTGTTGTGAAGATTACACGTGTTGTATGTAAAAGCTCTTAAAACAGTGTCTGGCACTTAGCAAGCTTTCAGGAGACAGTCGCTGCCATGGTTATGATTGTAATTACGTTTCCCTTGAAAGGTACCAAGACTGGGGTCATGGAAGGTCCTACTCGCTTGAGGCCAGGGGAGTTGGGAGGGTCATCTTCAGTGATGTGATCATCTTGAGACAAGATGTAAACAGCTAGAAAACCGTGGTGGTCCCCTGAATCCTGGTGCTACCTGGGGCGAGGAGGGTGGGAGACAGCACACCTGCTTCATGGGAGCCACGTTAATGCCTCTGTGGTCAGCTGAGCTACACTTTGTAGCATCTAAGCCTAGAGGACAGTGAGGACACAGGCTTGGGGTCCTAACTAGTTAGGCCAGGAATTCTTGGTCTTACTATGTGCCGTGTAACTCTCACTCACACTGTGTGTTCTTTTCTTTTATCACAGAACAGCAAAAACGACTCAGTAGCCTTTCAGGTAGGTGTGGAAATATTTATTCACATGTTAACCCCTGTTCCTGTTAAAACCATCTTCTGGTCACCACTCAATGTTTGATCAGCAAAATCTTCTGAGCTGCTCTGGTGTGTTGGGGACTGTGTTGGTGGCTGGACTACTAAGGTGATGAAACAGGCATAGTTCCTGCCTCCCTGGAGCTTGCAGGCTAGCGGACAGATCAGACGAGTGACCCAAACTCGTAAACGTGTTCCATGGAGCTGTGATAAGTGCCTCGATGGGTAAGAAGAGAGTGTTCTGGGTAGAGAACAAGGAGTCCTGCGTTGGCAAGCCCAACTGCCCGTAGATGACCCTGGGGTGATGGGACCAGGTAAGAGCCTTCAGACCAGCAGTGCCTGGAAGAGAGTGGGAGAAAAACCACTTTCTGAATTTGAGCCGGCATCAGAAATTCCTGGAGAGCTTGTCAAAACTCAGATTCCTGGGCCACACCCCAGAGATTTGGATTTAGTGGGTGTGGGTGAAAATGTGCAATTCTGACCAGCTCCCCGGATGCTGATGCTGCCCTCAGTGCTGACCACAGTGTGAGTGGTCAGTGGTGGAGAGACTGCACATACAACCAGACATCACGGTCCTCCCTGGTACCGTGCAGGGTGGGGCAGTGTCGGGTGGGGAGGGACCCCAGGAAGGGGAATGCTTAGCTCTTTCCCTGTGGCTTCCTGTAGCCATTCTGCTTTGAATCCTGGGTCTACCACTTGCTAACAGTGGGTGTCCTCGTTTCAGGCAGGTTATCTAATGTCTCTGGGCTTCAGTTTTCTTATCTGTCAAGTGGGGAAAGCAGTAGGGCCTCTCAGGTTGTGTGACAATCACATGGGATTCTGCTGTTAAACAGCTTCGCACTGAGCTTCACACCTCTAAGTGCATAACAGATGTGACTGACTTACCAGAAGGAGCCTTTTGGGCTCGCTGGTCATTTTGTTGAGCTTTGTGTCCAGCACTGGGCCAGGCTCTGGGGCTGCATCAGGGACCTGTGCTGCCCTGAGCAGCTAACGGTGTAGTGTGACGGTTTGTAGCCTTTCTTTGGTCATGGACTCCTTGGGAGAATCTAGCGAAGGCTGTAGATTCATTCTCCGGAAAAAGCTGCACCTGTGTAAGCAGGTGCACGTGATTTGCATGGACTTGCAGATACTTATGAACGCCAGGGTTAAGAACCCCTGATTGGATGGATAAGAAAAGTGACCATTTCTGAGCAGCTGCTACGTGATTTCTGTGTGACTTCATCCCACTGCTGTCCTTGTGATTCGTGGCAAGCCTGGGAGAGCACAGGGTTCCTACACACTCTCGGCTTTATCAGGCCTTGGCTGCAGGGCCAGGGCAGGCTGTGGTTGAGCTCAAGGTGCCCTTGGTTGCCCCTCCTCGAGCTGCCATGCCCAGCCCCCTTCGTTCCCTGGCCCCAGCCCAGGTTGCTGAGAACACAATGGCTCCCGCCGGCCCCTGCCTGCCTGTGGGAGGTGAAAGCAATGGTGAAATGGATGGAAAAGGTTAGAAGACCCAGAGTTTGTCCCAGCTCTTCCTTCTTAGACTGTTTTTCCCTGGGTGAGTGACTTCACCTCTCTGAGCCACAGTTTTGTCATGTGGGCAATGGGGGTGACAGTCCTTGCCCCTGCCTGGAGGAGGTGTCATATGTGACAGCAAGGGGGAGGATGCTGTGCACTTTGGAAGAGGCCTTATAAATGCGATGGCAGCTCCACCGTGCGGGGCGGGCTCAGGCCAGTTCCTCTCCTCGAAGGTAGGCGTGATGCCGCTGCAGGGCTGGCTGGGTTGGCACTCTGCAGTCTCTGTGCTTGGAGCAGGCTAGGCTTTGCCACCAGCTGTGGTGATGGGACTCCAAGACCACCAGCTGCCCTCTCTCCAGCAGATTTTGTTGAGCTTCTGTGGAGCTTAATGCTCAATGAGTCATCCAGGAATGAAGCCTGCGTGGTGTTTGGCCTCATGTGGCTCATGGCCCCTTGGAGAGACAGGATAACAAGAAAACGGCTGTCGTGGGCGGTTGAGAGGCGACCCCCTGTCCCCAGGAATGCGTGCACATTGCAGTAATCCCCAGGCACCAGGCTCTGGTGTGATGAAAGGGGCAGCTATCGCCCCTCCCACAAACAGGCCCCCTCCGAGCCTGGTTGTTTTTAATCATTTGTTTTCATTTACTCTGGGTCTAGAAACCCTGAGCATGGCGTGTCTGTGATCTTCATCATCATCTTGTATCAGGAGGAGAGTGAGCACCTCCATGCGCTGTATGAGACTAGCTTGAAATCAGTCTCACCTCTGCTTGATCACACGTGGGGGTCTCTCCAGCGGGAGGAGAACCGCAGCAGCCGTAGTAAGGGTAGACCCTGGTGACTCAGAATCCTTCTGCCAGATCCTTGGCCCCGTCCGTGTTGGAATTTCCTGGGAGCATGAGAACTCATCCCATAAAGCCAGTCTGGTCTTTATATCTTTTAAAGTTTACGGTGGTGATGCCAGGTGTCAGGTTTCTGAACCACGCACAAGCTGAGAAACCGTTTAGAAGTTAGATTGAAATTTAGGCAGTCACCTGTTGAGTAGAATGAGTGGTAAAACCTGAGCGTGCTGACGCCATCGTCTCCCCAGCTTCCCCAGCTCCCTCCCCACACAAGCCTCTGATGTTGTTGTCACAACTTTGCAGGTGCCCTTGGGTCCCTCCTTTTTGCCCAAGTGTGGTCCCCCAGCCAGCATTCTGCACCTGTCCTTTCTCAAAGACGAGAAGCTGTGCTCAGTCCCTGAGCAGGTATTTGTTGAGCACTTACTGCCTGGGCACACCTGCACACCTCCATTCTCACCTCAGGGGCTTCGCTGATAGGACTTCAGCTCCCCGGCTTAAACCTTTTTGCCCCCTAATCTTTGCCCTCTCTGACACCCTCCTTCCTCCGTGCTGAACTCCCCACTTCCTGTCCCCGCTTCCTGCTCACACATTCATCCTGGTCCCTGCAATCTGGCCCCTACCCCCACTGCCCTCCTGAAATTGCTCCCTAGAATGTTCCTGTGACTTTTCTCTTGCCTAATCCTGCCGCCTCCTCTGCTTCAATTTCTGGGTTTTTTTTTTTTTTGACACGTTTAACCACCCACTTGGGCTTCTGCCTTCCTGGTTCAGTGACACCTTGCTGTACTTTCCTGGTTCCGCTCCTGTCCCTGGGATGACTCTCGCATGCGTTCTTGGATTCTTCTGCCTTGCAGCTTGCAACTGTGGCTTCCCTCGGTGCATGACATCAGCGCTTGGCTCTGCCCTCACTTTTCTCCGCCACTGACCTCTGCCATCTCCTTGACACCAGCCATCCCTTTAGTGCTGATGCCTCCGAAATTGCACATCTGTCAGGGCCTTGCACCTGGGCTCCCTCCGTATCTCTTCTAGGGGTCTCTAGGGCATTTCTGCTGAGTGTCTCACTCCTCTCAGAGTTACTGTGGTGTAACTGCAAGCAGTCCTTTCTCCCTCCCTTCCCTACCCGGTTCCCTTTCTTAACTTCTCTGTTTGGATTAGGCCAGGCTCCCACACCTGAAACCTCGGTGCCGTCTTTGAGGGAGGCAAGACAGGAGGTATCAGACAGGACTGCTGGGGTCAGGTGGACACTAGGCTAAGTCCCCACTTGGCCACGTGCTGGCTGTGTGACCCTGCGCAGGGTACTTTAATGTCTCTGTGCTTTGGTCCTTTATTTAAAAAAAGAAAGGAGGGTGGGCAACAATAGTTTCTTCCTCATGGAGTTATTGGGAGGATGAAATGAAGCGAGGTATATGAAGAGTTTCCTGCAGTGCCTGGCACATAATGCGCTCAGAGCTGTTCAGAGGCCCCCACGCATTTGCTGGTGCTGTCCCTCTGCCAGGAGCACCCTTCCCTCCTGCCCGCCTGGTTGGCTTCTCTGAGAAGTCGGCGCTCATCGTCCCGAGTTCTCATTGCTGGCTCCCTTGCTCTTTCTGCCCACTGGACTGTCAGCTCCCTGAAGGCAGGATTCTCAAATGTTCACCCTCATGTCCGCAGGGCAGAGCACGGTGCCCTGTGCTTAGTAAATGCCTCTCCAATAAATAAATGACACGGCTTGAAATAACAGATTCTGTTATGTAATTTTATAATCACTAAATTACATCTGGTATGCTTATTAGCTCTCTATAACTTCCAGTCTTGAACCGAATTAAATAATTTATAATGTGCACTTAGCAATGTACAGCTTCCTGAACACTTTGGCATAAATTGTCCTGATAAGTTCTCTCTCAGCATTGCTGTGAGCTTGCTGAGAGCGTGTGGAAGCGTTATCCCTACTTTTGGATGAGAAAACGGAGACACAGATAAGTTAAGTGACTTCCCCAAGAGAAAACAAGAATTTTCAAGTGACGTTTGGCTGCCTCCTTGTGATTCTACCTGCTCCCTCAATTTCTAGAACAGTCAGAACTCCTCAGATGTCCAGAGCACCATGTGCACACCTCTGCGTGGCACTTTCACGCTGTTGGCAAACTTTTTTTTAAAGGGCTAAATGGTAAGTATTTTAGGCTTTGCAGGCCGTACGGTTTCTGTCACAGCTACTCTGCTCAGACCTGGTCGTGTAAAAGCAGCCGTAAATAACACGTAAACGAATCGGTGTGGCTGTGTCCCAGTAAAGCCCGACTTCCAGAAACAGGTGGCGGGCCGTCGTCTGCGGACCCCTGCTTGGAGCCGAACTAGTTCCTATGGAGAATAGCAAACACACTTTCTCCCACACGGACTGCTCAGGAGGGTTTTTTTGCTTTGCAGCTACCAGAAGAGCTTCAGCTAACAACTGCTTTTCGTTTCCAGATCCCACCTCAGAAAGAAGAGTGGGCGAGCAGGACTCGGTGCCAACCCAGGAAAAACCTACCTCACCTGGCAGGGCTGCCGAAAAGAAAGCAAAGGATGACAGCAGGCGGGTGGTTAAGAGCGCTCAGGACCTGAGCGATGTTTCCATGGATGAAGTGGGCATCCCGCTCCGGGTACGAATACTGACCTAGAAGTCCTTGTCAGTCTTCATCGTAACAAGCTGTGACAGGTGTACACTGAGTACACGTGAACCCCATCTGCGGGTTACAGAGGCCGTGTAGGGAAGGCCATCACGCCGTCAGCTCTGCAGGCCCCTGAGTGCCAGAGCCCCGGGAGCCGTGCCCCAGTCTGGTGCGCAGCAGCTTTTCCCAAAGCAGGTGTTGGGTGTAATAGGTCTTGGGAAAGAAGGGTTTCATGGTCAAATGAATATGAGAGGAGAAGCTGGGTGGAACTAAGAGCTACTTCTCTGCTGCAGAACTTCTGAGAGGCTTTGGGTATGGGAGTGTTCCTTCATGATGGTTCCGTGGAGCATATTCAGAAATTCTTGATCTGGGGTTCAAGAACCCTGGGGAGAGTGAGGCCCCAGGGTCCCTGTTTAAGGGTTTGGGAAGAAGATTCTCCTGGATGGGCGAGGCCCCTTCATCCAGAATGAGTAGGAAACTCTAAGGAAACCTCATAACGAATTCAGCCAGCCAAGCCTCCCAGACAGGGCAGGTCTTGTGGCAGCCCTGCCCCCAGGTGTCTCCCGCAGGCCCTAGGAAATTCCAGGGAAGCCCAGCTTTTGCACCTGGCTTCAAGTGAATTCCATTCCTCTCCATGAATCCCCCAGACCACTGGCTGCAATATGTTCCTCTGTGATTTCCATCTAGCAAATGTGCCCTTGTCAGAGGTTAGTAGAAAGGTCAATGGGCTAAGCCTCAAAAGAACTCTTCTCTGGTCCTACGTAATAATATAGAAAGAGAATTATTAAGAGTAATCACAGCTACCATTTACTGAGGACATTATCTCATTTAAACATCACTCACCTGAGTGGTGGATATTAATATCATTTTCATTTTATAGATGAGGAAATGGGCTTAGAGGCATCACATTATTTGCCCAAGATTGCACAACTTGTGTGTGACAGCTGTCTGTCCAGCTCCCATACCTGCACCCTTAACCATCCTGTCATATGGTCCTTCCACTCTCCTTGCCAGCTCTGTGGCCTTGGGTGATTCACTTTGTCTTTCTGTGTCTCATTTCCTCATCTGTAAAGTGGGAGTGAGAATATCTGCACTAACCACCTGTCACCTTCCTTGTTTTATTTTTATCTTAAAAAACAAAACCCAACCATCCCAACTTTGTGGTTAGGATGAAAACTCTGGCATTGGATGCTATAATGGGTTATGTTTTAATGTATGCATTCTAAATCTGGCCCTGTGGAAGGTGACTTAGACACATTTCTGCAGAATAACCTAGCATGAGCGAGGACACAGCATAATAAGCAAGAATCCTTTGTCCCTTATGTTTTTAGGAGACTTCACTTCAGTTTGGCATAGTCTACATATGGAGAGAGATTCTCTCTAAAGATGAAATTTTAAAACATTAAGAATGGACACATTTCAAGTGGATCCTTGTCCACTATTTTAAAAATCTGCATCCTTTTGGCCAAATATCCCTCTGCATATTCAGGCCTGAATCTCTTAGTTTGTCTCTTCTTTCTCAAAAGTTTTGCCTTTTTAGAAAAGATATCAATGTGATTGAGTTTTGAATTCAGATGTTGTCCCTTGCCTGTTTAATTTTTATTTTATAATCATTTCAGAAGGTCTGAAGCGTGCCAAGATTTCCATTTTATTTTACTCTTTGCCTTTGTTTTTTTCTAGAACACCGAGAGATCAAAAGACTGGTACAAGACTATGTTTAAACAGATCCACAAACTAAACAGAGGTACTGATTTTCATTTGTAGAAGCTGTGTTGTGTGCCCATATAGTGACTGTTGTGGCACAGGCCTGAACTCACTTTTCTAGGGTGCTGGAAGGCTGGGTCCGCAGGGGGACCCCATTAGGTACTGGTCTGCCTGGGCCCCGCCGTGCGCCTTCTGAGCACAGGAGGGAGGGGGCACTCAAGTCCTCCCTCCCGGGAGGTTGTGGAATGCAGCAGGCTGAGCCCAGCACCTGACTGTGTGCCGGCATCTGTCTGCCTGGGATGTGAGCAGCTCCACCTCCCACCTGCTTCCGGCTTTAGGCACCTCGCCCTGTGTCATCTCATGACTGCCTTGTGGGCAGAGTGAGTTGAGAAAGCACTGAACTGGGAATCAAGAAAGCCATTCTCGCCTAGATGCAGTCCCCACAAGCCCTGATGTGACCTTGGGCCAGTCCTGTACCTCCCTGTGTGTGTTCTGCTTCCCTTCTTCCAAGGGCCTAAAGGAGAACACACCTGGCCTTGTGAAGTATGATGCATAGTGTGCCTCTCAGGCTGTGTTAGTATGAAAAGCAATCTTCCCCTGCTGGGGCCAGCACTCAGCAAGTAGCCCTGAGAGTCAGTCAAGAGCTGCCACACCAGAGCCCGCGCAAGCTGAAAGAGAAGTGCTTTCAAACACAGGCCCCGGAGCTGTCAGCAGGTGACCCAGCATGGTGGGAGAACCCCAGGCCAGTGCTCGGGCAGGTCATGACCCCCCCCAGCTCCCATCGCCGCCTGTGCCTCCAGCCCACTGACAGGCAGCGATGTGGCTGCACTGTGGGAAGGGCACCACCCCTCCTGCAGGCAGAGCATCCTGTCCTTCCCTGTGCCCAAATCCAGTCTGGCCGCCTGGCGTGGATGACACACGAAGGCAAAGAGAAAGTGTTCTGGTCAGTGTTCCACCTGAGCCCCATCTCTCTGATTAGCTGTGGATGCTACTAACATCACTGTTAATTAACTCCTGCTGGGTTCACAGTGAACCTGGGCTTGCCCCTCTTCAAACTGTTTGAGTGTTTGGCAGTTCTGAGTCAAGAGTAAATCCGCTGTGCTTGGCTAGGTGAGCGCAGTCACAGCGGCAACACTAAATGCTCGGATCTCTGTGATCAGATGGGGTCTGTTCCACTCACTGATCACTTCCTAAAGCTGCTGTCCATTTCCTTAAGCAGCCTGTGACTCTCTCACCTTCAGACCTGGCTTTGGAAGCGTATGTGCAGAGACACAGGTGCATGCATACATGCAAAATATGTAATTCTCCCCCACAGGTTTTCTCATGTTAGCTATTGACCTAAATTACACGTTCTAAACAAAACCATCTGCCTTAATGGTAAACAGAGGCCTTTAAAAAATTAAGTATCCACTTGTTTGCCTTGATTCTAATGTCCACAACACAAGCTTTATTTTTAAAAAATTATTTTAGGATAGTCTTTTTATTACATACCATTTCTTATCATACTTAATATGTTCTGCCTATATAAAGTGAAAACTTGAAGCTTTGTCCTAAATACTTTTGCCCATTGGTGCCTGTTTATGTGTAATTCTTTGTCCATGAAGAGTAATGATATCGTCTTGTTGATGTGTCTCAGTAATTCAGGCAAAAGGACTGGATTTTTAAAAGCAGTTTGAATTTCTCTCATACCACCAGTATTCAAGGAGCCTAAATTGTATGTGGAATCCTACTCGTTCATTCTCTCCATTTGTATCTTCCTCTATTCTCTCTCTTAAACCTGCTCCTCTGCCTAGACACTCCTGAAGAAAACCCTTATTTCCCTACGTACAAATTCCCCGAACTTCCTGAAATCCAGCCAACTTCTGAAGGTACCATAAACTTAGACAGTCTATCTGTTGTCCTAGCCTTAAATTAATTCTTATAGTTCCATTATAGGCGTAAGATTTGGCTTTTAGATTTTGTTTTCATAGTCGTTTTTGGTTGGTGAAAATTTTATTTCATTCATTTGCATGATGTGCTATGTTAAAATAACTAAGCCCTTTCTAATTCATTAATCTATTTTCAAGTGTGATGCCCGTGTGCTTTAATAACACTAAAATATGTAATTGATCATTTGAAAGAATCAATTGGGGATTTGTCAGTTCCTCCACTTCATGGTGGATAGTTTCAAAATCCACTGCTTTTCTCTGCTACAGAGGACAATCCTTACACTCCTACCTACCAGTTTCCTGCATCTACTCCTAGTCCTAAGTCTGAAGGTAATTAAAGGAAAACTGTGTGCCTCTCTTTGTACTGGTGCTGTTACTTTCTTTTTCACCTTGGGGTTTTTCCTGGTGGCTAAGGGCTGTCTCCTAATCATTTGCTTCCCTCTAACCTTGTGTTTTGTGGTGGTGTCTTGCTCCTGGCTGACTGTATAACCAAAGTCTATCCAGATGGTATTTTAATCCCATTCCCTTAGGGTTTACATGATTAATGGGGTAGCCAGCTTAGTTATAATGCTTTAAACATGAGGGGCTCTGGGAAAAGCTGCCCATACCTAGTCACCCAGGGCTTTTTATCTGAGTGGTCATGTGATGCTTGTGGTTGGGCAGGGGAGTGACTCAGGGAAGCTGAGTCATTAAGGCAGATGAGTAGGTCTACCTCCTACCAGCCATCAGCAACAAAAAAATTATCAGGTTCCTATTCCTGCAACGAACTCATCACCAGGCCCCTCTTGTCATGGGCCCTCAGGGTGTTTCTCTTTGGTAGAGAATTCCCAAAGACGTATCCAGGTATAAGATTCAATCATGGTGGGAGATGATATCTCTTGAAAATAAGGGTTTTGGCCAAGCCGGAAAACATTTCATGAAAGAGCTGGACAGGAATTGTCACCTGCTGGGGAGGACAGCCACATTTGTATCTAAGAGATATTATTTTCTGGGGCAAAATGTCTAGGTGTTACAGTAGCTTCTAAAAGGTGAGTTGAGGGCAACATCTTGAGAATTACCCTGATAGAAGGGATTATCTGATCTTTGGATGAGTGAGCCAGGAAAAGTTGAGTGGATAGGGTATAGAAGGAGAAATTTCATTAAATGCTCTTCTAGGTGAGATGTTGAGTGCTCAAACTCCATTCATTCAAGTAGTATTGAGCACTTTCTGTGTGCCATGCACTGTCCTTGGAACTGAGGGTAATGCCGTGAGCAAGACAGGTAGGTGCCCTGTCCTCAGAATTTCACATCTGGCAGGGAGTTGGACATGGCCACTTCAGCAAGCTGTGTCCAGTGTCCAGTGTGGCAGTTGTGAGAACATATGTCCAGAAGGCCACAGAAAACCGTGCTGGCACTTACTAGAGCCTCAGTAATACCTGGAGAAGGTAGGCGAGTGAAGGCTTTGGACCACGGAGCCAGAGTTCTCTTGCAGGGATGAACCCCAGTGCTGCCATCCCGATACTTCTCTGCTCTCATCAGCTCAGCAAACCGTCCCTCCCAGCCCTTCTCATCATTGGCAAAGTCCTTCCTTTGACCATTCACCAAGCTCTTACTGATCACTTACTATACATGAGATGACACGCACGGACGTGTTAGATACAGTGTTAGTTAAAATACCATAGTCCATTTTTGGTGTCATACATCCCCTAGTCAGTGGCTTCCAACCTTTTCGTGCTTGGGGTCTATTTTGAATGAAATGAAAAGAAAAGCCTGCCAAACAAACCCAGACTTTCAGAACTAAAAGCTGATGACTTAATTCTGCTCAGTGACCTCCTCGTTGCCAACAAGAGTCTATTTGGTGTAGAGAGACTAGTCTTGCTGTGTTAGGGTGCTTATTCTACCCAAATGTATTGCAGAAAAAACAACTGACTGAGTTTGGTGAGGGAGAATCTTTTTCAGGGTAATTCTGACTAACTGCAGTTTTTGATTTGTGCTATCTTTGGTCTTGTGAACCTAACCCACTCATTTAGGTAGCGTTCTCTTCTAGGGTAAGGTGACAAGCACAGAGCATGCTGAAGGGACAGTGTCCCACAGACACGGGCAGAGGGAGGCCCGCTTGGAGAAGTCCTGTAGGGAGGCACAGTAGCTGCCGTTGGGCTGGAAGATTGCCCTCAGCCTGTTGCAGGCAGTGCCCGCAGCTTCTGTGGGCCAGCCTGGCTGTCCGTCTGAAGATAGGGTTTCATGGCCTCACTCCCAGAGCTCCCATGTCATAAGCCACCACACCTAGCAACTCCAGCTGACAACAGTGTCTGCTCTTCGGTACACATGGAACCCAGCACAAGAGGGAATTGGGTCTATTTTGCCTAGAGGCATAAACAGTAAGGGTTGACATGACAACTTGTCACATATAATTTAGAAGCAGCCCTTACTATTTTTTATTTTCAAAGACTAAAGTGGAAGAAATAGTCTTAAAGAATAAAAAGGAAAAATTTAGTTGCACATAAATGTATAATAACAAAGATGATTAAACTTTAACACAAGTTTCTAAGAAGTCTCCTTCCCTGGGGATCTTTTAAAAATAGGGTAGCTTCCATCTCACATCTCCCGGCAGTTAGATAGATTAAGGCTTTAAATGAGGGAAAGGTTTGAGCTAGATCATTTTAAAAAATCGTTGGGGTTGTTTTTGTTTTTCGCTTTGTTTTTCAAAGTTTCAGGAGATTGTCGGTATTTCTGGATCTGTGACGTTTGGTTTTGGTGTCTGTGGGCTCCGGCAGGGCCTCCTCAGCCCTGTCCGTGGTGCTGCTCCGGCCCGTGTTCCCACTAGGTGGCCCTGGGCTCTACACACATCCTTTTTAATGTAGGAAAGATTTATGCCTTTCAAAGAAAGGTGTTCAAGACAGATCAGCACCCGACGGAGGCTCTGCCCATTGATGTTAATGTACGTTAAGAAATAATAACTTCCTGAGAAATCCGAGCCATCATTCCAGAGTCTATCTCCTGGGGAGAAGGTTGTTATTACTGCTGTCTTTTTGTTTTGTTTTAATTCAGAATTTGGAACTAGAATTATTTGTAATAAACCTATCAAAGCCTAGCTTAAGGGCTGCTATCTAAATTCTAGTGGTTTATACAGTATAAAAAAGACATTTCTAAATAGCTCAAAGCTGAGTCTCCTAAATAGTAAGGGACTATGTGAAAGTTTGTTTATGTGCTGGCTTAGCAACCTTCTTCCCCCCCCCCCCCCCCCAGCTGCACTGAAAAAGCAAACTTCTGGCCAGGCTTTTAGAATATAAATAGAATTAGCATGTCTTAATCAATGAAGTTTGAAATGTACTTTTAAAAAAAAAAGCTTTGTAAATTCCAACAAAGAACAATCACTTTTAATCATTTCATAATCTTTGAGACTCCTCTGTGTGGGGTGGGAGGGATATCACATGTAATCATACTTTGTGTCATGACTCAGGAGAGGGACAAGCTGTGTAGAAACAGCTTTAGAAATGCAGCCTCTCCCCCTCCCCACCCTCCTGCTTTAAGGCACGTGGTCAGCACCGTAGCAGCTCACAGTCACAGTCCTGTTAATAATAACATAGTCACCACTGTGGTGACTATGCAACTGCCAAGTATTGAGCTCCTTGCCAAATACAAGGCTCCATGCTGAGTGCACCACTGTTGTTATCTCATTGTCATCTTCTCAGCCACCCCATGAGGTAAATCTTCATTTTATCAGTGAAGAATATGAGGCTTAGAGACGTTAATATGTGCAAGATCACACAGTAAGTGGCAGAGCCAGGATTCAAACCCAGGTCTACGGGCCCCACAAACATAGGCTTTTACATAACTCTGCTATACTGCTCTGCTGATCCCCTTCCCTCTCCTTATACATTGTGTTCTTTGTCGTCCCCTCCTTGCCAAGGGGCTGTCTGACAGCTCATTGCAGGCATCTAGTGTCCCCTGAGTCAGTCCTGCCTAAGTCGGCTGAGCCAGTGTCTCCCAGGATGGTGTCTGGGAATATGTAGTTAGCAAAGCTCCCTAAGTGATTGTGACACACAGCCAGGATGAGGAACCCCTGCAATGGAGGAACAACACCCTTCCCCAGCCCCCTTAAAGGACGAAATTTCGGGAATTTGGATATAGAATTAGAGTGGGGAGTACAGATTGAAAAGAGCTAGACTTTCTACTCTGAATATGCCCAAGTGATGTTTGCTCACTTGGCAGGTTCGATGTCAAGAAAAGGGAAGATATTTTGAAATAATGCCTTAGAATCTGCAGCAAAACCAAGTAACTGGTATGTTACTTCCTGGTCTGTGGTCTGTGAGGAACCACTGGGCGATGTCGGGGTGAAGGGCTGTTGCCAGAGGTGAAGTCCCATAGGCTGGTTTTTACTCCTGCTTTTGGATGCCTCTTTCACCACTGTCACCACTTGTTGATGTGACCCAGGACACGCCCTCTAGGCATCCCCAGGTTGTGATTTCAAAGTGCTTTGTCCTCATTCCTAGATGAGATTGTACAAGGCAAGGATTTAAGGAGGCTGATTTTCTCAGGCACATCTGTAGTTGAGTTAAAATGATCCTCTACTGGCCTTGCAGGATTTCTAAGAATAGCCTTATTTTGCTTAAGTTCAAGCAAACTGTTCTATTGTGAAGATGCCTGGCCAGGGTCTGTGCCTCCTGCCCCAGACTCCAGCTAGCACTGCCCAGAGGAGGGGCTGTGCTGCTCCCTCGCTCACCTTTGCTCTCCTAACGGGAGCTGCCCAGGAGGGCTCCGCCTAGCAAGTGCAAGAAACACCAGCAGTTACTCCCTTTCCACCTTTGAGACCCAGGAGTCCGATGGGAGAGGAGGACGGTGAGTCTTTTTCCAGCCCTCTGGTCCTCCCAGGCTTTCTCCTTTAACTGTTTTCTTGCTCCACTTCATTTTCTTCCTGAGAATTCTTTTTTTTCCTTCTTCTTTTTTTTTTTTTTTTTTTCCGGATATGTCTTCTACAGCTACTCCATACCCTATCCTGGTCTTTTTTCCATCCCTCAAAACTTGATTGCCTTTAACCAGCACGTAGACAGCCTGGTGACCCTTCCCCCAAGCCACCTGGTGGACGTCCTGGCATTCCTGGCTCTCTGGCTGCTTCCTCCTCTCCCGTCCCACCCAGGCTCTATGCCCAGCTCTGCGTGCATCTCTCTTTCTTTGACTATTTTTGTTTGTAGGAGGTGTGTATCGTTTCTATTTTATCCTTTCTCTTCCTAAGTGTGTGGGGTAAAGGCAGAGAAGGCATTATGTTAAGCAATTGGAAAAAGATTGTATTGAAAATGAGCCATTAATATTAGAAAAATCATTTTAAATTTAAAGGCCTATGGGAATGCATAAGAGTGGAATTTAATTGATATAGATAAGTGGTTATGCAAGTGCTGCTTTTTGCCCATGATTCCACTTTAGTCACATACTTTTTTTATAGAACAACAATTGTCAACCAGCACTTTCACCAGTTGTCTTTATGATTTTTATAAATTCTTAAAAAAAAAAAAACAACACACAGGAAAAAAGTCACTTGGAAGCTCATTTAAGGTAACTGTGGTTGAAAAGGCAATTATGTGGCTCCTGGCAGTTTTAGGAGAGTAGCTGTCCCCAAAATGAGTTACCCAGGACAGATTGCCAAAGCCCAGTGGAGAACCATTGGTGTGTAAACATCAGAGCCCAGCAGGGGCCTTCAGGGCCCTAAGTGAGTTGTTAGCCCGTGTAAATCCTGCTTAATCTTAGCGCTTCCTGGAAATCACTGGCATAGGAAGTTCTGAGTGTTGCTGCCAAGGGTTGACGTCTGCTGCTTGGTGCTCTGAGGGGCACAATTAGTGTGTGGTTCCACCATTAACAGGAATCACAAGATCTCTGCATGGCTGAGCCCACTATGGCATTATTTCAAAGAGCCCTTGGAGAAATAGGGCAGGGTTTCAGATGATAGGCAACCAGAAAAACGTTTCATTTGAAGTGTCTTAACTATGGTTCCATGCGCGTGCACACACACATTCCATTTGGCTAGCTCTCGTGTATAGAAATGCAGAAGGGTGCTCCTCACCCCCAGTTTTCCCATTCCTTGGTTTTTCCAAGTGCATACCCAGCTTCCCCAGTGTGGACTTAGCCTACTAGGAGGAGCTATTACAGCAAGGAGCAGCAAGGGGAAAATGTAGCAAGAGCAACTCGGTGTTACCCCTTGTCCCTGGGGACTAGCCGGAGGAAAACTAGAAATGTGGGGTAACTCAGAAAACTTGCTTAAGCGTCACCCAGGGTGGGGTGATGTGGAAACACAGAGCAAAGGCTTCAAGAGCTAGAAATTGGCCTGGCCAACAGCATGGTACATAACTTGAGTTTCAAGACTTTCTCTGCCTCTTCTATACTGACAGTGATCATGGAATAGCCACAGTCTTTCAGCTTTCCCAGGACTGGGCAGATGAAGCTGGGATGAAAGCTAGAATACAGCAGCTGTCCTATCATAGGGCTGAGGTGACACAGGGCAGTGGAGTCAAAAAGATCTTGAGTCCATTCCTGCTTTGTCTCTTTCTCACTGTGCAGCCAAGGGCAAATTTTCTTAACCTCCTTGGGCTTTAGTTTCCTTGTCTGTGAGATATTTATTTCCTCCTAGAGTTTCTGCAAGGTTTAAGTGAGATGATATTAGTAAATCACCAGCTATTATTAGATAGTTAGTAATGGGAGCTACTATTACTATTTTTATTCATAAGCTGAAGTAAAATTTACTTCCATTAGATTTGCAAGACAAACATTAAAATTTAAAAGAACAAATTATACATCCCCAGAACTTGTCCTAATTGCTAAAGTTGTTCAGATGAATCCACAGTTTAGTTTGTCCTCTTAAAAGTCCATAGAACTTATGAGCATTCAGTCATTCAGACTTTTCTGTTGCCCACACCCCTAACTTTCCTACTTCTCCCACTCCTTTTCAATGTACCTAAATTGTTAAACTTCCCAAGTAGTGCTATTTTTTTTCCCATCTCATAAGAGCTATTTCTCATTTTCTTCTAATAAACCTTCTAGAATTCCACATTAGAAAGCTCTAGGGAGAAACATTTTTTTTTTTTTTAAGAGCTCAGGCTTTTAAAAAATATCTTTGAATATTTGAATCTCTCCTTGCTCCCCACCCCCTGTGAAAACTTTGCATCTCACCTCATGAGCCAAGTAATAGTTATAAATTAACCTTTACCTCATCATCTACTGATAGGCTGTAATGGCTCCATGATTCAGAGAGTTACAGGGTTTTGAGCTGAAATGCTAGGCTGCATTTTAAGCAGTACATACATCAATTTCTGCCTAAGCTAACTTTTCATCTGGGGCAGGCACCATTTTTTCTAATCAAATCCCTGCAATCAAAGCTGATTTTTAGTTTTCTGTGACATCATGGCATTTTATCAGTACAATAATCAGAAGTTCTGTTAAAAAAAAAAAAAAAGAAAAAGAAAAAACCAAAACTAGCGACACACAATTCTTCAGGCTTTCAAAAAATCTATTTCTGGATCTCATTTTATCTCCTTCCCCTGCCCTATTTTCAGAAGTTAACTTAAGCTTACACACTCAATTTATAACAGTGCAAAGCTTGGCTGTGTTGGTAGAAGAACCTTAAGCCCTGTTCAACCTTGATGTTGACTAATTGTTTACATTTTATAAAATAGTCTGGGCTTTTCTGCTCTGAAATCTTGGTGTGGATGCCTGTCCCTTATGTGGGCCGAGGGAGACTCGGAACAGACAAAAATGGGGAGAGGAGGAGAGGGGACGAAAAAGGGTGATAGCGAGGCTGTCTGAGTTGTGCTTTGTTCAAAATATAGCAATGTTAGCTTTGTTTACATTTTATAAACTATTCTGGCCTTTTCTGCTCTGAAACTTAAAATGATTTGCATAGAAATAAGGACTCGAGTAACACTTGGTTATTAACATGTTATATTGGATTCTTTGCCTTGTCTTCAAGGCTTAATTCATGTGCTTTTCTAAAGTTGTTATGGACTTTAAGGGAAGGAATTGGGCCTTCATTCCATACACGCGAATTTTGAGTTCAGATTAGCAAAATACTAGAAAATGGGAACGGCTGTTTCAGAATCTTTTCGGAGTAATGCTTTGGAGGGGTCATTGTGGATGTAGTGACTGTCCTGCATTTTTAGGACAGTCCCGATTTAAAAATCTGTTCCCAGAAGTATGCCTGCGGTCTGATTTTTAGTTCGGAAAAACAGCCACTTCCATGAGGGGTTCAGATCCTGGCCCCCGTTCTGCAAGTGTTTCGAGCCCCAGGGTTGCACTTATTTAGGGATGTGCGTCAAGCCTGTGGAGAGCCTTCATCCACCATAGCAAGTCACGGGAGTGTGAGTTTGATTTGTTCCAGAGTCACAATTTAGACACTTACCCGAGTAGCACCTTTGCAGAGCAAACCATATGACCACATCAGCTGTGGTGTGTTGTGTTCCAAGGAAAGAAATCTACTCAGGGAACGGATTGAGGTGGAATCAAAACAAATTTTGACGAGGGTTTTCTCAAACTCTTTTCTTACTGCAGAACCTCTTTTTTAATGATGTTGTGTATGGAAGCTTAACCTGTAAAACAGGTCAAAGCCGAGGTGGGAGCTGGAGAACACAGCGTCTGGGCTTCTCCTTCCCACCCAGTAGCATCCTGGGCGCCCTGGGAAGGGGTCTCTTGAGACTCCATGGGACGCAGCAGGCTGGACCAGAGACTGAGCAGGGGCAGCAGGGGTCCGTCGCAGCCAGACGTGGACCCTGCGTTCCAGCTTTGGTTGTAGGGATTCTTTGGAGGGGGCCTTGGGCTATTTGTCCCCATGCGTTTCTTGGTGTCAGGCAACAGTCGTCCGCCAGGTGTTGTGAATGCCCTGCGTGGACTGCAGGTGTGGTGGGGTGGACTCTGCGACCCTTGCTCCTCTCCAACGCCGCCTGCTGTGGTGTGGCTTCCAGCGCTTGACGCCTTCCTCTCTCCGCTGGGTTCGCTGGTGGGGTTGGATGCCGGTGCCTGACTGCGGAAGTGGGGAACGTGCAGCCGGGCTCTCTTACCCGAGCCGGATTTCTCCTGACTGCGTTTTGTTTTGTTCAATAGATGATGATTCAGATCTGTACTCTCCTCGATACTCCTTTTCTGAAGACAGTAAGTGACTTTGAATTTCCTGATTGTAAGGGAGGAAGGGAAGGTGGTGGATGAGGGAAGATACCATCTTGTTTTCCATGTTCATCAGTGTGAAGTTGTTTGTATGAACTACATTTCTGCAGCAAAATCTCCCCTTTCTGTGCCTCGTTCAAAAAGTGAGATGAGCTGCTTTGATGGTGAGAAGGTAGTCAAGAGGTCGGCCACCCTACCCCTCCCAGCCCGCTCTTCCTCGCTGAAGTCCAGCCCAGAAAGGTAAGTGCCACCTCGTCACCTGTTTGTCACCAGCCAGGGCCTGGTCAATGCTCATTGAGACCTAGGAGCCTCCTTTCTTAGGAATGTGGAATTTGAATCCCTGCTCTGTCCCCTATTATCTGTGACTTACTCTTTCTGAGTCTCAGTGTCCTCACCTGTAAAATGGGGATAAAAATAGCACCACTCCTTGATAGAGATATTGCAAGGGTAAAATGAGATAATACATACAACATTCCTAGTAGTGCCTGGTTCATAGTATGGGCTTAATTAATGTTCACTATAATTACCACTTTTTATAATTTCATAAGAGAAACCTTAACTGCAAGATTTGTCAAATTTTCGTATTCTGTGTGCATACTGTGTTCACATACTCATAGCAAAGACTGTAGTTTTAAAATGAACACACTTTTTAGTGTCCATTTATTCATGCATCATGCACTACTGAGACATAATCATCGACTTGTTCTAATGGCAGCATTAGTCATCTCTTAATACCTGCACTAAACAACTCAATTTTTTTTCTTTGAGTTTTTAATCTCTAAAAAGGCCCTATGGAGCAAACTTCTCATGCTGTTTGGATGGGTCTCCCATCAATTTCCAGCCCCAACTTCCACCACTTCTCAACACACAGAAGGCTCTGGCCAACAAAATTATTAACTTTTCCCTTAAATACACATCCAGTTTTACACTTCCATACCTTTTCCATCTTCATAGACAAAACATGAATGGCTGTTTTAAAAGTACTACACACACTCGAGTGGCATCTACCTGAGAAGTTTAATAATTAATTTGAAAGGAAGGCTGTGTACCATTACAGGTGCATTCACTAAGCACCTGCTGGGAGCGTTCTATGCAGATTGAACCAGCTGTTATGGAAGAATGTAAGTGTATATAAATTATACATTGTCTCCAGAGTGCACTGATGCACGTGAATAAACTGGGCGTGTTGGCTCATGCCTGTAATCCTAGCACTTTGGGAGGCTGAGGCAGGAGGATCACTTGAGGCCAGGAGTTTGAGACCAGCCTGAGAAACATAGCAAGACCTCGCTTCTACAAAAAAATAATTTAAAAAAATTAGCAGGACATGGCAGCATGCTTCTATAGTCCTAGGTACTTGGGAGGCTGAGGCAGGTGAGGATGATCACCCCGGAGTTCGAGGCTCCAGTGAGCTATGATTGTGCCACTGCACACTCTAGCCTGGGCCACAGAGTGAGACTCTGTCTCAAAAAAAAAAAAAAAAAATTACAAACAATTTTACAATTTCCAAGGATTCATGTATCCTCTGAAACCCATCACTGGACACCAGGTTAAGTATCTGTGCCAAAGGCTGAAATTGGTGGGCAGTGCAGTGGGGTGTGGAGTAGGGAAGAATACAATTATAACAACAGCTAACATTTACTGAGTGGTTACTGTGGGTTTAGCGCTCTGCTCAGTGATTTAAATACACTGTCTCATTTAATCCACATAGCAACCCCCATTTTTCAGATGAGGAAACTGAGGTACCAAGAGGTAAAGTGCTTGTCTAAGATCACCTGCCTACGAGTGGTGTAGCAGGGATTTGAACCACAGTCGAGTGGCTCCAGGACCAGTGTTCTCCCTCATGGCACTAGCATGAGTGGGAAGTACAGGCATGTTTGGGGAAGGATAAGCTCATGAGAGCAGAGCAAGGTGAAAGATTTTTCCAGAACCAGCGTTGCTGCTTCCTCCTCCCTCCTCCTTCCCTGCTTCTTTCTCTTCTCTCTGCTTCCTGGGACCTGGTTTTGAGCGTAGGACACATCAAGCCCTTTGTGAAGTTAGCACAGAGATTTGACTGGTTGTTTTGAGAAGCAAACCAGCATGACTAAATTGATCGCCCTGACTCCAATTTTATGCTTTGGATATAAAAATTCATTGATTAGACTACAGCCAACCAAAGTCAGACCTTATCAGAAGCTGATGCCAGTTTTCCTGAAAATAGCTCTAATAGGATTTTCTTTCTACAGAAACGACTGGGAGCCCCCAGATAAGAAAGTAGATACGAGAAAATACCGTGCAGAGCCCAAAAGCATTTACGAATATCAGCCGGGCAAGTCTTCCGTTCTCACCAACGAAAAGATGGTAATGTGCATATTGTAGTTCTTTTGTCCCACCCTGCCCATGTTCTTTAATCCGGATGCATCATGCAGGCAGTTGGATCACATTCTTTTCCCCTTGAGATAGACTTGCTTTGTTTAGAAGACAATGAAAAAATGAAGTATTTTTACCCTTTTCATTTTTGCAGGTGTTCATAAAATAAGTCCTGAGAGTCTGTTTTTAAAGAATCCTCTTATTGTGGCTCTGTTGCTTTTTTTGTGCATGGTTTTAACTAATATTAATTTTCTCACTAACATACAGATTTTTGCTGCTGTCTTTTTTAATGTCTGTTAATTTATCAGGCTTGTTGTTAACTGGAGTCCAGTTTTTTTTTTTTTTAAGTGACTCATTTGAACATGTATACATTTTGTAGCAGTTACAGAATTTTATTTATCATTAAAAGCTAAATAACTAATAGGATGTTGTGACTGAGGAAAAAGGCCCCAGGCTGTTACAGTATGTCTTTTAGGTCTACCTTTTTTGACAAGTGCCGTGTCGAGGACTAACTTCACGTTCAGTCTGGTTTATGGTTCCCTGCACAAGTTTACATCTCCAAGCAATTATGAGTGGGGAAGATGGCCTGGGTGGGCATAGCAGACCACCCGGAGCAAGTGTTCTCCTCTGTGAAACGGGAAGAATTTTTACAAACTGATTAGTTTCATATTTGCCGATCATACTTCATTTTATTCACACTTCATTAGAAAAAGCTGGCTCTGAACTGTGATCCTGGGGAACTGGTGAAAGGGGTTTGTTCTCCAAAGCTCGCAGTCCTTCAGCATGACAGCAGGATGGGATTATCATGCTGGGGGTTGGCTTTTATGAAAGGCTGCTCCCACAGCATGTGCAGAGTAAGCAGGCCTCCGAAATGCGGGCTCAAATCGTGTTCCCGCCGCCTCTTCTGCTCTACATGTCTTTAAGGAAGAATCAATTTGACTTTTACTGAAATGAAAATGTGACATCTTTAAAAGCACAGAGGGATAAGTAATTTTAATTAGGAAAAAAGATCGAGAAGTCACAGAAATACCTTCAGAGTTGTCATTCCTCAGCGTTTACTGGGCGTCACAGTTATTTTCAAGCCGAAAGTCCAGAGAGGAGCAGAGTAGTTTGCCTCTGACTGCCCTGTTAGAAGGTACCTTGTACGTAGTAAACACGGAAGGTAACCCTCCACCCAGTTGTGCTCTTCAGGTGTATTCCTAGCATTTTAATAGTGATTCTGGGACCCATCATAACATATTAGTACGTTTAAATGACTTCAGGGACTCTGTAGACAGTGTGGTGTTTTTGTTTCGGCAATATTACCATTCGTAGACTGTCAGGGCTCTTATCGACGGCTTGCCCCTTTTCTGAATTTCTTCTTTGTTTCCATCTCCTTTCCTTGATTCCTAGTAATTTAACCACTATTCAGAACTAGGAAAAATAACAACACAGTTTAGTTTTTCTCATTGATACCATAATAGTTACGAGACTCTTCCATGCCATGGTTCTTGGGATCATTTACATTGTTTTTACACACCCTGAAAAGTAACACACAGTGCCCCTGGGTGCTCTCAGGGAGTGGTGGTGAGCATAGCGTGGATTGCAAAGCACCGTCTGGGCGCCACTACCCAGGAATCTCCTCTGTGTCGTCCCACGCCTTAGGCTTATTCCATTAACGGGACATAAACACCAAAGGCAGGCCAGGGAGGAACATACTATTCAATAGTTTAATTTAGTGCCTTTCACACAATTTAGCTCTATTCCTCCAAAGAGAAATTTTTAATTTTAGAGAGAAATTTCAGTCAAATCTTAATCTTTTGACACTACCTTTCACAGTAGTTGAATTAGTCCTTTATGTTTGATTTTTTTCCTATTTTTATCATATGAACAGAAGAATTGGAATGTGAGCTTCCGTGTGTGAATCTTGCCTTTTGGTGTCCAGTATCTGGTTTGCCAGA
This sequence comes from Varecia variegata, assembly GCA_028533085.1. Classification (NCBI taxonomy): domain Eukaryota; kingdom Metazoa; phylum Chordata; class Mammalia; order Primates; family Lemuridae; genus Varecia; species Varecia variegata. The sequence goes on along the minus strand of CM052446.1, from coordinate 36,436,225 downwards.
ATTCGAGCACTACCCCCACCTACACGCACTTTTTGCTGTTGCTGTCAACTGTGGGTCAGTGTACTGACTGGTGACAGCTGTAGAATCTAAGTTTGCTCTCAGATACGTGCTACTTCATTTTGGAAAAAAAAATGTTTTTTTCTTCAATTTGAGGTACTATGTCTGTTTAACTCTGGCAGTTTAAATCGTGGCACATGTATATATTGTCAGCAGGAAGGGCTGAATGTGGACTATAAAGGCTGCCCCAGAGCTCATCCTGCCCCTGGAGCTTACCCAAGCCGTCCCAGACAGTGAGGGAAGCACTATGCTGCCTTCAGAGTCCCCTGTAGAAGACTCACGACCTTGGTGACACAGTCGCCTGTTTGACAGACTCATGTGAAGGTCTCCATACCTACTTGGTCTTCTCTTACCGTAGTAGGGAGGCATTTTCTTCTCTTCTGGTCTTGGAATTGGAGAGCCTTCTCAGAAATGGCCGTTTCCAGGCTTTTTTCCTTTATACTTTCCTCTAAAGTCCCTTATAGAACTTCAGCTCAATTTAACAAATACACACATAGAATAAATTTTATGCACCAAGCCCTGGGTTAAACATTGAGGTCCTGCTCCCATGGGTGTACAACAGGAAGGACAGATATTAAAATAGTAATTACAGACACAGTATATATTTGGAAGTGTAAAACAAGGGCTTTTACCTAGCTTGGTTTCTTCCCAATCCACTGTCACTTTGAGTTCCTTCCCTGGCTTCTCGAATTGGTCACTTAGCCCTGCTTCAGCAATCCTGGTGGGTCAGCCCCTCCCATTTGGAGTATGAGAAATGGAATATATCATAGCATAGTGTAAAGAGCACTGGGCTAGGAATTAGAACATCTGAGTTTTGGATTCCAGTTCTGACTCTTCCTCATGTCTGGGGGGAAACCACTTAACCTTTCTGAACCTCAGTGTTTTCACCTGTGAATAGAAATATCCTCTGGCCCACCAACCTCACTGAAGCCCTGAGTGTGAGAGGGTCAGGTGTGATAATACGGGTATAGGAACTGTGGATGCTACAGAGGACTGCACAGACAAACATACCACATTCAGATGATCTGTCTAATGGAAATTTGAAGCTGATCTCTGGCCCCCATTCAAGCAGCAAAACTGTCTCTGAGGCGAAGCCAGCATTTTTCTGGGGAGTTACCTGCCCTTTCCAAGGATTTTTTTTGAGCCGGGAGAATAGCCCGCAGTACCAAAGAACTTCGCCTGGCATTATGAAACGTTCCCCTGCCTGCCAGGACAGAGTTCCTGCTCTGCACCCAGTAGTTTGTTTTCTATTGGCCTGTTCTATAATCGGATCTACAGCTGAATTATACATGGCAAAATTAAATGCAGATGTTGGTGCTGTGTGGCATCACCTTTTTACCTTTATCTCTGGGCAGCTCAAAGGACCGAGGCCTGCTGCTCTGGACACAGTTGTTTGACATACCTCCTGATCCTATTGGCACAGCATTAACCTCTGCAGGAAAACCATCTGCAGACAATCTTCCGAAATAAAATGGGTTAATTCTTTCAGGACTGTGAGTGCCAAAACTTTCAAGGCAGTTTCCCGAAACAGTTAGTACGTTATATTTTTTAAAAAAAAAAAAGCCTAACTTATTCCCAGAGAGCAGTTTATAAATAGTCTTTTTAAAAATAAAAAACATGGAATAGATTTCACGAAACCCCATCATATTAGGATCTGCAATGTCCCAGTGTCTAAACCATCACTCCTCAATGGTTGTATCCTTTGCGTAGTATCTCGTTTCACTGAATAAATACAGGCTCTATTTGCTACAGTGAGGACGAGCCTTCCTCTTCAAGATTTAAGCCCTAATTCCCTCAAGACAATTGGAGAAGATTTTATCTGGATGCAAGTGGATAGACTTCGTGTTTCCATATATATTTCCCTCTGATTTCATCATAGTTTAATTTCAGTTAAAGAAAGATTCTCTGGCATATATCCATATCTTCCTCTACCTAGCAAAAGTGGAAGTAATGGTAAAGATTCTTCTAAGGGTCTTAGAAGAAGAAGGGGTTGGTAAAGATCACTAAGAGAGTTTGCAGCCATTTCTACATGCTGCAAAGGGGCAGTTAACTACATGAAGAAAGGTGTTCAGGAAGACCTGCCTTGTAAATTAGTAGCATTACAGAGCTGTGCACGAGACATGGCAACCCCTTCCGCAGGTGTTGAAGCCTGGAAGTACTGAAGTTCCTTGTGTGTTTTCAATCTCAGTAGAAAATGTGTACATTTTATGTTTCAAATTATTGTAGAAAATCACCGTATCTCTTTTTTGTGATTATCAAAGTTTTTTGAAACATATGTGCATATAAGAATTTAATTAAACCATGAACCTCAGATACTTTTGTCTAATGTAAACGTATCTGTTAAGGGGAAAACCTGATTTGCTTTCCAGGCATTCATTTTCCCACTAATTATTTCCAGAAACACATGTTATTCCACAGAGTAAGGTACCAGAACTTTATACACATTTGATTAAATATTACATCCCATGGAATCAAATTATCAGTCTGTGTGATAGCTCTTAGAGTTATATAAAGTGAGAAATCTAACTTATTTTTCTAACATGATCCAGGAGTTTTTTTCACCCCTGTTCTGTTACCTGTCTTGTCCAGCTTTTCCTTCACTTTATTTTTTCCCGGCTCTTGAACGTGTATTCATTAGAACACAAAGTATATTCTGTCTGTATTCATCCCTCATGGATGCTTGTTTAAAATGTGTTTTCACTGTGTCCTCTGTTTTTACTTATATTATCTTTCACTTTACTGTGTACGGGACATGGTTTCTCACCTATTCATGTGCCATTAAAGATGCAGTATTAACCAATTGGCTTTTATAAAGTGTCAGTATTTGTGTTTATTTTGAAAACCTTAAGGCAGCCTTGCAAATAAGTACTAAAACTATACTAGCCTGTAAAAACTGCTCTACTCAGCTGGCATAGGTGGCTAAATGTTTGGTGTGCTCACCAGGTTATTTCTCGTAACTAATAGTTCTTTGTAAAGAGGAAATAAAGGCTTTCTTTTCTTCCGCAATACTGAAAATTATTAAGCGAAGCTGTTGTGCCCATATTCACATTTGTTGTGGAGGGCAGCAGTGTGGTGCAGAGTTCTCCATCTACAGTCCATTTGCCTCTGCCTTAGGCCTGAAAATGATTCACTCACTGCTGCCTGCCTCAGTTTCCCTGTTTTTATAAACCCATCCTCTCCCACCTGTTTTTGCTGATATCAGTAAAAACAGATGATTACTGCTATTCAATGCAGTTGCTACATATACCTGGAAACCACTGCATCTCTACTGGCCTGTTCCTATGTAATCTTTGCATAATGTTATCCTTCTCTTTCTTCCATTTCCCTATCACCAACCCCTGTAGAGTCGGGATATAAGCCCAGAAGAGATAGATTTAAAGAATGAACCTTGGTATAAATTCTTTTCGGAATTGGAGTTTGGGAAACCGGTAAGTTTAATAGCTTCAGTGGCTTTACACCTTTTAAAATAATGCTGTTGGTGCATTGTTGCTGCTAAAGAGTAAGATCTACTTTTAAAGAATTCAGGGAGTGAGGAACAGTTGCATTGGTCGTCTATAGTAGTAGAGACTCACTACAACCTGTGAACTTTCCTTTGTTTGCTTTGCCAAGAAAGGACAGTGAGCTCTGGAAGAATGTCTTGACAGAATATCCCAGAGAGACACCGAATAATGCTTGTCTTTGGACCTCCTGCGGGTAACGATAAATACCACATGCCTTGTGGATGGCATTGTTTCGGTTATTGGTTCACTTCTTTGACCAAAGTCTTTATGGCTTGCTAAAGACAAGCAGGAAAGTGCACTACGCACTGAGACAGCCAGCATCATCACTGCTTTAAACAGCGTTTTTTAAAAGCACAAATGCAAGGGAAGCGGTCACATCCTAAGGCTTCTTTATGCAGATATGACCCACAAAGACAACCTCATTATAGGTGACTTTTGGGAATGATTTCTATGAGTTAGGATAATTTCCCAAAGTTTGAGATGGGAGATTGGAATTCCAGCTTATTTAGTGTTCAGTCTCGTCTTCCCCATGACATCTCTGAGTTGGCTTTGGTACAAATTGACTTTTGGCACTTAAAGGAGGATTTTCTTAGGCCTGCACCCAAAGGAATATCAAATGGAAGAGAGAATTGAGCTCTTCCTTCCACTGGAAACTGACTTTAAAACTCTAGTTACTTAAAAGTCTTAATTATTACAGCTGTAAAAAGAATTTACAGGTGGAAGAGTTAAGTGTATAAAAACATTTTATTAGATGTTTGTATGAGACCCTAAGCATTGAATCCAGCTTTTGAATTACTGTCGTTTGGGATGATAGTTTTATTTGCAGACAGGAAATATAGTTCAATAAAATGTTACATTCCACGGTGTCTATTTTTCATTAAGATGAAAATAAAGAGAAATTAAGCTGGTGCTCTGGAATTGCTAATTTGATTTAGCAATGCTAAGCTTTGTTGGAAAGTTCAAGCATCTTCCGAGTTAGGAGCACCAGACTTGGACGCGGCCAGCTTTTCCCTCTCTGGTCCCTCCTAGACGCTGTCCCGGGATAGCAGCTGAGCTATCGCAGGTGAACAGCGCCACCTAGTGACCTCTGGAGAGAGTACATCTAACCCAAAGCCGACACCCACCTTTCTTCTCCCCTCTCCAAAGCTTTGGTGCACACCTCATGTCTTCTCCCTTCTCTCCTTTTTTTTCTCTGCTGTTCACCTTTCAGACATCAATTAAGTCTACCTCTAGCAATCTTTTCCACATGAAAATATTTAACAGTATCCTAACACTTTTCCTGTTCTTTTTCTTAAGACCTGCTCCGTTATCTCATACACAAAAAAACCTTTTGATATATGTGGTTCTCCCCCCAACACACACAAAAACCCCCACCATGATTGGTATATGTAACAATAATGCCATATTCTCATCAAGGAAAGCAAAAGCTATTAGTTTTAAATTATGTTTAATAAAGAGTCCTTGCCATTGATTTTTGAAGTCCCTTTCAGAATCCACAAATTTCTGGCCATCTCATCTGCCAGATAACTAGTTTTATCTGAAATATTAGCTTTTAGGAAATATTATGGGATAATTTTTTCTACTTAATTGTGATTGGTTTGTTTTACTAAATCTGTCATTGCAAATAATTTTTTATAGAAAGTATTTCAGTGCCAGCATGTATTAAATAGACTCTGTGAGTGGCTTGATAGATTAACACTGTTTCTACTGAAAACTCTGGTCTGAGTACCACACAACTACTTAAAACAAATGTTGAGAACACTGTCCAGTTGTATATTGGGGACTTCCTATACCTTGTGTCCTGACCCCTTGCTCTTAACTGCCTATTAATTATTTATAGACTTAGAGATGCTTTTCCAAAATGGCATTTTCTCTGAAACCATGTGTGTTCCTTACACAAACCTGAGAGTCCTTCTGATGGGACTGATCTTTTTTGTGTAGGTCTTACTTTAAAAGATAATGCTTTTGAGGACTTGCCAAAATAATCAATGCCTGTATCCCGAGGAGCAGCCCGAGATGAATAGTCCCTTATGGTCTGAGACATCCTAAGAGTGGGCTTATTACCTGGTTGAACCCACAGAATTTGGGAAAAAGTTGTGGTAGAGAGAGATTTTTTTCTTCAATTTTCTTCCTGCCCCAACTGCTCTGCGACAAAAAAGTAAGAGACATAAATAAAAGTGGTGTAGACCTTGGAAGTTGTTTTGGAAAATTTTTCAGCCATCCAGAGGCAGAATAATATTAAAATTCTTACCCAATTACATGGATCATCATCATCATTACTATTGTTTTCCCACACCAACTCAGGAGCACTTCTCCTGAGTAAAGCCTGCCAGAACTTTGACACTAGACATTCACCCTGAACTCCCTTCTTCATCAGCTCCTTCACTTAAAGCCACCCAAAATGAACTGAAATTTTAGCAAGATCCTGACTGTGATGCCTTTTAACTCTAACAAGTCGTTATAGAACAGCAAATGGTTCAAGGAACCATTTTGGGGAGGATTACTTAAGACCAATTTAATTTGTAAACACTGTTTTGTTTTTTTTTTTCAGTAAGAAAGAAATGAATAGAGGTACCATAAGTGACTTTAAAAAGTCTACTTCCCCAGATGAACAATCCAAGTGTATCAAGTACTTAAAGATGAATGGTCATTGCTAATACTACTTACTTTATAAACTGCAGAACATACACGTACAGAGATGACAATACTAACCTGTTGCCTTCAGTGTGAACTTAGCTTGGAATCAGATTACTTTTTATTTGCAGATTTAGTACAAAAGGCCTGAAGATTAGCTTTTTCTTCTTTTTTTCCATGTAATTTCTACAGAAGTTGACATGATTTCTGTCTGTAAACTCGTCAAAATTTCACAGTGTAAATCAATTTGAGTGCTTCAGTAGAGTTGGTTATAATGAAATTTATACAAAATTTTTGGAGCTATTTATGATCTCATTTCTGATCATCCCAGAGGTCATTATATAAGAAAATTCAAGTCTAAGTAGGCAGAACAAGAAGGTCCACTTGGTGGGAGAGAGGTTCTAGAGTTCAAAGTACCTCGTAACTTCTCAATGTCCTACCCTCTGAAACCCTCCCTCATTAAGCTTTTAACAAACTCCTGGAAGATTTCTGTGTAAGAAATGCAGCTCTAATTCTATCTAACATGAAGGATTAAAAGAGAACATGAAAATAACTTTGCAGTTCACTATTTAAATTCTAAGTTCAAACCCGATTCTTTAAGGAGGAGAGAAGGTATGTCTCAATCACTAGCAGTATTATCAAAGTCTAGTTAAACTGTAAAAGGAGATTTTAAAACCAGTTGTATAAAATCGTCTGATGTGCTTAACACCCATTTTGTGCATAGATTTCATTGCCACAAACCACAGAGGACACATTTAGTTCAGCTTATCCTCCATTGGCCGAACCTATAGATTCATGGATTTGTTAACACACGATGAATTTTATAGCAGGGGACGACTGCTTCAAAAATGTAGACTCTGTAGGCCGGGCGCAGTGGCTCACGCCTGTAATCCTAGCACTTGGGAGGCCGAGGCGGGTGGATTGTTTGAGCTCAGGAGTTCGAGACCAGCCTGAGCAAGAGCGAGACCCCCGTCTCTACTAAAAATAGAAAGAAATGATCTGGCCAACTAAAAATATATATAGAAAAAATTAGCCGGGCATGGTGGCACATGCCTGTAGTCCCAGCTACTCGGGAGGCTGAGGCAGGAGGATCGCTTAAGCCCAGGAGTTTGAGGTTGCTGTGAGCTAGGCTGACGCCATGGCACTCACTCTAGCCTGGGCAACAGAGCGAGACTCTGTCTCAAAAAAAAAAAAAAAAAATGTAGACTCTGCAGGGTCAATCTTAGTTTGAAAAGAACAATGGGGAATTTAAAAGTTTCTATTTTTGTTCAAATTTTGTGTTAGTGCTTTTTTTTCTTCTTTTTTTAAGTTTTCAATATTTAGAATCCAACAATGATTTGCTCTTGAGACATAGACACAGAAACATACTTCTAGGTAATGGTCCCAGCTCCCAAGTCCTCAGAGCCCCTTCTCGGGGCAGGTGGCCGTGCGCCCATAGGCAGAGTGCCCACTCCCTCTGCTTTTGAGTTCACTCTCTGTGTTGATACAGTTCTCCTAGTGTGCCCCTCTCTGTTTGAGCCAGTCTCCATGTTTGTCTTTATGTCTTTATGCTCATTTCTTCATTTCCTCCTCTGCTTCCCGTCAGCCTCCCAAAAAGATATGGGATTATACTCCTGGAGACTGCTCTATCCTTCCTAGAGAGGATAGAAAGGTAATTCCACTGTGCCTCCTCTGTTGGACTGTGTGTGTGCTCTCTAGCCTTGGTTAGTGTGAGTGTGTTGTGGGTTTGTTTTCTTTTCTTAAATCACTTTTTGTTTTTAACTTGGTGATAACTTTCTTTTTTTTTTTTTTTTTTTTTGGCTTGGTGATAAAACTGTTTAACAAAGTCTCTAAGACATATACTAATGTTTAGAGGTTTTCTAAGCATTGCTTATTCTTCTGACATATATAGTATTTATCACAGTCACCATACTCTGAAAAGAGAGAAAATAGGAATTTCCTTAAAGGTAGGTTTTAGTGGTATTTGTAGTTCTCTACAGCAAGTAGAATAGATATTTGAAGCTGATTACTTTAGAGTTTCTATTTTATAAGCCTAATGTTACATTCTCTGTTTTCGTGTCTTTAACTAATTTCTGGTGAGCTCTTGTGTTTTAGTCATGGCATCTTGGCCTTTATGAAAGTATAACACTAAAAAAAAAAATTCATTTTTCAAACTTAACCTTCCATTCTTTTTCCCTTTCCTCTAAACTAAAACCTTCTTTCCCATCTTTTCTTTCTTGAACCAGACTAATCTAGACAAAGATCTCAACCTCTGCCAAACAGAGTTAGAGGCAGATTTAGAAAAAATGGAGACGCTTAATAAAGCACCCAGTGCAAACCTGCCACAGGTATTTCCTGGTTTTTCTCATGCCGTCAGTTCCTTCCCAAGCTCTGCTTTGTGTCCTGCTTTGTCCTATGATTTTGGTGTAGTTGAGGTGACGGATGGTTATGCTGGTTATTTTAAGCTGCATGGCTTTCTGACTCCTGTCCTAGGTTCCTTTCTCAACCCTCATCCCCTACCCAAGTTAATTTTTGCTTGGATTTCCTTTGAGCTTGGCATCTTCCTTAAAGGGGCTTCTTCAAATATGTGCAGAGTGGTTGGTGATTGCAACTGCTCCCCCCGCCTTTTCTCTTTGTCTGCTTTCAAGTGGCGGCCCTTTTAAGTTCCCTCCCTTCATCTCCGGTATATTCTCTGAATGTTCAGGGAGCCATTTTTGGCAATTTCCTTGTGTTTTTTGCAGCCCTGGGAGATACCAACCTCAGAGATCATTTTCAGAAACACAGCCACAGTGATTTGGGTGCCTCTTCTGTGCATGGTGCTGTCAGAGTAGTAGTATTTGTCCTTGGAAAGGTCAGAAAGTTCTCAATAGAAAAATGCCCTCCGGAAGTCAGATGGCCTGGACACAAACAAGTGTTTGAAACTGAACCTGTGTTGATATTTTTTAAGGGAGCTATGTCAAAATGTGGTTTACCAAAGTGTATGTGGGAGAAAGAGACAGACAAACACACATACCCCTGCCCCCCAACACACACATAGTAAATGGATTTCCAAGGGGGGAAAAAAACCAAATGTGGGCTGGGCGCGGTGGCTCACGCCTATAATCCTAGCACTTTGGATGGCCAAGGCAGGAGGATCGCTTGAGCTCAAGATTTCAAGGTTGCAGTGAGCTATGATTGCGCCACTGTGCTCCAGCCTGGGTGACTGAGTGAAACCCTTTCTCTTAAAAAAAAAAATAAATAACCAAACGTTCTCAGAACTGTCCCCGGAGTTCCCTGACAAAAGAGATTCTTACAAGGAAAGGATGTATTTAGAGAAAAAAATAAAAAAGGAAAGTGGACACTGCTGAAGAGGCTAGGAAGGCCCACTGAGCGTGGCAGGAAAAGTGGAAACATGTCGTACTTACACAGAACCAGGACAAGGAGGGTCAGACCACTAGCCTGGTTGACTTGTATAGAAAGTCATGTGAGCACTGGAGACTCACCAGGGAAGGGGAAAAGTAGCCAGAGGAATGGGCAACAGCTGAGGGGGCAGGATGAGAGCATCAGAAGCCCAGGAGCTGCAGGCTGGTCAGGGGAGGTAGGATCAGGAGTCCAGGGAGGCAGCAGGGCTGAAGGAGCCAGCAGGGCCAGTGGTCAGGCTCTCAGGGTCTCCTTTAGAACTTGGAGGGGGCACAAGAGGCAAGTCATGTGGCCACCATTGAGGCAGATGGGTACGGGGTGGGAAAGTGGAGTGGGCTTAGGGGGCTGGGTTTCCAACCTGGGTGGGGACCAGAACCAGGTGTAGCCACTGTGAGTTTGAAGGTGCAAGGTAGGAACCAACTAATTCTGGAGTGAGCATGGTGGCTGCCGCTACGTTCTAAAGTGGTCTGGGATGCAGGATGGGTCTGAGATAACATGTTGGCCAAGAATGAGTCAAGAGGTGCTTTTTTCAAAGTAGTCCAAAATAATAAGAGAGCTTCTGTAACCCATGCACGGATGGTAGGCAACTGGAGAACCACTGAACTAACTACAGCCTCCCTGCGGGCAGAGCCTGGTCAAGGCAGGCACAGAGAAGCATCTGACATGTTAATGAATCATCTTCACATCAGTTCAGTTAACTGGTGCCCATTCATCCCAAGTGTATATGACACATGCTGTGGGACTTTGCCTGCTAGAACTTGACAGTTTAGTCACACTCAGGAATTAAAGACCTCTGGCAGTACCAAGCAGTACCTGCTAAGAGCTAAATGAATAGCATAGGCTCAAAGTGCCAGAAGAGAGAGAGATCGTGTGGAAAATCAGAGAAGGCTTCCCAGGAGTTAGCCGGGATCTTCAAGGTGGGGTGGAACTCAGGTACATGGCGAAAGTAGGGGGTATCCATTTGCGGCATGGCGAGAGCAGTCGGAACATCACAGAAGTGCACTTTTAAGGTGTATTCAAGGAAAAAGACAAATTCAGCTGAAATAGGAAATTGAATGTGGGAATAGTGGGAAGTAGACTTGGGAAAGAAGATTGACCCTGGATTGTAGAGACTCAGAAAATATGGCTAAAGATGATTGGGTCTGCCCTCAGGCTAGTGATGTAATTCAGGAAGTGCTTTAGGAAGATTAGTGTCATTGCTCTAGAGAGGCTGAATTGAAGGGAGAAGAAAACTGGAGTCTAAAGGGCAAGGAGGCGATTGTGGTAGGGCAGGCGTGTTGTGGTGAGAGCCCATGCTGTGGTGCACCAGCATTGGGGGCAGGGAGATGCAAGAGAGATCACCAAGGACATTGCAGTGGGACATTTTAACTAACTGGTGGGATAGAGACAAAGACAACTTTAGGGTTGGGGCCAGGCAGCTGGAAGATTGAGGACATGAGTGTGTCACATAAGAAAGCTGGGAAGAAAATCAGGCCAGAGGTAAGGTGAGGAAGTGGGTTTAGGTATTGACTTTCACAGTGCTGGTCGGGTACCATGCAGTAGACAGTTGGAACTCTAAGACTGGGTCTCATGGAAGAGGCAAGGGGTTAAGAAGTCGATTGGGTCACCTGAAGAGAAGTGATGGTTGAAGCCCTGGGAGTAGATGGAAGACTGAAGAGCAGATCATGTTGGGGAAAGGATGAGAGACTAAGAACTACCCACTGGGATGCTGGGTGACTTGGAACAGGAGAAGAGAGGCAGAGAAGGAAGAGTTCAGAGAGATATGGAAAAGTGACTATGGAGCAAGAGAAGAAAGATGAGAACTGCCTAGAGCTCTGAGAGGTCCAGAGAGATGGACTCCATGGAAAGGTCAATGGATTTGACAACTAAGAGATTTCTAAAGACTTTGGAGGTTGCTGGGGGAGTGCTTGATGGGAGTTAGAGTTTGTGGCAAAAATTCAGGAGATCCTGCAGGGCTGCAGACTGAATGCAAAGATGTGATAATGGAAGGGAGGCAGGGAAGGGGGAGTTCCCAGAGGACTCAGAGGGTCGTGTTAAAAGTTTTTCTAAGATGGAGACCAGGGCACAGTCTTCGGAGGTGGAAGACCAGAATGGGGCAGGCGCTAAGAGGTGGGAGGCTCAAGGAGGAGAGGCTGGGCAGGCCAGACAGTGCAGCCTAAAGGGCTGGAGGATGCACATGGAGGCAAGAGGGGTGCCCTCTCTGAGGAATAATGGGGATGTCGTGGGGTACAGTCCTCATCCTGGAGCAGAGGTGCCCTCAGAAATGAAAAGACATAAGCCCAACAGGTTTCAGCAGGCAGAGGGCCAGGTGGGTGACTTGCCTCCCCCTCCCTGTCATCTCCTTTTCTGTCTTTAACAATCTCTTTGTTTTCTTTCTCTCCTTCTCTCCTTTCCCCAAATGTCTCTTCTTCAGCTAGCTTATTTTCCTTAAAATGATCATTATTAGAGATATGGTCATTATTAGAAATAGGAATATCTTTAAAGGTTAACTTTGACATTGATTTATTCAATTACCACATGATTTTTAAAAACAAATATATTGAACTCTTTGCATTTTTCTCTCTAAAGACAACAGAAACCCTAAACTACATAATTATGTTACTTTTTCTCTGCATGTAGCTCTTGGTTGTTTTCTTTCTTTTCCTTAGTGCCCTGGTAATTATTTATAAAGCATTGCCTTATTCATGCTGAAATGGTCATTTATAGGTTTTGCAAAATTGCATTTCTCCCCATTGCCACACTTCTAAATCTGCAGGCATGCATACATAAATTACCGAAATACAGTGTGGTCTTTTCAAATGCACTTTTGTATGTTCTGGACCAAATGTACAAAATGCTGGGTGACACTCTCTCTGGATGTGACATATGGGGTGCATGAATGGATCTGCAGTGGGCTCAGCGGGGGGTCTGTGGGCAGGGGAGAAGCTGGTGGAGGGTGTGCTGTTCATGTCACCAATGTGTGTTGGCCCAATGGTGGCCAGGGATGGAAAATAAGTATGAGCCAGGAGGCCGTCTCCTCACCTGCCCAGAGAGCCTTGGCTGCATCCATCCACTGGAACACAAATGATCAGGAGTAGGAGAGCCCCCCTGCCCACACGCTCTCCTCCCAGAGAAAGAGCACCGCCCTCCACCAGCACCAAAATCCTTTCCGTCCAGGCTCCCTGACTCCCAGAGACCCTTATCTGAATTAGAAAAGGAAAGTGACTTCTCTCTTTTCCCCCTTGGCTTAAAATGTCTGAGTCAAAATTAATCATCTACACCTTTTTTTTTCTTTCTTTTTTTTTTTTTTTTTGACATTTACAGAGCTCAGCAGTCAGCCCTACTCCGGAAATTTCTCCAGAGCCTCCTGGATAGTAAGTTGCCACTCCACTTTGTTTACATGGCAGAATGTATTAAATGTCAGAAGTGGGAAAAGAGAAGCTTGTGTTTTGGACCCAAAGTGTATTTTATTTGTATTGGTATAATGGCTTCAAATGATGCACAGTTTGGTGATAAGTAGCAATCTGATTGTAGTCTGCAAATTATTTTTCTGCTGTTCTCTCTTCCTCTTGCAAATTAATTTTGTGATGTTTCGTATCAACTTTGATAAGCTTTTCCCCACATTGGCATCTTTACCTTTAGAATGTGTGTTTATTTGTCTAAGTTTAGAATCAAACTTCTCACTTGCTGGTTTTTGGGGACAGGTGGGTGTGTGACTGAGAAAGGCCACATCTGGTATACAGATGGGGGGAGGGATGGTGGGATCGGGGGAAAGGTGAGGCCGAGAGGGGGCTAACTTGATCCTCACAGAGATGTGCATTTATGCCAATTCTTAGGGCTCTGCCTGGATGATAAGTGCACAACCACTCACTTCTTCATGGGGTAACCACCAGCCTCCTTTCCCCACCCCCACCCATCCTGAATCCTCTAGCAGATTGCCTTCCTCAGTGCTTTGCCATGCAGCTGTTATCCTAGCTGAAAATTTTCAGTGCTACCTTCACCCCCTGTTATATACATGGTAAACAGCAAACATTTTAGCCTGTTTAAATAGGCCCTAATTGAGCCTTCCCGTACCCAGTCTCATGTTAGTACCTCTTACTTCTGTTGCCATACAGCTGAATTATACTCTTGTATTTTTATAATTACAAATGAATTACAAAATCCTTGAGAGCAAGGCCTGCATCTCCATAGTGCCTGTTGTACCCAGTAAATTTGGGAAAGGAGTTTGTTCTGGTAGGAGCGTTTCCTTATTTTATCACCAACACATCTATGTCTCGTTCTTTGAAATACGGCAAGGAGGAAAGGCACATCTATTACCTGTTCCAGTTGGGTTGGGTACATCCATAATGAACAAAGTTGCTGAATGTATGGATTTTTTATTTTTTTGACAAGTATTATGGTCACTATGGCATGTCTTCCCTACCTTGCAAGAGAAGGGACTTTGCAAGAGGAGTTTCATTTGCAAATCAGCTGGGATTTGGGTATTTCAGTGGGAAAAATGGGAAAACCTTAATCCTTTTAGCGTAGTGATCAAAAGCTCTAGCTAGATCCATTATGTTCATTTCTCTTCTATAAATAGGTGTGCATCATGATTAATGTACCCAGGACCATAAGAAGAAATTGAGAAGATAAATTAAGACAGCAGCTAGAGGAAAATTTACCTGCCTTAGAGGACAGTTCCCACCTGGGAGAAAGCCATTGTAAAGTCTCTTGCACCCACTGTGGGGCTGGTGACCAAGCCACCAATACAACAGAGAGACGTCAGGGCTCAGGTGTGGGTTCAGGACCTCCTACCCGTTCTCCCTGCACTCTGGGCTCTGAGGCTCACTCTTTTAAAGAGCTTCCAGTTGAGCTGTGCCTTCAGCTCTGAGGTTGACAACAAGTTGCAGGTCCCCTAGGTCTCAGAGATGTGCTTTCAGAGGTGCAGACTGCCAGGTGACCTCCGGCTACCTGCAGATAAAGGGCTTCCTCATGGCCACAGCTCCCAGCATACTTTCCTTGGTCCCCAAGGCCACCTGTTTCTTCTCAGCTCATCACTTTGGCAGTCCTGACTGCCCATGTTAACCCTGCTGCCTAGCCTATCTCCCCACTCCCATCTCCCTGAAATGCACAAGGCAGAAAAGGCTGCTTCCGGCAGCCAGCCAGCGAAGTTCCCAGTTCTGCTGGATCCAAGGCACTACGCTAGGTATTACCACAGGAATGTAGATATAGCTTCTTAATAGTTGTGGGGACAAAACGCACAAAAATAAGTGTTAGTAAAGGAAAAGGCAAAGTGGCAAATAAATGAAGTATACTGTAAAGGTTAAAAGTGTTATGAGAAAGTAGCTACCATGGGTAGTCAGGGTAAGTAGTACAGGTCTTGAATACAATAATTGTAATGATTTATTGAGCATTTATTATGTGCCAGGCCCTATGCTTAGAATTTTGTCTACCTTACCTCATTTAATCCTCTCAACGGTCCAGGATCAAGTGTTACTTTTAATTCCCATTTTATAGGTGAGGAAGCAGGCACACCAGGGCAGTGTAATGCCAAGATTCCATAGCCAGCATGTGGCAGAGCTGTATCCAGAGTGGGAATAATGGCGTTCTAGGCCAGGGGTCTGGTGCTGACAGTAAACTCGCATCTGCACCATACTGATTCGAAATTTGGCAATAAATTAACAGAAGTCATACTATGGTTTAATGTTTTTGAACTTTTACAAATAATAGGTATTTAAGCAACTATTTATAATATTGGGTTAGCAGAATTGAAGGAAACTAACTGGAAATGCTTAAAAGAGCAAATTGTTTTCAGACACTGAATGTAAAGGTATTCAAAATGTTAGTTTACCAAGCGTTCTTATTTATTTCATTAAAAATAAGTCTCCAAAGGCCTCTGTTTTTCAGCCATAGCCTAGCTCTCGAGAAATACTTGGCAGGAATAGATAAGGTTTTTCCTCCTGGATTTTACCATTTGGGGATTTTTCAGTAATCAGTCTTGGTTTTCTCCCAGTTTGTCTAAATGAGTAAGGTTTTTACATAATTGGAATTGGTAAGGGACCAGCCTAAGTGGGGTGCCAGACACAAAGGGAATTGTACAGTAAACGTTTGCTCAGTAAATGAATGGATCTATAAATCTTAATTGACTGGAATCCAACTTGCTTAGCACTGAGGCAGGCAACTTGCGAACCCAATATTGCCCCCTTCACTGGATGGACAGGTATGACATATTGAAGGAAACATGGGCAGGACTTGACCTAACCCAAGGATGGAAGAAGATGGCCCAAGTTCACAGTTCTGTGGCAGCTGGAGAAGTGATGGCATTCTGAGTCCACTTTCATATCTCGGACAGACTGCAGTTTAGAATTTGATTAATTGACATTGATTACATATCACAAATACTTAAAGAACCTGGGAACAGAAAGGAAGAAATTCACCCATAATCCCAGTATCCTGATACAACTACCAATCCTTTCCCTAAATATACAACATATATTTTTATAGTTACCATCACAGTGTATGTCCAATTTTGTATTTTATTTTTTGTATTTTATTTTTATAGCATTATCAGATCTATAAATCAGTAGTGGGAGCTACTCATTATTTTCATTAGCATTTCAGCGTTGATTCGCATCTAACCAAAGAGCTTTACTCTGTTTGGCCAGCAGGTGGCACTCAAGAACAAGCTGCTCTCTCCTAGGTGGTGTTGGTACTCCAGAGAGAACACTTTTTCCCTTTAAGAACAAAACACAAATTATAACCTGAAGAACTATATGAAACATTAGAGATTCTCCGGGACCTTACAAATGTGTCAAAAATCTGTATGCATGTAGGCATTTAATTTTATAGACTCATTTATTCCACTAATATTTATTGAGTAATCATGCTAGGTACCAGGCATGCAAACGTTAATAAACTGTCTGACCTCAAGGGGTTTGGGGTGTAATGGGGAAGACAGACTTGTAAATAGCCAGAATCCAATGTGGTAAATGTAATGAGGGGAGCCAGGGGGGCGTGAGCACCTCTTGTCCTGTGGAGGAGGAAGGGTCAAAGAAGGCTTTATAGAAGAGCTGCCAACAAAATGTAAATAACAGTAACATTATATTATAAATATAAAAAATAATTTTTTCATAGGATACAAAAGGCTATAAGATGAAACTTCTAGAGGATTTATAGGCTCCCTCCTCCAAAGCCACAGTTAACATTTTCTTTTTCCTTTCTGAAATCACTGAATGGTTTTGAATGATGAGTGTAAGGTCCGTGAGGCTGGAAAGTGTTGTCTATTCTGTCCCCTATTGAATCTCCGCCTAGGAGAGTGATTGACACTCTCCTAGTGTGGGAAGGAAGTGACTACGGAAACAGCTTGATTGGTTAAGCTCAGAGTTCGCCTTATTTGGGCATGGTGTGATGAGGCATCTGCCTTAGATGGACGGGGGCTGATCCGTTGGCAGCCTGTGATTGGCTGAAGTTCTACTGATGTGATTGGCTGAGACTCAGCTACTGGTGCCCTGAAGTAGGCATGTAAAGCCCTTAGTAGGTGCTCAGTAAATATTTGTTGAGTGAATAAATGAGCAGTGGAGTGACATAATGAGATATTTTCTAGAAATATCACCGGCAGTGATCTGCAGAGATGATCAGAGGGAGTCAGGGCTGGTGGTTGAGGGAGTGAAGCTGTGTTTGTTGCAGGGTTGTAGGTGAGCAAGGGTGAGGCGGTAACCAGGGAGGTGGAGAGCAAAGGGGTTAATGTGAGCTGTGTTGTGGACAGGGAACAAGCAGGACTTGGTTGATGACTGATTATTGAGGAGCAAGGGGACTGATTCCTTGGGCTTTCTGGCTTGGGTGATGGGATATAGAGGAACAGAACTGAGTTTGGTTTGGGACATGTTGAGTTTAAGATGCCTGAGGAACATGCAGGTGGAGATGTCTAGAAGACAGTTGAATATATGTGTCTGGAGCTCAAGAGAAAGGTTTGTGCAGATAACAGATTTGCAGGTAGATTTCTTGGACAGTCTCACCATGCCTTATTAGTTTTGCAGATGAAAGAAATTGAGGCCGAGAGAGACAGACTGCAGTTTTTAAACAGAGCTGGTTTGCCTCAGCTGATCCGCATTCCTCGTTGGAGCTGGACTGGAGTGCCAGTCTCCAGGACCTGTGCGCTGCCTCCAGAACCTGGTGGAAACACTTGGCCCTAGGATGATTGCTCTGTTCTCTCGCTTGATTCTTCCAGTGAGTGTTTTTGTTGAATCCTCTTGAAACTCAGCAGCCAGCTCTGCATCTTAGCCAGAGGCTGAATTCTCTGTGCTGGTTCAATCCAGCCTGCTCAGAGCTGAGCTTCTGAACTTAACTTGTTTTGTTAAGTATTAATAATAAGAAGCTGCTAATCCTGACTGGGCCTTTCTCAATTAGCTAGGTGTATAAGGCTGCTTCTCTTGTGTTCTCTGATCTACCTGGACAGAGCCTGGACCCAACAACTCTGTGATCTTGGGCAAATGCCTTAAACACTCGGGTCTTCAGTTTCCCCTTTTGTACAGTGGGACAGATGATCTCTCTTTCCAGTGTTAGAAGAGCTGATGGATATGTTATATTTAAAAACATTGTTCTAGAGCTCTTAGTTGTTGTTTTTAAACAAGAGTATCTCAGTTGCAAAATGTTACACATCTGGAAAAAGCATGTTTTGTTAGCTTTGGTATCAGAAAGAAAACAATTGGCTGTAGCAAATTCATTCTGAGAGGTTTCCTGAGTGCTGGTTTGTCATTCTGGTGGGAAGCAGGAAAAAATTATGATAATGGGTGGAATAAAGCCAGAAAGTGAGGTGGCTAGGGTGGAGTGAGTTCTTACGCTGATGAGGTAGAACAGGTGTGAGGTCGGGCAGCCAGGTATGGCCGAGAATACCGACAGAACAGATTTAAGAGGAGCTCGGAAAGATCGCTTAGAAGTTCTAACTAAGGGTGAGGCAGCTCAAAGGACAGCAGTGGCTGCAGGATGAAGGCAGCTGTTGGAGTCACTCCTGTTAAAAGAAACTTTAGACAAATTAAATTCAGCAGAGCTTATTTGAGCAAAGAACAATTCATGAATTGGGCAGCCCTCAAAATCAGAGTTTCAAAGAGCTCCACCCAACAACTTGGGCAGACAGCATTTATAGACAGAAAAAGGAAGTGACTACGGAAACAGCTTGATTGGTTACGCTCAGAGTTCGCCTTATTTGGGCATGGTGTGATGAGGCATTTGCCTTAGATGGACAGGGGCTGATCCGTTGGCAGCCTGTGATTGGCTGAGACTCAGCTACTGGTGCCCTGAAGTAGGCATGTAAAGCCCTTAGCCAGGGGTGGGCACGAGGTAAGGCTCGGCAAGTGGCAGCTCCTGTGAGGGGCACTACCTGTGCCAGAAGCAATAGTTTTGCTCCGAGGACTTCACTGCTGTGAGGGAGACATCACAGTGTTCTGCCAGAGTCCCCGCCTCTTCTCCATTTCTGACTCCTGGGTTCTGGTGCCACTTGTCCTAGGGGTGTATTCATGACAGGTGACATTCGGAGGTAGTGACGGAAACGGAACTGGAGCATCCGTGAGCTCCCTCTGGGTCCTGTGTTGTGTGAGCCTCTTCTTCCTCGGTCTTAGGGAAGTATGATATCTAGAACAGTGGCATCTGACGGGGTGGTTAAAGTTCCAGCCCTGCCATTCTGCTGACCTGCCTGCTTTGACAAGTTACCGAATCTCTCAGTGCCTCGTTTCCTCATCTGAAAAATGGCAGAAGTAGGATTGAGGGGATGAAAGAGAGAACGATGCACAGGCAGTTAGCACAGAGCCTCCCCCACAGGACGCTTCACCACACAGCACGTGGAGTTGTTGTTGCTGTCATCATTTGTGACTCGGAGTCTGTGATCACACACAGAAGGAAAGGCTGGCTCTGTGGAATGTAAAAAGATTCCATGGTTGACGGCTAGATAGAGGGAAAGACTGGATAGATAAAGCAAATTCAGCTTGTGTCCCTTGTAGAATCTAGGTGGGGGGCTATGGGTGTTCACTCTTATAATTCTTTAAGTTGTTCGTTATATTAGATAATATTCAAAGTAAAATATTGGGTGAAGGAATTTCACTTAGCTATGGGTCTTCAGAGCAGAAAAATTCGTATTGATTCCAGTAAACTGAGTTCAGTAGGATTAAAAGCAGCCTAGCAGAAGCCTATGTACTTTTGTGGGAAAGGAGTCATTCACTTACCTGAGAAGAGAGAGAGATAGAGAGAGAGCGTGTACATGTGTGTACGTGTGTCAGTGACAGTGTATCACTGGGTGAGGGCATGGTGGCGTTAGGGGAAGGGAGAGGCTGAGTACGTGCTCTTAACTTTTCTGTGTGTGCCCCACCCCATTCCAAAAAGAATTTGTGATAACTTGCAAAAATACTATGATTTTTAACAGGATGAAAATAAATGAAGGATAGAAATGAGCAGTAGTTTATGCTCATAATGCATGTCGTAAGGTTCTGACCACAGGCTTTGAAAGAAGTGAGTGCAGAATTGGGCTGTAATGCTAAGAGCACATAGAATCCCACGTTCCAATTTCACTGGGTCATGGATTTTCCTGGAGACCCAAGACAATTGGGCCTCTCCCTTTCATTGCTGATTTTAATATTCCATCAGCCAAAGCGCTTGTGAAGAATAACCCAGAAAAACAATCGAAGTAGTGGACTTGAAGTAGCCGACACTGGCTGGCTCCATGTCAGAGGCTCCACCCGTGTCCTTGCCTGCACCATCTTGTGTGCAACCACTGGTTCCCCTCCCTCCTGCCCTCGCCTGACCGCCTCCGGCCCTTCCTCCCCAGTGGCAGTGTTTCACAGAATTATCCTTTTAAAGCACAAATGCAGTCATCTCAATTAGAGTACTTTGCTGTTTGGACAAGGTTCCTGGGCATTCGGGGACCCAGGGGCCTGCCTTCTCTATAGAAATCTGCGTCTAAATAAGAACGCTCTTGAGAAAGGACAGTGCTTGATTAAGGATGCCAGGAAGTGTATTTCTTGTCCTCAACAGGTAATGTACTTTTTAGAAAAATGTTAAAAATACTAACTTCCTATTCTTTTTTCCCCTCCCTTTTCTCTCTTTCTTTTAAAATGACCTTGTTCGTAGTATATATTCTTCCAACTTCCATGCAGTGAAGAGGGAATCAGATGGGGCTCCTGGGGATCTCGCTAGCTTGGAGAATGAGAGACAGATTTATAAGAGTGTTTTGGAAGGTGGTGACATCCCTCTTCAGGGCCTCAGTGGGCTCAAGCGGCCGTCCAGCTCGGCTTCCACTAAAGGTAATTAACTGGGCGAAGCCCGCAGGCCTCTGTGTCCCGTCCACCCCGTTTACTGAGCGTCAGCAGCGGGTTGACCTCCAGCAACGGGGATACGGCTGCCTTGTCCAGACCCACATCCAGGCCTTGGAGCCCTCTGATGTTCCTGCCCCTGTTTTCTCACCGGCCATTTTTCTTTCTGGTATTAGAACTTTCCCTTCCTTCGAACCCCCACCCTTGCTCTCCATGAAGCATCTCTCTCTCTCTCTCTTTTGTTCTAATTCCCTTTTCTTAGAAATTAGCTGAGCTTTAGCCATTCCTTACTCCAGCGGGGTGTCCTTTTTTTTTGTTGTTGCATCTTTGCACCTGCTTTGCAGCACAGATTATTTTGCTTCCGGACATCGACTGGAAATTTTTTAAAAGCCCTTATGACAAACGAGCATGTTACCTCTCCTTTATTTTTTAAGCAGCTTTCAGCTTTAACCTAATGGGTGTGTTTATTTTATTCTGCATGCTTACCAGTGGATCGTAAAGGTGGGAATGCTCACATGATTACTTCATCTTCAGTTCGTAGCCGAGCACTTAACACTAGCAGTGCGTCAGGCCCTGTGTGTATGCACAAGAAGCCCCTGTCAGCCGCGAAAGCCTGCATTTCGGAAATCCTTCCTTCCAAATTCAAACCCAGGCTCTCTGCTCCCAGCGCTCTTTTGCAGGAACAGAAGAGTGTCCTGTTGCCCTCAGAGAAGGCTCAGAGCTGTGAGAACCTTTGTGTTTCAGTTTCTTTGAATGATTCTAAAAGGGGCCTCCCCGTCCAAGTCGGGGGGAGCATCGAGAACCTGCTCATGCGTTCCCGGCGGGATTATGACAGCAAGTCGAGCAGCACCATGAGCCTCCAGGAGTACAGCACCAGCGCCAGGAGGCCCTGCCCTCTCTCGAGGAAGGCTGGGTTGCAG
Organism: Varecia variegata; assembly: GCA_028533085.1. NCBI lineage: Eukaryota > Metazoa > Chordata > Mammalia > Primates > Lemuridae > Varecia > Varecia variegata. The sequence goes on along the minus strand of CM052446.1, from coordinate 36,414,481 downwards.
TTCACCATGTTCTATCGGGACATGCACCAGATCAACCGAGCTGGCCTCTACCTGGGATCCATTTCCTCCTCTAGTGTGCGCGATCTTGCCTCCCACTTTGAGAGGAGCAGCCTGGCATTGGCCAGGGGTGAGCTGGGCCCCAGCCAGGAGGGCTCAGAGCACATCCCCAAGCACACCGTCTCCTCCCGCATCACTGCTTTTGAGCAGCTGATTCAGCGGTCGCGGTCCATGCCATCCCTGGACCTGTCCGGCAGGCTGAGCAAGTCTCCCACACCTGTGCTGCCCCGGGGCGGCCTGACCTCAGCCCGCTCAGCCGAGTCCCTCCTCGAGTCAACCAAGCTCCATCCCAAGGAGATGGACAGAATGAACTCCGGTGGGGTCTATGCCTCCCCAGCGTGTAGCGATATGGCGGACCACACCTTGGGCTTCAGGGGCCTCGTGCCTTCTGAGCCCCTCTCCACCTGTTCTGACGACCTGGACCACTGTTCAAATGCCTCCAATGACAGCAGAGAGGGCAGCAGCGGCAGCGTTCACGGGGACTTCCCCAAACATCGCCTCAACAAGTGCAAGGGCACCTGCCCAGCCTCGTACACCCGCTTCACCACCATCCGGAAGCATGAGCAGCAGCAGACCCCCAGACAGCCCGACTGGCGCCTGGATTCCAGAGGGGACAAGAGCACCCTCCTCAGGAACATCTACCTAATGAGCCCCCTCCCTTTTCGGTTGAAAAAGCCCCTCCAGCACCACCCCAGACAGCCTTCCCTTGGGGACTCCTCCAGCCTCCCGGTCGTCCAGAAGCCAGACCTCCCCAGCCAGCCCCACCAGGACCAGCCCCTCTCCGCGGGGAAGCCCTTGGTTCCCATACGCCTGTCTTCCCGCCACACCATGGCCAGGCTCAGCCGCAGCTCAGAGCCCCCTCGGGAGAGACCCGCGGTCCCAGAGGACTTCCCAAGGGCCATTAATAATGGAAACTCTGTGCCACACTCAGACCACGGCCTGGACAGGAACAACAACCCCCACAGTGAACTGGCACCACCCTGCGGAGGTGGCATTTTGTGTATTTGACCAGTCTCATCCCCCGTCTCTCCACCTTGCTTGCCTTGTCCCCCTTGGTGTGCCCCTGGTGTTCACTTTCTGGTCTGTCCTTTGTTTTCTGTTTGTTTTGCTTGGCAACTGATCATGGCTCGTAGTGGCTGCACTTCTTTAAAAACAAAGCCCCCCCCATGTCATTAAGACTAACCACCAAACTGTGTTTCGAAAGAAAAATTGGCCGTTTAGCTCTCCAAGAGATCTATTAATTTGAATTCTTGAGCCCCTTGCGGTTTGCACCAGCCCCCTGCTCACCCTGTGGTTTTTTGAGAGGCAGCCTCTCTCACGGCCCTGTGTGTGCGAGTGTGCAGTCTGTCCCTGTGAGATCCTGCACGCCTCTCTGTAGGGACACCTTTTGCCTTCTGGTTAGTTTTCTTTGTATTAAACTAGTTCACAAGTCAATCTGAAAAGCGGGGGTGGGGGGAAGATTGGAGTTTTCCCCCTTCAGAATTTGATTATTGATCATTAACCAACAATGATTATAAAAACTTGATATTTATAGTAGATGAAAGGTGAAATCTTTTCCCAACCTGGTTTCCCACTAAACCTTTGCCTGTTTTAACTCTACTCTGTTGTTTTGAAGATTCAGAATCACCAAGGCATTTTATACCAGCTGATTACTTGGAATCCACAGAAGAATTTATTCGAAGACGTCATGACGATAAAGAGGTAAATCCTGTCTTTTAAATCTCTTAGCTCTTGCTCGGCAAAAAGTACGAGTGAAGTAAACCTTCTAGATGTCTGTCAGGGAGGTGACATGATGTGGTAATTGGAAGCAAAGATTGGAACTTTCATAAGTGGCTTTTTATATGACAGAGCCTCAATCATTCCTCTTTTAGTCTACTTTTCCAAAAGAGTGAGACTGATTTCCACACAAGCAGTAGGTTATGAATGCCAAGTCCAGCCAGCTCTGCTGCATGGGAGGTAGAGAAAGAGTTTGCCCACTCCTGTGCTCAGTGCCTTATAAGCTAGAAACCGGAGTTTGCTCTTTCTTCCCCCTCTCAACCTCCCCCATGTTCTCTAAGTAAATCCACCCACCCCTCTGCTGGTAAAAAGCACAGTTCAAATTGGGAAGGATGTAGTAGAAGAAAGAGGAAAATGAAAAATAGTAATGGCCACAGTATATTTTATAAAAAATTCGAGGGAGTTGCCTATAACTCTGTTGCCTTAGCTCAGAAGAGGGCAGATACCCTAATAAACATTGGTAAACCCCAGCCAAGAATTCAGAATGTGGATGTTTTCTTGCACCTACTCAGATGTCTGTCTGCAGTGGTGTGACTGGCAGGGCCTAGAAAGAGCCCATTCTCCTGTGGATTTAGGAAGAGGCACTTCTTCATATCAGCCAAATGGGCTAAATTAAAAGCTTCTGCTGTGATAAAGTGTTGTTATTGTGCACACTGCTGGCCTTCACATTCCCCCAAAGAAAGGGTCCTGAAGATGGACCCAAAGAGATGGAGAAATCACCTTGAGTGGGTGGCAGTGGGGGAGGGTGTTCATGTGCACACAACTCTGTCCCGTTCCCTTTAAAGTCTGAGGCCGTTTTTCTTTGTTGTTGTGTCTTGTGGAGTGGTTCTAGAGTTTAGGTGAAGCTTCCTTAAGGATTTAGGGTGAGGCTGACTTTGGGAAGAGCTGGATGATAATAATCATTGCTGCCAGATGATGAGACAAAAGACAAAAAGGAAACTACCATACCTTTCCCCGTCTCCAAGCACGATCAGTGTTCAGTAAGACACTTGCACCTGTCCATGGAAACAAACAAGAGCAAGTATTTAATACACAGTCATTGTTTGTAATCACTCATTAATGATGAGTGTGCGTCAGACCACAAAACAGATTCATTTCTGTAGCTCTTTGTTAAGTATTTGCTGTCACCAAGATACAAATTCCCATGTGTGTAGGCCTGGGCTGCTATGATGAAGGGAGATGAAATTCCATTTCAATGATATAAACCCTAGCACCCAACATGGAAGGTTTTGGGGGAGAATTCTTGCCTACCACACAGGGGGCATATTTTACTTACATGGTTTAGCAATTGATATATTAGAAGTTGCAGGTAGAAGGTGAACGGTTTGTTTCCTGATTAATACTGGCTGATAAATCCTTAAACATTTTGTGTCTTTATCTGTGGTTATTGGTTTACATGATTAAACTACAGGCCTGATGGATTTACTGAGGTCAGATTCAAGTACTGGGTTGAGAGCTTTGCGCCATTCGATGTCCACTTCCACTGATTATGTTTAACCCAGGCCAGAACACACCAGGGCTATTGAGCAAGGACTATGGCAGCCACAAGCACCAATCCATTCCCATTGTTCCGGCAACAGCTCACACGCCCCAGCTCATGGGGTGTCAGTCCTCTATGCAAATGCTTTATCACTAACATGGATGATAATGGCATTTTAGGAAATGAGAACATGTCCGTCTTGGAAGGGACTTGAGTGGTTATCTAGCCAACCCCCTTGTTTTGTCCAGAAAAGGATCACAGCAGGGTGGCAGCTTACCCAGGGCCACATAGTAAGTTAACCTATTCCAACGGCAGCGGGAAACCAGGGCTCCAGGTTCCTGGGCCAATGCTCTTTCCATGGCACTGTGCTTTCCGAAGGAGTTTCCCATGTCTTTTCTCATTTAATCTTTATAACAACTTTTCTGAGCACTAGGAATCCCACGGCAATTTGATGAGTTATCACTTTGTAGACCCTAGAGAAAAATCAGGCCTACCATCCTTTAGGACTAGATGTCACATGAGACATTTAATTCCCTGGTGGAAGAAGACTCATGTTTTATTGAGCATGCTAAGAATTATCAGTTCTGCTGGTGTGGTGGTGCGTGCCTGGAGTCCCAGTGACTCAGGAGGCTGAGGCGGGAGGATCATTTAAGCCCAGGAGTCTGAAGTTGCAGTGAGCTGTGATCATGCCACTGCACTCCAGCCTGGGCAAAAGAGTGAGACTCTATCTGTAAAAAAATAAAAAGAATTATCAGTTCTAATTAATGCTTTCCTATAAGGGAAGTTAATCCTAGGAATCTAAGATTGCTATGGTATAAGAAAACATTAAAATGCTATTCCATAAGGTCATTTCCGTAGGCAATGAGAGCATTTGGTAAAAAGCAACATTGTTTGATAATTTTTAAAGGTCTTTTTAAAATAGAAATAGATGACTATAGGAGAGAATATTTCTGCTAACCCCAGGTACCATCATTCTTAGTTTATTTTCTATGTTAAAATATATCATTCCTTTAAACTCAGCTTCATTTCACCTAATGAAGAACTAGTTCAGTAAGAAAGTAACTGATGTTCTCTCTCTGTCAACCACATAAATAGCCTTTGGTGCATATAATAAGCCTTATGAAAATTGTGCCCAGGGAAAGAGTCGGCTGGCCTGGGAGAAGAAGTGCCATATTTTCTGAAATGGCTCCATTCCGTGGAGAACATATTAGAGTCATAAACACGGGAAGCACAAAAATGACCTAGTTGCCATAGAGCCCCCCCAGTAGCAAAGCGCATACTAGCAGGTTTACGGGCCTGGTCCCACCATGGGAATACACTGTGGGAGCATCTCACTGCCTAAGTGAGTAGAGATGGCACTTCCAGCCTCCCGCTGCCAGCCCAGCATGCTTGGGAATGCCCTGGATGTGCCCCCGGGCTTACCTTGCCTTTGCTGACAGGGCCCAGGAGGCTTTTGGCTGAGCCAGGAGATAATTTTCCGGCTGGCGTAATCATATGGAATCCTCCCTCCCTGTATCCCAGCTTCCCCAGGTTTCTCCTGTGCAGTGCTGTCTCCTTCCTACGTGCTCGGAGGGCGGTTACAGTGGGAGCATAATCGCTGTGGCTCTAAAGCCCTTCTGACAGCTGACCCTTAAAAAATCTCCTCCCCGTTCACCCACCTTCGTCCTTAGTTACTTTTGTTGGCAGTTCTCCAATGCCCTGGACCAGATGATTCACTGCCCATTTTATGCAATTTTATGGCAGAAACTTTTAGCGGACCAGAGACGACTTAAGCGCGAGCAAGAAGAGGCCGATATTGCAGCCCGACGCCACACGGGCGTCATCCCGACGCACCATCAGTTTATCACTAATGAGCGCTTTGGGGACCTTCTCAATATAGACGATACCGCAAAAAGGAAATCTGGGTCAGAGGTCTGTTTTGGTCGCCTCGATCTGCTGCTTGACCCAAAGCAATATCCGCCTGCCCTCAGCATTGCCCTCTGTAGGCCAGTCTAGTTCTCCAAGCACCGTCTGTCATCCTGGCTTCCCTTAGGCTTGCTTTGGCTCCTTTGTGGCTGGTGAATGGACATGACCCCCATTACGCCCTGTGCTCTGTATGTTCAAGCATGCCTGGCTGGGGACCGGGATCTGCTGGCGCATACCCCTGATGCATGCCTTAGAGCATCGGCTGCCGTCATGAGTCCAGTCCTCTACATCTGCATTTTATCATGATGCCATGTTGCCTGTGCATTCCGCTTAGAAACCTCATACCTTAGTCCATATGCATTGGTGGCTATGGTGTGGGCGATTACAAGATTCTTCTTTGAAGAGATGGTTAATGAAACTTACTTTACAAAAGTTGATACTTTGTGCCCTTTACAAAAAGGCCCCCAAAGTTAGTGACGTAAATATTCAAATGTCAGGGGACAACACTGCCACTCACATATAGATGGATTAATTGCATGACATGTAAGGTAGTGCTGAAGCACCTCACTGAAGAATTTTGAGGACCAAAGACACTTATGGTTAAGTTAAACCCACAGAGGATGTGAGAGCTCTCCAAGGGACATTTCATTTCAGTAATGAAGAAGAGCAAACCTTTAAAGTAATTTTATCCGGGTCTTGGCCTAGTGCACTAAGGTCAATATGTTGAAATTCCTGTGTTGGCCAAATGCTGCATCTTGCTAAGAGCTTACGCTTTGCCACGTGACCCTTAAGTAGCTTTGCTTAAGAAGATCTTTGCGGGGAGGTTTACATGTCTGGGCTTGGAGTGGGGGTAGGGGGATGGTGAAGTGATACCCTAAGTATTGTTGTATAACTTTTCAATGTAGTAGATTAATATTCATATTTCTATCTTTTGAGTAACAGAGGCATCATTGGCTATTAATTTTTTTTTTTTAAGAAATAGAAGGTGTCTGGGAAGAAGAGGTAGACAAAAGAAGGAAAAAGATTAAAAGAAGGAAAGCTGGGGAGGGGAATAAGACTCTAAAGTGATGGAGAAAAAGGAAATGTAACAGGAAGAAGCAAAAGTTTGCAAGTGTTACTCAGTTGCAAGGGAAGGACAGCCTCATCCTCAACATCCCAGCTCCTCAAAATGGCCCTGTTCGAAGGCTCTGGTGATGGTTTTTCCTCACAGACAGGCCTACCCGCTTGTAGGTGGAAGATGGGAGCACACACAGAGACACCCTAGGGCTACACACTTACACGTGTAGGTAATGTGTGCAAACACAAGTGCAACTCGAGCAGAAGAACCTCGGACAGAGGCCGGAAGTCTCTCCCCAACAGCCGCCTCCCTTCTAGAGCAGTGGTTCTTAAACTTGACTGTGCCTCAGAACCCCCTGGAGAGCTTGTTAAAATAGAGACCCCAGGTCCCTCTGCAAAGTTTCCAATTCTGGGGAGAGGCCTGAGAATTTGCATTTCTAACAGCTTCCTAGGTGATGGTGATGCCAGTTTAGGGACCACATTGTGAGAATCACTGCCCTAGACGTTGACTGATGGGCTTGAGAAAGTGGAGACCAACAGTGCCAGCTGCACCATGCTATGTTGGTGTACTTCAGTCCCGTTCATTAGAACTTGGGTGGCCACTCGTTCTGTGCGAGACCCTGTGGGAGGCAAGTGGGGCTCAGTCTATGCCACACTACTCAGCTGGTAGTGGAAGAGTCTCCCTCGTATACAGTTATCTCTGTCCTATAGTAAGTAACGCCATGCTGTGAAGCCAGAGCAGGGAGAGATGGATTTGGTCTCAGGGAGCTGTAGGAAGATATTAGCACAGAGGGAGATACTGCTGTTTTGTATGACCATCGATCACTCACATACCTTTGTCTTAGGAGTTCAGTGGAATCAGTGTTTCTCAACCTTGAGAACCTTTAATGGAAAAAAACTTACCAGTCCCCATTATTGACCTAAGCCAAATCTATAAATTAAATATATACCTATATAACTGTATGTATTTTGTCAATAGGTGATATTGTTTTGATGGAATTTAGCTACCATTCAAAGTATGAATGTGGTGCTGCTTTGGTATAATTTTTTTTTGAGTTTATATAGCTCTACAGCTGGGTGACATGGGGTAACCTACTCCCCTGCACTTTTTTCTATTGGAATCACTTTGAAATTTTTATCCTTACAATTTTGGTCATTTGGCCTTCCCTTGTGAACTTGTCATTTGTCATTAACCCCACGTCCATTCTTTTCTTGTTCACCTACAACTGTCAAATTATGCTCTTTGATTACAGACAGACACAAATGCCAGCATTGACATTGTGTGGCATTAACTTGATTATAAGGCGGTCATTCAATTGGCCCCTAGTGTTTACAGTGTAGATAGGTAGATGGAAATATCAATGTGAAAATGCAAAATAAAAAAATTCCCATGGAGAATTCATGATCCCTATGAAGATTTCTACAAGACCTCAGCTTAAGAAGCCTGAAAATATGGGGCATATCGCTGAGGGATTAAAATATAAAACCATGCTTCATGAAGCCTTTAAATATCATTGTTTTTTCCCAAGAATATTCCATTTTTTCCCTCCACTTGGTTGATGCCCTATAATATTAAAGAGGGCACGCGTAATCTCATTTTCATCACCTTGTTTCCCTAGCCCAGAAGGTCATAGCTGTTGAAGTTGGAGCTGCTCACGATATTTCTCCCCCTTACCTTCTTTAAAAACAATGGTGGGCTAGCACCTCTTGTATTATCCAGATTCACAACTAACGGGTACAGAGCACACTGTCTGGGGGATGGGCACACTTGTAGCTCTGGCCTGGGCGGTGCAAAGGCAATATATATATGTAACCAAAATGTTTGTACCCCCATAATATTCTGAAATTTAAAAATTAAAAAAATTGGTTAAAAGAACTGCTTTTAAAGGTAGGGAAGAAAAATATGCAAATGAATATAAGTGAAGGTGAACTTACTGAAATTGGAGATGAAGAAATTTCAGAGGGTGAAGGGGGTTTAGCCAAGGTGTGGCAAGTAGATTTGCCTGCTTGGAACAGGAAGAGTGTGATAGAGATAAAGGCAGGTAGGTAGGAGTGGGGAGGAATTGCCCAATGGCCTTAACCCACAGCAGGAATTGAGATTTGATCTGAGGGACAGTGGAGAGCCCCAGCCAACTTCAAAGCAAGGAAGAATTTGAGGAATGTTATTTGTGCTCTTGGGTGACAGTAGATTAGGGTGAAGTCAAAGGAAGCTTTGTGCCTATGGGAACTAGAGGTCAGACCTGAGCAACCAGGGCTGTGGAGGGAGGGACGGAGGCAGAGCCAGTGTGACTCAGCTACAGACCTGATGAGTCGGGCTGAGGCTGCCTTCCAGGCCTGGGTGCGTGCTAGGAGAGGGCTACCCAGGAGCAGTGGGGTCATTTGATCTCAGGGTCCCTTATCTGGCTCTTTGGATGATCTCACAGACCAGAACAAATACATGGGATTGAAGATGACGTGAGAAGTGAATCATTTACTTGCAGGTCATAGTTTAAGTCAGGAAAATAGATGTCTCTGAAGAGTAAGATAGCAGTAGATAAGGAACATCTTAGGACTTCTGGCTGACTTTTTTTTTTTAACAGCCATAGTCAGCATGTTTTGGGGAACCAGCACTTTGGCTTTGGGACTTTTTCTAACCATCTCTTCTCCAAATCTGGCTCTCCTTAGGGGGATTCTAGCAATGCATGACATTGTTGACTCACCATCCATCTAGTATTCTACTAAGGTCAGACAACTGGAATTTCGTCCAGATTTCTATACTAGAATGAACTGGTTAGGGTGAATTTTTCTGCTTTGCTTTCCAGAAACTTGTGAAAATGTACATGAAATGTCCTTTTCGTTGTACATGAATCCTGATTTTTAACTTGTCATTGTTTCTTGTGTTTAGATGAGACCTGCCAGAGCCAAATTTGACTTTAAAGCTCAGACACTAAAGTAAGTGCCACAGTCACCTTTATTTGTCGCCTTTGCTGCCTCTTTGAAATACAACAGTTCACTTGTAGAGAAGAGTTGGAGAAATAACAATGATTTAAAAAAAGGTAGTTTATAGAGTTTGCTACGTGCCAAGCACTGTTCACAGTACTTTGCGTATGTTAACTCATTCAGCTCTCATGGTAACCCTACGGGGAGGATACCTTTGTTATCCTCACTGTTCAAATAAAGAAACCGAAGGACTAGAAGGTAAAGGAACTTGCTCAAGCTGTTGAGTGATGGAGCTGCGATTCAAACTTAGGCAGCCTGGCACCAGAGGTTGGGCTCCTATATACTGCGCCAGCCTGCCTTTCTCCATGTAGGGCTCAGTTTGCTTGATTAAGTGGTGACTCGGCTCGATCTGACCCACTCTTTCTATCAAAGATCCAGACCAGTCTCTAGGAAGGTAACTTTGCTAGTTTTGCTACAGTATCCCAAGAGACGAAAGCCTCATGGAAACCCTTTTTGTGGCATTTCTCTAAGTGTGTTCCTCAGAGTGCTAGCCCTGTAGTGTTTCTCAAAAAGAGGGTTATGTGGTAGAAGTGAGTTGAGGAAGCACTGCATGCTATATCTATTATACCTTCCACCCACCTTGCAGAGATATTTTGCTATTAGCATGTTAATGGCTCTAGAAGTCTTTCAAGGAAGAAACCTGATTAGCTTGTTGAGCCCAGTGTTTTCTAAAGGAAACCTTTATATTTTCCTTGGAACACAATTTGGGAAATGCTACCAAAGACTGGCTTGCAAAAGGAACCTGCTGGTTTTATATCTAATTGTGGATTAAAATGGGCTACAAGTTTTTACTGGCAGTTGAAATACAGTGAGCAGCCATTCCATTGTCCTGCAGATTGAAGGCCCCAGGTCTGGTGACGGGAGGGAGCACTGCCTGTCCTCAGGTGCTGGGGAACGTGTGTGGAGGCTGAGCAACCCTGGTTCTGATCTCCAGGGCAAGATGAGAGACCAGGCCAGTGTGCAGAGCCTTAAGCACAAATCTGCTGCACTTGAGTTTGATTGTATTACTCCAGTCCTTCTGCTCATCAGCTAAAGGAGGTGGCTGTGTGATATACTGTAAAGATTGCGGGCTTCTGAGTCGGGAAGTCCTGGGTTCAAATCCCGACTGTGCCACTAACTGTCTCTGTGATTGTAGTCAAGTTATCGACTTCTCCCACCCTCAATTTTCCTTCTCTGTAAGATGGGAATAAAAATGCCTCTCTTACAGGGAAGCTGGGGTAATACCTGTAAAACATTTTGCACAGTGTAGCAAAAGTCAGTACTCAAAATACATTCTCCTCTCTCTTTTGTTCTTTTTAACCAGAGAAGATAACAGAGATGTATAAATTAATTTGCAGTTCAATCAAATAAATAAACTTTTTTCTTTGGATTGAGAAAGGCTCACATAAGATTCATTGAATGGCATAGTGATGATGATATATTTTCCTAGATTACATTAAAAAGCCTTAAAACAATTTTTTTTTTGAGCAACCCTGTCAAATAGAACAGGTGAGAAAGCTGAGATCCACAGAAATTGTCACTGTTTATCAACATCACTAATGCTCAGAGAGAGTTCCTTCCTCCTGACTCAGTGTTTTCATAACATGCTGCCTCCAAAAAAGTCAGTTACAAAAAAGAGTAAAGGCCAGATCCTTAGAGACTCTTTTAAGCCCTTCAGTCACTTGGCTTACATTTCCCCACAGTAAGTTACCCAAAAAAGTGTGCTGTGGAAACACTTGGTTCAACAAAGTTGAATAGGTTTCTTCTTCCTGGACTTCTCAGAGCCCCTGCCGTGCTAATGCGCACAGTGACGCTCCAGATAAGATCTAAAGCAGATCAAGTTATTGTTCCCCAAACCTTCTCACCACCAGACCTGGTCGCAAGGTTCTTCGGGAGCTGGGGGGTCATAGTACTAGAAGGATGGTGGCCCCAGGCACCCCGGGGTATATGTCCATTGGCCACAGCTACAGACCCCTCCACACTCATCTCTCGCACATGAGTTGTCCTACTTTGCTTAACACTGGGACCCACCCGCTTCCCCAGCTGTGAGACACGTGGGGTTAGCAGAGTTAGGAGCCTGCAGATCTCCAGCAGGGGTGGATAAGCTGAGGGTCTCGTTCATCTGTGGGCCCGTGGTTGCGGGTGAAGGGAGGGCAAATTCAGAACACCCCCAAGGAGGGCTATGGCAAAAATTTGGCCAGAGACATTCCTTCCCACAGAGATAAGTGCCCAGATCCCCCTCACACGCTTCTGTAGGATTAGACTCCTGTCTACCGACGTGAGCCCCACAAAGGCCACCTTGTGCTTTTATTCAGCACAGAGCTGGCTTTGTGTGAAGCTTTCCAGATGTTCCTCCGTCGTGAGACATCCCTCACGGACCGTGGGACTTCTGGCACGCTGCAAAGTGAGCACAGTCCTTCCATGTTAGTCAGAGACCTTTCTTCCCATGCTCTGGGTTTGACACACGTGAAAAAGATCTAGGTCATTTATTTTTATTTCAAGAAAATTTCGAGTTACAATTTTTATTATCTTTTTAAGTTTTCATTTTGTTTGAAATTTCTTTTTTTTTTTTTTTTAAAGGAGTCCTAGTTAGATGTTAGCATCATTATTGAGACAAGCAAAGGAATGGATATGGCAAAGTTGAAAAAGGCACGAAGAGCAATTGAAGGAAAATCCACTTTTCTTTCCAAGATCCCTTTTCCATGCCCATGTTAAAAAGGAAGGGGATTAACATTTATTGGTTGTTAACTATGTAACAGGCACCAAGCTAGGTGTTTTATTTCCAGTTTGTGGCTGCGTTCTCCAACGATTCTGAGTTATCCCCTATGCTCAGCTAAAGAAACAGTGTCTCAGATTTGCCCAAGGTCCCGGAGCTGGTAAATCATAGAACTGGTGGTGAACTCAGATCGGCCTAACTTCAGAGCCTTTCCACTGCATGATAGAAAGGAGGATGGTGACACGTGTGAGTGGGCAGATGGTTCAACGGAGGGAACGATAGAAGGATATCAGTATATCACAATAATTTGAGGATGCTTTAAAGCAATGAAGGCATGCCTTGCGAAGGCATAGAAGAGGATAATGAACGTCTCCAGAGGAGGCATTTTTCATCATTTAACAAACATCGGTTAAGACTGCTGGGTACATTGCTGTGTGTTTCATAAATATTCTGAGAATAAGACAGCACTCACAAAAAATGCATTGACAAAGCCACAGCAAGCTAATAAGGCCTCTGAGCACTTTCAAGTGCTAGTCAGTTTAAATGTCAACACTTATCCTGCAGATGACTGGAAAAATGGCAAATGTGATGTAATTTCCTGAATGGTGGGGTTCTTACTTCCAAATATGGAGCCCCCTCTTCTGGAATTTGCCCGCTTTGGCCCCACTTGAAGTTTCCTTTTGCTAAAAAACTGAAGTGTCTTCACCTTACACATATTAAAACATCTACTAACATGCCGTGACCCTCTGTCGACAGGGAGCTTCCTCTGCAGAAGGGCGATATTGTTTACATTTATAAGCAAATTGATCAGAACTGGTACGAAGGAGAACACCACGGCCGGGTGGGAATCTTCCCACGCACCTACATCGAGGTACCGCAGCCCCTTTTCTTTCTAAGGAAAAGCCCCTTTGTGCCCCAAGCACCATTTATTTACCAGGTACTTGTGTTTTGTTTCCTCCTTTTCCTCTCGTTCCCCCACTTTTTTCCTCTCCCCTTTCGCTTTTGCCTCTTTTCCTTTCTCAGCTTCTTCCTCCTGCCGAGAAGGCTCAGCCCAAAAAGTTGACACCAGTGCAGGTTTTGGAGTACGGAGAAGCTATTGCTAAGTTTAACTTTAATGGTGATACGCAAGTAGAAATGTCCTTCAGAAAGGTAAGCTGCCCTTCCCGGCCTTGTCTTGGGGCTCTTGGACGACGGACACTGTGGGGAATGTGGCGTTGCTCTGGCACGCCAGTCGAGGGGTGCTGTCTGTGCCCCAAGAGACGTATGCCAATCAAGAATCGCATTAAGGGAAACTGGAGAATGTTCTGAGGTGAGGTATTTTTAAAGTAAACCCTAGGCTAATGTCAGGGCATAACTACATTGAGTTCACTGATTAAAGGTAGTATTTCTGGAGTCTTAGACATCTTTTTAAACTATATTCAACCAACATTTAGTGAACACTTGATGTGATAAGCACTGTGTTGGTGACTAGGGTTTATAATACATTGATATGGACTAGTGGAAAACACAGGTTCATTGATACCAGAAGTTTGAAAAGCTTTGAACCCAGAAGTCGCAGGTCATCAGCTATGAAGATTGTGGGAGTTAACAGCTCTCTCCTAGAGTGGTTCCAAGAGGCTTAGGTGAAACAACATATGTGAAGCCCCCAGCATGACACGTGGCATCTGGTCTGTGTTCAGTAAACAGAAGATGCCAGTAGTAGTAGTAGAATTATGACTGCCTTTAAGGACTTAATATGCTTATTTTGAACACAACTATACTGTGCAGAGAAACTATTCTTTCCAGGAATTCAAATATTCTCTCCACATGTCAAAATTCACTGGCTTGCTAAACTTACTAAAGTTACCGATTTTATTGAGGATTGAGGGAAGTAAACACATGCCTTAGAAAAAGATGAGCCACCTCATGTGAAAGAGAAACTCTGGAAGCAACCTAATTGCCCAACAGGAGGGGATCAGTAATTAAATCATTATATGTGTGTATAATAGAATATCTTGCAGTGGTCCATGAAGCTGTGCAGTACCATTAAAAATGTAGGATTATATTTCTTGATAAGAAGCAGTTTCATTGTAGGTTGTTAAATATTTTTAAAAAGCAAGTTGGAAAAGGGAAATATATATTAGGTTGGTGCAAATGTAATTGAGGTTTTAGCATTATTGAAATTAGCCATTTGAAGGCCGCACACAGTGGCTCACGCCTGTAATCCTAGCACTCTGGAAGGCCGAGGCGGGAGGATTGCTTGAGCTCAGGAGTTTGAGACCAGCCTGAGCAAGAGCAAGACCCCATCTCTACTAAAAATAGAAAAATTAGCTGGGCATGGTGGTGCATCCCTGTAGTCCCAGCTACTTGGGAGGCTGAGGCAGGAGGATCACTTGAGCCCAGGAGTTTGAGGTTGCTGTGAGCCAGGCTGACACCATGGCACTCTACTCAGGACAACAGAGTGAGATTCTGTCTCAAAAAAAAAAACAAAAGAAATTTGACATTTGATATTGGAGTACATGCTTAAATAAATGTGGTTATGTTATGCATCATTTTAATGCGCATTTCTTGCTTCATGTTTTTTTCCTAATGAGTTATTACTTGCTATTTTATATTTATTTTAGACTATGGAAATGATGTTAGACAAAAAGCAAATTTCAGTTATTTTCTTATTCAAGTTCAAAATGAGTCATAAAGCAGCAGAGACAACTCACAACATCAGCAATGCATTTGACCCAGGACTGCTAACTAACGTACAGTGCAGTGGTGGTTTAAGAAGTTTTGCAAAAGAGATGATAGCCTTGAAGATGAGGAGCGCAGTGGCCAGCCATCAGAAGTTGACAATGACCAGTTGAGAGCAATCAGTCATTGGAGCTGATCCTCTTACAACTACAGGAGAAGCTGTCGAAGAACTCAACGTTGACCATTCTACGGTCATTTGTCATTTGAAGTAAATTGGAAAGGCGAAAAAGCTTGATAAGTTGGTACCTCATGAGCTGACCAAAAATCAAAAAAATTGTCATTTTTAAGTCATCTTCTCTTATTGTGCACAAGAACGAACCATTTCTCGATCGGATTGTGATATGTGTGTGATGAAAAAAGAATTTTAGACCACAACCAGCAACGACCAGCTCAGTGGTTGGACCAAGAAGCAGCTCCAAAGCACTTCCCAAAGCCAAACTTTCACCAAAAAAAGGTCATGGTCACTCTTTGCTAATCATTGCACCTGAGAAGTATGCTCAGCAAATCGATGAGATGCACCAAGAACTGTAATGCCTGCAGCCAGCATTGGCCAACAGAAAGGGCTCAATTCTTCTCCATGACAATGCTCGACCGCACATCATACAACCAACATTTCAAAAGTTGAACGAATTGGGCTATGAAGTTTTGCCTCATCTGCCATATTCACTTGACCTCTCACCAAACGACTACCACTTCTTCAAGCATCTCAACAACTTTTTGCAGGGAAAACGCTTCCACAACTAGCAAGATGCAGAAAATGCTTTCCAAGAATTCATCGAATCCCGAAGCATGGATTTTTACCCTACAGGAATAAACAAAATTATTTCTCATTGGCAAAAATGTGTTGATTATAATGGTTCCTATTTTGATTAATAAAGATGTGTTTGAGTCTAGTTATAGTGATTTAAAATTCACGGTCCAAAACTGCAGTTACTTTTGCACCAACCTAGTACATACTTAATTTTCACAAAAAATGTGTGCAAGTCAAATTTACATTCATAGAATTAAATCTGGGGAATACATATGTCAAAATAATAATAGTAATTATTCCTGTGACAGTATGATGGGTAATAATCCAATTTATGTTTGTGTTCTGATTTTTCTATAATCATAAAAGAATAAAGTTATAAAAAGAAAGAAAAAAGATAACCCTCAAAACCTTTGACTTAGGGATGAAGATAGGATATCTGTCTAATTTGCATTAAATGAGTTGATAATACTACATTTGCCTTCCAGTTTAGGGGCATGAATCTGATCTTCTAGTTTACTGAAATATTTAAAGAACAAGCTTAACTTTCCAGCATCCAGGTAGCTCTACTGCCATTAGCATCCCCATCCCAATGTGTTAATTCCATCCAGGTCCAGCAGGGAAGGTTTTTCCTGAACAGAGGATGTGATCAGTAATGGAGGACATTGCAGGGTGCAGGCAGGGGCCTCAGACATGCTATGGCATCATGAGACAAGGACCCTTGCCTTGCTGTGTCTTGCAGGGCGAGAGGATCACACTGCTCCGACAGGTGGACGAGAACTGGTACGAAGGAAGGATCCCGGGGACATCCCGACAAGGCATCTTCCCCATCACCTACGTGGACGTGATCAAACGGCCACTGGTGAAAAACCCCATGGAGTACATCGACCTGCCTTACTCCTCCTCCCCAAGTCGTAGTGCCACCGCGAGCCCACAGGTATCTAAGCTTCTCATCACTGGTTTTCGTACTCAGCACGTGAGTTTTCATACTCAACCGTGCTGATGGCACACAGTCCTCTGGGGTGGTTCTTGAGCCACTGTGGTTAAGAACTGTCTGCAGCAATGCAGATGATACACTGGAGTTTGTTTTCATGCATACAAATGGCATTTTTCCAACACTTGGTGGGATAAATATTATCTCAAGGGAAGAGATTAGTGATTGCTCTGGGATAAGGTGACTAAGGAAAGAGAAACAAGAGCCTCCATCAGTTGGTCCATCCTGAGTGAAGCTGGTGGTGTGGGTACCACCCCACTGCCATAAATCCCATGGCCCAGGGTCGTTCTCTTAGTCGTCTCCTTGGTCAAGGTTGGCCTGCAAAAGACAAAAGTAGAGAGACTTTCACATTCTCATCCTCAGACTTTTAAACCAGATGCAAAGTATTCTTTGCATATACTGAAACCAAGTGAATGCAAAAGACATCTCAGGACATTTCATTCCAAGTGACTGGGGCAAGGAACTTACAGCATCTCAGTCTATACTGGGCTGAAAGGAATTAGGTTTATAGGCATTGTAAGATGTTGGCTTTCCTGAATGTTAACTATGAACAAACATGTTTAAAAATACAAATTATTCCAAACCCATCCCCACTTTTCCCAAAGCCAAGAAAAAATTATAACCTTAGGTTCCAGGAGGTGTGGTAGGGTGATGTCCTATGAAGAGACTGACCATTCTGCCATGTGGGTTGTGGGAAGTATGTCCAGGGGAAGGAGGGCAGGACCTGGGGACCAGAATGACCCTGCGATGGTGCCTCTCTTCTCTCATCCTCGAATCATTTCCTTCTTTCCTACCTGCCCGCCACCGACCCCTGCAGAGGGTTCTTGGCAGGAGGCATTAGATGGGCTGACCCAGGGTTTCCTACCTGGCAAGATCCGTGTCCTGTTGTTTCAGGGGAGAGAGAGAGAGAGATTGGGTCAGGGCACTGTGCTTTGTAAAAATTGGGGAGCTCAAGTAGAGTTTTCACCAGACTGTAACCAAGAGTGACCATAAAACAAGACGACTACACTACTCATACTCCCCTCTGGAAGATTCTGCAGAGCCCCCTGGAGAGAATAAAAGCCCTGGGAGGGCCAGGGCAATGGCAGGCACCTTTTGCCCCCATGGTTCTGGGTCTGGCCTCTGATGCACAGGTGACTGGGGAGGCTGTGGGGAGCTCCCAGTGTGTCCCTCTGGAAATATGATCCTGCAGAGCCACCACGACTACGCTGATGGGAGCCTGTGTCCATCTCCATACAGTGTGCCTCTCTCCCCACCACCCCTGTCGCCTGCACACATCACGTGCACGCGCTCGCTCACACCCACATCCCGGCTTCTCCCCAGATCTAACCAGACAATTTCCTTCGTGGGCACCAGCGTGCCCTGCTCATCCTCTCCATTTCATTCCTTTTTATATACCCTTGTGATTATTTTCCTCCTTTCTCCTTTATGCTGACGCGTGTACCTTTGCTTCTTTCTTTTGTTTTCTTCTCTCTCCTCTTCTTTTTAAGTTCCCCGGTCAGAGCAAGCTCCTCATGCCAGCCCCCTCATCTCTGTCCCATCCCCGCAGAGCCCTGTCCCCCGAGATGCACGCTGTCACCTCTGAGTGGATCTCGCTGACTGTGGGGGTCCCCAGCAGGCGTTCTCTGGCCCTGACCCCACCCTTGCCGCCTCTGCCAGAGGCTTCTGTCTATAGCACTGACCACCTCGCCCTGTTGTCAAGGGCTGGCCCCTCCCTGTCTCTCAGCCTCCCACAGCCGAGTTGGTCAGATCGTCCCACCCCACGATCGATGGCTTCCCCGCTGGCCCTACCTGCCCCCCACAAAGCCTACTCCCCAGTACCTGGCACCCAGGCATCCCTTCACATCAATGGAGACAGTGGTGTCCACATGCCACCCTCAGGCGTCCGCCAAGATAGCTTCTCCCAGCCGCTGCTCGGGAGCTCTGATAGTGTCATCTCGGAGCTTAGTGATGCCTTTAGCAGCCAGAGCAAGAGGCAGCCGTGGCAAGAAGAGAACGGACACTATGAGAGGAAAGCAGAGAGGGAGGCAGGTGAGAGATGCCCTGGTGGACCCAAGATCTCTAAGAAGAGCTGCTTGAAGCCTTCAGACGTGGTCAGGTGCCTGAGTACTGAACAGAGACTCTCAGATCTCCACACCCCTGAGGAGAGCCGGCCCGGCAAGTCCCTGGGTGGCCCTTTTCCAGGAAGGGAGGCTGAGCAGCCAGAGCGGCATAGAGGTGGCGAGCAGGCTGAGAGGAGAGCTGCTCAGAGAGGTGGGAGCCAGGTAGGCCTGCGCATGCCGTGTGTGCCCCGGCGTCTCGCCCCGGCCCGTCTGCCGAGGCCGAGCGGGTGCCGGGGGGACCGTTTGCTTGCCTCGGGAGCAAAGAGCTGGCCCAGGAGGGAGTGGAGGGGGTATCAGTTAAGTCGTCAGGGCTGGGGACAGCTGGAGAAAAGGACAGGATTTATTCTGGCCCTTTGAGGTGATTCGGAAGTTATTCCCCACCTCGGGCACCTCCTGGCCTGGTGCCAAGGCCCACGAAATGCAGACTTCCTCACGTCCCATTTGTGCCTTGGAGATCGCCCTCGGTTTGCTCTAACACAGCTGAGAACACCAGGCATTGGTGTGGTGTGGTGTGGTTTTGTGTAAGTTGCACTTTGTTTCCATAACCTGTGGCGCTCTGCCAGTGCTCAGTTCTGTCGGGTCTTCGTCCTGTCTTGTGTTCGTGTGGGAGCGCAAGGCCTTTGTTCTCCGTGAACAAAGGTGTTTTGGTTCTGGGGAGGAGCGTGTGGCCCCCTGGGGCCCTGGCAGGCATGGGGTATCATCAAGTGGGCACGCCAGGTTTTAGGTGACTGTCCCATCTTCTCTCTGGGTCACCCACAAAGATTTAGAGTTTGGACTAAGGTGGCTTTAGGGTGTTTCAAAGGCTGAAAGTTTTTGCGGAGAAATGAACTTGGCACTTAGACAAATCATGATTCTGATTTTGGCTGTGCTGTTTACTACCCCAGAAGTCAAAGACTTTGGGTAACTTCTCCAAAGTAGCTAGGTTTGAACACCAGCTCCACCTTTTACCACCTAGTGACTTGGGAGTTACTTCTCCTCTCTCAGACGCAGCCTCCTTATCTGTAAAATGGAGAAACACCTACCTCAGAGTAGTTGAGAAGATTCTTTGAAATAACATGTGTAAAGTGCTGAGTGCAGGCCTGGGAATGTGATCAGCACTTTATAAAGGGAAGTTATGGAGCTACCGTCTTGGGTGATCTAGAACTGCTTCCAGAACTGAGAATGTTCTAGAACCTCTTTACAACCAGATGGAATTCCTGAAGATGTCTCCAAACCAATTATTAACTCTGTATTATAGACGATGCCCACAGTAAACTCTGCTCAATCCTCAGTCTGGCAATTCCAGTTTCCCTTTGAAAATTTATTTATTCAGTCTGTGAACATTAGTTCAAGGCCTAACTGCACAGGGGTCATCGATCTCTGCTCTTGAGGAGCCTATGTTCGGTGAGGGCAGTCACAGTAGTGTCACCAGGGCAGTAACAGCGGTGTGCTTGGAGGCCACAGGAGCGCAGAGGCCTGAGACACACTGGGCCAGACTTCCAGTTCCAGCCTAGCACACATGGGCCCTGGGTTGGGTGTCAGGAGTGGGGTCATGAGGGTGAGCCGGCGCGGGGCAGTTGTGAGGATTCGTGAGGCGGTGAGTGCAAGTGTGGTGCTCTGTATGCGGTAAGGCTCCCTGACGGGCCTCCCGAGTCCAGCCCCTAGTGTGCAACTGCGGGAAAGCAGCCATACCTGACACAGGCTTGGCCTGGCTCCAGAACAGGTTAAGGAAAGAATGGTTTGCTGGGAGAGGTGGTGAAGTGGCTAGTTGAAAAGAACTGAACGTCTCTGACGCAGGAACAATTCTGTAAATGTTCCAAGTCAACCCAAGGTGCCTGGAGACCTCCTTATCGTCAGTGGTGAGTCATCATGGCAGCCCGATTCCAGGATCCCGTGTGTACAGGAAGTGCGCGGTGCCAGAACTTCGAATGAGGTTGGGTCCACGCTTCCTGCTTCCTGGCGCAGGATAGGAGTTGGGTAGCTGGCAACACCAGAGATTATGTTAATCAGAAAACTGCGCTTGTTGAAAATTGGTTTTCCTTTCTTGGTGGCCTTGCAGACCCCACGCGTGCCACTTCCTGTCCCTCCCTCCTCCTGCTCTCAGGCACGAGCCCTTCCTCCGTGGGTGTGGCCAGGCCATGGCCAGGCTGGCTCCCTGGTGAGAGCTGGGGGTTGGGTGGAAAGGGCTGCTGCTCACAGACAGCATCTGCCCTCCCCTCCCCTCCTGGCAGCTCTGGAAAGGGGGTCCTTCAGAAGGGGCTTCTGCCTCTTGGGCCTGCTTTGGGTGACAAGCTAAAGATGGAAAAATCTGACATGACAGCTGTTCTCTGATGGCCCTGGCAGGATGGCATGATCTCAGGCAGTGTCACTTATTTGGGTAAATGCATTCCAGAACAGTTTGTGTCAAGAAAATTGCCAGCCATTATTCTCCTTGCTGACCCGAAGAACTGAATGAAAAGCTCAGTTTCATCGTAGGTACTGGGAAGCGAGGTTGTGTATTTGACCAATAAACAGGGGACTTTTACCTGAGGGCCTTAAATGAAAAGACATTCTGAAGGGCTTGGACCATTTACTCTTTCAAGCATCTAGGATGTTCTGGGCACTAAGTGCTGCAAAAGATAGAGATGCACACCGTCAGGGCTTCCGTTTAGATGTTACTTGTTGTAGGGAGCCTTTCTTGACAGCCTCCCCGCAGCCCTGCCAGGCTGGATTAAGTGCTCTGACTTTGTGCGGCCACAGCCCCTGCACCTGGCCGGCAAGAGCGCTTCTCAGCCCTGCTGCGTTTGCCCCTCTTCTTGACGGAGTTTCCATAGGGTATTAGTGCCCTGAGGTCAGGGACCTGATACGTGGAAGGTGCTCAGTAAATATTTGTTTAATGAGAGAAAAGACGAAAGGTGACTGACTGCAGCCAAAGGAGTTTATGATCTCCGTTGGGGAAGGCAGACATGTTCACAAATAATTATAATGCAAACAGTTCACTCTGGACGTTCAAGGTGGGGAGAAATTATAAGTAGCCGGAAGGGGAAGGTGGTTGTCTGGAAGGACTTCATGAGAAAAGTAGCATTTGATCTGGGCCTTGCAGAACAGGGAGTTTCCCCACAGGTGTCCAGCAGGAGGGCAGCATTTCAAGGCAAGTAGCCGGAGCAAAGGCACAGAGGTAGGGACGTGCAATGTGTGTGTGGACAGCGATGTGTCCCTGGTTTGGGGGAGGCTTCCAGTATCTGCAGGTAAACAGAAGGGGGGGTTCTGGAGAAGGGGCTGGGACCAGAGCATGGAGGGTGCTCCCAGGCACCCGTGATGTTTATCAGCACCTCCTGACAATGTGTGGAGTCATGTTCCTCATGGTCACGGTGACCCTTGTGAATCAGTCCTGCTTTGCTGCTTTCCTTCCCCTTAGTGACCTGTCTACCCCTCAGCTCTGCGGGTGTGTGAACCTTCCTGTCAAATGGTTCGACTTTTCACTCCTAGAGTGGGTTCACATTGGGTCAGTTGCTTAGGTTTTTAGGTGTATTTCTTTGAGCAACAGAAGGGGATAAATGAAGTACAGAGGTCTTTAGGGAAATCAAAACGGGGTGAGAAGAGCACTGGGTTGGAAGTGAGGGTTCTAGCTCCGGCTCTAACAGTGGCCTGCGGAGCCTCTTTAAGTGAGTCACCTCTCTTTCCTGGAAGCTTCTCTGTCCATAAACAAAAGATTCAGACAAGAGAAAATGGAAGCTCTTTTTAGCCCTGATATCCTATCATTAGGTGAAAATCCTATGAGAATTTCAGTTGAAATGAGAAGAATACATGCAAAATTTTAAGTAGGGGGGTTTATTATAGACCTACAGACCTTCACAATTGAAAAAATGGAAGTCTTTCCTTTTATTGTTTTTGGGTACCCCCATAATATGCTGAAAAGAAAAAAATGGAAGTCTTTCCTTTTATTGTTTTTTGAAGGGCAACTTAACTAATTTGGCAAAAACATACAAAATGCCCAAGAGTTCAGAATTATCAACCAAGTTCTTGGATTTTGTTGGGTGTAATTTTGGCCAATAAGGTTTAGGACAATCAAGAAAGTGAAGGGGAAGATCATTTTGAAAATCTCCACCACTGGCATTATCAAATATTTACTCCAAGATAGAAGCACTGTTAGCTGACTTGCATCCAGCCTTGGTTTTTAAGAGTTTCTATAATTTGTGAGAGAGTCTCATAGATTTTCCTTTTTTTGTTTGTTTTTATTTAGGAGAGAGAATCTCACTCTGTCATCCAGGCTGGAATACAGTGGCACAGTCATAGCTCATTGTAACCTAGCACTCCTGGGCTTAAGTGATTCTCCTGCCTCAGCCTCCTGAGAAGCTGGGACTACAGGCATGCACCACCATGCCTGGCTGACTTTTTGTAGAGACAAGGTCTCACTGTGTTGCCCAGGCTGGTCTCAAACTCCTGGCTTCAAGTAGTCCTCCTGCTTCAGCCTCCCAGAGTCCTGGGATAGCAAGCAGGAGCCACCATGCTCAGTCAGATATTTTTGAATTAAAAAGAATCTTTAAAGATTATCCACTTCAGTGACTCACCATAGCTTTTTTCTGGATCACAAAACCTTTGGGAATCTGAGGTCAGCTGAGGACTCCAGGCCAGGAGTTTGGAGAACAGGGTGGCACACACGTTTTCATATAAAGTATCAAGAGGCTCACACCTGCGTCCATCCGAGAGCTCCCTAGGAGTCTATGGACTGCCAGGTTAAGAGCCCCCAGTAGGTTAGATTTGTACAATGAGATGAGAAAACTGAGGTTTGAGAAAAGTGACAAAACTTTTTTCAGTTGGTTTGGTTCCTAAGGGGAAGGAAGCCAATCTAGGGAAACTGACTCAACTGAAGACAGATGTGCTCTGGTGACTCCAGAGGTAACATTCCTCAACTACATTAGTTCCCAGAAAGATCAGAACAAAGGCACAGGCCTGCTTTAAGGATGGAAATCAGAGACAGGGAAAGCATGTGATGCAACTTGCAAGAAGAAAAAGGAAACTTAAATGTTAAGATACTCAAATAAAAGTGGAAAACATTT
Source organism: Varecia variegata (assembly GCA_028533085.1). Classification (NCBI taxonomy): domain Eukaryota; kingdom Metazoa; phylum Chordata; class Mammalia; order Primates; family Lemuridae; genus Varecia; species Varecia variegata. The sequence continues at coordinate 36,390,950 of CM052446.1, read as the reverse complement.
TCCTTTGACTCACTCAGAAGGGAAATCTCTAAATAAATAACAGAGGATCTTTAACAGTTCATGGGATGGGGAGACACACTGGCTACAGTTCTTCACAAAAACCAGCAGACAGTCTGTCAACACTTAAGGTAGGGAACCAAGACCCATAGCTAAGTGTCTACCCTTTAAAAGGTGTTGGGAGAAAGGGTACCTATCAGTGGGAACCCAAGTGCCAGCAGGAGGGCACTGCACAGGTTAAGGTGACCTCTTGGTCAGCACATCTCTCCAGCTCTTCTGGTGTCTTCCTCTGGCGGAGAACAAGCCAGGAAGATCAGGGTGCAGTGGAATGCACAGAACTTGGAGTCTGGGAGACTGATGTGTGAATCCTGGCTCTTCAAATTCCCAGCTCAGAATTGCCAGGTCTTAGTTTTCTCATTTGTAAAATGAGGTAAATATTGACCACCTTCTTGAGTATTTATGAGCATTGACTGAGATATAATGAAGATGAAAGCACCTAGCGCAGGGCTTGTAGTTGAGACTCAATAAATACCTGGGTTGTGATTCTGAGGTCCCAGGGCAAAGAAACAGAAGTAGTTTACTTTATCCTCCCTACCCTGTTCCACGGAAGAGAGGAAGATGGAGGGGAAAGAGAGAGAAGTAGAGAATGGGAGAATCATTTTACCTTGGGTTACACAAATCTAGAATTTAGAAAATTTGGAATCTGCACTCCCTAAATTAGTGTCTCCTACCTTGAGCAGAGAGGCGTAAGCTGCTCTTGGGAAGCTTTTGGTTTCTTTGCACTTTAGTCCATATCTTCCATCGCTCCCCCGACTGTTTATGAGTGAAGCAGAAGACCGTACGTAGTACAGCCTTTGAAGGGAAGGCCAAGCGTTGGTTGAGTCTAGGTGGTAAGCATTTGAACTAATTGTTTATAATTAGTTTTATATTTAAGCTGCAGTCACCCTCTCAGTAAACGCAGTAGGATTACTCAGTGGAGTCAGAGGCTGTGTTGAGAGTACTCTGGAGGTTTCCAGGAGCCTAAATGGTTCAGGCCTTCTGACTCTTGCAGACCTTGCCCATGGAGTGCCAGTAGCTACGAATCTCCTATCGCTATCCTAGGGCAACCACTTGGGATGCTTCCAGAAGTGAACTCTCCATCCGTATCTAGAAACTGCCGTCAAAAGCCCTCGCCCTCCCAGTCTTCAGCAGGCAATGAGTGGTCTGCCGCCTCGCTTTAGGCAAGTCGGCCCTATCCAGTCCTGATTCTCAGCTCCTAGGATGGGCACACTCCAGTCATAGAGCGTTGGGGCCAAAAGGAACATTATGTAAGTTATGTCTAATCCTCTTATGTATTTTAGAACTTAAAGGCTGAAGAAGTTAAGCATTTTGCTCAAAAGACAATCAGTTAGGGCCAGATCCTGACCTGGAACCCAGATTTTGTCACTGTCCCACTGGGAGGTCACCAGAAAGGTAGGGTGGGGTCTGAGAAGACAGGGGGCATGCGATGACTAGAGGAATGCCATCTCTGCGAGACTTGGGCAGGTTGGGGGAGCAACAGAGACTCTTGCTGTATCTAGAAGGAATTTGGGGCCATGGAGTAGTTGAGTTTCTCCATCCTGTCCACATCCCCAGGACTTCCTGCTGTCCTTTAGCCTGTGTGTAATTTATTTTGGGCTTCAAGGCTTTGGCACCCACCCAAGGCTAGAAGAGGATGCTTAGGAACTCCACAGTAACACCAGTGTTGTGTGGATCCAGAGGGATTAACAGCTCCAGGAGGCTAAGATCAGATTTCCGAGGGACTTCTGTGATCTGAGGGTAGAAGGGCAACAAGGCACCAGAGCAAGGCTGCATGCAGGTCTGCCATGTGGGGAGAATGAAACAAGCTCCCCAGGCCAGGAGGAGCAACTTATGTGCAAATACGGAAGAAAGTAGTTTCTGGATCAGCAACTATTGCCTGCTTGCTGTTGATGGGGGCGGGGAGTGTCGTGTATGCAGGAGTGTGTGCAAGTGTTGGGCAAGGTTGTTTTTGTAAACACATGAAAAATGCATCTGGAATGCATCTCCAGAGTCTGAAATGTACTTAGCATGAAATAATACTCCTGTTATTCATAACTCTGGATGAAGTCCTGCTTAGAACTTGTGTCTTCTCCTAGGCTTAAAGACGGTCAGACACTGAGGGCCTGGGGAGAATTGAGAGTGGCACTGTCCAGGAGAAACATCGTGTGGGGCACACGTGTAATTTAAAATTTTCTAGTAACCACAGTAAAATGGAACAGGGGAAATTAATTTTAATAATATATTTTATTTAACCCAATATATCCAGAAAATTCCTAAGATTTTACATTTTTTATTTTATACTGTTTTCTAAATCCAATGTGTAGTTTTACACTTATAGCACATTTCGCTTCCTACTAGCCACATATCAAGTGCTCAGTGGCCACATTTGGCTACGGGCTACCATACTGGACAGCACAGGTTTAAAGCTGTAAAGTGGCTAGAAAATGGGGCCAGGAAAAGAGAAAAACATGTGCCTAGAGGGGAAAGAAAACCTGAAGCTAAAGAGTCTTCAAGTGAAGGGCTGACCTCTTGTGATGTTTATTAATGGTTTCCATCTCCACTGAGAGCCCACCCCATGCTATGTCCCCCACCCTCCCTTCCCAAAAAGTTGGTTTACATTTCAGCTATATGAGATATTTTATTTAAACCTAAATAGAGAAAAAAATTGAATTTTAGCTAATAGGATAAATGTTTATCTTGCCTTCTTCCTTCTTTAGTCAACAAATGCTAAGTGAGGAAGCCTGTCTCCCTACCTCTCAGGAATGGGGTTAAGTTTGTACTGTCCAGATGTTAAGGCTATGATGATGGTTGTCCTCTGCATGGGGTCTGGCCTGAGACCAAGGAAGGTACTAGCTGGGCTTCAATATCCTTTCCAGCACTGTGGTTCCTTGGGTTAATGATGGATTGCTATTACTGCACTCTATACCTTTTACATAATGAAATGTCTTTGAACACCTAGTGTAAAAAGTACTCAAGAAGAGAAATTATAGTGCCTGCTTTCAGAAGAGGCAGAAATTGGGTGTTGCTATCATGGTTACACCAGCAATCCCATCATGACCCCAGAGGGAGGTAGTATATGGAAATTAGATACCAAAGGGCTCTGCTGTCACGCTCAGTGGCTTTGCCACCTTGTGAGTGAGTCTTCAGTCTTCTCTGAGCCTTAAAATTCCCTATTCTGGCCTCCTTGAGTCAAGTCAAAGAATTAGTACAAAAGTCAGATGAGGTAACAGACCTATATGTGCTTGTAAAATATCAAGTTCTTCTTACTGTATTGGATTCACTGATCATCTTTATTTCTTTCTCTTTTTTTCTTTCTTTCTTTCCTTCCCTTCCTTCCCTTTTTTGAGGCAGAGTCTTGCTCTGTCACCTGGGCTAGAGTGCAGTGGCATCATCATAGCTCACTGTAACCTCAAACTCCTGGGCTAAAGTTATCCTCCCACCTCAGCCTCCTGAGTAGCTAGGACTATAGTTGTGTGCCACCACCTGGCTAATTTTTTTTTATTTTTTGTAGACACGGAGTCTTACTGTGTTGCCCAGACTGTCACTGATCCTCTTTTGAGCACCAAATTTTTTGCTCGATGATCAATTCCAGTCACTCCTTTGGGATTAAGTTGACTGAAGGATGTTAGGGGGTTTCTGTAATCTGCGGAGATCATGCCAAAAGATTGTCCACATCCTCTCTTTGTACTGAGTTTAACCTGAGGTCATGAGGCCACCAGCTGGAGTTTGGAAATATTTTGTTTTTTATGAGAACTTTTGTTTTCATGAGGTGTGACCCAGACCAGCCTTGGCTTACTTTAGCCAAAGAATCTCAGGGTAGTGATAAATGAGGTCTTATACAACCATGCTGCGCAAAGTTGGCCTGTGAACTGGCAACATTGGTACTACCAAATAGAAATACAGAGTCTCGCCACATACCCCGGACATAACAAGTCAGAATCTGCATTTTAACAGGATTCCAGGTGATACAGACACACATTGAGGTTTAAGAAGCACTGCTCTGCAGTATCCCAGCTAGTAATAGTCAACAGCAGCCTCAGCCTAAACAGCTGCTGGGGCAGGCAACTCACTTCCTCTTGAGACAGCCCTTTGTCTGGTTGGACCATTCTCACTTTAGAAACTTTTCCTTCTGTCGAGTTAAAACCTGCCTGTCACTGTCACACACTCAAGGTGGCCAGAATAAGACCCCTTCTTCTGAAAGGCCACGTAGTAGGTGATTGGAAATGTTCATTTCTTTCCTTGGTTACCTGGAAGCCTTGATCCACAGGCTGGTGGTGGTGAGCGGAGCCACACAAGGTCAGCTCCCAGCCACCTGGCAAAGGCCTGAGGTCCTGGGGCACTGTAGAAGGAGTCCTGTCTCTTCCTTCACTCCTGCCAGGGTCTAAGGTGGCTGGTTTGAGTGATTGCAGTTTGGAAGGGGTTTGGAGAACTTGAAGGGACTTTCCAAAAGGACAAGAGTCATGCCTGGGATGGAAATTGGCCCTGCAGCACGTGCTAAAGGATGAGGACATTTACGGTGGAGATGGATCGGCAGGGGGTGGGCGGGTGGATGTCTGGTGGAGTGGGAAGATCAACCAGGCGGCTTCACCTCTCACTAGCTGCGATGTTGAGGAATGCCCAAAACCCCTCTGAGCATCAGAGCGTCAGCTTCCTGGGTTTTTAAAGGATGATAAGCCATGTCCTGCCTGTCTCCAGGGTTTCTGTGGGGCTCATTGAAGATGAGTGAGGGAATGAGGTCAGTGAGCACGCTTGATAAGGTGGAAGATGGGCTGAGGGTGAAAGACAAGGTCAGTGGGATAGTAGGTGAAGCCAGGAGGACAAGGCCACCACTGACTCACTGTGTGACCTTGGGAGAGGCCCTCACTCTCTCTGGGCCTCTCTGAAACAAGCGGGTTCTATACACAAGGTTTCTGAGTGCCCCTCTGGGAGGCCCTGGAGTTGCTGTGGCCTGTTGCTGTTATTGCACGTTGCCTAGAGAGTCTCTTTGAAGATGGCTCTTCAAATACTTGTTTAGAGAGGCCCTTCCTAGAGCTTGGAATTGAGTCTTCTCTGGGGGAAATGATTCCAGACACGCTGCCCATGAAGGCCTGGCCTCTATGATGGGAGCTCCAGTCAAGTGGCAGGTCTGCTTGGCTACGGTTGCACCTGTGTCTCTGTGTCAGCGTGTGGGACCTGTGCTGTTGAGTGGAGAGTGCCGGCGTCATTTGTACATGTGTGTCAGGACACACAGTCCTGTTTCTGGAAGCGAGCTCTGCCATGCAAGCTCTCTGAACCTGTCTCATACCTCACTGAGTGTGTCGTGTGCAGACTTTTCCCGGGGAATGGTCTTGGTTGATACTTCAAATATTATAAGTACGGAAGTATGGCAGACCTGATATTCTATGAGCCTGCTCTTCCAGGGAGGGCTTCCAGTCAGCAGAGTAACTGAAACTGGCTCCTGGCACAGCCTTCCCTAGGTGCTTCCTGGCTGAGGGTGCAGGGACCAATGTGTGTGGCTCATGGAAGGACTTGACCGTTCCTACGACAGCCCTTCCATGTCTCTCTCCTGCCAGTTTGGGGACCCTGTGGTGTTCATCCTCACTTCACTGCAGCCATGTTTCCAACTTCCCATTTCATTGCCTAGATGCTTGCCTCTAACTCTGTGCATTTGCATTTTCTCCTGTGCGCCCACCATGTTGTTGTGGAAACTCCGCGGCCGTAGGCTGCGAGTCTCCAGTGTCATCCAAGTGTCCCGGTGTGGTACGTGTATTTGCTCACACTTTTATTTTGAATCCTTTCCAATGTGACATCTGCTAAAATGTCTCCCTTATAATTTGCTTGGTGATCACAGCCTTCTCATCATTCATTGAGAGCAGGACCTGATCTCACAGAATCTGAAAAGAGCTATGTGGTAAGATGCCTGTTGAATAAGACTGCGGCTTTTCTAAAGAGAACCCTTCCTGGCTTCTAGAGTCCAGACTAGAGTAATTCCGGGTTAACTCACAGAGCCATCGTTTACAAGAGTTCTGTGGCTATTGTAGTAGAGCGAGATGTTATTAGGCCAGCCCCCACCCCTCAAAAAAAAGCAGAGGAATTTAGAGATAATACTTCTACTCTGCCTACCTGTGGGATTAAATGAATGTATTAGTGCATGATGGGGGATACGTACTTGCATTTCTACCCTGGTATTATCCTATTCATAACAGTTACTCACTAATTACAGGCTTTTATGCTGCTACCTTTTTTTTTTTTAATATTCATACTAAATCCCAAATTCTTCTGTATCTTACCTGTTTTTCCATGCTTACGCCTGGATCCCTCCTGCACTCTACTACTGGAATATCTATTTTTTTTTTTTAACCTGGATCTTCAACTCTGTTTTTTCCCTGGACTTATGTGCTTCGTCTGGAATGTTACATCTCTTCCTCTCTTTCTTTTTTTTTGTCCCCACGTTGACTGTTTCATGGGGGTTTCTGGATATCTCGGGGCCACCTCACAGGAAGCAGTTTGCAATGAGATCATAAACATTGCCGAAAAATCTGTTCATTACTGCAGCACTGTGTCTCATCCCCTTGACTTTCATCACAAGGTATCCCCTTCTGACAATAAATCATCTTTAATCATTTCTCAGCAACCTCAAGCCCAGCAGCGAAGAGTCACCCCAGACAGGAGTCAAACCTCACAAGATTTGTAAGTATTCTCAGCAAACTTCGATTCTCAGTGTTCTGGGGGGGGGGGGTCTGTCGGCCTTAGAAAGTGGGTCATCGGCTGACTGCAGGGACAGTCGTTTGGGGAGGGTGAGTGACTCACTACCAGCTTCTCTGGTTAGGAGCATATTTGCCATCAGCCAATGTGAAAACAGGTGGCAGCTAAATAGAGGGGTCATGGACTGCTGGGAGAGACAGGTGAAGAGTCAACTGCCATAGAAGGCAGATGAGAGCTGTACCGACTGGCTTCAGGCCTAGTGTTGTGGGGACACAGAGGAAGGAGCAGTTAATTCTGACCAGAAATGAATGAACAAGGTTGATTTATTCATTCATTCAAAAAAATTGACTAGATACCTCCTATTTTTTAAGTACATTGGAGAAAACTCTGTTCACAGAGGAAGGGTGATTTGGACCACGCATGGAAAGGCAAATTGGATTTTGAGAGCTAGAACAGGGAGGAAGAGTTCTTCCCAGCTGGGGGGACCGCATATGCAAAGGCACGGAGTGGGTGGTCATTGGAGAACTTGAAGAAGCCCATGTGGCCACGGTCTGTAGTTCACAGAGGACATAGAGACTCGAGAGGCAGGTTGGGACCAGATGGTAGATTCCAGAATGTAGGTGAAATAAATTTGGATTTTATTCTGCAGGCACTAGGGAGCTACTGAAGGTTTGTGAAGTAAGGAACATATTGACAGCAGATTGTGTTAGGTAACTCTGGCAGCAGAGTGGAGGGTGGATTTCAGAGACGAGGGATAAAGATGTTGGTTAGAAGATATTAATCCAGCAGAGAAGTGATGAGAGCCTGAGCCAGGACCAAGTGGGCATTTTGTAACCATGAAGTACATGTGGTTAACCCAGGAGATGCCAGGTAATGAAGAGGAGCTGGCAAAGGAGGCCGAGCAGAGAGATGCAGGCTGGGGTCCAGGAGCTTTCGCTTTCACAGAACAGAGCCTCAGTGTCAGGTCAGCAGCACCAAGGGTAGGAACGAGAGAGGCCAAGGGTAGGAACCAGATGTTCTCCTTGGCAACTGGAAAGATCGCTGGCAACCTATGATACAGCAGTGTTAGTAGAGAGTTGGTGGCAGATGCTGCACTAGAAAGGGTTGTTGAGTCAGTTTGATGGTGTGTGGAGGGGAGTGGGCATTCGGTGCAGAGACTTAAGCACATTTGCACCAGAGTAGGAGTTGATAGTCAAAAGATGCAAATGAGAAGATATAAGTGAAGGAAGAGCCCAGGGAAGGAGGTTCAACATGGCCAGAAGAGACTGCTCTTTCCTCACATGTGGGAACAGGGGCAGGAAGGTGAATGGAGGCCCAGAGACCAGAGGTGGGAAGGTTAAGGTGCTGCCCACAGAAGGCTTCCATCTCCAGAAGTCGGGGCAGAATGAAGAGCTCTCGGCTGGGTGGGGGACACCAGAATCGGCAGGAGAAGTGGGGTAAGAACTCCATGGCACCGTCCAAAGTTAGAGCTGACTGTGGGACCCAAGTGGCAACAGTGAAGGACTTTCTCCAGTCGGTCTCCACTGTCTGGGATTGAAAACAGAAGCAGACATCAGAATTTGTTTCCCAGAGCCAAAGTTGACAAAGCAGTCATGGTGGAAGTCAAGGGGACCAGGCATTCTGAGACGTCGGCGAGGGCGTGTGTTGGAAGATCAGCCATGGTAATCCAAATTGCGTAGGAGATAGCAGTCAGATACAGAAACATGAAAAAAACATATTCATTTATCAACTGGGAATTGATCTGCATCTCTTAACTCCTCATAAGAGATCTTCCTTTTGGTGGCCAGAATTATCAATACAATTGGATAAATACGTAAAGTGAAATTGTCCCTTTGGTTTTAGCAGAGCAGAATGAACCCCTTGTTTCTAGTCTCTCTTGCCCACACTCTGGAATTCACTGGTACCTACTGGAAATGGCAGATAATTGGCTCATTTGCAAAGTTTTGCCTGCTATGTGGTTGTGTTTCAAAATACTGAGTAAACAGAATTGTGAAGTAGGTGCATAGTAGGTGCTCCTCAAGTGTTTGTTAAAGAAAGAAATAAAAACAAAGCTTTTCCTTGATGCCAAAGCAGGTATCACATTTCACCACAGCAGTCCAGCTGTCTCCAGCAGCTGTTGTTAGAACAGCACAGACCCAATGCCTCAGGCCAACTAGCAAGTAAATAAAGCTTTTACCCCCAAACCTCACTGGGATAGGGAAAAAGCAAAAAGATTTCAAGGGTTTCAGAAAAATGTTATCCAAATTTAAAAGCAGTTAATGAGGCCAGTGGGTACAGTGGCTCATGCCTGTAATCCCAGCACTTTAGGAGGCCAAGGCTGGAGGATCCCTTGAGCCCAGAAGTTCAAGACCAGCCTGGACAACATTGCGAGACCCTGTCTCTACAAAAAATAAGAAAAATTAGCTGGTGTGGTGGTGTGCGCCTATAGTCCCAGTTACTCAGGAGGCTGAGGCAGGAGGATCTCTTGAGCTCAAGAGTTCAAGGTTGCAGTGAGCTGTGATTGTACCACTGCATCCCAGCCTGGGTGACAGAATGAAACTGTCTCTTTAAACATAAAAAGGAGTTAATGAAATGTGTTTAAGTGGCGTGTAGAAAAAATCAAGGTAGTTTTGCTAAACAGTAAGGTAGTTGGAATATACTATATGTATATATTTTTATGTATGTGTATATATATTTATTTATAATTGCCTATGTTCTCCAGTGTATATGACCAGAATGTAATGTCTCTGGGCCTAAGTAACTTCTGATTATTCTTGATAATCTACATGTATGATCCTATGTTAAGGAAAAGCTTAGTTTAGTTTAAAGGCAGAGGGTAAGGGGTGCTCTAGACAAAAAATCTTGGCTCTGGTAACCAAGTGCAAATAGATAAGAAGACTGATCATGATGTGCTTGTCAGGAGTTCCCTATCCCTGTCAGTCTTAATTATCATATGTTGAATGTATCTCTTCAAATGCTAAGTTAGCAGGGAAATAGCCAGTAAAATACTTTATCCCCACTGATGAATAGGAAACACTACTTAAATGTTGATTTAACTGAAGTGGGGTTTTAAAAGTCATTATTTAATCCTGACAGTGTTTGAGTCACTCATTATTCATTTTTCTCATGTATAGATTTAGCTACCAAGCATTATATAGCTATATACCACAGAATGATGATGAATTGGAACTCCGAGATGGAGATATCGTTGATGTCATGGAAAAATGTGACGATGGATGGTTTGTTGGTAAGAATCTCATCATGCTTTTCTTACTAGTTGTGCATTGAAGGAATGACTAGAGGTGACGAACCGTGCAAAAAGCCATCTTCTCTGCCCGGAAAAAAGAGCCTTTTCAGCTTTTGTATCACTGTTGGGAATACTGGGCCCCACCCAGTCTGTGTTTGCTCTTAAGATGGTGTGAACATTACTAATGTTGGACCTAAAACCCAAATGCTACATGCCAACATCTGCTGCGTGGATGGGCAGTTGTCAAATTCATTAATTGGGTTTTCATTTATTTCTGTTGTGCCTATGTCTATTTTACATTTGGAAATTTTATTTTTAAAACTCTTACGGAACAACACAAGACAATTTTGAGCCTAGGTCTCTGCCATGAAACTCAAGTGTATGTATAGACATTCCAAAGACCTTATTTTCTCCAGGCTTCCAATAACTTTAATCAAGTAACCTGCTTAATTAAAACAAAGGATTTGCCTTTAGAGGAAGGGGAAAGAGGTCAGCATTTATTGAGATTCTGTTACAAACCAGACACTGTGCCTGATGTGCTTTTATTGATGTTCTCTCAACAAAAAACAGCCCCGTAAGACAAGAATTATCTTCATTTAACAGATGCAAAAAGTGAGGCCCAAAGAGGTTAAGTAACTATTCCAAGGTCATCCAGGTAGCAAATGGTGTGGCTAGGATTTGAGCCCAGGATGCCCATTGCTCCCCAAGCCCAGGTTCTTTCTGCTCAGGCATGAGTATCATCTTGGGAGCCACTGGCTCACTCTTTGCCTCAGTTTTCCCCTGTGCACATGGCTTTACCTTTATTTTCTTTCCAAAGGCCAGTTCTTCCCTGATCTCCCTGGAAAAGTTTTGCTAAAGCAAAGTAATGTCAGGGCTGGGGTGGTAAGAACAGCAAGGCCTCAGCATGCATGGGAAGCCAGAAAGATTGGCTTGGCCTCACCACCCTCTTAGAAAGCTACCCCATCCTACCAAGGCCTCCTCTGGGAGGGTGAGCCCTTGGCCCCCTCGACCTTGAGTTCTGAAGAAAGTCAGATCGGAGACGTCAGCAACCATTCTAGTGCAGTGCAGTCCAGCAGAAACACAGTGCAAACCATGTATGAAATTGTAAATTTTCCAAAAGCCACGTTGAAAAAAGTAAAAAGAAACCAGTGAAATTAATTCTATATTTTATAAACCCAAGGCATTCAAAATATCTTTTGAACGTGTAATCAATATAAAATCAGTTAGCAAGATATTTGACATTCTTCCCTTTATACTGAGTCTTCAAAATCTGATGTGTATTTTACAGTTACAGCACAGCTTATTTCAGACTAGACATATTTCAAGTGCTCAGTAGCCACATCGGCTGTCATTTAGAGAGTGCAGCCCTAGTATGCATCAGCTGTTAAACTCTCACAGGAGTATTTACATTTGTTATGAGAACTTGGGGGGAGGGAGGGGCACCAATTCTCTGGTGGAGGCATCCCAGGCAGCCAGATAGAGGAAATATTTTGGGATGAATATCTTCTTTGCACTTCTCGAAAAGTAGATTAGTATTCAGACCACAAATAAAGTAGCCCTGCAGAACTCATTTTTCTTGTCCACGAGGAAAGGTACTAACCAGCTGTGTGAGCACAGGCAAGTTCCCTACCATCCCAATTCTCTAACCCTCCTCACCAGTCTCCCTAGGGGCTCAGCTAGATGTTTTGGGTCTTTCTTCAGCTTTGACACATTCTTCTGGCTTACAAGTTTCACTTGGGGCGATGATTCCAACCCACTAGTAGTGGCCGCTTGAGATGCTGCATTCAACAGGATTCTGAAGCCAAATCCAAGCCAGTTGGGAAAAATGATCAAATTGTGATGTCTGCTAATGAGAGGATAATGATGACATGACATGTATCTGTCACCCCTGCTTTAGAGAGAGAATCCCAAGGGAAGGAACTAGATTAGAGGGATCCAGTAATTCTGGATGTGGAGTAGCCCGGGGGCGGGGGCTTCGTTCCCAGATGGCTCAGTAGGAACCCTAAGACTGGTAGCAATGCCAGGGGTCAACTCGGGTTTAGGCACAGGCTTCTGAGAAGAATTTCCCTTTGACATGTAGTCATAGTCAGTGGGCTTTTAGAAATTGCACGGTTTAGAAATTCTAAATCCCAGGTATCTTCTTGTACTGGATAAATGTACTATTATAATTCCTCCAAAAAGGAGAAATGTTGGAAAGAGCAATGGGCTGGGAGTCAGAAGACCTGGGTTCAGATTATGCCTCTGATACTAAGCTGTGGGACTTCAGAAGTGTTACTTAAGCTCTCAGAGCCTGGCTTTCTTCCTCCGAAAAACAAGAATTTAAGAGATGTTTCCCTTGCTTACCACCCAGCACTGTTTTGAAGCCTAAATGAGATAAGAGAAAGTGCTTTGGAAACCATATGCTATTCTACAAGCTGCAGGATTGTTATTAAGAGACATTCAAGCACAAATCTCTAGAGCAGGAGTTCTGAGCTCACGTGGGCCGGTCTTTCTATTTTACGTATGTATGTTTTTGGTTTTTGTTTTATAGGTACTTCAAGAAGGACAAGGCAGTTTGGCACTTTTCCAGGCAACTATGTAAAACCTTTGTATCTATAAGAAGATTGAAAACCTCGGAGATTATTTTTATTGGAGGATAAAGCATAATTCACAAACCGATCTCTTTAGTTGAGTCAGTAGGAAAATTAATGCAGTGGATAAAGTAAGAAGCAAAAGAGAGGGACAGAGGAGTGTTGTTTGAAATCCAAGCCTGTCTAGTATTACTGTGTATCAGACAGGGTCGAATGGTGTGCCGAGCAAAAAGAATTGAGGCAAATCGCATTTACTTAGCTGCTTCTGGGAGCCGCTTCAGCCTTCCCCTCCCCTCCACCTTCTGGGTAATCTGGCACAGTCCGGAAGCAGAGTTAGCCGGAAATGCCTCCTGCTGCCCCAGCCTTAACCGGCTCCCATCTCAAAGGGGTCTTCGAGCCTGGAGCAACCCTTGAGGTGCCAGGCAGATCCCCAGCCATTTTTCAGAGGCTCCAAGCCTAGAATCCACCGATGGCCCCAGCTACCCTGGAGCCAGCTGACCCCCCAGCACTCCTGGAGGTCAGTCTGGGGTGCAGAGGCTGTCCCCAGACAGAGGTGGAGGCCATCAAATTGCCCAAGACCAATCCCTGTCTGGACCTGCTGAGGTACGGGTGGGGAAATGGAGGTAGAACATGGCACCCAGTGCATTCAGCCTGCTATGCAGCATGGCCACTGACTGCCCTGGTGTTCGGGTGGAAAGCACACAAGATTTGCCCATAGAACTGGGAGCAGATGGCCAGGCAGATAGGTCACATTTGTATTTCCAAGTGATTAAGTCAAGAGGCCGCCCGGTAGCCCTCGAGGCCACTTGCAGTGCATTCCTTTCCCATATCGCTGGGTCACCTTCAGGGCAGTGCAGCTTCATTTATCAGAACCTCGTCACTAACCCTTCTTTTCTGGCTTGTGTTTGGTGGGACAGTTTGGAATTGGTAGGCCTACTTTCGTAGAAAACCAAGAATGGTGTCCAGAGGTTCATTTAACATACACCATTGTACACTGGCTGCGGGGGAGACCGATGGGCAGGGCTTGCTCCAGACTCTGAAGGGACTGGCCAAGACCCCCGTCTCACTCCCTAAAGGAGTTCAAGGACCACCCAAAATTCACGGGGCTGTGAATCCAAAGGCACCCTGGTGAGGCTTCTCTGCAGAGGGAAGCAGTGATTCTGCTGCCACCAGCAGTACCCAGGAGGCCTGTCCTTTGTGGGGGCAGATCTGAGGAGGGAGGCCCCTGTGACCCCTGGGGCGCTTAGTTACAACTCTGTCCAGTTTGAGGATATTTGTCGGTCTCTCTGTTGGACCCCTTAGTGAGACAAAGATAGAAATGACCCAGTCCCTGCCCACCAGGAACTCAGTGGTGATTGGGGAGACAGCCACAGAAAAAGGAACTTAATCAAGAGAGACTGTGGTATGTGCTAAGAAGGGTGTGAGAGAGGAAGAGATGAATTTTCCCTGGAGGGATCCTAGAAAGCATTGTCATAATTCTGTCTCCGTTAGCTCACTTTTGAAAATCTAGGATGCTGGAAGAACCTTTGTCTGAGGGTAGGTCATAGCTGGAAATACTTGGAACTTTGTCCAGAGTCTCCAAGCTCTCATCTTCTTCGTAAATACTCATCCAAGGTCACAAATAGGAGTAGCCATTCTAGGTGGTAGGGGTGTGTACAGGAACCCCTGGCTGTCTGCATATAGCTTAGAATTACCCCAGGACCATTGTCCCAAAGTCTAGAGTCTTCACCAGTAGGCAGAATTTGTCTCAGTGCCTGTGCCTCAGCTGCTCAGATGCCCATCTTAGGATCCCACCAGCTTCCCACCCCCCACCAGACAGCCACAATACACTCACTTTTTCTCCCTATCCTTCTTTCAAATCCTGTTCTCAGGAAAGAAATTGCCACTGATTCATTCACACTAAAGTGTAAATGACTGATAAGAGGAATGTGTTAGACTTCCCACAGACATTTGTTTTTATCTAGGCCAGAGGAGAGCCTTAACCCCAAGGGAAAAGGTTTATGGAACTGGAGGGGGGTGGGGAAGCTTCCTGGGTAGAAAGAGCCTTCTTGATTATCCTTAGGACCCAGTGACTATAGACCTTATTGCTTTGGAAGGTCTGCTCCACCGTCCAAGAGCACTGTGTTTTTGACTTTCCCTCTCTGAGGGAATATAGTAAAAATGCATTTTAATGTGCATTTGGCACGGCAGCATTTCACCCATTTTGGAGTGTATCGGCTAATGCGTTTCCCGGTCTTTCTTAGATGCAAACCATTAATAACACTATCTTATCTAATAGTTTTTTGAGGGGTGCTTCTTGATTAAGTAGGTAATTTTGAACACCTCCTTAAATACAGCTAGAAAATAAAACCAATTTGTAAAGCCACATTTGCATATGATGCCAGCCTCATGCATTTGTATATCTCCAGAAATCCAGGTATGCCTCACTGATTTGCCCGTCTTTAATAAAGTCATATGTTAAAATTTGCATCACTTCAGCTTCCTATGTATGACAAAACAAGGAACAAAGGTTTCCAATTGCTCTTTTGTCTTCAGACATTTAGTAATATAAAGTACCTATTTTTATGCTGAAATGTTTATACTGGTTTATTAATAGCAAGTACAACTAACTGGCGGCATGCCTTGCGACACATTTTGATATACTAGCCATGCTTCCGGGTAAAGGCAAGCCCCAAACTACTTATCTTTTGCAGTCTCTCTGGGATCAGTAAAAGAAAAAAAAATCATGTGCTTAAGAAGTGGGACTGTAAATATGTATATTTAACTTTGTATAGCCTATGTACCTACCTTGTATAGAAAAATAATTTTAAAAATTTGAATGGAAGGGGGGTAAAGTAAGGAAGTCATGAAGTTTTTTGCATTTTTATTTAAATGAAGGAATTCCAAATAACTCACCTGAAGATTTTTAGCACAAAAATAGCCATTGTAAAGTGTTAAAATTTACAATAATTATTCTTTTGGGGAGAGAAGGTAGCTATAATCTCAATTATACTTGTTTTTTTTTTTCTTTTTCATTTCATTGTTTTGATTTTTTGGGGGGGGGTTTGGTTTGATTTTTTTTTTTTTTTGGCAGTCCTATTTATCTACAGTAGCATTAAGTCCTATTGCTAGAATAGGTTACTACAAAAAAAGATTACATTCTGAAAGAAAAATAACTGACGTTATATATAACCAATTAATTTAAAGTATTGCCATTTAAATTACACACTGAGAGCATGTACTATGCAGACATAGATTTTTCTGTTCATTTATTTTTCTTTATTGCAGTGGATTGATTTGATAAATGTGTTGAATTACTACCTTTGCTGTACATATTATTTAATAAACTTTATTCAGAATCGTGTGGCATATGTTTGTTCTGGCCGTCCATTATTTCCTTCCTTCCTTTGCCATTTGCTTCTCAAACGAGGCTTCTATTCACTGCTCCAGCGTCTCATGCCCTCCTTTCCACTCTTCACCACTTACCGTCTGCCTCCCACCCGCTTCTCGAAGATACCACTTCTTCCCTTTTTCTCAATAACCTAACTGCATGGCCCTCTGAATTGATTACTGTTGACTATTTCACCATTCTTTCTATTAAAAATAAAATGTCTTTATTCTGATAACAAAAGTAATGCACATATATCTTTAAAAGCAAAAGTGAAACATTATATAATGAAATATGTGTAATGTGTCTGGATTCGCACGTGGGACTGTCAGACCCAGTACCGGGCCTGTTAGGGACCAGACTGCGGAGCTCCACCGCCCCTCTTCCCCCCACCCTCCGTGGAAAAATTGTCTGCCATGAAACCGGTCCCTGGTGCCAAAAAGGTTGGGGACCACTGCTTCACAGAGTCATATATTCTTTTTTTCCCCTTTAAATTAGAACTTGAACATGTTTCCATAAATTGTTTAACTAGTCCCCTATTAGTGATGCAAATATTTAAGATTATTGCCAGCTTTCTCCCACAACAAACAATGCTTCTTTGAGTAGAACTTTTGGCTCAAAGAGCAGGAACATTTCAAATCTTAGACTTCCAAATTGCCTTCCCAGAGTACCAATTTGTACTCCCACCAAGTCCGTGGGAGTGTGTTTCCCACCACCCAATTAGGACCACTCCATTTTCAGCTTCCATGAAATGCTGTTCCTTGGTTCGCCTGCCTTTTGGCTGGCCCGTCCCTTCCCAATCCTCTTTCTAGATCTTCACTGCATTCCCAGCCCTCTGTTACTCTCTTTCGACACATGTTCCTGCAGGGAGCTGATCCCTCACAATGTGACTGTGGCCCAAAGAGTCCATTGTGTGAGGGCCCTTTCAGTGATTAAGTGGCAGAAACCTAACACTACTGCTTTTGTTGAAACATACCAAAGAGAGCTGGAACTAGCCTCAGGCAGGAGTGAATCCAAACTCAGACTTTCTTGGGGTCTGTATTTGTCTTATTCTTGGCTCTGTCGGTTTTGTTTGGCTACATTTTCACCTACTGAATACAGCAATGGGGAAACATGGCTGCAGGCAGCTCCTGCCTCATTCTTCCAGTTCTCTGCCTAGATCGTAGAGGTAAGAGGGCCTTTCTATTTAGCTTTCCCTGAAAATAGTTCCAGACCCTGGCAGGCCTAACCTGGGCTAATTGCTTTGGCCAAAGTGGGTGGGAGAGGAAAGGCCAAGGGAGGGGTGTCTGCTACATGAAGAGGAAAAGATCCACAGACCCACTTGGTTTTTGAAAAAAGAAAAAGGAAAAGGAAGCTGGACAGATAAAAACTCAATGGTCCACTGGACTTGAAGAGTTATTGTAACAAACCTTGGGAAATGGAACACTATTGTCCTGTCCCAGTATAAGCGTCAGTGTATCTGAATGCAGGCTATGTGCTGAAGCTCTGCCAGCCAAGGGCAGCCACCCAGTGGGGGCCAATGTGACCATGGGGACATAGCACAACTGTATCACACGCTAAAAATATCAGGACTCTTCTGAAAGGGAACAAAGATTAGTGTCTCAGAAGTCACGGAGGGTGTTTGGATGAGTTGTACGTGGATGTATTTGCCAAGTCTTAGCATACAGAAATCAAGCTAAGTTCTCAGGAACTTAGCCACGGCCTTTTAGGGCACATGAAAGAAGTTATCATATGATATGGGTAATTTGTGGAATGGGTTAGCTGAGAAAATGGTTCAGATTGAAAGTACGAGAAATTAAAGATAAATCTGTAGAAGCAAAAACCCATGACGAGATGTTCTGAACGGTCACGTGACATTGTGAAGTCTGTCCTGGAGGACTATACTTCCAGAACCCTCACTCTGGCATCGTCAGAGGCAAGATACTGGGCACATTAAGGGTCTCTGGCTCCCTATAGTTTACTTGTTTCTAAAATCAGATCTGACAAACATGAATCTGCAAAAAGGAGGCAGATCTGAGAATCATCTTCAAAATAGTAGCATAAATTACATAAATTGGTCTCAAAGTATGGTTTGGGGTCCCCAGGCCCTTTCAGGAGATTCATAATGTCAAAACTATTTTCATAATAATGCTAAATTGTTTGTGGTAGCCAGGTTCCAAGAATGCCCCCAGTGAGCTAAGGCTGATACTGACACCCTGGTGTGGCCCCTTCCCCACTCCATCAGGGTTGGTCTGTGTGACCAATAGAATATGGCAGAAGTGATGGTATGTCACATCGAAGGCTAGGTTGTGAAAACCTTTGTGGCTTCTGTCTCGCTCTTGGATCACTCACTTGGGGAGAAGCAGACTACAGGTTAGAACTTTTATGTTCTAGGTATCTTATGGTGGATAAATGTACTAATTCCTCCAAAAAGGAGAGATATCGGAAAGAGCTATGGGCAAGCAATGAGAAGACCTGGACTCAAATGCCTGTGATACTAGGTTGTGAGACCTCAGAAATGCCACTTAAGCTCTCTGAGCCTGAATTTTCTCATCTACGAGGGAAGGATGCCCAGACCAAAGTGAGGTTCTGTTAGGGAGGAGGAAGAAAGGATGTTTAAAAGGCAATCTGCAGCGTCTACCGTAGAGCTCGCCAGTCATTCTGATGCCTCCTGTGTGCCAGCACTAGCTGTGCATTATGTCCTTCTACCAGCTCTGGGAAGTAGCTATTCTTAACTCCATTTACAGGTGAGGGCGCTGAGGTGCAGAGGAGTTCAGCCCAAGGGTATACATACAAGTAAGTGGATTCAGTCTGATTCCAAAGCCAGTGTTCTTTCTCTTGATCACACTGTATTGCCTCCAAGGGACAGACAGCTGACACAATAATGTAGACCAGTATACCTCTGGATCATCTAAAGCTTACCAAAAGATTGTAACATCTCCAAGAGTGACCTCATGGAGTAGTAATAGTGATAACCATTTGATGAGCAACTACTATGTACTTGAACATTGAGAGTTCAAGTAAAGGTCTATGTCCCTCCTCAGGCTTCAGCCAGAGCTAAGACAGCAGCAATGGCATAGAAGAAATCTTCACGTACCTGTGCCGATTTCATGTCGTCTTATTCTCTACCAGTTATAAGCCTCTCAGAAGTGTGGTCCATGGCCGGGCGTGGTTGCTCACACCTGTGGTCCTAGCACTCTGGGAGGCCGAGGTAGGAGGATCCCTTGAGCTCAGGAGTTCGAGACCAGCCTGAGCAAGAGCGAGACGCCCGTCTCTACTAAAAATAGAAAGAAATCAGCTGGACAACTAAAAATATATAGAAAAAATTAGCCGGGCATGGTGGCACATGCCTGTAGTCCCAGCTACTTGGGAGGCTGAGGCAGTAGGATTGCTTGAGCCCAGGAATTTGAGGTTGCTGTGAGCTAGGCTGATACCACTGCACTCTAGCCCGGGGAACAGAGTGAGACTCTGCCTCAAAAAAAAAAAAAAAGAAGTGTGGTCCAGCCACATGCCTCTACTTCCTCATCACCACACTAACACCTGCACTTGGGCTCCCCTATGTGGTGTCATAGATCTGCCAAGCTCAAAGTTCACCAAGAACTTGGTACTCCTATTTTCTGTATCAGTTAAGAATGACTTGAGCTGCGGTAACAGATGGCCCAATAAAGGATAGCCTATGTGACATGGATGTGTCTCATTATCTCACAGAAAAGACAGGGCTCTGGGTTGATATTCCCTTGGCCTTTCTCTTCATGATGACAATCTGGCGGTCATAGTAGCTCCAAGCATCACAGCCTTATACAACTGCATTGGAGGCAGGAAGCAGGGAGCAACACAGGACAGAAGTTTTCTCTTTGCATGCTTCTCTCATTGGGGAAGAAAAATGTTTTCCAAAAGCCCCCCTCTCCTCCAGCATTTCATTGGCGAGAGGTGACCACGTGCTACTCCTAGCTGCAAAGAAATTGCTTCCTGGATGTGGACAGCCAGAGAGGTTGGGACTGTCAAGCCCTTCCTGGGAGCCTCTTTTTTTGGCTTCTGGGAGATCTTCCTGCCTTTCCTCCCACGGTTTCTGCCATTTCTTTCCTGGTTTCTCATCCTCTTCACTCCCTAACTATGGATGTTACCAAGCCTCTCTCTTTAATCTGTTGCCTGGGCAATCTTACCTAGTCCCCTACCTTTAACTATCGCCTCTTGGCAAATTATTTGTTTTCACTTTTTAAATTAATCAAGTTATTAAACATTAAGAAGTAAAACAGAAAACTTTCATAATCGCTGCTACTGAGATATAATCTAAGTGTTCTGCCAAATACATATATAAATAAATATATATATACACATACAAAGGCTATATGTGTATAACCTGCTTTTTTCACTTACTGTATTAAAAATACCTTTCTTGTTAGTATTTACTCATCTCTACGTCACCATTGTAAGGATTACATGGTATTCCACAATGTGAATGTGCACGGTGCTCTTAGCAGCCCTCTATTTTTGACGCTGGGGATGTTTCCACTGTTTTGTAATTATGGAGAATTCTATAATGAACACCCTTTTATATGCCCTTGGTACCTTGAATGGCTACCTTTTTTCTAGATGAATTCCTAGAAGTGGAATTGCTCGATCAAAGGCTGTGCCATATTTAAGGGTTTTGACGTTTACATATTTGTGCCCAACTATCGACAAGGCAGTTCTTCCTTGGAAATTATCTTGGATTTGTCCCTTCCTCTCTGTCTCTAAAAATTCATTGTCTTACACCCTCCCTCACCTGATAGCACTTCCTGAAATCTCTTCTATGGTGAAATGCTTCCTACCCCCAAAATGATTGTGGATTGAGAGGTACCCTCATCACCTTCAGCTTGGGAGTCTAACTGGAGATGAAGGGGCTTGAGTATTTCCCAAAAGTTTCCAGAGAATTAAAGAGGGGCTTGTTGACACAGGGAGCTGGGGGTCAGGGAAGGCACGTGGTACGGGGGAGAGCTGGGGCAGCTGGTGAGGAAACAGAGGGTTTGTTGAGGAAACTGGGAGAAAAGGCAGATGAGACAAGGGAAAGGGAGAAATCTGGGAAGACAGAGAACAGAGCTTTCAGAGAGAGCTGCGTAAAGAATATGACAGATACGAAGTCAAGCTTTAATCCAGGGGGCATCGAGGGGTTGACCCCGGGCAGGGTCAGACCAGCAAAAGGAGGAACAATAGGGCCATGGCTACTTGGAACAATGAAGTGCCCTGTACACAATGACGGCAACCTTTCCTTGACCCTGCCCAGAAGGCCTAGTGCCCCCTTTTCAGTTAAGGAGAAACCTCTCTTGGTCTTGTTCCTCCTCTGGCTACCGCCTCAGTGTTCCCATTCCCTTTACAGAAAAACACCACAAAAGAGCAGTCTACACTTGCTGTCTCTGATTCCTCTCTCTCATCCCCTCCTGAACTCACTCCACTTGGGATTTTGAGCCCACACCCTAACAAAACCCTTCTCTTCAGGACCCTCAATGACCTTGCTTGATTCTCAACTCTCAACTCTCTTGACTTTCAGCAGCATTGATCGCTCCTTCCTCCTCGAAATGCCGTGTCTACCTGGCTTCCAGGACACACCTGCCCTTGGCTCTGCCTGGCTCCTTCTCAGCCTCCTTTGTTATTTCCTCCTTGTTTCCCAGGTCCGATCCTTGGACCTCACCTTCTCCCTACTCCCTGGTGCCCACATCCACTCTTGTGTCTTTGAATTTCTTCTCTATGCCCATCTCTTGCCTGGACCTCTCCCCTGGAATCTTGTACACAACTACCTGCTCCGTATCTCCACTGAAATATCTCATGTGCCTGAAACTTAAATATCTCCAAAAACTAAATTCCGGAGTTCAGTGTATGTATCCCCCAAAGCTGCTTCTCCCACAGGTCCCATCCTTTTCAGTTAATGGCAATTGCACCCTGTGGCTACTGTTCAGGCCGAAAAACATGCATCATCCTGGACACCCCTCCTGTATCTCACTTCCTATCCATCAGCAGATGCTTTAAAACATAGCCAGAATCCACGCACCGCTCACAGAGCCCACTGCCCCACCCCGGGCCCAGGCCGGTAATCAGCTCTCCTTGGACTACAACAGCGGCCCCTTGCTGCTTTCCTCTTCTGCCTCTCGCCTCCTCTTCCATCTGTGTCCACACAGCAATCACAGTGCTGAACACACAAGTCACACCATGCTAATCCTCTGCATCCCCTTCCCTCCTGCTCCTGGTGTGTCTCAAATGCCCCACGAGAGGCACTACCCAGTGAGGCTCTTTTATTTCTCTGACTTCAGCTCCTCCTACTCTTCCGCCTGCTCCCTCAGCTCCAGCCATGCTGGCCACCTTGCCGCGGAACATGCCAGGCCTGTTCCCATCTTTGAGCATACCATTTCCTCTGCCTGGAACGTCCTTCCCCTAGATATCTCCAGATATCTCCGAGGATTGCTCGCTCACCTTGTTCAGTCGTTCCTCAAATCGCTTTCCTGTAGAAGCCTTCCCTCATCGCTCTGATT
The DNA here is from genome assembly GCA_028533085.1 of Varecia variegata. NCBI lineage: Eukaryota > Metazoa > Chordata > Mammalia > Primates > Lemuridae > Varecia > Varecia variegata. Next base: position 36,368,585 of record CM052446.1, on the reverse strand, counting down.
ATTGACATGTGCGACCTGCTTTATTTTTCTCCATAGAACATAACGCCACCTATTGTACCACATTTTTTTCTTTTTCAACAACATTTTATTTGGAAATAAATGCAAGATTGCAGACAAGTTTTAAGAATAAGGACAGCACAAAGTAAGAATCAGGACAGTAGCCATGTATCTTTTACCCACCCCGATCTGCCTTTTGTTAACATCATTTCCCATTTGCTTCATTTCCCCCCACACCCGCCCCCACCCCAACACAGGCACTCACATGCACGTAATGTTTTTCTCAACTATTTGAGACTAAGTTACATATTTCGTGGCCCTTGACCCCTAAATACTCCAGTGTGTATTTCCTAAAGAGAGGGATATTCTCGTACATTACCACAGTCCAGTTATCAACCAGTAAATTTCACATTGATCTAAAACTTTTATCTAATCTACTGTCTGTATCCAATTGACCCTATAATGTCTTTTATAAAGCGTTTCCCCCTCCAGCACAGGATCAAGTCTAGCATCAGATATTACACTGGGTTGTCTGTCCCTTAATTCTCCTTTAATCTGAAACATTTCCTTAGCCTTTCTTTGTCTTATGACATTGCCCCACTCTTATCCAGCTTTATTTAATAAGGGGCTATCTGATATTTCCTTACGATTAGATTCAGGTTATTCATTCCTGGCTGGAATATAACATATGAGATGTGTCCTACTCAGGGTGTCATATTTGAGACGTGCAATGTGCTTCTACCCCTCACTGAGGATGTTACTTTTGATCTCCTGGTAAGGTATTGTTGGATTTTGCCATGTGTGATGGTTTGGATGTGTCCCCTCCCAAATTCAGGTGTTGAAACTTAATGGCCAATATGATGGTCTTACGAGGTGGGGCCTTTAAACGGTGATGAGGCCCCGAGGGCCCCTCCCTCATGATGGGATTAAGGTCCTAATGAAAGAAGCTTCGCGCAGAGTTTGGTTCTCTTGCCCTTCTGCCATGTGAGGACATAGCACTTCTCCCCTCCCAGCCCCCAGAACTGTGGAGAAATACATTTCTGTTATTTATAAACTACCCAGTCTCAGGTGTTCTGTTATAGCAGCACAAATAGACTAAGAGAGAAAGAATGTTTGTGTCTCCCCCAACATCCGTATGTTGAAGCCTAACCCCCAAGGTAATGGTATTAAGAAGTGGGAAGTGATTAGACCATGAGAGCAGAGCCCTGCTGATGGGCTTCGTGTCCTTACAAAACAGGCCCAAGGGAGCTTGTTTGCACCTCCCACCACGTGAGGACACAGCAAGAAGGCACCATCTATGAGAAAGTGGACCCTTACCAGACAATCTGCTGGTGCCTCGATCTTGAACTTCCCAGCCTCCGTAACTGTGAGAAATAAATTTCTGTGGATAAGCCACCCGGCCTATGGAATTTTTGTTACAGCAGCCCAAACAGACTAAGACATATCGTTATGAATTTTTTTCCCTTTACCTCTAATAAGCAATCTACAGGGAGACATTTTACGACCACACATCCTACTCTTCATCAAACTGTCAGCCTAGATTTTGCAGCCAGTGATTATTCTTGCCTGAACTAATCCTTACTATGATGCTTGAAAAATGATGTTTTTTTAATTTCTTGCACTCCCCCTGCCTTTACCAGTTGGCATTCAGAATTCTGCTGTAAGCAAGAACCCTTGCTTCTCATCCCTCCACTCATTATCTGTGTGGACTTGTGCATTCTTATTTTCTCCAATGGGTTACACTTACTTATTATTTTCGTGCTGAAATTGTCCCGTGTGGCCAGCGGGAGCTCCTTGAAGCAGGCTGCTGGGTCCTTTAACATGGCCCCATCACTTTTTGAGCACTTTCTTGCTTTCTGCATAATAACTATTCCAGGCTCATCTGGTACCTATCCTGCTTCAGCTACCTAGCCTGGAATTTCTCTGAGTCACGGTTCCTTTTTATCTAGAAATGAAGGTCTGGGTACTGGGTGTACTTATTGCTCTGAAATATCTTTGCTTCTAGGCCTTTTGGGCAGGAAAACATACATGCAAATACGTATATCCATGCACATACTTATGTAAATACACATGTACCTACATAAACATACATACACAAACATACCATATAGTTTACTTATTGATTTCACTGTTTGTCCATCACACTAAATATAAGCTCCATGAAGGAGGAAAATTTTGTCTATTTTGTTTGCTGTTGATTTTCTAGTGCATAGAACAGTGCATAGCAAGTGGGAAGTGTTCAATAAATAGTTTTTGACTAAAAGACAATAAAGAAACAACCCTGAGCTGGACATGGTGTTGTGCACCTAAAGTCCCAGCTACTCGGGAGGCTGAGACAAGAGAATTGCTTGAGCCCAGGAGTTCAAGGCTGCAGTGCACTGTGATCACACCTGTGAATAGCCACTGCACTCCAGCATGGGCAACATAGCGACATCTGTGTCTTAAGAAAAAAAAATTGAAGAAGAAGCAGCAAAAAAAGAAAAAGAAAAAGCCCTAGTAGACTAAATGACTTGCCGTATCCTCACACAGCTGACAAATGGCAGAAATTGTGTTTTTACCATGCCTCCAAGACAATAAGCCAGAGCTAAAGTTTGGCTAGGATAGCAATGTCTTCATTGCCATTTTCCCTCCTTATTTTTTTTCTGCCCTCTTCTACCTTAGACCTCTGTAGTTCATATCCTCTCTTCTTGCCCTCTGGGGTTTGTAACCTCAGGCAGTCAGTGGATGGGAGTTGAAGGCAGAGAGTAGGTGGCTAGACCTGGGGGTAAGAGAAGAGGACCCCAGACCCACATTACCCAGTGGAGATGGCTACGCCCTTTCCCCAGCCTGGAATGTGGTCTAATGTGAGGGTGGGAGGAGAGGGGGAACAGGTCGTGGTACTTGGAGCCAGCACTGTCACTGTTAGCTGGCCTCCTGCTCCGTTCTTACCCTAGCAGCAGCCCTGGTGCCACCCAAGGAATGACCATGTGGAAGCCGTGCTGGAGGTAATTGGAGAGAAGACGGACGCAGAGGGTGTGGGTGGGGACCCAGCAGAGAGGAAGCCACCCTCTAGGAGCCCTGGCCTCATGAAAACTGGCCCTGCCACTCTATCTGTTCTTGAGTGCTATAAATAGTCAGCTTCAGTATCAGCTATGGCCAGACCAGGCCAGCAGCACAGGCAAACCCTGAGAGGAAACAGATTGGTGGGGGAGGATGGAGTCACAGAGAGCGCGGATAGGGGGAATGAGAGGCGGCTAAAGGAAAGGCTTTGCCTGTCCCCATTGCTTCTGTGTCAGGTCCCTGGCGCTCAGAGCCCTCCCCACCAAATTTTCCAGCCTGCCTATCATCAATACTGTTATTCTACCAGACTGTCCCCATCCCTCTGACGACCTTGTTCATTCTGTCTCTGCTGCCCAGTATGGCCTTGCTGCCTCTATATTTGCTCATACTTTTAAAGCATATCTCAAATTCCACCTCCTCCAAGGAGGAAGTCCAAAAGGCTATCCCCAAAAGGCTCTAGTCTAGTTGAGTTGCTGACACTCAGGCTGTGGCTGTCCCTGCCAGTGGAGCAGGCAGATCTAGCTCTTTGGACCTCTGTGAATTATGGACCTGAAGGGTCATCTGGGAACCTAGGAGCCTCTGAATAACTTGTTCCTCCCTCCCTCCTGTTACAAAGCCCTCCAGATCCCACAGTTCTTCCCCTGCCTTGCCAGCCCAGATTCTGCCCTGCTGCTTGGTTATGGAGTGATTTTAGGGAAGTCTCTTGGTCTCTCTGGGCCTGTCGCAGGGTGAGTTGCCTGGTCCCAGAGGCAGTTTATCCTGCAGAATGTTTATTAAAGAGGGTCCTCGGGCTCAACACCTGTGGAAGGGAGCAGGGCGGAGGATGAGTTGGGCAAAGGGAGAAGAGATGCCACATAGGCCCAACTACCTGGACCTATTCCACAGGGAGCTCTGGAGCCAAAACGTCCCGTCAGAGTTGTCCCACGTCAGGCCCCAATGGCCAGTCTTTTACCTCCACCTGTATGAGTCGCCCCATGCAGGCAGTCTGAGAACGGGGTGCCCTGGGGCAAGGCTGCTCCGCAGCAAAGGCGGTCCCCGAGCGGCTAAATGCTGAAGGCGTCCACTGCCCAGCACGGTGCTGAGCGCTTCCATGAAGGGGATCTGGGCAGCGCATCAGAGCCTCAGCCTCCTCCTTTATGGACAGGGCATCATGACACTTCATGGGGTTCTTGTCCCTATGAAATGTAACAACATATATAAAGTACTTAGCACATATTCTGACTCTGTTTAGTAAATGAGGACAATGTTTATCATCTGTGTATCAGGCTATGGCTTGTGGGGTAACCCTTACCCGAAGCCACCTTTCCTCACTTGGGGAGGGGTTCCGGGGATGGCTCCACGTGAGCTAAAGACTCAAATTTAGACTTTTTAAGTTTCCCTAGATGAGGTTATATACAAAGCCACAGAAATACAATAACAGAAATGGATAATGTTAATGGATCTTTAAATTCAGATCCCATTAGCAGATAAAATGCATGTTTCATTAATTCATTAATTATCCTGTGAACAACACTATTATATTACATTTTTTTGTCTTAATTTCTCCAATATAAACATTTAATAGGAGCTACCCTCTCTATGATCCTGTTTTGGAATTTCTTCTTTTCCTTTTGGTGTTCAGGGATGCTTGAGACCTGGTTACGGCCTCTCTCTGCTTTTGACAACACCGGTGCCACCTGTCCAGGTGGGATGGGAGCCAGGAGCAGGTGGGTGACATAGCTGTGGCCGCTGGGTTCATCCCTCAGTTCTTTGTCTACTAGACACAGGGCCTCAGGCCGGCTGATCTGCTCACACCCTCACCAGCCCCGAGGGATCCGCAGCCAGGTCTGGTGCCCAGGTGTCTTGAGGCCCAGAGGTGCCTCGGAGCATGCTCAGTGCGACTGTAATCTGAGAGGCGCCCAATCCCGAGTGGCCACTTCAGGATTTCCCCGGGACTGGAGCAGGAAGCAGGAGAAAAGACTTGGGAGCCCAATTCCCAGCCCAGCTGTTGTGGAGCACCGTGATGAGCACCGCGTGGGCCCCCAGCAATGGAAGCGCAGCCCCTGAGAGCGCGTCGACACGGGATAGGGCCGGGCGGGCAAAGACGTCTTTGATTTGCAAGCCTTTGAGCTTGGGTTTCAGTTCTTTTTCCAGAATGGGGAAGCAAGTCCGTTTGTGTGTCGTTTGATCAGGGCGCCCCGGGCAGGCGGTTGCACCGGTTTGGGGACGTGGGAGCCCGCTGCGTGCTCCGCACTGGGCTGCGGTGACACCAGAGCTTCCGGTGATTCTCCTGCTGGCTGGGCAGAGCCGGGCCTCACTCAGATCCCAGAGCAGACTCCCAGTCCGGAGTCACTTGCTTTCTCTCGGTCCTGGCTACCAGCCTCACCGCACAGGAGGGGTCCTGGCGGCATCTCCAGAATCGGGAGTTCTACAGCCAGTCCCGGCTGGGTCACAACCGCTGTGGCCTTGGCCAAGTTACCTGGGCAAGTCCAGGACTTGTCCTGGAGAGTAAATGAGACTCATATGTAAAGCTGAGCACAATCCTAGACTCACTGTCTTTGAGAAATGGGGCTGTCGTTCCAGGAAGCAAAGTCTCCACACAGTGGCCCCAGAGGGTCCTGGCAATAGCACCCTGGATGTGAGTGTTGCCAGCTCTGCAGAGGCCAGACTGGGGGAACCCGGGCAGCAGCTGCTTCCCACCCAGTTCACACTGTAAAACTGGACTAAAAGCTGGAGGACCCCACTGTCCCTCCCTCTTCCTCCTGCCCCTCTCCCCACCCCCATTTTCCACACCTTGCTTCCATTTCTCCTGCATGCTCCCTACCCACCCCCAAATGCCCAGATGTTTGTTTGATGGAGGCTGTTTAGGTCAACAAACCTTTATGGAATGTGCTGTAATAATAATAAGGCAAACTGAAATTCAGAAAGGTTGCTTAAGGCCATTCAACTAGTAATGGGCAGGAGTCAAGGGTCCGAGGGAACTGGAAAGTATGGATAAATAAGTAATGGAGTTTATGGTAAGAAGATTGTTTGAGTTTTGGGGTGGGAGCTGTCAATCCGCGTCACTGGGTATTTTCTGAGTCTATATGCAGTATGCCCAGCTCAGAGCTAGCTGCTGGGGGAAGGGAGGAGAGATAAAAAAGATAACCCCAACCTGAGAAAGATGAGTATTTAGTCTCCACCCAAGGAGCTGATACCATTTTATTGATTTTTATTTTGAAAACTTTACATCATCATTAGAGGCAATTATTTTTAAAAATTCTCCCCAGTTCTAATATCCCAATAGTTTTTATACTTTCTCCTAATTATTATTACTAGGTAAATATAGCTTCTATCTTTTAACATGGTATTCAAATAATTTTGTTCCACTTTTTTTACATATCTTGAAAACATATTTCCCTGTCTCCTCATAGTCTCCATGGTTATCATTTTCATGCTGCATACTATTCCCTCATATGGCCAGGCCATATTTAGCTACTTTTCTCTTACTGGTTGATTCTAGTTTTTTGTCATTATAAATAATGTGGCTATAAATATCTGTGTACATATAGCTTTTTTCTTCTTTTAAATTATGTCTTTGGAATCAGTGCCCAGAAAGGGACGACTGGGTCACAGGGTTGCCTGTTTTATAGCTTTTGCTATGTAGAGCCAGACTACAACTGACGACATTTAACAATGAGGCAACTGAGGACTCAAGTCCTCGCAGACCTTTTGCTAATGTACTAGTGCCCTGTATCTATATAGAGTATTTTATGGCATGAACACTCACTGACACTTACTCTCTCTGAGGTCCATGCTAGCAGGACACCTGGAATGAGTGAAAGGCAGTCCTTACCCTTGGGAAGCACAGAAGCTGTGGCTTTTCAACCTTTTTCTCTTACTAGGATACAGAATATTCCAGACTGCTACACATCTAGGGACAGACTCCGAATCTGATGAGTCCCCCAAATTCTACAGGGACTTAAAATACTAGTATGCTTTCTAATCAACTAGAATTTTTTTGGTGTCGATAAAACAGGTGGCTGGTTACTGGCCCTAATGCCATTCCTTTTTCTCAGATTCAAGAAAGAACATCAGGATGTACAGGGTTGAGAGGGATGTATAGATAACGTAAGTCCACTTTGATTTCTAAAAACAAGCAAACCATTCCCAGACATAGGCATTTGTGTCGTGACAAATCGTACAAGCAAGATGATCCTTTTATGTGCACAGGCCTCCTCTGTAGGTAGGCCAGGACCGCAAGGGACAGGGCTGTGCATTTAACATTCTCATTGAGCAAGTGCTGTACGCCAAGCACTGTGCTAGGGCCTGGGTGCCAGGATGAAAGAGTGAAGAAACTAGGGCACAGAGAGGGTAAGTGGTCCTGAGGTTGGCCAATGCATGACATCCAGAAAGTACTATGTGCCAGGCACCATTCTTGGCACTGGGATACAGCAGTGATCAAACAGATAAAAACCCCTGTCCTCACAGAATGAATGCTTAGGAGTGGGGGTGGAACAAATAAATATATAAAATATAGAATATGTCAGACAGGGACACATACAAAGGAGAAAAATATGGTGGGTGGGGGAACGTAACAGGGCATTCTAGACAAGATGTTTTCAATGGCGCCCAGAGATGGCTTCAGAAAATGACATTTGAACAGAAAGAGCCACCGGGAAGTGTGGGAGAACAGCATTGCAGACAGAGCCCCCAGGCTAGGCCCTGAGGCAGGAGCAAGGCCCCCAGGTGAGTGGGGGAGGGCAGGAGGCGGTGAGGTCAGAGAGGGAGTTGGATCCTTTCTCCGGGTGGTCCTATAGGAATTTTAAGGATTTGGGTTTTTACCCAGAGTGAGGTGGGCACCTACTGTCCAGGTGGAGGGCGACAGGGAGCCGGGTTAGGAAGCTAGTGGCAGGCTGGGAGGCCGTGTCCTCCGACTCAGCCCTTTGCAAGCACAGAGCCCTTGGCTTGCCCAAGACTTGAAGTTTGAACTGCCGGGAACCTACAGCGAACTCCAGTCTGGAGGAAAGATTTCTAGGAAGGTCTTGAAGTCCAATTATAAGCCCGTGTGATGGTCTCATTAGCATTAGAAAATTTCTAGGACCTGGTTCTCTAGCACAGGGAGCCCGGGCAACGGTCCACATGCTGACGAGTTGTGCAGCCCCGGGCAAGCCTCACCTCCCGGCAGACTCAGTTACTTCATCTGTAAAATAGGACTAAATGCCCTGGCTGCAAATGCAGCAAATGATATTATTCGAAAGCACCTATTAAACATCATTATTGTTTACACAAAGCAAATGAGAAAAATGGAGCTGACCTCAGAGCATACTTTGCACAGGACTTTTATTCTCATTTTACAAAGTGCCAAGTTCGGCTTCGTCTAGTCCGCGGTCTGTCGGGACCTGTTTGCGTCTCACCTGGCGCCCGCTCCAGGGCTGGGAGCGGCGGTGCGTGGGGGCCGGAGGGGAGTGGTGCGGGGGTCCCGGGCGGAGCTGCTGAGAATGCCGGACCCCCGACCTCACCCGCGGCGCGGGCCCGGGGAGCCTGGGGCGGGCGGGGAGCTGCTGCGGGCTGCGGGCGGGAGGACTGGCTGGGCGGGCGGCAGCGACGCGGTCTGGGCGGAGCCGCCCCCGACCTCCCCGCGCTCCCGCCCTGTCCCCTACCGCCCCGCCCGCTCCAGGCTCCTGGGGCCCGCGCCGCGCGCTCTTTCTCCGACAGCTGCCAGGGGAGCCCAGCGCTCCGCGCCGCGCCGCGTCCTGTCCGTCTGTCCCTTCGGGTCGCCGTCCGCTGCCGCCGCGCCATGACCACCCAGCAGATCGTTCTCCAGGGTCCGGGACCTTGGGGCTTCCGCCTCGTGGGCGGCAAGGACTTCGAGCAGCCTCTGGCCATTTCCCGGGTAAGAGCAGCTGGACGCGCGTGGGAGCCGGGCGCTCCCGGGAGGAGGGGCGGCGCCCGACCTGGGGGTGCTGGGGCCCCGCGGTGCTGCGGGGGACAGAGCCCAGAGCACGGCAGGGCGCATCCAGGTGCGCGCCAGGGGCCCGCCGCTCCCCGCCGCCCCTTCCCCGACGCTGCGCTCCCGGGCTAGCGGGCGGGCGCGCTCACAGTGTCCGCCAGAAGGGAGGGGGCAGTTTGGGTTCTTTGGCCCCAGAAGCACTTGGAAGTGCTTTGTCAACCGGCGAAGGGATGAGGGTCCTCGCAGATCGCGCGCGCTGGGAGATAGCACTTCTCCGTTCTTCACGCAGAGTGGCAGAAAGCGACAGGAAAGATTGGGAAAGTGAGGTGGAGTGGGTGGGAAATTTACTGGGGGCTACGTGGGATTAACCGAAAAAACAATAACCGAAACAACTAGGTTTCCACTCTTTGGACTTGATCCATGGTCACTCTCTTCTCCTTTATCTTTTGGAGAGAAGGTGGGATTTTGGAAATAAACACACAAACAAACCCTCTTGGTCATTCTTCTCCTCCTGCGGGAGGTGGCCACGCCATCATTAGGCCTGTCATTCCCAGATTACCCCCTGGCCAGTCTCCCCTTTCCTCAGGGGATGAGAGGATTCCGGGGTGGGGCTCCTACCCTGTGTGTGTGGCCGTGGTACTTGAAATCTCCCTGGAGGATCTCATCTTCTTGGAAGAGCCCCCTTTCGTTCCTGAACCACCAAACCCATCACCCCCAAATAAAGTGGAATTCCCAGGGAAACCCAGACTCAGTGTTTGTAGGCCCAGGCTTGGCCCTCTAATGTAGCCAAACACAAGGTTCATGTCCCCCTGAGAGTCGCCACATTCAGTGCCTGGGCACCTAGAAGGGGGTCAATACATTTCTTTTGCATGTAGAAAGGGAGCAGGAAACGCACTCCCTGGTGGCCGCGCCTTGCCTAGAGGCGGCACATTCCATTCTTGGGCCCATCTGCCTGCTGAAGCTGACCTTAAACTTGTCTCCCCAGCCTTCTAAACATCCCTCTTGTTTCTTGGGGCAGGGAGGGAGAATGGAGCGGGAAGGGGAAGATCCCTTTGGTTTTTTTTGATTTAAAGTCCTGCCTCCAGCAGCTGAAGGAGTTTGGTGGGAGGTACAGAAGAATTGGGGGCCCCCCTCTCTGTCAGCGGAAGTCCTGCCCATGCTTCCTTCCAGGTGGGCCTGGCCCAGTGAGGAGGTCTTGTCTGACCATCCCACCCCCAAAAGGAGCAGGTGGGTCAGTTCTTAGGCCCTGTCTTCCACCTGCTCTCCTTGTCCCACAGAGACCTCTGATCATTTTTGAAGGTACATGGCGTCTTTCCAATTCTTCAAGCACAGGAACTGTGCCTTCCCCAGATCTGGAACCCTGCTCCCAAGCCTGGCATGGAGTTGCACCTGGCTGTGCTGGATAAATCCTTTCGGGCTTATTAATAAATGCTTGTCCAGGGACGGCATTGCCTCTGCACATTTAGACTCGCTTACCTCATAGTCCATTTGTCCCTGTTCTTTGTGTCTATAATTAACCTGTCAGCCCTCTCCACTTCTGAGATTTATATATGACTTGAAACCTTTTTTTAAGTAGTGGAGGATGTATTGGCAATCTGTTAAAAGGGCAGTTACTGCCTGCCTGCCATTTTAGCTGCTTTAAAAGTCTTATTGTAAGAGGCACTGTGCAGAAATGATGGTATGTGGTGGAAAACACCACACTGTGAATTCTTTAGTTTGTACTTTCGTATATGCGTTCATTTATTATTTATTTATTGGTATGTGCATGTTTAATGAGCACATACCACATGACAGAAACTGTGCAGAATTCCTCAGAAACCCGAGGACACAGCTCCGTTCTCAAGGTGTTCGTGGTCAAGTGAGGGAAGCTAATCTTTAAAATACCCTTGGCAGGTGCTTTAATTGAAAGGTGAAAGTGACTCAGAGGAGGTGACATTCTCATACTGACAGTCATTTACTTGTCCCTTTATTTCATTATTATTATTTTTTTTTTTTTTGAGACAGAGTCTCACTCTGTTGCCCGGGCTAGAGTGCCATGGTGTCAGTCTAGCTCATAGCAACTTCAAACTCCTGGGCTCAAGCGATCCTCCCTCCTCGGCCTCCCGAGCTGCTGGGACTACAGGCCTGTGCCACCATGCCCGGCTGATTTTTTTCTATATATTTTTTAGTTGTCCGGTTAATTTCTTCCTCTTTTTTAGTAGAGATGGGGTCTTGCTCTTGCTCAGGCTGGTCTCGAACTCCTGACCTCGAGCAATCCTCCTGCCTTGGCCTCCCAGGGTGCTAGGATTACAGGCGTGAGCCACCGGGCCCGGCCTGTTTCATTATTAACACATGGAAAAAATGTGAGCCTGTTCATCTCTAAGAAATGGGAAAGTCATTGTCATAAAGGGACTCTGGAATGGCCATCTGAGACCTGGGGCTGGTCTGGTGTCTGCTTCGTATTTGAGCTGTACCTGGGGTGAGTCTTGTACTGTCTGAGGCTACCTTTTTAATTTTTTTTTAAATTTTTAAATATCTCTGTAATGGGAATAACACCAGCCCATGACTGGGAGTTAGGTATGTCAGAGTGCTCTGTAAACAGTGGATAACAGTGAGGTGGTGTGAGCATCAACAAAGAGATATACACCTTCTGGTTGGTTGGTGTGTTACTTTTATTATCCTGGGCAGATACAGTCTGCTAGTATGGTTTTGCATATGTAGACTTGGAGTCTCCACACCAAAGCAAACCATAAAATTACGTTGGGAGAGGAGTGCCTTTTATTTAAATAACTATGTTTGCTTTCTCTTGCAAGAATTATTGTGGTATTGGCTCCAGTCTTTTGTTAAACTGTTAAAGCTTCTGCATATAACATTGTAATCTTATATACTTTCAATGTTTTCTTTTTTTAACTTATTTTTTATTATGAAATGAAAAAGTCATAAGATATACCTGCATAGCAAATGATTATAAAGTAAACACTTGTGTAATCACCACTCAGGCCAAGAAATAGAACATTGCCAGCATCTAGAAGCTCGTTAAATGTAACCCTATCCTGATTTATGGTAATCACTTCCTTACTTTTCTTCATAGTTTTATCACCTAAATAGGCATCCGAAATGCCATACCTTAATTTTGCCTGTTTCTGAACAGGTTCATGCAGAACATATATTTTTTGTGTGTGTGAATGGCTTCGTTAGCTCCTTAATATCAACTTAAAATTTCAACTCAGATTTCTAGGGATAGACTAGCTTTCTTTTTTCACCCAGTTTCTCATTTAAGGCCTCTGCCTTGGACTCCCTGATGATCCAGCACCACATTTGCCACTGTTCCTTGAGATTTTTTTTTGTTGTTTGTTTTGGTCAGTTCCTGCTCCAAACCTACAGTTGTCTATCTCCCTGAGGTTGTTTTTTTCCCCCCATGTCAATTTCTTATTTCCTCTAGTTACATTCAAGGGAAGCTTTCCGAGAGTCCATACTCAGGCCAAAACTGCTGCTCAGTTTATGTTGACTGTTTTTCTCTCCCAGCAACTGATGAAAGACAGGAAGGGGTGGGGCCAGAGATAAGGGATGCTCTTAGTTGGAGGAGCTGCTCCTTTGCCTCTTGGGTCCTGGGTAACTCTTTGGTAAAAGCCCAGTGGTTTTATGGCAAATGCTGGTGACCTTTGCTCAAGTATCCCAAGGGATGCTTAATAATGGATACTCTAGCCCGAGGGTCATTTCTGATTTTTAAGAGTGGTATTTCCAGATTCAAGGAGATTTTACATCATGCCCTAAAGGTTGAAAGAGCGGGGCTTGCCTGTCAGTATATGAAAAGCAAGAAATGTCCAGGAAGGCTCATTATGTATTAATGGCCCTTGTGCTGCACTCCCTCATTGTGTGAAATTGATCACCTGGGAAATATTAGCAGCTCTAGCCAATCACAGCTGACCTAAGGAGAGTGGAGGAAGAAAATGAATCAAAGAGAATGACAGGTAAGTGAATGCTTGAGCCCACTGGCATGAAACTTACCAGGCCATGTTATCACCTCACCAGATACCCTCCCATCTCCTTCCCAGTCTCCGGGATGTCAACCTTGCCAGTTTATTTTTGAGGTGGAGAGAGGGAAGAAGGATGGCTTTAGGGTATTGTAGGCTGGCACATGACTGAGAGGAGAGTGTCATCTAACCACTGGGGCCATACTCTCCTAGGTTGATCAGGACTGGGAAAAGCGCCAATGAATTGCTCTGTGCAAGGACAAGGCTAGGACTAGCTAGGACTAGCTGTGCCCATTCCTAAGCCATGCCTTACTCTTGCTCCAAAGAGGAGAAGAAAGCTGGTATTCTTTGCTTTTTACAGATAGGGAAACTCTAGTGCCCACAGGTTAGGTAGTTTGTTTGAATTTACATAATTTTTCATTGACAGACCTACTTGTTAACTTCCTTGTAAAGGAGAGGGTAGAGACTGGTTAAAAATGAGCAAAAGTGATTATGTCAGAAAACGAATTTGTAAAGGATGATTTGACGTCCAGTAGGTCTCCGGGGAGAGGTCGGGTGGAAGCTGCCAGGACTGCCGGGACTTGTGTAGGGTGTCTGGTAAAATGTCCAGGGCCGGGACTCAAGCTGAGCGCTAGTCCTGAGTACCTCATGGGTGGCCCTGGGCAAGTCATATGCTTTTTCTGGGGTTCAATTCTCTGTAGAGATAAAATATTAAATGAGCAAGCAAACCCAGGGGGTTTTGTACCCTTTGAATATGAGAGCTCACTTTTTCATTGTTAGAGTATCCTAGTTTCTCATGGCATGGGTTGTACCTTCAACCGTAAGTTGATTTAGAAAATGTACTATGAATTCAGGATTGTTTTCAGATGAATTTGTGTCCTGTTAATCACAAGAGTATCCATTTACACCTGAAAGATTTGTGTGAGAAATACTTATTTGATCTACTTGTGATAATAACCATAGTTAAAATGTATAGAGGACTCTTTGTGTGCCAGGCACTGTTTTAAATGCTTAGTATATTCTCTCAGTGATCCTCACAAGTGTCTTATGAGGTAGGTATGCTTCAGATCCCCATCTTACAGATGAGGGAACTAAGGCATGGAAACATTAAGTACTTTGCCTGTGTTATGTAGCAGTGAGTGGTAGAGTTGGAATTTGGCTGACCAGTCTGGCTTCAAAGCCTGTAGTCTTCATCTCTATGTTGTAATCATGTTTTCATACCAGCTAACATTTTTTGAGTGCCTGCTCTGTGCTAAGCAGGCACTTGCATTATCTTCTTCCATACTCCCCACAACCCTTGACAGAGGGACACAGGACACAAAGTCAGTCTATTGCAGAGGTGGGAAGTGAAGCCAGACAGATGGACTCCCAGGCCAGCTTTAACCACTATATTCTGCTTCCCGATAAGCCATAAATGTCGATATTTCATTGCTAGCCACATTACCCAGCACATAGCTTGCAAAAATGCTAATGGTAGTGCAGGCGTCCACATGAGGGTAGGACCCTCCTGGGCTCCATCCCTCAGAACCTCTCATGCCCCTGCGGGTTGGCCAGGTGGCCCTCCAGTTGTCACGTGGCCTCAGCTCAGAGCATCCTGGAGAGCAACACCTTCCCTCCCTGTCCCTCCTGAAAAACCAGAAGCCATGGCCCCACCTGGGAGAATTTACAGTCTAGTTATGGGATTCCATGCCCATGTGGACAGTGAAAAACAGAAGAGGAGTGGGAGGATTGGCTACAGCAGGGGTCCCCAACCTATGGTGAGTTGTATAATTATTTCATTATATATTACAGCGTAATAATAATAATAGAAATAAAGTGTACAATAAATGTAATGTGCTTGAATCATCCCCAAACCATCTATCCCCCCACCCCCATCCCCTGGTCCGTGGAAGAATTGTCTTCCATGAAAATAGTCCCTGGTACTAAAAAGGTTGGGGACTGCTGGGCTAGAGAAATACCTGCTAAGAGGAGATTTGGGATCAGTTTTGGTGGCAAATGAAGATGACCGGATGGTGACTAGATCCATCTTGTGGTAGCTAGGCCAAGTCCAGAATGAAATATGTCCATGAAGACCTAAGACAAAAAGGTGATTCTTACATGTGTCTTAGCATCCTGTGTGATTGTTGATGCTGTGGTTAGCCTCATCGTGGGTAAACTCAGGGTACCCATCCGTAACTGAGATCTGTGGTGTACTTTCCCACGCAGTACACTGCCTCCTTGGTAAATGCCATAAACATTCAAAATGATTTTCTGAGGAACACAGCAGTCTTGTAGGAGGCCAGGTTCCTGAACAAGGATTCAGGGCATAATTTTTTAGATACGACTGTTGATATCAAAAGACAATAAGAACATAGAAGGACCTATTTAAGATGCAGATGTCGAAAATGCATACAGATAGATTAAATTTGGATGCCGCAGCAATGATTTGCATCCATGTCTTTTAAACAAATTATAAAAAATACGCTTCTAAGCTGAACATAACCATACCCTATAACCCAACAATTCTCCTAGTTAAATACTCAATAGAAATAGGTCCACATGAGCATCAAAGGACATGTTTGAGAATTTTCCAAGCGGCACTATTCATGATAGCCCGAAATTTGAAACAATTCAAATGTCTAACAACAATAGAATAGATAAATGGTGGTACAGTTATATGATTTAAAGTGCCACAGCAACAAAAATGAAGAAATTACAACTGTGCATAATGACATGGATGAGACATACACACACACACACACACACACACACACAATGTTGACAGAAAGAAGCTAGACCTAAGAATAAAGAGTAAATACTGTGTGATTCCAGTTATATTTAATTAATCAGGCAGAATTAACGTACAGTGTTAGAAGTCAGGATCATGGCTAACCTTTGCCAGGAGGTTAGTGACAGGACACATTACCTTTGGGAGTTCAGGTGATGTTCTGTTTCTTTATCTCATGCTGTTTCCGTGGGTGTGCTTTCTTTGTGAGAATTCATTCAGCTGTGTAGTTCACGATTTGTGCTCTTTTCTGTATGCATGTTATCCTTCAATAAAGTTTACATAGAAACCCCTGTAATTATTATAAAAGATCAGGTAATATGAAAGTATGGAATGCATAAGGTAAAGGCTTCTCTAGTCTTACTTCCCAGAGGTAAAACACTGTTAACAGATGGCTACAAAACTTTCCAGACTTTTTTCCATACACATAGCATTTTTAAAACCAACTTACCATATCACAGTGAACTATTTGGACTTTGTTGCTTTGTGCTTTCTGCCTTATTTTTACTGTAACAAATCAAGAATTAACGGCATCTTGATGTCATGGGAAAATGCATTTTCAGTATCAAGTGGATCTAGGTTCAAACCCTATCTTGTCCATTTATTAGCTTGTATGTCCTTGGACAAATTAGCCCTTGAAAACTCAGTATCCTTATTTGTAAAATGGAAATAATAATACTTGTCTTCAAAGGTTGTGATGAGGTTAAGATGATGTATAGAGAGAGCCTAGCTCTATGGCTAACACATAGAAGGCATCAGGATATATTAATAGTAGTACTATTAAAAAAAATTAGTGGCAGCTACTGTGTATTGATTGCGTGCTTATTATGTGCCAGACATTGTCCTAAACTCTTTACAAACGTAATCTCATTTAACCCTTCCAGCAACCTAATGCGGTTGCTACCATTATCAATTTCATTCGATAAATGAAGACAATGAGTCAGAGAGAGTAACTTTTTCAAGTTTTACTGAGTGTTTAGGCTTTGGGTTATGGGTGGTGGTGTTGGAGCTATTTAAAAGCATGTAGGGCTTATAGGGGCTTATTTGGAGACTTGAGAAACTCGTTGAGAAATTAATCAGGGTAGTCTATTTCACTACCTGCTTCATCCTATTCCTTTCTGAGAAATAGTGGCTGGTCTTTCAGACTAAGAGAGCCATTAAGTCTCTTTGAACTGCTAGCCCTTAGCACTGATAACTTCCTTTTGCGCTGGGCCTAATGTGAAGCTGGATTAAGGCGCAATTTATCTACAAGCATCTACCCTACTTTATTGCCTCATTTTGCTGAGAACATGGTTATAGACTAACCAAGAACATTTTGAAACAGTCTAAGCTCGTACAGCTTCTGTGGATGTAATGTGGCTGCAAAGTCTGTGCTGTAACCTGGGCCTGCAAAGTGACTCAGAAGAGTCTGAAGTGAGTCCAAATTCCACCTTGGAATGGCACATTGCAGGGCTGGGTCCTGCTTTGTCCCCCACCTTAGAATCTGTTAAAGTTACACCTAAATACCTTGACACAAACATTAGATCAATGGAGGTTGTTCTTAAAGGCACATAGCATTGAGATTGAACTTGAATTCCACATTTCTTTATCCAAGTCGTGTTTCGAATAATGCTGAAGTATAGCTGTCATTTATGTTGTCTTTCTCACTTGTAGGATGGATTTAAGGTGACTTACAACACCAAAACGCATATTTAGGATATTTAAAATTCACATAAGATTTAACAAAAAATTGGACCATAGAAGAGGAAAGAGAGAGATGTGCCGGGAGCTTTTTAGATCAGTTGGTTTGTGTCATTGCACGCTACATTTGGCTGCGAGTTTTCGGGCCAAGGGAAAATAGGAACCACGTTGAGTTATTTAGACATCTGGATTGAAATTGCTTCTACAATGCTCCATTTGCAGAGCATCTTCAGGGATGTTGACTAACATTATCAGGGGCTGTGTTTTTTAAGAACTTTGTTTTTTGTAAGAGATAGAGAAATACTATTCTAATGCATATTTCTTTGAAGGGCCTGCTGGATACTTTAACAGGTGTGTAAGCCCTTGAAGTTGTTTCTGGAGGAGCTGAGATCTTAGGCTCTAAGTATTTTTCATCTACCTGGTGACTTAACTTTAGGGAGAGAGCTTAGAGGGAAAGGATGGTCAACATCTCCCTTGATGTTTCAAACCCAGTGAGCATTGGAATTTTCTGGGAAGCTTTAAAAAAATATAGATTCTTGGCCTGTCTCGATGTCTCACGCCTGTAATCCTAGCACTTGGGAGGCCGAGGCAGGCAGATTGTTTGAGCTCAGGAGTTCGAGACCAGCCTGAGCAAGAGCGAGACCCCGTCTCTACTAAAAATAGAAACAAATTATCTGGCCAACTAAAAATATATATAGAAAAAATTAGCCGGGCATGGTGGCACATGCCTGTAGTCCCAGCTACTCTGGAGGCTGAGGCAGAAGGATTGCTTGAGCCCAGGAGTTTGAGGTTGCTGTGAGCTAGACTGACACCACGGCACTCACTCTAGCCTGGGCAACAGAGTGAGACTCTGTCTCAAAAAAAAAAAAAAATATATATATATATATAGATTCTTGGGTCCCACTGTGTAGACCCTCTGTAGCGGATCTGAGATGAGTGTGGAACTCCATCTATACTTTTAACCCCCTCGCCCACAGGGGATCTGATGACGAACTTATCTGGGAACCATTTCCTCATCCTTGCAAACACCACAGGTCTCTGAGTTATTGGTGAGCAGGATCGATTTCTGGCCTGAGATTTAGATGCCAACTCCAAGGGGCAAAGTTAACAGTGTTCCATGGCGATTCAAGAAATTGAACTGTAGTCCTGTCCATAAATAAAAGTCATAGAACCTTCTGAATAGAGACAGTTTTCCTCTCAGGAAAACAAAAACCAAAAAACCAACCACAACCCTTTGCATCAGAACTGTTTAAACCATTTGACAAATATTTGGTTAAAACCCCCATCTCTGTCAAAAGGACAACAATACAATTCATCATCCAGGCTGCAATACTTTTGAGAATGAAATGGGGTGCTTTTGATAGTTAAGCTGGGAAAATACAGGCTACTGTCTTGGGCAAACCAGGGTGTCTGGTAATCCTAGTCATAAAATGTTTCTACATTTGATTGTGCTTTTCGTAACTTTTTAACCAAGCGGTGGTCACAAACTCATTTGTGTGAAAGGGTCTGGAGGCAACATAAATGATGTGAGGTGTTTTTTTTTTTTTTTTTTAAGAGAGAAGAAAATGTATTAAAAAGGACTAATATGCTTGCACTAATTTTTATTAAATTAATATATGTTATATATGTATAAGAATTTTTTAAAAAAAATACAGCTTTTAAGAAGCTGGCATTGGGTTTATGTTAGCTGGAATTGAAATAAGGTGTGTTTGCAGCAGGAAATTGCCTGGTGGAGGGTATCTTCCCTCTTCTAAGTCACATGAGCCCCCAATGGGATTGCTGCTACCTCCCGTTTCTTTGCCCACCAAAACTATTTCTTTGCCTAGGAGAATTACATAAGAATGGTGCTTGGCTTATTTGGGAATTATATTTCCTTTCTACATTCACTTCTGGCTTAGTGATTTTACAGAAGGCAAACTATAATCCCTAATCCAAACCATTCTAGCACAGGGGCAACTTTTTGCTCACTTTGAATACTCACAGTAAACTTTCTGACTTAGCCCCGTGCCCAGCATGCAGAGCTCAGGGAATTTGTTGAATGAACAAATGACATGTTCCTATAAACTTCAAAATGATTTCCCCTAAAAACTGGCAGCCTTTAGGGCAGGAGAGATAAAAAAAAACACTTAAAGAGTTGGGGTTTGAATTGCCTCATCCAGCAAGCTCTGCTGAATTATTTTTTCCCCTTTAAAATCATACTATATTAAAAGAGTCAAAAAGGCAGTTATAGGATAGTATAAAGTATAATAAGAATTATATGTGTATATTAGAATGAGAAAAAATGGCTAGAAGGCTATATATCTTCATACATGAGTTTTGACTAGGGGGTGAGGTAGTCAGAAAATTAATAGCTGCAATGGGAGCAAGTACTAGGTTTCTGTGTCAGGGCGGTAGAGCATGGTGGAGTCTGTGGCTAAATGGACAGTGAATTCCTCATCTAGAGGGGCAGAGGCTCCTTATTTGGTGCTGATTGTTGTCATTTGGGAATCTAGGCCCAGAATTGCCAGATTTTCTGATTTTTCCCAGGGGTTTGGGTAAAATTTACTGCTATGTAAATATTGGCAAGTAATTTAACTAAAAAAAAAAAACCCAAGATTGTGGGCTGTGTTCATTTCATAGGCCTCCAGCTTTCAACCTTGAGCCAGGGAATTAAAGGAACCCCATGTAGCTGTCAATAGAACATGTGTTGTAAGTAGCACTGCCTTTTGAAAGATCTGCTGGGGGAAGCTAGCTATAGGATGGCCGGCCCTGAGGCTCAATGGGCAGCCTCTTGAATGGATCTGCTTCTTTGAACGACCATTAGAGCATATCTGTCAAATGTCACCTTAATCTCAGCAGAGCTAAGGCTCAGTGGTTATTTCTTGGCAGTTAACTGGGCAGTCCACGGTCAGATGCTATCTGTAAATTCCTTTTTTGGTCCCCATTGTTTTCCAGATAAAGTACAATCTTCTTAGCAGGAAAATAACACGGCTTATAGCCTGGTCTGTGCTTAGGTCTCTAGCCTCACTCCTTCTTCCCCCTTTACTCCTTGTGTTTTGTCCATACTAGTCCCATACTGTTCCTGTAACTTGGCATGCTCTTTCCCACCTCCTTTTGTGGCTTTGCATAGTTTTAAGCAGCACCTCCTCCAGGAAGACTTCCCTGATTCCACCTTCAGGCTCCTTTTACCTCTTGCTTCTAACACAGCACTCATCAGATGTTGTATGTGCCCATCTTGCCCAGGAGACCGTGAAATCCTTCATGGTAGGCACCACCCTTTTCATAGCTGTCTATCAGTGCCTTGTGTGGTTCCTGGAATCTGCAAACAATAGCCTATATTTCTAGAGCCCTGACAGTGGGCACTGCCTGAATTGTCTCATGTAATCCTCACAACAGCCTTCTGATGTCAGGACTGTTCTCATTCTTGTTGCGTAGATGAGAAGAGAGGCATGCAGAAGTAAAATATCCTGTCCAAGGACACTTAGCTCAGCAGTCACAGAGACAGGACTTGCACTTGTGACTCTAGAAGCCACCTCTTAACCAACAAACTTCACTATCTTTTAGAGTAAATAAGGATGTCTGATGAGTGAATGAATGCAAGAGAGAAAGAGGGAACAGGGGAGGAATGAAATAGAAACATGCTATTGTCACAGAGAAGGGGTTACTGGTATCTTTTTATTTGTCATGACTTGTGGGTACATCCAGTTGTATATGATAGCAATATCATTTAGATGTGTAGTTATTTACACGTAAGTTGGAGAAAGTGGGACAGCTACTTCATAGTCCTATTTTGCACCTTTAGAAGTGAACTTAAACTTCAGAAACCTCCTTATGTGCTCTGGACTGGTAGCGACGCACAGGTTTTAAAGATGCATTGTGTGAACTTGCAGTATAGAGAGGGTATATAGGTTGGCCTCCAAGTAAGCAGTGTCTGCCTGGGGATGGGGTAGGGACAGAAGATGAGGGAGACGAGTGAATTTTGCAGACAATGGCAGATGATTCATTAGCAGAAATTGTTGTGCCTAAACCCATTTGTTTTTATGTAGCAAGAGTTGTGTGATCTAGTTGCATGGTCTCCGAGGGAGAAAGCTGGCAAAGGGATGGCCATTGAACTCATGGGCCTGTTTCTTTGGAGGTGAGCATGCGATTTTTTTTTTCCAGAAATTGAAGCTAACTCCATTGTGAGTTGGTTCTGATGGAATTAGACAGTCAGGAGGAAATTAGAATGGACAGTGTCGTACAGTGGGTTAAATGGGTGGACTCTGGAACCTGCCACGGCCTGCCGCTCCCCAGCTGTGCAACCTCTGGCAAACGACTTCACCCCTGTTCCTCCATTTCCTCATCTGTAATGATGCAGATAACATTGCCTGCCTGATGGCATCATGGGAAGGTTGGTAAATTAACCCTTGCTAAACACTTACACTTGCTTAGCACATAATATACTCATTAGCTGGTGGTTATTGTTATGATTATGATAAATAGTTAGTGTGTAGCAAGGATTGGGGTGTACCATTCAAGACAGGAGCTACCCAGTGTTAGAGACACAGGCTTTCTTTTCTTTGGCCCTTGTCAGTTGTGTTGTGATTTGTGTGTTTTATTAGGGGTGGGGTTACTGGGCCCTGGCTCAGTACAGAGCAGTGGAGTGGCTTTCCTGTGTCCTATGCACCCAGGAAGTTGCAGGAGCCTGTGACAGTCCAGTCCTATGTAGAAGGCCACAACAGATGCGTCCCCTTAATTCTGGATTTCTCTTCGGCTCTGACAGTTGGGTTTGCAGCCTCTGCTTGTGGCATTGAGCTAAAGCAAAAAGGAATGGAATTTGGAATGGGAGAGTCTTTCAAGTTGAGGCCCAGCTTTTAGCTTTGTGAACGTGAAACAGTCACCAGTCACAGCTTCGCTAAGTCTCAGTTTCCTCATCTGTGGAGTTATCTAATATGTTGGTGGTGAGGTCATCATTATAATTATCTCAAATAAGAGATTGTCTGTGAAGGGGCTTTGTAAAAGGCAAATCTCATAATTTGTTTAAATCTTTTTTTTTTTTTTTCAAAAAGAGATGGCTCATAAAAGAATGTGAACTTAATCTGTTTATATGTGATTCCGTCCAAGTCCCTCCCATTTGATGATGTTGTCTTGTAACTTTCCGAGATTGCCTTTGGCTTCCTATCAGTTTGGTTTTAAAAAAAAAAGAAAGAGAGAAATCGGACCGAAGGATAGGATGACCAGGCCTTGATTACTCAGGCTTGGGGATCTGAAGACTGGTTCTAGCTTGTCCAGGACCTGTTGGGATATACCCAGCAGGAAGGCCTCTCCCACAAAACAGTTTGAACCAAACGCTAGAAATGCCAGACTTCTTGGCAGTTCAACATAAGAAAGTAAAAAGAAACTTCTTTCTTATCTTCTCACCCTTCACCCCCCTGCCACCTCATTATTTGAGTTTTGTAAGTGGTCATGTTCCAAGATAGCAATGTTGAGGGAAATGATGATTTGTGGAATAAAAATGTTTTTGATTTTCTGGGAAATATTCGTTTTAAAGGATAAAATGAAGCAGCCTGATTACATATTTAACAACACTCAATGTTTTAGGTTCAATCGTCTATTGCACAAATGTTCATTGAGCACCTGCTATGTGCCACTCACGGTGCTGGGCACCCGGGTTACCGCAGCACAGAAGGCAGACACAGTCCTGCTCTCACACACCTTGGTGTTTAGTAGCCCTTTCAACCTTAAGCAAATAAACTCGTCAAATAGGTTTACAAACATAATGTGACCAGTGCCATAAAGAAGAACCAAGTGTATTAAAAGGATGACAGGAGGATATAGCATAGATTGGAGGTCAGGGAAGGCCTTCAGGGGAAGGGCCATTTAAACTGAGACCTGAATAATGAGAAGCTAATCAGGTAGAGGTAAAAGCAAGTGCAAATGTCCTGAGGCAGAAAAGAACTACGGAGGGCCCTGTAGCTGGAGCTCAGTGGGGAGGTGGCGTGGGGAGGATGGGGAGGAAGGAACCAGATTTAGGGGCCTTGTTAAAGAGTATGGACTTGATCCTAAGGGAACTGCTCTTCAACACAGCTAGATTTGGTCGTGATAAATGAGTTTGATCAGGCGTTATGCCCCTTGATTCAAGCTGCTCTCTTTGGAGGTAGAGTTTGCCAATCCCAAATAACGTGATGCTCAGGGTGATTTTAAAAAATGAACCTGCATTGTCCTTTAGAAAAAGTGAAATAGGCTGGGTATTGTGGCTTGCGCCTGTAGTCCCAGCTACTCAGGAGTCGAAGGTGGGAGGATCGCTTGAGCCCAGGAGTTCAGGGCTGCAGTGAGCTATGATTGTGCCACTGTACTGCAGCCTGGGTGACAGAGTGAAACCCCATCTCTTTAAAAAAAAAATGAAAAAAGAAAAAGTAAAATATATATGAATTATATGAAGACACTAGATCAGCCTGCTCAGGAAGACATGTCAGAAAATGAGAGGAATTTGTTTCACTGCATGCCTTGGGTGACTCGGAAGCTAACCCCCCAGTGTTGACTGAAATGAGAGTGGCCTACGCTTGGTGGCTGGATTAGGAGAAGCTCAGAACCTTGGATCAAGGGGCTTTCATTTTCTAAAAGCCAGATCTCTGGTAAACAGATGATGGGAAAGCCAGAAAGGAAGGTTAGGAGGTCAGGATCTCTGTACTGGTTTCCACATCCTGCCACATTCCAGGAGAGTTTTGCCTGATAAAGTCATAGCATGTCCGAGCCGGAAGGGACCTCAGGGATCAGCTCATCCACTCCTCATTTGATGAGGTCAGGGTGCTGATGGGGGATGGACCATGACGGCAGTACCACACCAGCCACCCCACAAGGGGTAGCCTTTCGGTTTGGTGAGGGCCGACTGGAAACCACAGCTGCTGAAACTGCATCAGATATGGAGGCTTAGGGCTACGTCGTGTGTCCTGGTTCAGGGCCTTGAAGGACCTGCTACCTGTGTTTCAGCCTTAAGAAGACACCCGGGTGTTCACAAAGTCTTCCTCAATTAGATATCAGGAGCCAAGGGCCTTCTCCAGAGGAGGCCAGAGCCCTGTGGATACTGGCAGTCTGGGGGTGTTTGCCATTGCCACCCTGCTCCTGGGTGACTTGGAATTCCCATCCAGGAATGTCTATTACTGTTTTTTTTTTTAAAGTCCTGTATTTACCCAGGGATGATGATAATAATATTTTTTTTATCAATTTGTTGTGATAATCTTATTTATTATAGCTTATTATGGGGGTACAACCGTCCTGGTTAAATATATTGCCCATGCCCCTCCCAACCCCCCGAGTCTGAGCTTCAAGAGTGTCCATTCCCCAGACAGTGCACATCGCACTCATCATGTATATATCTTAGTTTAGAAAATACCTAATGGCAAAAAGTTACTCTGAGGTTAGTACTACTTCAAAATGAGTTTGGACTTTGTTCATCATAATAGAATCTGTATTCACTTGAAAAATAGTTGTACATCTGTGTGGGAGACATGGTATTTATTCAGTCCACATGTAATGCTCGGTAGGCAGATGAATTTGAGGACCCATTGCAGTAAGTGTGACTGGCTGCCCCCAGGCATCAGCGGTCTATAAATACGGAACCACTGGTGTTAGAAGCGTCAGCCAGCAGAAAACCAGCCACCTATTGGGGACGATCCTAATCATTTTGGGGGATGAACCAGTGTAAGCCCATACTTTTAAATATTTTAAAATATTCTTTATTGCTTTTAAATTTTTTAAATTAAAAAGTAATTCAGTCTTATAAAAAACAAACACATTACAGAAGTGTATAACTGCGAACAATTTAGTGTGCAGTATTCCAATTTTCTTCTATACATATAATAACATATTGATTATTAAGATTTTTACAGAAATGGGATGTTATTGCACATAATGGTCTCTAAATGTGTATTTTTTTTAAATGTAGTTGGAAACTTATTTTAAGGAAGCAACAAGGTTCAGTGGGAAGAACACTGGGTCTGCCTCAGGGTTTGTATCCTGGCTCAGTAATATAGTAGTTGGGTGACTAGTACTGTAGTAGTATACTAGTTGGGTGATCCTGGGTAAGTCACAGATCTTTCTAAGCCTCAGTTTCCTGGTCTCTGAAATGGACACTGATACTTGTCCTTCTTTTCTCACAAGGTGGTCGTGAGGATCCAATGAGATCGTGTAAGAAAGTGCTCTTTGTAAACGATAACGTATTACAAAGATTTAAAGGATTACTACTTAAACCTAGGATTTCAGCCTTCTTTTTCCTTTTAAAATGCTTTGATTCATATCAGTGAATACTTAACATGGTGGCATCTTTGTCAGCGGTTTTCTTGGAGACAAATAGTAACTAGCCTGTTCTCCCCTTTTTTTCCAGGTCACTCCCGGAAGCAAGGCTGCTACAGCTAATTTATGTGTTGGAGATGTAATCACAGCCATTGATGGGGAAAATACCAGCAATATGACACACTTGGAAGCTCAGAACAAAATCAAAGGCTGCACAGACAATATGACCCTCACGGTAGCCAGGTGAGGACTATGGAAATGTTTGTTCATTTTTGAGCCCCTGGAAGCTGCTAGTGGGCAGGGACTGCCTTTCCTATTCCAGAATCCCCCTTCCCCCTAGCTCAGAGCCATGTATGCTGTCGGCATGCTGAAAGGTCTATGGAATTGCAATTTCAGTTTGCCCATTTTCCTCCTTAATTTTCAAAGTGCTTCTTATAGTGTGGGCTTCTTTCTCTAAGATACTATATCTGCATTTTCACTTGATCTAATACAACTAACCAAAATTTGAGTAAGTAAAATGAATTAAATATTGCCAGCCAAAATGAACGGAAAAGTTCTCCCCGGGAACCATTGAGAATCTACTTAGGATGCTGTTCCCACCGCTCTGTGCTGAGCAGTGGGTACCACGCCAGGAGATAGCAATAACAGAGAAAGACTGCAGCACAGTAGCCGCAGGTGCTGAGTGTGACCTTAAGTACACAGCAAGAAAGGAGAGCTGGGGCTGAATGGAGGGAGGAGAGCGCCTGGGAGTTGTAATTAGGGTAGAGTTTCCACTTCTTTCGTTTGGTCTTGGAAGGGGTCCTGCTAGAGCAGGATTTCAGGAATGACTTTGTTCAATCCTCAGTGGCTCCCTGGTTCCTACTTGATCAAGTTTAGATTTCTCACTATGATCATCTGTTAACCTGCCTTTAACGTCTCACTAACCTTAGCTGTGACAACCCTTTGTCATGAGCCCGTTGCACAGATTCTCACCTGTGAAGTACGTTTATCACTTTCTTCTGCCTTGTGCCACGGGAGCAGGAGGACCAACTGTGGGGGAATATGTCAAAATACTTTGTACTCTTCAGAGCCCTACCCCAGGAGAGATGCACCATGTCATTACTACCCCCTCGAAAGCACAGTTGCCCTTCTCCATGCCGGTCTCAGTCCAAATCCTCTCCTTCTAGCCCTAGCTCAAGACATTCATTTGTTCATTGGCTAATTGATTTTTGAAGCAACAAACTGAACAGATACCTCTTGTATATGTCTGGCACTGTGCTAGGCACTCTGATGGATACAAAGATAAGTACTGACATTCTCTGCAAGAGAAAAAACAATGAAATGAAAACCGAGTCTACAGTAAGATCAGTGTGATTGGTACAAAGAACATCCTTTACAAACTCCAAAAAGGAGGCATCACTTTCATTTGAGTCAAATGAACTTCACAAATCAGTTGATTGCTTGGCTGGGACCAAGCACACTGGGCTGAGATAGAGGAGAAGCCCATTCCCTCCCTGGCAGAGGCGGGCAGTGTGAGGCGTGCTTGGGAACACGGAGGAGGCCCTGCATGTCGGACACGGACGCTATCACATTGGGGCTTTTGAAAGATCACACTGGTGGCCGGTGGAGGGTGAGGCTGATGGCAGGATGCTAGTTCAGAAGCTGGTAGTCCAGGCAAGAGGGGATGTTTTCCCAGTCTGTTTTTAGTATGTATTATTGATTTAGCATGAATGAAACAACAGCTTTGATGATCTGTTGCAGATCTGAACAGAAGATCTGGTCTCCTCTGGTGACGGAGGAAGGGAAACGTCATCCATACAAGATGAATTTGGCCTCTGAGCCCCAGGTAGGTCCTGCCCATCTTTGCCGCTGCTCTCACCACCCTGCACTTTCCTGCTCGTGACACTGTTCAGCATGGTCCCATTTTTCCTGTCTGCAGGCCTGCGGATAAGCCAGGGGGAGCCCTCCACTGTCACTGCTGGGATCTGGCTCTCATTCGCTTCTTCCCGTAAGGGAACTGCGGGAGGAAAGGGCTGGAAACCCCCAGGGCAGTGACGCTGCAGCTTGGGCTGGAAGCAGGGGGCAGGGAGGCGATGAGGGAAGCCTTCCTGCGTGGAAGAGGGTTGGCAGGATCATAGTGCAGTCAGGGACCTAACTCAGCTCACTGTGGATTTCAGATAGAAACGAATCATGCCGGGGGTGACAATAAGTTTAGACCCAAGGCCTGGAGCCTGAAGAAATGAGGAGGAAGTTGATAGTAAGCCCTGCTTCTCCCTGCTGTATCCCCCTATTTGGTTTCCATGAGCCTTGGGGTGGAAATCTCTATTTTTGTTACAGTGAAACTTAAAGTAAGACTTTAAAATTACTAAAATAAAATGGCAATCAGTATTGGAAAATGTGGTAGGTAGTCAGTGTACAATTTCTTAGCCAGATAGAATTTCCTGGGACGGTAGACTGTCCTAAAATCCCATGTTTGTAAATAATCTTTCAGTAGTTAGATTATAGGTGATTTTCTTTCTTTCTGTAAATAAGAAGACTTATTTGCATCTTCTAAATTATCTACAATGAGTGGGTATTCTTTTTGAAATAAGAGAAACAAACTTAAAGAAGAATGTTTAGAATATCTTTGTAAAATTCCTCGTACCTAACGTGCTCCTTGTCACAAGTATATGTCTGTTGGATACATTAATGAATTATTAATGACAACTTAATAAGTAAATTGATAATGGCTTTTGAAAATTTTAGACTGGCTTGTGATTGTTATACATTTAACCCCAGTTGAAGATTTGAAATTTAATTTTTTTTTCTCAATTTGGGATACTATTTAGTTTTTATGGTGAATCAAGATATAATTAAAAGATAACATATTGCTAGGTATCTTTTATACATAAAACAAAAACTTGTATGAAATGGAACTCACTAGCTACATTAGTATATGTAAATTGAGTGGTTTGGATATAAGTCATATTTTCTCAAATATGACTTATTTTCTCAAATGAAATTTCTCCATTAAAATTTCAGCAATGCACTCATACAAAATTATTTCCATTAAGATAATAAAAATCGTACTTGAGAATCCCAAGAGTCATTTTAAGGACCATTTTGCATCTGCCATTTCAAAACTGACATGAACAAATTATTCTATACAACTCCTCTTAGGAAAGTTCATAAAATGGAACTCCGTCTGTAAACTGGTAGTTGTGCAAACTAATTTAAGACATGCCACAGTTAATTTCAATTTCCTCGGGAGTTCTTAGCCACTTCATTAAATTTACTATAAATGTTAAATTTTAATGTGTTAGGTTTTCATATATTTTATAACCCATGAGGAATGATTCTGTTTTAATTTGGCCTTTCTGAAATCCTAGCTTTCGTGTAAATAAGATAATCATGTTAATTTTTGTTATACTTTTTATTTGTATTATACTTGAATTTTCATCCTAAACCTATAATCTAGTTACCTGTATTAATTTTTTGAAGGTAGTTATCTTCAGATTAAAAAAAAAAACCTCAAATACTTTAAAATTTCACACGAGTGTATTTTTCTTTTGATTCCAGTAATTCTTTATTCATAGGAAAAACTTCCCAACTGTAATTTTTCCACTTCCAGCCATTCTAAAATAGAGGTCGAATGAGTAAGAGCAGAGTTGATCTATAATGAAAGATCTGTTAGTTCATGTAATGCCAACCAACACCCCAGCTTATCTGAGGTCAGCATAGTTACACACCTAGTTTGTATTTCCTCATTATTGAGTTTCCTTGGAGACTGATAAATACAAAGCCCAAACAATTACATCATCCCTTCCAAAAGGCAAGCCCTGAATCTGCCTGCTTTCTGGGAAGACCAGTATTCACGTGAGGGTAGAGATATTCCTTTTATGTACAAACCAGATGCATTCTTGAAATAGTCTCTGTACAGTGAAAATAGGAATTTTCGATCTGAATTTTCATTGACTTCCATTCTAATTGGAAATGTGTCTATGAAGGGACAAGGGAACAGACCCTGGTTAACTGTGTGCCATGTGCCAGGCACTATGCTTGGCACATTAATATGTCACACTGAGTCCTTGTGAAGAAGGCTTTTATTTTCTTCTTTTTTTTTTTTCCAAGACAGAGTCTTGCTCCATCACCCTAGGTAAAGTGCAGTGGTGTCATCATAGCTCACTGCAACCTCCAACTCCTGGGCTCAAGCAATCCTCCTGCCTTAGCTTCCCGAGTAGCTGGGACTACAGGCACATGCCACGATGCTTGGCTAATTTTTCTATTTTTTTGTAGAGACAGGGTCTCACTCTTGCTCAGGTGGTGTCTTGAACTCCTTAGCTCAATCAAGCATTCCTCCCTCCTCGGCCTCCCAGAGTGCTAGGATTACAGGAGTGAGACACCACACCTGGCCTATTTTCTTCATTCTAAAGATGAGAAATAAGTTCAGAGAGGTATCACTTGCTCAAGGCCAAATAGAAAGTGGCAGAATAAAATTGAGCCAAGACAGAAAAATAAAGGCTTTTCCTTGGTGCTCAGCCTCCTCTGCTGCTACTGTAGATAGGGAGAGAGGAAAGAAAGAATGGCCATCCGGGCTGCAGCTGTGCCACACCTGGGCACAGTGCTGTAGCACATGTGACTGAGAGTCCCTGGCTGCCCATCTATAAATCTGCTCTGTCTTCACAACCATGTCTTTAAAGACTACATATGATTCCTTTGGGTAGTTGTGCCATAAAATTTACTTAATCATTCTTTGATTACTGCTGAAGTTTTTTTCATTGATAGCTATACTTCCCCTTTGGTGAATTATTCGTGCACACTCAACTTTTGTCTAATGCAAAGTCAACTAAACGTAATTTGTGCAGTAAAAACCTCACTGAGTCCGATTTGTTGAAGAGGACCTCAAGCTGAATAATGAAAAAGAAATCTTAATCATAAAAATATTTTCATGTTCTTTTATTTTAAATTAGTACACAGTAAGTTAAGCATAATGCATGCATAATATTTTTAAATAAAGCATAAAAGACTTGAAGATTTAACAAAAAAGGAGGTAAAAAAAAAAAAGGAAGAGCAACAAAGGAACTGTTTTGGGGGCAGCTGTTCTGGCCCTGGGTGTGTAGGAAAGAGGCCAGGGTTCAGAAAGATTTTCTTGGGAATCCAGAAAATACAGCACACTGAGTTTAGCAGCCTGTCCAGAGCACGCAGCTCCTGGAAGCCATGGGCTGAGCCAGAACACCCATGCAGAAACACCTTGCTAACGAGTCCGCAGCAAAGCTGTGATTTTTAAAAAAGGAATGTTAGTTTAAAAAGTGTTTTTGTGTGTTTGTAAAGGCTGAGACGTTGTAGCTGTAGTAATTACTCACCTGACTCCTAGCAGGTCCAGGGTGGGGGTGGAGGGCAATTTCTCAAATTACGGAAAGAGGGGAATGAGAACACAAGGAACTCAAAGTCCTTTGTACCAGGTATCCTCTGACCTTGTGTCTGATTAGCCTTGTCTTTCTCTCACAGTAGATCTTGAATCCCCTTTATACCCCTCTGCAGGAGGACTGAGACCCTCTCTGCCTACCCAGCAGCTGCCTCCCCCTTGTGGCACTGCAACCCTCGTGTCCTGCTGGTCTAACCTCCCTTCTGGAGCATTTATCTCCGCCTTATGTCGCCTTCTACTCTGCACTGACCAAGTGACTGCATGTTCCTTTCCTCCTGGTACCTTAATCCCTCTGGAATGTGCCCTGAAGGGTGTTTCGGCTGACTTGGATCCTGACAGCCTGAGGCATGGGGTGCGGGCGGGTGGGGGGGTCCTGCCCAGGTGTGCCCCAGGAGATCAGGCCTTGCTGGGCCTCAGGGAAGAGTCAGAAAGCAGAGCTGATTCAGAGGGTGTGAACCTGCACAGGTGCTCCTCTCGTGAAACTTTCCCAGGCGTTGTCCGCGTGTCTCGGGCCATCAGAGCCCCTCGGCCAAAGTTTGGGTTGGACCAGGGCCATTGTAGCTCAGCTGGAGCACCTCTCCCTGACACTCAGCCTTCACTGCCCATGATGGGGTGCGCATTGGATGCCCCCTTGATTTCTTCTCCGACCCCTGCCTGCAGGAGGTCCTGCACATAGGAAGCGCCCACAATCGGAGTGCCATGCCCTTCACCGCCTCACCTGCCTCCAGCACTGCCCCCAGGGTCATCACGAACCAGTACAACAACCCAGCCGGCCTCTACTCTTCTGAAAACATCTCCAACTTCAACAACGCCTTGGAGGCGAAGACCACAGCCAGTGGGGAGGAGGCGAATGGCAGACCGTAAGTAGACCTAGGAGTCCTCTTCCAGGCCAGAGGCGCTTTTCATGCCAGAACCAGGTTGGTCCAGGCAGCAGGAAGAAGTTTGACCACTACTCCAGGGAGAAAAATGTCTACATTAGCAGAGTACTTTCTGCATTCATTTTCTTCATCTATAAAAACAGAATAATACCTCCTGCCTGTAGTAATTATTCACCTATAGGGTGGCTGTAAAAATAAGAATTAACATGTAAAATGCCCAGCACCATGTCTTGCACGAACAAACCATTTAATCCTTGTTATTTTTGTCCCGATTTTTGTGGTCGTTGTCATCTTCTAATCGACCATAGTTCTTCCTGGACAGGCCTGCTACTTCCTGAGAAATGCTTCAGTACTTCTAGTCGGGGAGTATTTCATAGGACCCAGTGTGGTTTGTGCTCGTGTTCACCATCTGATGTGAGCAAGGGCGAAATACTTCGTGGTGCACGGTGTTGGGTAAGCAATGTTTGCGTTTCCCCCAGAGTGGACCAGAAACTGTAGAAAGAAGAGAGGTCCCTGAGGATATGAATGTTTGTCCTTAGGAATAGGTTATGATCTGGGGGTAGAGGCAGCTTAGTAGGGGAAGAGGTGGGGCTGTAAGCAGAAGGGACAGAGGAGTCTGAGGAAGCATCTTGCTGGGGCCTGGGGAGGCAGGTCCCTGTCTGTCACAGATCATTTGGCTGCAGCTGGCTTTGTGTCTTTATCAAAAGTCTCCTGGATTTTTGCAGCGGAGGAGACCAGTGTCTGCTCCATCTCAAACTCTTTGAGGATAAATCCGGAAATACTGGGAATACCAGCAGCCTGGTGCAAAAGAGCTGGGTTTGAGGATGAAGAGTAAGAGATGGGACCAGTTCTCTGTGGGTGAAAAGGGGTGGACAAGGTTGGGAGCTGCCAACCCAAATGCCCAAAGGTGGCAGGCAGGAGGAGGAAGCCGGAGCAGAGTGGTCTTGGTGGCTGGACAGTGCATGTCCCCGCCAGAGGGCGCGGCTCCTTGCCTCTGGTCGGATGCCACACGCGGCCTGCATTTCCCATTTCTGCTGATTATTTCCATTAAAACAGAAGGTGGAAAGCCTCTTTTTATCTGAAATCTCCTGATTTTTAAATACTGGTGACATTCACATTTTTGCCGGAAAACAGTGTGTGTTCCAAACCTGTTTGAGCTCTGAGGATCTTTCCCACCTGGAATCCTCAATTCTTACATGAGCTCTGAAGCCTGCTTTGCCATTCAATTGTTCCCCAACTCACCAGTAACAAGAATCTGGCCAACTCTTAGGGTAATTAAATTGCAAAATTGATTGCTTCAAATGCAGGTTAGGAGAGGTTAAGATAGCAGTGGTTCCAAATTAATGTCTGGAAAAGACTTTTAATGTCTGGAAAAGACTATCACAGGATCCCCTCTCAAGGTTGTGTTGGCTATACTGTGCATATAGTCCCCCGCCTCCACCCGCCACCAAAAGAGAGACAGACATTATTGGGCACCCCTGCATGCAGATCCCTGTGCCCGACACTGAGAGGACATTGTGATTTTTTTTTTTTTTTTTTAATTTCTTAGAGTCCAGTAGGGCAGACTTTTTGCTGTGTGACTTTGGCTTTAGAAGATGTTAAAGGTCACCGACATTTATCAGAGTAACCATGGCCAAGTGATTCCTGATGCTGCTTCTTTCCCCAAATTCTGGTTCTTACAAGCCCTTACTGGCTTGAGATGATGATGCCCTTGCAGGTGACCGTGGGGGCGTCTGAGGTGCCTGAGAAAGAGTGCCATGCCGGGCCTCCTGAGCTTTCTCCCACGGACACACCCTGAAGGGAAGCTTTCAGGAAGCCCAGCGAGGAGTGGTGGAGACTCTGAGGGCTGCGATCCTTGGTTTTCACTGCTTGGGTGCTGGGGAGGCTGAGAATGTGACCCTGTTTTACTGTCCCAGAGTGGAATGTTCCATGATCTGGATTTAATAACCCAGGAAATGACACATCCTTAATTGAAAGAGCTGCTATGCATTGGGAGAAATATGTGCCTGGGAAGTATTTTTAGTATGGCCTTGGCTATTTTTCCTTCATTAATGTCTTCTTTCTTCTCTCATGCTCCCTGCTTGCTCCTACTCCCCGTTCTGAAACAATTAAGTCTGAGACTGTGCAAGCTTTTCCTCCAACCCCTGGCCCCTCCTGTCGCACAGGCTTTGGCTACATTGTCTCTGAGACTTTATCAGAAGTCTCCTTG
Source organism: Varecia variegata (assembly GCA_028533085.1). Classification (NCBI taxonomy): domain Eukaryota; kingdom Metazoa; phylum Chordata; class Mammalia; order Primates; family Lemuridae; genus Varecia; species Varecia variegata. The sequence goes on along the minus strand of CM052446.1, from coordinate 36,334,521 downwards.
CAGATTTTCTCAGGAGAGAGGGCCCAGTTTCTGCTCCCTCACAAACAAACTCTTTGAGTATGAATCCGGAAACAGTGGGAATACCTGCAGGCCAAGGCAAAGGAGCTGCCCGAACCGGCCATGCTGCCTGTAGAGGGGTCTCAGCTTGCTGGGCTATTCCTAGTGTGTTCTGGGAAAAGAAAGATCCGCCCGCACGCCCAGCCGCCACGGGGTCGCCTTGCTTGCTCAGTCAGCACAAGTCCCAACGCCCGCTCACCCCCACTGTTTAGTCTGTGAAATTAGCTGAGGTTCCAGAATTGGCTCACTACATACTTTGCATCTGAGGTCATCACCCATTCTCTGGGACTCGCCCTGAGTTTCTTTGTCCCATGCTCTTCAAAGCCTCGTGGTATGTCCGCGTCCCAGTGTCCCAGTCTCTGTCACAGGGGCAGAGAGAGCACTGCCAGCCCGGAAGGCAGGCGAGGCTCCTCCGCGGCCCCTCCTCCCAGCACACACAGCCCACGGGAGCTCCTCTGCAGCCTTGTTCCTCTAGGTCTTCAGCTTCGTAATCATTTATTGAGTGCCTGCTGTGTACCCGGTGGATGACGCAAATGTTGCTCAGTTCAGCAGAAACCTAGCACCTTCCCTCTGACCTCTTTTAATTGAGTTTCTGGGCTTTGGTCAATATCTGAGAATTCAGAGCTGGATTTCATTATTGATATGATGCTGCCTGGTACTTCCTCAAGGCTCTGCAGACAGAGGGGCCTGAACCTTGAAATCCAGCTCGGCCTCTTAGCTGTGTGACCTGGCACAAAACATGTGACTTCTCTGAAAGTCAGTCTCCTAATCTCCAAGCTGGAGATAATGCTAACTACCTCAGCACCAGGTTGTTGCGAGAATGCAATGCAATGCAATGTGTGCAAAGCTCCGGGCACAATGCCTGGCCCCTGGTAGGTGCTCAGCAAATGCTAGTTATTACTGATTTCACTGCCCATGAGGCACTCCATCCCATTGCTTCTGAGTACGGGGGGCTCCAGAAGGGTGGAAGCATGTAGACAAATGTTATGGAGGAGACTTTGCTATGACTTAAGGTAAGCTTTCTTTCCCAGCATCGTAGATTAGGTTCAGCCAGCAGGTACAGTTAACCAGCTTCCTGATGGACTGGTGGCCTCTGCGTGCAATAATCGTGTGAGCTCTCATATCCAACACAACAGTCCCAAGATGCTAGCTCTTCTAAATTCTAAATTCTCTGCTCTCAGGTGTTCCCCCCAAACATGCATGAGGCAGATTTCTAAGCAGATACCGTGGAATAAAGGGATGCACTGTTCTCTACTCAGATGGTATCAGAGGGATTATTGACTCATTCGGAGCGGGGTCAGAAGGAAACCTCGGTGACAAAGGTAGCTTGCCTCTCTACCTAAACTTGCCGCAGCCCACTGAGAACTGGCTTGCGTGTCTGATGTTCCTGCCTCCCTCTTCTCCTAGTGCCCATAATTACTCCTTTGGGTTCTTATCACGGGACCCACGTCTAGGCCTTTGAAGACGAAAACTTAGGGAGCATTCAGACTCCCCTTCCAAAAGTGATGACATAGGGTTTCCCAGAAGTGCAATTTTTTGTGAACATTGGCGTAGCCAGGCTGGGGCATCTCAGACCTGGGTTCTCATTTCTTGGGATATGAGAAATGAAAGATTTTTCTGAGTCAGCCTACCTCCTTTACCCTTACCTGCACAAAAAAACAAGAACTAAAATCTTACATCATTTCCAGTTCCCACTTAACTTCAACCATTTGGGGAAAAGATGCCTTAAAGTTAATTAAACTTTTTATTTTGAGATAGTTGTAGATTCACATGCAGTTGTAGGAAATCATACAGAGAGATCCCTTATAACCCTTACCCAGTTTCCCTCAATGATAACATCTTGAGAACTGTCACACAATAGTAACAAAACCAGAATATATAGATGCAGTCAAGATACAGAACATTTCTGTCTCCAGGATTTCCCATGTTGCCCTTTTATAGACACACCCACTTCCCTCCTCTCCCCACACTCTCCTTAACTCCTGGAAATCCACCAATCTCCTCTTTATTTCTGTAATTTTGTTATTTCAGGAACGTTATATGAATGGAATCATATAGCATGTAAACCATCTGGGATCAGCTTTTTTACTTAGCATAATTCTCTGGAGATTTATTTAGGCTTTTGTATGTATCAATAGTTTATTCCTTTTTTTCTGTACTATGAATTTGTCTTTTTCCTTCTTGTGGTAAAAATCATGTAACAAAATTTATCATCTTAATCATTTTTAAGTATACAGTACAGTAATGTTAACTATATGCCAATTGGTGTGCAACACATCTCTAGAACTTCCTCATCTTGGAAAACTGAAACTCTATACCCATTGACCAACTCCCCTTTTCCCCCTCCCCCAGCCCCTGGCAACCACCATTCTACTTTATTTTTCCAAGAGTTTGATTAGCTACTTCCTATAATTGGAACCATGCAGTGTTTGTCTTTTGTGACTAGCTTATTTCATTTAGAATAATATCCTCAAGCTTCACCCATGTTGTAGCATAAGGCTGAATAATATTCCATTCTTTATCACATTTTCTTTATCCATTCATCTGTTAATGGACATTTAGGTTGCTTCTACCTTGTGGCTATTGTGAGTAATGCCGTGAACACAGGTGTGCAAATATCTCTTTGAGATCCTTCTTCAATTCTTTGCATATAACCAGAAGTGGGATTGTTGAATCATATGGTAATACTGTTTTCCATAGCAGCTGCACAATTTATGATATTCCTGCCAGCAGTGCACAAGGGTTCTAATACCTGCACATCCTTACCAACATTAACTTTATGGTTTTTTTTTTTTTTTTTTTTTTGCTATAGTGGCCATCTTAATAGGTGTGAGGTGATACCTCATTTTGGTTTTGATTTGCATTTCTCTAATGATTAGTGATGTTGATGATCTTTTCATGTGCTTGTTGGACATTTGTATATCTTCTTTGGAGAAATGTCTGTTCAAGTCCTTTGCCATTTTTAAATTGGGTTATTTGTTGTTGTTGAGTTGTAGGAGTTCTTTATATATTCTGGATATTAACCCTTTAACAGATATATGATTTGTAGATATTTTCTCCCATTTTGTCAGTTGCCTTTTCACTCCATTGATTGTTATTTTGGTGTATCTTTGCTGAATTAATTTATTTGTTCTAGGAGTTTCTTATTTATTTGTTTCTTTCTTTTGTAGATTTCTTACAATTTTCTACCTAGACAATTATGTCATATGCAAATAGAGACAGTTTTTATGTCTTTTTTCCTGATCTATATATGTTTTTTATTTCCTTTTCTTTCTTCTTATAACACTGACTACAACTTACAGCACTACTGTAAGTAAGAGTAGTGACAGTGCATATTCTTGCCTTGTTCTCAATGTTCAGGGGAAAGCATTCAGCTTTCCAACACTAAGTATGATGTTTGTATAGATGCTCTTTATCAAGTTGAGGAAGTTCCCCTCTATTTCTATTTTGCTGAGAGTTTTTACTATGAATGGGTATTGAATTTTGTCAAATGTTTTTTCTACGTCAATTAATAGGGTCGAGCGATTTTTTTTTTCTTTAGCCTGCTAATATGGAGGATTGCATTGACTGATTTCTGAGTACTAAGCCAGCCTTGTATCCCTGGAATAAACTCTATTTGGTTATGACACATCATTCTTTTTATATATAGCTGAATTCTATTTTCTAATGATTTGTTCAGGAATTTTACTTCTGTATTTATGAGGGATACTGATCTGTAGTTTCTCCTTTTTTGGTACCATTATTATCTGGTTTTGGTATCAGGGTAATATTAACTTTATAAAATAAGCCGGGAAATGTTTTATTTTGTTTTCTCGAAGAGATTGTGTAGAATTGGTGTTAATTCTTTGAATGTTTGGTAGAATTCTCTAGTGAAACCATCAGGGCCTGGAGATTTCTTTTTGGAGTAATTTTAAAATTACTCTTTCAATAAATATCCTTGGTGGTTATAGGATTACTCAAATGATACATTTCATTTTGGGGTATGGTAGTTTATGGTTTCCAAGGAATTAGTCCATTGCATCTAAGTTGTTAAATTTATGTGTGTGGAGTTGTTCATAGTATTTTCTTATTATCCTTTTGATACCTGCAGGGTTTATTGTGAGAGCCCCTATTTTATTCCTGATATTGGTAAAATGTGCCTCACTCTGTTTTTTTTTTTTTTTTGGTCAGTCTTGCTAGAGGTTTATCAATTTTATTGATCTTTTCAAAGAATATATATTTTAAAATTATTTTTCTGTTTTTAGTTTCATTGACTTATGCTCTTATCTTTATTTCCTTCCTTCTGCTTGCTTTGGGTTTATTTTGCTTTTGTTTTTCTAGGTTCTTGAGGTGGGGGTACGTAGATTATTGATTTGAGACTTTCCTCCTATTTTTAGTGTATGTATACATTTAGTGTTATTAGTTTCCTTCTCCACACTACTTTAGCTGTGTCTCACGGATTTTGATATGTTGTATTTTTGTGTTCATTCAATCTGATGTATTTTTTTTTTAATTTTCTTTCAAATGTTCTTTTTGACCTATGTAGCATGTTTGACCTTAGAAGCATGTTTAATTTTCAGGTGTTTAGAGATTTTCCTGTTTTCTTTCTGTTACTAATTTTTAGTTTCATTCCATTGCTGTCAGAGAACACATTCTGTATAATTTCAATTCTTTACCAGTTGTCCAGGTTTGTTTTATGGGCTAGGAGATATGGTCTGTCTTGGTGTATGTTCTGTGGATACGCAAAAAGAATGTTTGTTCTGCTTTTGTTGGGTAGAGTGTTTCACAAATGCCAATTAGATCATGTTGGCTAATAGTGCTGTGGAGTTTTTCTATGTCCTTTTTGGTTTTCTGTCTAGTTCTATTGGTTGTTAAAAGACGGGTATTGAAGTCTTCAACTATAATTGTGACTTTGTCTATTTCTTCTTTTTGTTTTGTCAGTTCTTGCTTTACATTTTGAAGCTCTGTTGTTTGATGGTTACACACTTAAGACTGCTGTAGCTTCTTGGTAGGTTGACCCTTTTTTGATTATATAATGTCTCTTTCCATCTCTGGTAAATTTATTTGTTGAGAGGTATGCTTTATCAGATACTAATGTAGACATTGCTGCTTTCCTTTGATTAATGTTGGCATGAGATAAATTCCCTTAGTTTTCCTCCATCTGAGAATGTCTTGATTTCTCCTTCATTCCTGAAGGATATTTTCACTGGATACAGGATTCTGGGCTGGAAGTTCTTTTCTTTTAGCACTTGAAAATGTGCCACTTCTTTCTTGTCTCCATGGATTCTGATGAGAAATCTGCCGTCATTTGAATTAGTTTTCCCCTGTGGGTAAGGTGGCATTTTTCTATTAAAGAATTGAAAATTCTTTCTTTGTTTTACTTTTCAGAAATTTACTGATATGTTTGGCTGTGGATTTCTTTGAGTTTATCCTGTTCACTCTGCTTCTTGGATCTGTAGGTTTATGTCTTTTGCCACCTTTGGGATATTTTCAGCCATTATTTCTTATAGTACTTTTTCAGCCCCACCTTCTTTCTCTTCTTTCAGGACCCCATTTACATGAATTTTAGATCTTTTATATAAAAGTCCCATCAATCTCTGAGGTTCTTTTCATTTCTTTTCTTCCCCCAGCCTATGTCTGTTGTTTAGATTGGGTAATTTCTACTGTTCTGTCGTCTAGTTCACTGATTCTTTTCTTTGTCTCCTTTATGCTGCTGTTGGTTATTTTATTTTTCAGTTCTGGAATTTCCATTTGGTTCTTTATAGGTTCTGTTTGTTTACTGTGACTTTGTATTTCCTTGCTGAGATTTTGTATTTTCTCATTTGGTTTTTTGTGTTCATAATTGCTCATTGAAACATTTTTAGGATGACTGCTTTCACACCCTTGTCCGATAATTCCAACATTTCTGTCACCTTGGTGTTGGCATCTTTTGAGTATCTTTTTTTCAGTTAGAGATCTTCCTGGTTCTTCCAAGACAAGCAATTTTTAATTGAATCCTGGACATTTTTTTCTTATAAGACTCTGGATTTTATAACCTCCTGTTTTCACTGGCTCTGAGAACACTATGGCTAGGAAAGGGGTTGAGGGTACCTTGTTACTGGCAGGTGGGGGTAGAAGTCTAGTTTTCCCATTCTGCCTATGTTGACACCTGAGGTTTCTGGGGGATACTTAGTAATCTCAGGGGATACTGCTGGATGCGGGGGTAGTTCTGGCACCATTGGGGTGAGGGGTGGCCTTGACACTGTGGAGTGCAGGTGAGAGTCTGGACTCTGCATTAGGCTTTCTTCATCACAGCTGAGTAGGGTACAATATGGGCCCCCATTTGGCCTTCTGATGCCATGCCAGCGGGGTGGTTGGGGCACCTCATCATAGCTTGGTGACGGTGGAAGTCCAGACAGACCACTGGCCTTTTCTGGCATTTGGCTGGAGAAAAGTGATTATTGTTTCAAAGTTTTGTGTTTTGCTGGGCTGCCCCTTTCTTGGTCATTTGGTCAAAAAGAGCAGGCCTCTCGGGAGTTTTTCTCTCTGTGACTGTTCTCCTTTCCAGGTTGCTGCTTAGTCTGGAATGTGTGAGGCAGAAAGAAAACCCAGGGAGCTCAGCACCATGTTCCTCAGGTCCCGAGGTCCCTAGCCAGTCTTCCTTCTTCTGTCCTCCTTTCAGAGTCTTCTGTTTGTTTCATTATGTAATGTCCAGAGTTTTTAGTTGTGTTGAGTTCGTGAAACAGGGAAAAATATATATGTCTACTCCATCTTCACAGAAAGGAAAAAGATTTTTATGAAGAGACTGTCTCCTGCCTGGATGCTACTGCAATTTTCTTTCTTTCTTTCTCTCTCTCTCTCTTTCTTTCTTTCTTTTTTTTTTCTTTGCTTTGTCGCTCAGGCTATAGTGCAACAGTGCAATCATATGTCACTGTAACGTTGAACTTCTGGCTTAAGAAATCCTCCTGCCTCAGCCTCCCCAGTAGCTGGGACTACAGGTATGCACCACTACACCAGGCTAATTTAAAACATTTTTTAATTTGTAGAGATGGCATCTTGCTATGTTGTCCAGGCTGGTCTCGAACTTCTGGCCTCAAGCGATCCTCCCACTTTGACCTCCCAAAGTGCTGGGATCACAGATATGAGCCACTGCGCCTGGCCTAGATGCTTATAATTCAAGTAATCCCCTTTTCTGTTCCAATCTTGGTCTCACATGTAGGTAGTTTTATTAAAAAACCAAAATTCACTTACTGTGTAAAAAAATAACTCCATTAAGGTTGTATCAGCAATGGGAATTTTTTTCTTACAACTTTCTTGTTTCAGGTGGGATTTATATACAGATTATTAAGTTGCTGTCACAGGTGATGGCTCAAGTTAAAAAAAAAAAAAAAAAGCAGCCCCTTCTATTTCCCTCTGGTCACTTTGTTTTTCTGATGGGGTTGGCTTGCGTCCCAGGGTTGCGGTGCTGACCCATGTCCCAGAGCCATGGGCGTGCTGTTTTCCGTCCTCCATGACTTTCTGACCCTCACGCCAACTGCTCTTTTGGCTAGAGCAGGCCCGTGAGTCACGTACAGTCTGCAGACTCGGCCTCTGAAACCCTTCTCTGGGAGGTGGGCTCAAGGGCAGATTCTCCTTAGATTCTGAAGACCACTGGGAACCATGTACGCCTCCCTACGTCAGCCACCTCGTCAGGCTGAGCCTGGCTTCACTGAAATATCCCTGGGGAGGCAGTCCTTGAGGTCAGCACCTAAGACCGAGGGAGAAAATATTAAACAGTTAGGAAACTGGTGCACAGCAGCTCCGAGAATGACTCAGGGAGAAACAAGAGCTAGGAAACTTTGTGTAATGTATAGTTATTCCAAATGAGTTGAGTTTGATTAAACACTTGTATTTTGTTATTAAAACTGTCCAGAGTGGATTTGGAAGAAAGTATTTACTTCCAGTGTCTCACCCTCAAAACTGTTCTCCTGGAGACTCAGTCATGTGTATTATATTTTCCAAAACCCTATCACTGTAGTATTCTTTCTTTCACTGCTGTTATTATATACCAAAATGAGATTTTTTTTTGGTCAATTTCTTATGCATACTTTTATCCTAATTACTTTTTTAAGATATTGTGGTGTTATGTCATTATTTTATAGTAATATCTAAGACTTAGACTTTGAGTCTTAAGAGATTATTTTTGAATTAGTTGTATCAGTGCTTCAAGTAAGGTAATGGGTATTGAAAGTACTTTATAAATTGTCCAGTTTTAAGGATATTATTATTTAAGAATGAATATTAAATTGTGTTTCTTTTTTTTAAATCATGGAAACAGTTTACAAGGCTATTTGCTGAAAGAATATGTGGACTTGTGGTTTGGATGTTGTCATTTTTTGAGTTCCCTTGGTGGCTTCCAGACATAACATACACCAAAGAAGAGGAAAAATCCTTCCCAAGAACATGCCATGGTCTGATTTTGATTTTAAAATAGTTCTAAGTGTGATAGAAAAAAGATTCATCAAAAATAATGTAATACGCTTATTTTAGGGCAAGTTCCAAGCTCAAGACTCAAAGAAAGAGTCAGGCATGTTACTCAAAGAACAGGGCCAAGTGACCCCAAGCAAAGTGCTCACAGTTCCCTGCAGGAGGAGGGGGAGAGACCAAAGCAGAGGCCAGCTGGCCAGGGGAGGACAGACAGGCAGGGCCGGCTGCTTTCCCCTCCCCCAACTGCAGCCAGCAGGAGCGACCACCCCATGCGTCTTTCTACTTAAATTTTGACTTCTCTGGCAGCAGCAAAGCCTACGTGACTCTTCGAGGGCCTTGTCCTCTCCTGTGAGAACATGGATGGAGTCGGAGGGAAACACCTGTAGCCTCATTGCTGTGACCGACTCTGCTTCCAACTGCAGATCTGAGTAAAGTGCCCCCCAGGAGGCTGATTGGGCTGCCCCAGAGGTTGTCTCAGAGAAGGGAGAGAAAGAAAGAAGGAGCAGGAACAGTAACTTGCAGAGAATTACCCAGGAAAGCATGTTACCTGCTTTTCCTTTTAAAATGGAGTGTGAGCTAATAACACGATGGGTGGGTGGGAAATGAGTGAGTAAGTATAATTGGTTTAATTCATTTGCACCTGTAAAGTGGCTCTGGCCCTAAAGAGAGACTAGTGAAACTTGCTGAGGAAAACCATTCCTGGCCACTGCCAGCATCCTCAAAGCTGGGGAGGCAGCCATTTGGGCTGGATAGCACATAGCGTTATCACTCAGGAAGTACTAATTGTTTACATCCAAACTTATGCATCTCCATCAATAAATTCTGCTGCTGTCTGAGTACTTGCTCTGTGGCTCCACTGGGTATGCTGTGTCTCTCCCCTAGCAGCAGAGGCGGGGAGCAAGGGGGTGATCTAGGGCCAGGAGGCTGGGCTGGCCATGTCCCTGGCACAGCCCTCGGAGGCCGGCTGCCCTGCAGGAGCAGGGAGAGAGCAGCAAGGAGGAGGAGGCAGTGTTCATGCATTTACCCGATACCTGCCGAGCTCTGACCCTGGCAGGAACTGAGCCAGGCCTGGGAACACAATTGGGGAACAAGACAGGCCACGTCCCTGCCCTCAGGGGGATCACTTTCTGGGGGGAGACCGACAGTACAGAAATGAACAAATGCAAGTGTAGTCCATGGTGAGAGAGTGAGTTGGGGGTAGAGAGCAATGGGCATGGGGTGGACTGTTGTCAGTTGGGGTCAGGAAGTCCTCTCTGAGGGGTGCACTTGAGCAGAGGCCTGGATGACTCGTGGGAGCCATGGAGATGCCTGGGCCGTGCATTCCAGGCCGAGGGAGCAGTCAGGGCAAGGCTGTGAGGCTGGTGTGTCCCAGGCCCAGCAGGAGGGCTGGTCTGACTAGAGTGGAATGATCCACAGTGGGTGGCAGGGGCTGCGTCTGGAGGGGGAAGCTGGGCCACAACATAGGGCCTTTTTTCTTTTTGTAATAAACATTTACTCCAAAGGAGTTGAATTTGATGAAACTTGGCCGGGCGTGGTGGCTCACGCCTGTAATCCTAGCACTTGGAAGGCCGAGGCGGGCTGATTGTTTGAGCTCAGGAGTTCGAGACCAGCCTGAGCAAGAGCGAGACCCCGTCTCTACTAAAAAAAAAAAAATAGAAAGAAATGATCTGGACAACTAAAAATATATAGAAAAAATTAGCCGGGCATGGTGGCTCATGCCTGTAGTCGCAGCTATTCGGGAGGCTGAGGCAGAAGGATCACTTGAGCCCAGGAGTTTGAGGTTGCTGTGAGCTAGGCTGACCCCACGGCACTCTAGCCCAGGCAACAGAGTGAGACTCTGTCTTAAAAAAAAAAAAAAATGAATTTGATGAAACTTGTATTTTGTTATTAAAACTGTAAATATTTGGTTCTAAGTCCTATGGGAATACATTGAGTTACAGCATGACACCATCTGTTTCAAGTGTTTGAAATATCACTCTGGCCTCTGGTTGAAAACAAAACTTTCCAGGGCCTCAGAATGTCAGCAGAGGCACAAGTTACACAGCTGATAGGTCATGCTGGTCAGTGATGGCATGGCTTGGGCACGCAGGGGTGGGGAGGCAACAAAGGGTCAGATTCAGAATAGATTTACAGGTAGAGTCTACCTGCCTTTCTCCCTGCTCCCTTGGAAAATGGAGCTTGAGGGGAAAATGGCCCCAAGGCTCTGCCTGTGACCCCTGCCTTGGGGCACCCAGAGTGACAGGAGGAAGGTGTGGTTGCCTTGTCCCCGAGCCTGCATATTTTGTGTACAGAGCACCTGCATGTTTCATCCTCACCTCCAACCCGGTGAACTCAGCCGGGCAGGTACCATCCCCTGTGCTGCAGGCCAGGAGACCCACATGCCGCGCCATGAAATTACAAGGAGTTTCTAGAGGCAGGAAAGCACTTTGAGATGGTCAGGAATGAGGAACCCTGTGATTTCTGCTCTTGCAAAGAATGCATGTGGCCCGTACAGTGGGGACTCAGCTGAGTTTTTAGTGGTCAGGTTGTGGTGGACATTCTCCCTCTTCCAGATGTTCTCTTGACATAATGTTGTTTATGTAGTTTAAAAAGAAATAAAGCATTCCTAGTTCATGGGATTAGACCAAAAAGTAGTTGAACGACTGAAGCCATGTAGAAAAAGAGCCTCTGATTGCACTGAAGCAGCAGCCAGATTTGACTGCAGACACTTCACTGTCCTGGCAGAAGGTCTGTGGCTGAGTTAAGAGAAGACTTTCATCCACTGGGATCATTTCTATCCACACTTTGAGTCAGGGGTGTCTGCTTGGAGGAGGTGCCTGGTGAGGTTATTTCTAACTTCTGACATGTCCTAATGAAGTGAACATTCTTTACAGCTTAGACCATTCTCAGCCTCCGAGTGGCCTCGTCATCGACAAGGAATCTGAAGTTTACAAGATGCTCCAGGAGAAACAGGAGTTGAACGAGCCCCC
>CM052446.1:36261944-36322571 GCA_028533085.1 Varecia variegata | reverse complement strand
GACCACAGGCATGTGCCACCATGCCCGGCTAATTTTTTTCTATATATATTTTTAGTTGGCCAGATAATTTCTTTCTATTTTTAGTAGAGACGAGGTCTTGCTCTTGCTCAGGCTGGTCTTGAACTCCTGAGCTCAAACAATCCGCCCGCCTCGGCCTCCCAAGTGCTAGGATTACAGGCGTGAGCCACCACGCCCGGCCTTGAATTAATTTTTGTGAGTGGTGAGAGATAGTAGTCCTGTTTCATACTTCTGCATGTGGCTATCCAATTTTCCCAGCACCATTTATTGAATAGAGTTTCTTTTCTCCAGTGTGCATTGTTGTCTACTTTGTCAAAGATCAGTTGGCTTTAGGTAGCTGGTTTTGTATCTGGGGGTCTCTATTCTGTTCCATTGCTCTATGTCTCTGTTTTTGTACAAGCACAAAGCTGTTTTGGTTACTATAGCCTTGTAGTATAGTTTGAAGTCTGGTAATATGATGACTCTAGTTTTGTTCCTTTTGCTTAAGATTGCATTGGCTATTCAGACTCTTTTGTGGCTCCGAACGAAGCATAGAATTATTTTTTCTAGATCTGTGAAATATGACGTTGACATTTTGATGGGGATTGCATTGAATCTGTAAATGACTTTGAGTAGTATGGACATTTAAACAATGTGGATTCTACTGATCCATGAGCAAGATGTTTTTCCATTTGTTTGTGTCATCTGTAATTTCTTTCCTCAGTGTCTTATAGTTCTCCCTGTGGAGATCTTTCACCTCCTTGGTTAAGTATATATACCACATGAAAAAAATCCTTTCATCTCTTGATGGACACTTAGGTTGTTCCTATATCTTGGCTATAGTAAATAACACTACAATAAACATGGGAGTGCAGATATCTATTCAACATATTGATTTCAATTCTTTTAGTACATACCCAGAGATGGAAATGCTGGATCATATGGTCATTCTATTTTTAGTTTTTTTGAGGAGTCCCCACACTGTTTCCCAAAATGGGTCTACTAATCTACAATACCACCAACAGTGTACAAGTTTCCCCTTTTCTCCACATCCTCACCAACACTTATCTTTCTTCTTTTTGATAATAAAAGTCTAACAGGTGTGAGGTGATAGCTTATTGTGGTTTTAATTTGTATTTCTCTAATTATAGATGTTGAGCATGTTTTTATGTGTCTGTTGGCAACCTGTATATCTTCTTTTGAGAAATGCCTATTCAAGTCATTTGCTGTGTTTTAAAAATAAACTTATTTATTTTCTTGTTATTGGGTAGTTTGATTTCCTCATATATTTTGGATATTAGCCCCTTACCCAGTGTATGCTTTGAATATATTTTCTCCCAATCTGTGGGTTGTCTCTTAACTCTATTAATTGTTTCCTTTTTTTGTGCAGAGCTTTTTTATTTGATAAAATCTCATGTGTTTATTTTTTATTTAATTGCTTGTGCCTTTGTGGTCATATCCAAAAAATCACTGCCCAGACCAATGTTATGGAGATTTCCTCCTATCTTTTCTTCTAGTAGTTTTATATTTTCAGGTCTCGTGTTTAATTCTTTAATCCACTTTGAGTTTTCCATTTTGGGTTTCTTAGTATAAGATCACATCATCAGCAAAGAGTGATATTTTGACCTCCGCTTTCCGCATTTGGATACAGTTAGTTTTCTTCTTTTGCTTGATTGCTCTGCCTAGGAATTCCAGCACTATGTTGAATAGAAGTGGTGAGAGTGGGCATTTTTGTCTTGTTCCAGTTCCAAGTGGTAGTCCTATTAACTCTTCTCCATTCAGTATGATGTTTGCTGTGGGTTTGTTATACATGGCTTTTATAATTTTAAGATAAGTTCCATATATGCCTAGTTTAGAGTTTTTATCATAAAAGGATGTTGAATTTTTGTTGAATGCTTTTTCTGCAACTATTTAGATGACCATACAATCTTTGTTTTTGCTTCTGTTTATGTGGTGTATAACATTTATTGATTTGCAAATGTTGAACAATCCTTCCATCCCTGGGATGAAACCCACGTGGTTGCAGTTGATTATTTTTTTGATGTTCTGCTGAATTCAGTTTGCTAGAATTTTGTTGAGAAATTTTGCATCTCCATTCATAAGGGATATTGGTCCATAATTCTCCTGTTTTGTGTGTATTTTCTTTCCTGGCAGTGGTATCTAGGTGATAATGGCTTCATAGAATGTGTTGGGTAGGATTCCTTCCTTCTTAATGTCCTGAAACAATTTTTGCAGTATGGGTACAAATTCTTCTTTGTAGGTCTAGTAAAATTCATCTATGAAACCATCTGGTCTGGGCCTTTTTTTTTTGTTGGAAGATTTTTTACGGTTCCTTCATTTTGTTGCTTATTTTGTTCTGCATAGGAATTCTATTTCTTCCTTATTGGGATTTGAGATTTGGGAGGTTGTCTGGTTCCAGGAATTTGTCCATTTCCTCAAAAACTTGATGTTTTTGAGTTTATGTGTGTGGAAGTTTTCATAACATTCAAAGATGATGGTTTTTAATTCTGTGGTATCAGTTGTAGTATCTCCTTTTTCATTTCTGATTGAGCTTATATGGGTCCTTTCTTTTCCATTTCTGGTTAATATTGGTAGAGGTCTATCAATTTTGTTTACCTTTTCAAAGAGCCAATTTTTGTTTGATTAATCTTTTGTATTTTTTTTGTTTATTTTAAATTTCATTTAGTTTTGCTCTGAACTTAGTATTTCTTTTCTTCTGTTGAGTTTGGGTTTGGTTTTCTCTTCCTTTTCTACTTCCTTGAGATGATTCATTGGATTGCTGACTTGCATAGGTACAAATTTAATCAAAGAAGCAAACACTGTATACTGAAAAGTATAAAACATTGATGAAAAAAATTGAAGTTGACACAAACTAATGGAAATATATTTTGTGTTCATGGATTAGTATTAGTAAAATGTGCATACTACGCAAAGCAACCTATACATTCAATGCAATCCATATGAAAATTCCAATGTCATTCTTCACAGAAATAGAAAAACCAGTCATAAAATTTGTATGGAACCACCAAAGACCCTGAATAGCTAGTTGTCTTGAGCCAAAAGAACAAAGCTGGAGGCATCACATTACCAAATTTCAAAATATATTAAAAAGCTATAGTAACTAAAGCAGCATAGTACTGACATAAAAACAGACATATCTCTTATGAATATTTACCCAATCCTAGCAAACCAAATCCAACAGTTTATTAAAAGGAATATACCCATGACCAAATGGGATTTATTCCTGGAATGCAACATTGGTTCAAAATACAAAAATCAATCAAAATACAATTAGGTCTTATCTAATAGATATGAAGATCTATTTTGAAATTCTAGTAGTTAAGATAGTGTACTGTATCTGTAATGATGGAGAAATAAATCAAGGAAATTTAACAGAGATTCAACAAATAGTCTCACATACATGTGAATGCTTTATTTATGATGAAGATGGTATGCAGTGTTATAAAGAAATGGCAGGCTTTTCAATAAATAGTGCTGTATGAATTTGCTATCCACATGAAAACAAAAATGGTATTTGATCCCTGTATTGCATGATACAGAGAAAACAATTCCAAGTGAAATGTGAATGTGAAAAGTTAAACAATCAAGTGTTTCCATCATATGGAATATACTCATGACTTTGGGTAGTGTATTACTTTCCTATTGCTATGGTAATAAATTATCATAAACTAAGTGGCTTAAAATAACACATATTTATTATCTGACAGTCCTGGAGGTCAGAAGCCCAAAATTATTGTCACTGGGCTAAAAGTAAGGTGTCTGCAGGGCGGTGTTCATTTCTGGGGGTGGGGTCTAGGTGAGAATAGGTTTCCTTTTCTTTTCCACTGTATAGTGGCTGTCTACATTCATTGGCTTTTGGCCTCTCCTCCATCTTCAAAACCAGCAACATTGCATCTTCAAATCTCTTTCTCACTCTGATCCTCCTAACTCCCCTTTTCTCTTATAAGGACCTATGTCATTATATGGAGCCCACCTGGATAATTCAAGACAATCAGTCCATGTCAATTCTATTTGCTTTAATTACATTTATAATTTAGTTTAGCCATGCAAGGAAATATATTTATAAGTTCTGGGGGTTAAGTAGTGGACATTTTTTTGGGGGGGGGCTATTTTTTTGCCTACTGCAAGTAAAGAAAAAATCACCTAAACAGGATGCAAAAGCACCAACCATGATGGAAAAGATGAGCATGTTGATGAAAGTCTTCATTTTAAAAGCAACATGTTATTGAATTCCCACAATAAGAGAGTGGGAGTCTTCTAAAATGAGGGAACCGAGTGTTAGAGAAGGAAAGGAAACCTGAGTTTTGGCTGAGTCAAGCATCAAGTCCAGTCCTGTATCTTTTTCCTAACTCTTGATCTCTCCAGTAATTTTGGTTATGCCTCACCTTCACCTGATACTGATACCAGCCCCTGGCAGCCATAGGGCATGCAGTGTAGCATGGCTTCTCAGTAACCCTCCTATCCCTTGAAGCCAGGTCCCATGTTCCAGGACTAAATTCACAATCACTCGTTATTCATACCAGGAGGCAGATACAATAATCCATGATAATCATCCCAAGATCCTTAATTTAATCACTTCTGCAAATTCCATTTTCCTATGCAAAGTAAAATATATGTTCCAGTGATCAGGATGTGGACATCTTTTGGGGACCACTATGTTGCCCACTAAAGGTAGGAAAATATATGTTAAATAGGACACAAAAAGCACCAACCATAATAGAAAAGATTAATAAATTGATGAAAGTCTTCATTAAAATATTAAAAACTTATCCAACTGAGGAGGAGATATTTGTTAAACATATAACCAAATCCTCTGCTTTCTTCTCCCCCTCCTTTCCCATTCCCTCTCAAAACAATCCAGTACCAAATCCACTATAAGTCCAAGTAAGTTAGGTATTTATGGCACTAGTGATAAAACTGTGTTCTCTGAGTTAATTGTGGGAGCTCAATCAGGTTAAAATGGAGACTCCCGCAAAGGCGCTGCCTGGGGTGGTGTATGAGATGCTGTTCAGGGAGAAGGCAGTATCAAAGAAAGGGCATGTGCAGCAAATCCTGAACAGGTGATGAGGACCTCCATGCTATTGGGCACTTAATATGGGGTTTCACAGATTGAAGCAAACAAAGAAGTGGACATCACTGTGATATCTGGGCATGGGTATCAGAGTTTGAGTAAGTGAAGAGGACATTGATGCAGAAGATGGGGCTGCCTGGTGAGGGAACTCAGAGCCAAGCAGCATGAAAATAGCATCCTCATGGAGGAGTGGTCTAGCATAGGTGTCAGAGTCCAAGAGAGGCGAGGAAACCACCCACATGGGGAAGTTGAGGGAGACTGCCTTGCTTGGGGAGTCAGAGAATGGATTCTGAACCGGACATAAAGGAATCATTGGAATTTTTTTGGGAAATACGAATGGGGTCTGAGGGTTAGATGACTATAGTGCATAAATCATTTTCTGATTTTGATAGTTGCGTTATACTTATGTAGGAGAATTGCCTTGTTTTTAGGAAATGCATTCTAACATATTTTATGTTTTAGAAACATCAGGTCAGCAATTTAAAATACTTTAAAAGAAAAGAAATTCTTTGTATGCACCTTAAAATTTTCTGTACACTTGTGACCGTCAGATATATTTATTTATCTAACAATCATCTGTCTGTGAGCAGGAGGAAGCATAAGTGGTCTTTTGGGGTCCTGGAAAAATTCTTTTTCTTTTCTTTCTTTTTTTGTTTTTACTGGAGACAGAGTCATGCTTTGTTACCCTGGGTAGAGTGCAGTGGCGTCATCATAGCTCACTGCAACCTCAAACTCCTGGGCTCCAGTGATCCCCTTGCCTCAGCCTCCAGAGTAGCTGAGACTACCAGGTGGGGGCCAAAATGCCTGGCTAATTTTTCTATTTTTAATAGAGACAGGTCTTGCTCTTGCTCAGGCTGGTCTAGAACTCCTGAGCTCAGGCAAACTCCTGCCTCTGCCTTCCAGGGTGCTAGGAATACAGGCATGAATCAGTGCACCTGGCCAAATTTTTTTTTTGTTTGTTGCACAGATATTCACTTTTTGACAATTCTTTCAGCTACATATTTAGGACATGTGCAACATTCTCGACATATAGTATTCTTCAAACAAAATGGTTATTTATAAACAAACAGCTATAGCCAAGCAATGCGTATGACTGTGTCTGTGGAGGGCTTCCTGCTACTATATTACAAGGCTATGGTAAATAGAACAGCTTGGTACTGCTACAAGAATGGGGACATTGACCAGTGGAATGGAACTGAGAACCCAAATATAAAACCATCCTCATATAGCCATCTAATCTTTGACAAAGCAGACAAAAACATACACTGGGGAAAAGAATCCTTATTCAATAAATGGTGCTGGGAAAACTGGATAGCCACATATAGGGGACTGAAACAGGATCCACATCATTCACCTCTTACAAAAATCAGCTCACGGTGGGTAACAGACTTAAACCTAAGGCATGAAACTATTAGAATTCCAGAAGAAAATGTTAGAAACACTCTTCTAGACATTGGGCTAGGCAAAGACCAATGTCTAGAAGAAGTGACATTGAAGAAGACCCCAAAGGCAATCACAGCAACAAAAAAAATAAATAAATGGGACCTGATCAAATTAAAAAGCTTCTGCACAGCCAAAGAAACTGTCAAGAGAGGAAACAGACAACCTTCAGAATGGGAGAGAATTTTCGCATACTACACATCCGATAAAGGGCTGATAAGTAGAATCTATTTAGAACGCAGGAAAATCAGCAAGAAAAAAAAAATCAAACAACTCTATCAAAAAGTGGGCAAAGTACATGAACACAAACTTTTCTAAAGAAGACAGAAGAATGGTTAGCAAACACATGAAAAAATGCTCAACATCTCTAATCATCAGGGAATTGCAAATCAAAACCACAATGAGATGTCACTTATCTCCAGTGAGAATGGCCTTTATCAAAATGTCCCAAAACAACAAATATTGGCATGGATGTGGAGAGATAGGAACATTCATACACTGCTGGTGGGACTGCAAACTAGTGCAACCTCTGTGGAAAGCAATATGGAGATACCTCAAAGAGATACAAGTAGATCTACCCTTTGATCCAGCAATCCCATTCCTGGGCATCTACCCAAAAGAACAAAAGACATTCTATAACAAAGATATCTGCACTCAAATGTTTATAGCAGCACGATCCACAATTGCAAAGACATGGAAACAACCCAAGTGCCCATCACTACATGAGTGGATTAATAAAATATGGTATATGTGTACCATGGAGTACTATTCAGCTATAAGAAACAATGGTGATGTAGCAGCTCTTGTATTTTCCTGGATAGAGCTGGAACCCATTCTACTAAGTGAAGTATCCCAAGAAAGGCAAAATAAGCACCACATGTACTCACCATAAAATTGTTTTCACTGATCAATACCTAAGTGCACATATAGGAATAACATTCATCGGGCGTTGGGCAGATGGGACGGGGGAGGAGGCGATGGGTATATAAATATATAATGAATGCGATGAACACCGTCTGGGGGATGGACACGCAGACACCCATCACTTAGGGAATAAAGTGAATGATCTAACAAGAGCCATGAAGGTTATTTTATCTAAAATAAGGGAGTGTGGTTCTTTTACAGTTTAAAGCTAAATGGATCGGACATTAAATTACTGCTTCTCTTTGTGCTAGATAAAGAGTTCACTGAGACCTGGGTTCATGAAAGTTCTAAATGTTATAAAATCAAACCTTTCTAACCCCTACTTTAGTTAACTGGTGTGCAATGATTAACTCAATGTTTATTCTGAAAGTCACTGATTAGGGTAATTCTTTGACTACTGCATCATAGTACAGACTCAGTAAATGCTGAATTTGCCGGAAGTGCAAATTCACGCTTGGAGAGAAGGATGTGAGATGGAGGATTTATGGGTTCCAGGGTCAGCTTTATCACCTGCAGACACCATGTCCTTGGCCAATCTCTGAGGTCTTGCTTTCTTATCCTTAAGCTGGGATAATTTTACCTTAGGTAAAGGTAATTGAAAGAATCAAAAGGGATACTATTGGTGTGAAAATTTTCTGTGAATTGTCAGAATTCCTATAAAAATGAAGGCTAAACATTTTGTACGTGGGAGTCTTGACAAAAACCTTATTTTTCCTGACAAAACAGTTTAGAAATAACTATACTAACCAATTTTAAACAAATATGATGATATCTTTACAGACCTCACCTTTGTACAAGCATTGGCATTAGTGACCTAGTAATGTATATCATTCCAGTGATATACTGATTTCTTTTCCTTTGGCTAAATACCCACCATTGGGACTACTGGATTGTATGGTAGTTGTATTTTTTTTTTTTTTTGAGAAATCTCCATACCGTTTTCCATAATGATTGTAGTAATTTACATTCCCAGCATCAGTGTATAAGAGTTCCCTTTTCTCTGCACCCTCACCAGTATCTGCTTTTTTTTTAAAATAACAGCCATTCTATCTAGGGTAAGATAATATCTCATTGTGGTTTTAATTTATATTTCTCTGATACTTAGTGACGTTGAGTATTTTTTTATATACCTGGACATCCACTGTGGTAGCTGGGCATGGGGTATCAGAGCTTGAGTAAGTGAAGAGGACATTGATACAGAAGATGGGGCTCCCTGGTGTGGTAACTCCAAGCCAAGCAGCGTGAAAACAGCATCCCCATGGAGGAGTGGTCTAGCATGGCTGTCAGAGCCCAAGAGAGGTGAGGAAGCCACCCACATGGGGAAGTTGAGAGAGGCTGCCTTGTTAGGGGAGTCAGAGAATGGATTCTGAACTGGACATAAAGGAATCATTGGAATATATTGGGGAAATATGAATGGGGCCTGAGGGTTAGATGGCTCTAACGCATCAATATTCATTTTCTGATTTTGATAGTCGTGTCATAGTTATGTAGGAGAATGGCCTTGTTTTTAGGCAATGCATTCTAATATGTTTTAGGTTTTAGACACCTCAGGTCAGCAATTTAAAATAGTTTAAAAGAAAGGATAATCTTTGTATGTATATTCAAATTTTCTGTACACTTGTCACTGTCAGATTTATTTATCTATAAATGTATCATCTGTCTGTGAGCAGGAGGAAGCATAAGTGGTCTTTTGGGGTCCTGGAAAAATTGTTTTTGGTTTCTTTAATTGGAGACAGAGTCTCGCTCTGTTACCCTGGGTAGAGTGCAGTGGCGTCATCATAGCTCACTGCAACCTCAAACTCCTGGGCTCCAGTGATCCCCCTGCCTCAGCCTCCAGAGTAACTGAGACTACCAGGTGGGGGCCGAAATGCCCGACTAATTTTTCTATTTTTAGTAGAGACAGGTCTTGCTCTTGTTCAGGCTGGTCTAGAACTCCTGAGCTCAAGCAATCCTCCTGCCTCTGCCCGTCCCCCTCCCCCGGGTGCTAGGAATACAGGCATGAACCACTGCCCCGGGCCAAAATTCTTTTTCTTTGTGTGTTGGTTGCACAGATATTCACTTTTTCACAATTCTTTGAGCTACATATTTAGGACATGTGCAACATTCTCGGCATATAATATTATTGAAAGAAAATGGTTATTTATAAAGAAACAGCTATAGCCAAGCAATGTGTAGACTCTGTGTCTGTGGCGGGCTTCCTGCTATTATATTACAAGTCTATAGTAATTAAAACAGCTTGGTAGTGGCCCAAGAACAGGGACATTGACCAGTGGAATGGAACTGAGAACCCAGATATAAAACCATCCTCATATAGCCATCTAATCTTTGACAAAGCAGACAAAAACATACACTGGGGAAAAAAATCCTTATTCAATGAATGCTGCTGGGAAAACTGACAGCCACATTTAGAGGACTGAAACAGGATCCACACCTTTTTCCTCTCACAAAAATCAACTCACGGTGGGTAACAGACTTAAACCTAAGGCATGAAACTATTAGAATTCTAGAAGAAAATGTTGGAAAAACTCTTCTAGACATTGGGCTAGGCAAAGAATTTATAAAGACCCAAAAGGCAATCACAGCAACAACAATAAAGAAATAAATGGGACCTGATCAAATTAAAAAGATTCTGCACAGCCAAAGAAACTGTCACGAGAGCAAACAGACAACCTACAGAATGGGAGAGAATTTTCACATGCTACACATCCAATGAAGGGCTGATAACTAGAGACTATTTAGAACGCAGGAAAATCAGCAAGAAAAAATCAAACAACTTTATCAAAAAGTGGGCAAAGTACATAATCAGAAACTTTTCAAAAGAAGACAGAAGAATGACCAACAAACATAGGAAAAAATGCTAGACATCTATAATCATCAGGGAAATGCAAATCAAAACCACAATGAGATATCACTTATCTCCAGTGAGAATGGCCTTTATCAAAATGTCCCAAAACAACAATTGTTGGCATGGATGTGGAGAGATAGGAACACTTATACACTGCTGGTGGGACTGCAAACTAGTGCAACCTCTGTGGAAAGCAATATAGAGATACCTCAAAGAGATACAAGTAGATCTACCCTTTGATCCAGCAATCCCATTCCTGGGTATCTACCCAAAAGAACAAAAGACATTCTATAACAAAGACATCTGCACTCAAATGTTTATAGCAGCACGATCCACAATTGCAAAGACGTGGAAACAACCCAAGTGCTCATCACTACATGAGTGGATTAATAAAATGTGGTATATGTATACCATGAGGTACTATTCAGCTATAAGAAAATGGTGATATAGCAGCTCTTGTATTTTCCTGGATAGAGCTGGAACCCATTCTACTAAGTGAAGTATTCCAAGAATGGCAAAATAAGCAGCACATGTACTCATCATCAAATTGGTTTCACTGATCAACACCTATGTGCATATATAGGAATAACATTCATCGGGCATTGGGCAGATGGAAGGGGGGAGGAGGGCTTATACATACACATTGAGTGTGATGAACACCATCTGGGGGATGGACACACTTGAAGCTCTGACTCGGAGGGCAGGATGGGGGGAAAGGGTTTATAAGTAAGCTAAAGATTTGTACTCCCATAATATGCTGACTTAAAAAATGATAAAAATAAAGGGATTAGGCTACAGGATCTCTGAGATGCTTTCTGTCACTTATTGTTTATAATTCTCTCATTGTATAAAAAGAGAAAGGACCAGCCAGTAGCCTCATGGCAGGAATGAAGAAAGTAGAGACACCATCACTTAGGGAATAGAGTGAATGATCTAAAGAGAGCCATCAAGGTTATTTTAACCAAAATAAAGGAGTGTGGTTCTTTTTGAATTTAAAGCCACATGAACCAGACATTAAATTATTGCTTCTCTTTGTGCTAAAGAGTTCACTGAGACCTGGGTTCATGAAAGTTCTAAATGTTATAAAATCAAACTTTTCTAACCCCTACTTCAGTTAACTGGTGCTGAAATGTTTATTTTGAAAGTCACTGATTAGGGTAAATCATTGACTACTGCATCATAGTACAGACTCAATAAATGCTGAATTTGCCGGAAGTGCAAATTCATGCTTGGAGAGAAGGATGTGAGATGGAGGATTTATGGGTTCCAAGGTCAGCTTTACCACCTGCAGACACCATGTCCTTGGCCAATCTCTGAGGCCTTGCTTTCTTATCCTTAAAGTGGGATAATTTTACTTTAGGTAAAGGTAATTGAGAGAATCAAAGCTTATATTTTTGGTGTGAAACTTTTCTGTGAATTGTCAGAATCCCTATAAAAATGAAGGCTAAACATTATGTAACTTGGGGTCTTGACAAATACTTTATTTTTCCTTACAAAACAGCTTAGAAATAACTATACTAACCAATTTTAAACAAATATGATGATATCTTTACAGGCCTTACCTTTGTACATGCATTGGCATTAGTCATCTGGTAATGTATATCATTCCAGTGATATACTGATTTCTTTTCCTTTGGATAAATACTCACCAGTGGGACTACTGGATTATATGGTAGTTCTATTTTTTTTTTTGAGAAATCTCCATGCTGTTTTCCATAATGAGTGTAGTAATTTACATTCCCACCAACAATGTGTAAGAGTTGCCCTTTTTCTGCATCTTCAGCAATACCTGTTATTTTTTCTTTTTAATAACAGCCATTGTCTCTAGGGTAAGATAATATCTCATCGTGGTTTTAATTTATATTTCTTTGATAGTTAGTGATGTTGTATATTTTTTTATATACCTGTTGGCTATCAGTATGTCTTCCTTTGAGAAATGTCTATTCATGCCCTTGCCCAGTTTTTTGGTGTGATTATTATTATTTTTTTTTCTTGAGTTGTTTGAATTCCTTGTATATTCTGAATATTAGTACCTTGTCGAGTGAATATTTTGGAAATATTTTTCCCATTCTGCAGATTTTCTCTTTATTCTGTTGATTGTTTCTTGTCTGTGCAGAAGCTTTTTAGTTTAATATAGTCCCATTTGTCTTTTTGTCTTTGTGGACTGTGGCTTTTGTGATCTTAGTCTAAAATCTTTGCCTAGACTAATGTCCTGAAATGTTTCCCCTATTTTTTCTTCTAGTAGTTTTACAGTATTGGGTCTTATGTTTAAGTCTTAAATGCATCTCAAGTTGATTTTTGTATATGGTGATAAGTATGGATAAGGTTTCATTCTTCTGCAGATGGATACCCAATTTCTCCAGCACCATTCACTGAATAGGGTACCCTTTCCCAAGTGTATGTTCCTGGTACCTCTGTTGAAAATTGGTTAGCTGGAAACATGTAGTTTTATTTCTGCATTATCTTTTCTGTTTTATTGGTCTATGTGTCTGTTTTCATACCAATACCATGAGGTTTTGATTACAATAGCCTTGTAGTATATTTTGAAGTCAGGTAGTGTGATGCATCTAGCTTTGTTCTTTTTGTTCAGGATTGCTTTGGCTATTCCATCTCTTTTTTGATTCCATACTAATTTTAGGATAGTTTTTCTATTTCTGTGAAGAGTGTTATTGGTATTTTGATAGGAATTGCTTTGACTTTATAGATTGATTTGGGCAGCATAATCATTTTAATATTTATTCTTTTGCTCTATGAGCTTGGGATGTCTTTCCATTTGTTTGTGTCCTCTTCAACTTCTTTCATCAGTATTTTATAGGTTTTTTTTTTGTAGAGGTCTTTCACTTCCTTGGTTAAATTTATTACTAGGTATTAATACTATTAGGTATTTTATTTTTCCATAGCTGTTGTAATTAAATTGCCTTCTTGATTTATTTCTCAGTTAGTTCATTATGGATAGAAATGCTACTGATTTTTGTATGTTGATTTTGCACCTTGCAACTTTAATGAATTTGTTTATTAGTTCTAACTGTTTTTTTTGTGGAGTCTTTAGTTTTTTTCTATATATAAGCTCATGTGATGTGTAAAGAAGAAGAATTCAACTTCCTCTTTTCTAATTTGGATGTCTTTTATTTATTTTTCTTGCCTGATTCTTCTGGCTAGGACTTTTAGTACTATGTTAAATAGTAGTGGAGAAAGTGGGCATCCTTGTCTTATTCTAGTTTTTAGATTCATTCAATATGATGTTAGCTATGGACTTGTCATATATGGCTTTTATTATACTGAGGCATATTTCTTTTATACCTAGTTTCTTGAGAATTTTTATAATGAAGGGAAATTGAATTTTATCAAATGTCTTTTCTGCATATATTGAGGTGATCATTTTGGTTTTGTTCTTCATTCTGTTGAAGTGCTGTATCATGTTTATTGATTTCTGTATGTTGAATCATACATGAATCTTTGAGTTAAATCCCACTTGATCATTGTATTTTCTTTCTGATGTACTGTTGGATTTGGTTTGCTAATATTTTCTTGAGGATTTTTGTGTTTATGTTCATTAGGGCTATTGGCCTCTACTTTTTTTGTCCTATCTTTGGTTTTGGTATCAGAGTAATAATGTTCTCATAGAATGAGTTAGGGAGAATTCACTCCTCTTCAATTTTTTGGAATAGTGTGAGAACCAGTGTAGTTCTCTGAAAGTTTCATAGAATTCAGCAGTCAATCTAATCTATCTGGTTCTGTAATTTTCTTTTGTGAGAGCCCTTTTATTACTGATTATTTTTAAAAATTTCCATCCCCTTTTCATTTTCCAGTTCTCAAAAGTCTATGGCCCCGTGTTCACTGTGTATTTGGGAATGAATCCTACTGTCATGTTGCATGGGTACAAAGCAGTGAAATAAGCCTTGAGAGATATGAGAGAGGAGTTCTTTGGAAGAGGCAGAGTTTCCCAGTGATAGAAATATTTAATAAAGTATTATATTTGGTAGGTGTTCACGTGACTCTGTTAGCATTGGTGATGGGATTGAGGAGGGTGAATTTCAGAGACTTGAAGAGCTCCTCAGTCAGAACTTGGCTCAACTATGTGACTTCTAATTATCACCTTTTTCTTTCTTGCCTGGGATCTCTCTCCTAGTCTGTTTCCCCTACTGTTAGAAATCATTTTCAGCAATGGAATGAAATAGAAGGTGTCTGGATTTTCTCATTTGTGACTCTGTGGAATTTCAGGATGGGGAAGAGGGACATTGAAGACTGTTTTTGAGAGGAGGCCTGCTGCATTGTGGAGGACCTGAGAAACACCAAGGATGGGTGACTCTCTACTCTGTATCACTGACCTTAACAGTCAGCTGTCTTCTCTAATGATGCTCATGGAAACATTTCAGGGTGGCTAGATCTTTCATTATGGGTCTGGGTTGTCAGCCCTCATATGGAGGAGAGAGATTTGAAGCAGAAATCCAAGGGAGCTTGTATCTGTTCTTTTTGTGTTTGTACACAATGACTTGCATACAGTGTATAAAAGTCTCATTTAATCCTATTCTAGCCCAAAGTTTGTTTTCAAATCATTATATCATGAAGACAGAAGGTTTTGAGTTTCATTTTTACAAATTGTTAAAGAGCAATGTTTTTTTCATAGTGTAAGCATGGATTATCTATTCTAGAACATTTTACCAAGGAATATTTGTCGTGAACATGGTGGGAATGATCTCATCACAACCTTATGGAGCATTAAAAAATGATATGCGCTTTCAATCTATTAGTCTATATTTTTGTGGTCCACCTCACTGACATGTCTGAGGAGTTTTCCAAGGCCTATAGTTCTGATGCCTACATTTCTGATAATAATGATGGTTACCTATGGTTTTAATTGCTTCAACATCTCTTATTGCATCCTTCATCAACTGCCTTCTCCCTCTAAACACAGAGATATTTTAAAACTCTCAGCATGTGGATTTTAATGTTACTAACTACTTACTATATCGGCATATAGTTTAAGAAAATGTGCTAATGCATAATTCTGTAAAATACAGAAGTAGCAGGTTATAAAATGATTTAACTATGTTTCAATTATTATTGATAACACTTTACTCTGTCTAACTGTAAGTTTGTCTAATTCACTTTTATGAATTTTACCTTGAGAAATTCTATCAAGTTCTCACAGTGAAGATTGGAGAAAAATCCCCTCATGTTTCCAGTAGGGAAAGGAGGGAAGTAGCCATTTTGAGCATTACTGTTCTTAATAAGATCTGTTCTCAAGAGAAATTATATAAGCACACATAAAAGTGTGCTGGATTTTGCCAAATGCTTTTTCTGCATCTATGGAGAGAATCATGTGGTCTTTGTTCTTGCTTTTATTTATGTGTTGAATTGCATTTATAGATTTGCAAATGTTGAACCGAATTTGCATCTCTGGGATAAAGCCCACCTGGTCATGATGAATTATTTTTTTTGATGTGCTGTTGGATTCAGTTTGCTAAGGTTTTGTTGAGGATTTTTGCATCTATATTCATGAAGGATGTTGGTCTGTAGATTTCTTTTTCTATTGTGTCCTATCCTGGCTTTGGTATCAAGGTGCTATTGGCTTAGCAGAATGAGTTGGGGAGGATACCATCCTTTTCAATGTTGTGGAATAATTTCCACTGTATAAGTATGAGTTCTTTGTAAGTTTGCTAAAATTCAGGTGGGAACCCATCTGGTCCGGGACTTTTTTTTTTTGTTGGAGGATTTTTAATACTGCTTCAATTTTTATGCTTGGTATTGGTCTATTCAGGAATTCTATTTCTTTGTGACTGAGCCTAGAGAGCTTGTGTGTTTTGAAGAATTTATCCATTTCCTCCATGTTTTTCAGTTTTGGGGCATATAGATTTTTATAGTATTCAAAAATAATGTTTTGTATTTCTGTGATGTCTGTAGTGACCACTCCTTTTTCATTTCTACTTGAGTTTATTAGAATCCTTCCCTTTCCAGTTCTTGTCAATCGAGCAAGAAGGTTGTCAATTTGTTTATCTTTTTGAAAAACCAACTTTTGGTTTTATTAATCTTCTTCATAGTTCTTTTATTCTCAATTAACTTTAGTTCCACTCTGATCTTAGTTATTTCTTTCCTTCTGCTAGGTTTAGGATTGATTTGCTCTTCCTTTTCCAGTTCCTTCAGATGGTTTATTTGTTGATTTGTGAGCTTTCTGTCTTTTGGATATGAGTATTTAATACTATTAGTTTTCCTCTCAGGAATGCTTTTGCTGTATTCCACAGATTTTGATAACTTTTGGCCCCATTATCATGTAGGTTGAAGAATCTTTTGATTTCCACTGGAGCTCCTCCTTGACCCAATAGATATTCAGCAATAAATTTTTTACTTTCATGATTTTGTAAAGTGGTGAGTGTTTCTGCTGGAATCGATCTCTAATTTTATTCCACCATGGTCTAAGAAGACACATGGTATAATTTCTATTTTTTTAAATTTGTTGAGATCTGATTTGTGGCCTAGGATGTCATTGGTTTTAGAAAAAGTTCCATGAGCTGAGGAGAAGAATGTATATTCAGTGTTATTTGGGTGGAATGTTCTGTAGATGTCTGTTAGACTCATTTGTTCTAGATCTCTGTTTAAGTCCACTGTTTTTTTGCTTATTTTCTGCTTGTAGGACATGTCCTGTTCAGTCAGTGGGGTATTGAAATCCCCAGCTACTATAGCATTACTGTTTATCATGTTACTTAGATCAAACAGGCTTTGCTTTACATATCCGGGCACTCTTATGGTGCATAAATATTAAGAATTATTCAGTCTTCTTGTTGGATTTTTCCCTCCACTACTATATAGTGACCATCTTTGTCTTTCTTTAGTTTTGATATTTTAAAGTTTATGTTATCTGATACAAGAATAGCTACCCCAGGTTTCTTTTGGTTTCAATTTGCCTGGAAGATTGTTTTCCAACTCTTCACCTTGAGTCTGAAAGTAGCTTTGTGGGTAAGATGCATTTCCTGGAGACAGCAGGTATGAGTCATGTATTTGTTTTTATCCAGTCAGCCAGCCTATGTCTCTTGAGAGGGGAATTTAAGACATTCATGTTTATTGAAAGAATTGGTATGTGGGGTGGATTTCCGTTCATCGTGTTGGGTAGAACCTTATTTCTTTGTTTTAGCTCTTGAGCCATTATGGTATATGGGTGCTGAGCTTTAGTATTTGGGTGATTTTACCCCAGTGGGTGTCTACTGTGCTGTTTGATATATAACACAGATCTGAGTACTTCCTGTAGGGCAAGTCTGGTCTTCACAAATTCCCTCAGGGTTTGCTTGTCTGAGAAAGTCTTTATTTCTTCCTCATATAAGAAAGTTTTGCAGTATACAAAATTCTAGGCTGACAATTTTTCTTTTTGAGAAGATTGAGAATTGGGCCCCAAATCCCTTCTGGCCTATAAGGTCTCAGTTGAGAATTTTGCAGTTAGTCTCATGGGTTTCCCTTTGTAAGATACCTGATGTTTTCACCTTACAGCTCATAGGAGTTCCTCCTTTGTGTTAACTTTGGCCAGTCTGTTGACTACATGTCCTGGTGATTTCCTCTTTGTGATGAATCTCCCAGGTGTCCACTGAGCTTCCTGTACCTTGTTATCTAATTTTCTAGCTAGAGAAGAGAAGTTTTCCTCAATTATTCCCTCAAATAGGTTTTCCAATCCTTGTGTATTTTCTTCTTCATGCTCAGGGATGCCTACAATTCTTAAGCTGGGTCTCTTTACATAATCACATCTTTCTTGTAGGCTTTGTTCATTCCTCTTATTGCCTCTGTTATTTATCTTTGACCGAATTGTTTAATTCACAGGTGATGTCTTCAAGCTCTAAGATTCTTTCTTCTACATGATCCAGCCTCTTCTTAAAGCTTTCCACTCTGTTTTGTATTTCCTTGTTTTCAATTTGCCTGGAAGATTGTTTTCCAACTCTTCACCTTGAGTCTGAAAGTAGCTTTGTGGGTAAGATGCATTTCCTGGAGACAGCAGATATGAGTCATGTATTTGTTTTTATCCAGTCAGCCAGCCTATGTATTTCATTTTCAGACGTTCTGTTTGATTTTTTAAATTTAATTTCTTTAGTGAATTCTTCTTTCATTTTCTGTATTGGTTTTGTGGTTTTTTTGTGTTGGGTTTCAATTTTCTGTTTTATTGTATTGAGCTTCCTTATAGTCCATATTCAAAACTCTTTATCTATCATTTTGATATTTTCCTTTTCCTTGTTATGTATTGGAAAAGTGTTGTTTCCTTTGGTGGTGTCCTTTCACTCTGACTTTTCATATTTCTGGAGATCTTTTGCTGATTTCTTCTCATGTGGCCTCTCAACCAAGTCCTGGAGGTATTGGGTCTGGCTTGCAGGCCTGTCCCTGGGACCCTGAAGATCAATCCCTGACCACGCCAGGGAGAAGAGTGCTGGTCCCAAGTTGCCTATGAGGTGTTTAAGCAGGTTTGATGATCCTCTTGGTTTGCCTCTGTCATGCGGTCTTCACCTCTTCCCAGCAGTGTGAATTGTGTTGGGTCCCCCAATTTCATCTCTGATATGGTAGGTGGTACTTTTGAGTATGAATAAGCTTCACCCTATCTGCTTGAGTTGGAGGATGCTATGATGAGCTATATATTTCTTCTGCCTGTCATTAGTTGATGTTTGTGTGAAAGAGCCAGCTTCTGAGGTGTTCTTTTGTGCCTGTGGTAGACTATTGTCCCTCATGTGGAGTATGTGGGTACCCCAAGCCTTACGAGGGGCCCTGTAGCTCCCAGGGGGTTTCTTGACCTTCACTACCACTGAGGTAGGGGGGGAGGAGCAAAGTAGTTCATGGCTAGGTTGTAGGAGCCTGAATGGCTTTGCGAAGCCTTAGCAAGGCTCAGAAGTTGTTTTTCCAGCCACTATGGGGAGCTTCTGGTAGGAGAGTGAGACAAGCTTTCCAATTCTAGAGGGCTGTTCATGGGGAGGGGCATAAATGTTGGTATGCTATGGCTCCGAACTGGGATCTTTCCACCCTAATCCAGTAGCACAGTTTTTCTGTGGGAAGGGGTATGTGCTCCCCCAAATGGCCACTCCTTGGACCCCCAGACACCCTGTAAAATTGAGTCAGTAAGTGCTGTAAAGGGTGTGCAAATTGACCTCCCTGTTAGTAGGTGGTGCTTGCTGTAAGGAATAAGGTGCAATATTGTTTTTGGCTCCTTGACTGGCTCTAGTCCCTCAGGAGTAGCAGTTGAGTGCCCCAGGTGGCGGGTGGTGCCGTGGAACTTCCAGGTGAGTGCTCCTTCTCTGCCACAGCAGAGGCAGGTGGGGGAGAGAAGCCAGGTGGAGCTGGGTTGAGTGTGCTTGCCCTCAGGCTCTACAAAAACTGTTGCTGTTTTGGCAGGGGTCAAAGATCTGCTCCCAGCTTCTGGGCAGAGCTGCCAGGAAGGGGCTGAAGTGGCCCCACCTAACCAGAAAGTCTTTTTGTGCCACCAGGGTCAGCTGAGATTCACAATCTGGCAGTCTGGAGTGGGCTTCTTTCCTCCCTCATCTGCTTTGTGGTTTGTTCTTGGTGTCTGCCAGCAGGCAGGAGCCCAAGCCAGCTGAGCTTCCTCATGACTGTGCTGCAGACTGGGAGATTTCCTGTCCAGGATCTCAGCCTGAGCTGACAGTGAGCCATGGGTGAAGGGGTGCCCCATGATCATGCTGTAATTAGGACCCACTCTGCATTCTCCCCCTAGATCTTCCCATGCAGGCTCCCTCACCTCCCAAGATCAATTCACAAATCTCCACTCTGTGCCCCCTAGCAACGCCATCAAGTCCTGGGAATACAGAACCTGGAGTGTGGAGCTGTCCCTGGGTCTAAGAAGATGAATCCCTGGCCATGTCAGGGAGAAACATGCTGGTCCTGAGTCGCCCATGGGGTGCTCGAGCAGGATCAATGTCCCTCCACCTTTGGGCATGTCGTGCTCTGATGAAGTGCCAGGTATGAAGCACCAGGGAAGGCAAGTGAGCAGGGAGCTTATGGACAGTGTATCTCTCAGTCCACTGCAGGACCTCAAAAGGAAAGGCCTCAGCCCCACTCTCTGTGGAAACCTTGATGTGGTGGTTCAATTGTCTCTCTTGGTAGCTATTGACGGAGGGAATGGGAGGAAATAGAGTCTGGATGGCAAGCTAGCCCTCTGGTCATCTCCAAACCTCTCTCTGGAAGGCACTCTGTCCAGAATGTCCAGGCTTGAGTCATGGAGATCACCTGGGATCCACTGGACCCTTGTGGCTCCCACAGTCTGGGAAGGAATTGGAAAATGTCTGTGTGGGAACAAGCAAGACCAAATCTGAGGAGTTTACACCCCTAGGAAGCACAAAGGCATACAGTGGGTAGAGAAGCAATATCCTGCCTTCCATCCTGATTCAGGTTTGTGGGGCAGTTACCACCCCATGGGGGCTGGAAGCCTGGTGCCCTGTCCACGAGAGGTTCCTAGCTCACTGACAGCAGCATCCTCTGGGCTTGTGCGGTCAGAAAGTTTCTCCAGCAGCTAGGGAACACACTCACTGTCAGTGATGGAAAGGAGGGAGAATCAAACCACTCCACCTACCCTCTCCCTGGAATTTAAGTCTCTTGGGAGTTGATCTTTGCCAATACCTTGCTCCTTCTTGTTTTGCTCTGCAACTTTTTCCAATGGAGTCTCCTGAAGGTTCTGGCACCCTTCCTTCAGACCCACACCTAATCTATGTTGTCTGTTTCTTCATTTTTTCACTTTCATCTAAAACTTCTCCTTTTTACTGACATGCTCTGACAGCTAACGTCTCTTGTTAGCCATTTTCTGAACCCCTATATCCCTCTTTGTCTTTCTTTACCTTTGTTGGCTTAACATCAATTTTATCTGATATAAGAATGGCTACACCTGCTCTCTTATGATTTACGTTTATGTGAAATATTTTTTCCCATTCTTTCATGATGAGTCTGTATGCAGCCTTGTGGTTTAGATGTCCTTCCAGCAGACAACAGATAATCGAGTTGTATTTTTTCATCCATTCAGCCAGCCTATGTCTTTTGAAAGGAGCATTCAGTCCATGCATATTGACTGATAGCATTGACATGTGTGATGTTGGTCTGTTCATCTTTTTGGAAAGACACTTATTGCCTTGTTTTACTTCTTGTTCTATTGTTTTATAGGAGATGTGAGTAGGACTAGTGCTGTGAGAGAGGAAAACACAGGCCCCTGGGAGGAAAGGGGTAGGGAGAGAAGCTGCCTGATTCCTGCTCATTCATAAGCCACATCATTCAACAGGAGAAAGGAAGTTTCAGTTGTCTCACAGAAGGAGTGGAGTAAGACAAGGAGAGAAGGCAGGTCACTTTTACAGAGGTAATGGACCACAGGAGTGGGAATTTTCTGTATATCCAGGGGGTCCACAATTAACTGTGGAGTCAGGAAAACCTTGGGAATGTGGCACAATACTCCACAATGAATCCAGAGCACTTTTATCTTTGACCATTCACGATCATATCTTGCATAATTAGTCTCCACAGCTAGTGTCTGTGTCTCTGGTTATGAAGTTGCCTTCATTTTTTCTATGACTTTTGATGCCTGCTTTTCCTCTGGAACTGTATACATTAAGATGTCCAGGACAGAACCCTTCTTTAAAGAGTGTCACATTTTAGTGGGATAGAAAGATAGTTAGAGAGCAGGACTCAAGGTGATCTGTGCTCCAGTGGAAGCATAAATATGATGAGGTAACCTACAAAGGGCAAGCTTCTATTGAACAAATGGGACTGTAGGAGATAAACCTTGCAACCTCATGGTGTGTTGGAGATTGATGAAGAGCGGATATGCCTAGAGCTGAGAGCAGAGTATGTGAAGGATGAAAGGATGATATGGAATATAAATTGGGAACAGAATGTGAAGGGTCAAGTCAAGTCATTTGGACCTTATCCCATAGGACAGACAGGGAGCCATTTAAGTGAGGGAGTAACATGTTTAGACAGGTGTATTTGAAAGTATTCTAAGGAAAAAAATCTTTAGGTGAATATTGTGCCAGAGGTACAAAGGGAAATAGGGTCTATTAGCCTCCTCAGCTTAGCCCTTCTCCCTTCAACCCACTGGACAAGAAGTGTGAGTCTGTTTCTAGAAAAAGTTTGATGGCAACTTGAAATGTCCAAAGAGCAGTTACAATGTGAGAATACTTAATGAAGTGTGTGGCATAGAGCTGTTACTCCATAAAAATTTATTCAATGAAGGGTACCTGGTAAAGAAAGACATTAAGTGAATAATATGTTTGTTATTGCTATCCTTTGGTGTGTCCTGCCTTCCTTCTAACCATCCTATCTTCGAACTATCTATCTCTTCTTTCATTCATCAAATAGTTACTACATACTTTCTGTGACAGTTCATAACCTCATGTTTTAGGAACAAACTCTCTCTCTATTTTTTTTCTTCAGGAAAATGGATTTGTGTGGGAGATGACCTGGTCACATGGAGCTGTTTTTATTCCTGATCTCCATTTACAGAAATTCACCCTGAAATCTCTGGCTGACCCAAAGAATCAACATCACCCCAGTTGCCAATGGCTTTGGCCATACTCTGCCCTCGTACCAGCTTGGCTTCATACCTGTCTGAGGAAGGGCAGACTGTCTGCTGCTGCAACCCTCCCTTACCTGGGCATCATCACTGCATTCCCAGTATTAGGGATGCCTTCTCTGACTTTCATCATATTTCCCCATTTCCTCAAGATCCAGTGAACACTCCAACTCCATTAAGGAGAGTTTCCTGGGTCACTGCACTTCTCTGCACTCTGTTCTTCTCTGCACTCTGTAAAACTGGCATTGACCACCACATATGCTTATACTTAGGTAGTGCTGAGTCATTAATATGATATCACCACACAGCAGAGCAACCTGATTAGTATATATGATAACTCAGACCCATTTCTCCTCTGCATGTTCTAAATAAACAGCATTATCAGCTTCTGGGTCAGATTGCAGACTTTCTATCTTTTGTGCATAATGCAAGTGAGAAATTAAAGAAAATAGAGTCTCAAGGGGTCATTCTGGTCCTCAGAATGATAAACACAGAGGAGGACAAAAGGGGAGAGGGTAGGGAAGCTCTCGTGACTGAGCGTCACCTAGAGTTACTGGAGTTTTGAATTTGAAAGAGAGAAACTGTCCAGGAGCAGCTGCAACCTGTAGGGAAATATTAACAGGATAAGCAACAGGTAGGAAAAGATGCTAAATGTTAGAATTCATGTCCCTGCTTGGGTGTTACTGTAAATACAAAATGAAGAGTTGGAATAGTTTTCTCACTGCATATTTCCAACTTAGAGTCAAGTATGAATCTATGCTTTCATATTGCTACCACATGTTCTTAGTGTTATTCTTCTCTCCTCAAACAAGAACAAAAATCCCTGGAAAGCCTCACTAGATTCTATTATTTTTCTACTTTCCACTACATTGTTTACACTTAATAAAAATGTGATGGCAATTTGATGCTATGGCTCTAAAATCCTTAGCCTCTTGCCATCTCTAAAGCACAGACAATTGAACATCTTATACATAACAAAATCTAGTCATTATTTTCCCTTCCTTTTGTTTTGAAGATATGAAATGAGACATAATGTCACCCATTAACCTTTTCCAAGCTCATTTCCTAGAATACTTGGCATGCATTTGTAAGTTGACACATGTGTATAGTTGCACATATATATCTATACATATGGATGTACATAGGAATATATTCACATGTAACATATGTTGTATACACACAAGACGCAACTATATCTATGCTGTCTACAACAAATCCATATAAAGACATATAATTTAAAAGTAAAGGAATAAAGATATATCATGCTATTAATAACACTAACCAAAATAAAAGATGGAATGACTATATTATTTTCAGAAAAAGCTATCTTCAGAGCAAGGAAAATTGGTTAGAGATTGAGGAATGTTACATAATAATGAAAATTTCAATGTTCCAAGAAGACATAACATCCTTAAAGTGAATGCACCTGATAGTAGAATGTCAGATACATGAGTCAAAAAGTGTTAGAACTATAAGGAGAAATAAATGACTCCACTATTACAGCTGCAAAATCCAACACTCCTCTATCAGAAGTGGATAGGTCCAGCAGGCCAAAAGTCTGTACATAATGACATAGTTGAACTGAACAGTATCATCAATCAGCTGGATCTAGTTGACATTTATGGAGTACTTGACCAATGAAAGGAGTATACACATTCTTCTGAAGCTTACATGGAACATTCATCAAGATGGATTACATGCTGGGCCATAAATTGCACCTTAAAAATTTAGAAAAGACCATGTGATTTATATGATGTCTGATGCTAGCACATAATGAAATTAAGTTAGAAATCAATAACAAATAGCTAGAGTATTTCAAAATATTTAGACAGTAAGGAATACATTTTTTAAATAACACAGGGGTCAAAGAAGAAATCTTAAGAGAAGTTACAAAACATTTTGACTAAATTAAATGAAAATAGAACTTTCAACTTCAACATGTGCTGACAGAACTGTACAAGTCATCAAAGCAGAAAATCAATAAAGAAACACTGCACTTAAACTCTAGAATAAATGGACCTTAAAGACATTTACAGAATATTCTATTGAAATATCACTGAATATACATTCCTCTCATCAGCACATGTGACGTTTTCCAAGATTGATCCTATCATAGGCCAACAATATGTCTTAGTAAATTAAAAAACATTGAAATAATACTATATATCTTCTTGGACCACAGTGGAAAAAAAGAAGAAATCAATTCCAAGAGAAACATTCAACTCTACACAAAGTCAAGGAAATTATAAAACCTCCTGCAGAATTATTTTTGGGTCCATGATAAAATTAAGATAGAAATCCTCAACCTGAACAACAAAAATGACACAAGCTATCAAAATCTATGGAATTAAGCAATAGCAGTACTAAGGGGGAAATTCATACTCTTAAATGCCTATACCAAAAAGATAGAAAGTTCACAAATTAACAACCTAAAGTCACATCTCAAGGAACTAGAAAAGGAATAGCAGGCCAGGCGCGGTGGCTCACGCCTGTAATCCTCCTCTGGGAGGCCGAGGTGGGTGGATCGCTCAAGGTCAGGAGTTTGAGACCAGCCTGAGCAAAAGCGAGACCCCATCTCTACTAAAAATAGAAAGAAATTATCTGGCCAACTAAAATATATATAGAAAAAATTAGCCGGGCAT
The DNA here is from genome assembly GCA_028533085.1 of Varecia variegata. Classification (NCBI taxonomy): domain Eukaryota; kingdom Metazoa; phylum Chordata; class Mammalia; order Primates; family Lemuridae; genus Varecia; species Varecia variegata. The sequence continues at coordinate 36,297,102 of CM052446.1, read as the reverse complement.
GGTGGCGCGTGCCTGTAGTCCCAGCTACCCAGGAGGCTGAGGCAGTAGGATCGCTTAAGCCCAGGCATTTGAGGTTGCTGTGAGCTAGGCTGATGCCACGGCACTCACTCTAGCCTGGGCAACAAAGTGAGACTCTGTCTAAAAAAAAAAAAAAAAAAAAAAGAAGAAAAGGAAGAGCAAAGCAGACCAAAGCCAGTAGAAGAAAAGAAATAACAAAGCTCAGAGCAGAACTAAATGAAATGGAAACCAAAAAGACAACGCAAAGGTTCTTTGAAAAGATAAATGAAATCAATAGACATCTACCTACAGTAACCAGGAATAGAGAGAAAGGACCCAAATAAGCTCAATCAGAACTGAAAAAGGAGATATTACAACTGATACCACAGAAATACAAAATATCATCTGGGAATACTATGAAAATCTCTATGCCCACAAACTGGAAAATGTAGAGGAAATGGATAAATTCCTAGAAACACACAACCTTCCTAAACTTAAATCAGGAAGACATAGAAATCCTGAACAGACCAATAAAGAGTAGTGAGTTTGAAGCAGTAATAAAATAATCTCTCAACAACAACAACAAAAAGCCCCAGGCCAGATGGAATCACAGCCAAATTCTACCAGACATAGAAAGAACTGGTATCTGTCTTACAGAAATTATTCCATAACATTGAGAAGGAGAGAATCCTCCCTAACCCATTCTATTAATGTGAAGCCAGTATCACCTTGATACCAAAGGCAGGAAAGGACACAAGGAAAAAACAAAAAAAGCCCTAGACCAATATGCTTTATAAACATAGATGCAAAAATCCTCAATAAAATACTACTAAACATTCAACAAGATCAAAAACATAATTTACCATGATCAAATGGGCTTCATTCAAGAGATGCAAGGATGGCTCAACATATGCAAATCAATAAATGTGATTCAATCACATAAACAGAAGCAAAAACAAAGACCACATGATTATCTCAATAGATATAGAAAAAGCATATGATGAAATCCAGCACCCTTTCATGACAAAATTCCTCAACAAAATTGATATAGAAGGAACATACCTCAAAATGATATAGCCATATATGGAAAACCCACAGGCAACAATATACTAAATTGGGAAAAGTTGAAATCATTCCCTGATGAACTGGAACAAGACTGGAACAAGACTTATTCAACATAGTAGTGGAAGTCCTAGCCAGAGCAATCAGGCAAGAGGAATAATGGAAGAATATCAAAATCAGGAAACAGAAGGTCAAATTATTGCTTTTCTCTGATGATATGATCTTGTCATCATATTTGAAAACCCAAAGACTCTACCAAAAGAGTCCTAGCATAGATAAATAAATTGAGCAAAGTCACAGGTTACAAACACAATGTACATAAATCAGTAGCATTTTCTTATACTAAAAATAGGTAAACTGAGCGTCACATCAAAGATTCAATACCACTCACAATCACTACAAAGAAAATAAAATACTTAAGAATATACTTACCTCAGTAGGTGATTGCTCTCTACAAGGAGAAGTATGGAACCATAACTCTAACTTTGTGTCATTGATGATACAAACAAATGGAAAAACATCTCATGTTCATGGATGGGTACAATCAACATGTCCCTGCTACCCAAAGTGATTTGCAGATTCAACACAATATCCCTCAAAATACCAACATCATATTTCATGGGTCCAGAAAAAATAATTTTGTGCTTCATTTGGATCCAAAAAGAGCTCAAATATACAAAGCAATATTAAGCAAAAAAATAAACCTGGAAGCATCACATTACTAACATTTTCTTCTTATTTGTTTACAATTCAAAATATTAAGAGCCTACAAATGTCTTTGGCTACATGGATTACCTTTATAATACTTGAGTCATGGCTATAGGTGTGCCCATAGCCCAAATAGTGCTAATTTTGTCCATTGGGTAGGTTTTTGCCCCTCCCCTCCTTCCCTCTCCTTCTGCTTTATTTCCACTGATTTTCACTTCCCTCTGTGCACATCTGTGCTCATCACTTAGTTTCAGTTTAATAATGAGTACATGTGTTTGGTTTTCTAGTTTTGAGATAATTTGCTTAGGACAATGGTCTCCTGTTCCATCTTACCTGACTTTAAATTATACTATAAGGCTATAGTAACCAAAACAGCATGGTACTAGTGTAAATGTGGAGACATAAAACAGTGGAAAGGAATAGACAACCCAGATATAAAACCATCTACCTACAACCAACTGATCTTAGAAAAAGTAGACAACAATAGACATGGGGGAAGGGAAACCGCATTTAATAAATGCTTGTGGGAAAACTAGATAGCCATATGCAGAAGAGTGAAACAGGACCCCTATCATTTTCTTATACAAACATTAATTAGAGATGGATAAAAGATTTAAATGAAGGAATGGAACCATAAAAATTCTAGAATAAAATGTAGAAAAAACTCTTCTGGAAATTGTTCTAGGCAAAGTATTTATGACTAAGATCCCAAAAGCAAGTGTAACACCAATAAAAATGAACAAATGGGACTTAATTAAATTAAAAATTTTCTGTATAACAGTGGAAATAATCAACAGGGTAAAGAGACAACCTATACAATGGTAGAAAATATTCACAAACTATATATCCTATAAAGGGCTAATACCCAAAATCTACAAGGAACTCAAAGATATCAGCAAGGAAAAAACAAATAATACCATTGAAAAGTGAGAAAAATGACATGAACAGAAGTTTTCTGAAAGGAGATAGACAAATGGCCAACAAACAAATGAAGAAATGCTCAACATCACTAATCATCAGAGACATACAAATTAAAACCACAATGAGATATCACCTTTCCCCTGTCAGAATTGCCATTACTGAAATGTCAAAAAACAGTAGATGCTGGCATGGATACAGAGAGAAAGGAATGCTTATACTCTGTTGTTGAGACTGCAAATAAGTAAAACCTCTATGTAAAACATATGGAGATTCCTCAAAGAAATAAATACAGACTTATCATTCGACCCAGAAATCCCACTACTTGGTATCTACATATAGGAAAAGAAGTCATTTTATCAAAAGGACACTGATAGTGGAGTGTTTATTGCAGTACAATTCATAATCACAAAGATGTGAAACCAACCTAAGTTCCCATCAGTTTATGAGTGCATTCACAATATGTCTTTTATATACATCATGGAGTACTGCTTAATTTCACACAAGAAAAAATAGGTAATTTGAATAGGCTTTATCTATTAAATTAATTCAATCAATAATTAATAACCTCCAAAATAGAATGCACCAGGCCTGTAGAGGTTCACTAATGAATTACACTAAACATTTAAGGGAGAAATTATACCAGTTCTCCGCAATATCCTCCAGAAGGTAGTAGCGGAAGGAATTCTTCCTAACTGATCCTATCAGGCCAGCATTATCCTATTACCAAAACCAGAGAAGGACATTATTAAAAAAAGAACTACTAGGGACCAATATATCTAATGAAAACAGATGCAAAACTCCTCAACAAAGCATTATCAAATTGTATTCAGCAGTATATAAAAGGAACTATGATATATACCAGTACCAAGTGGGATTTAATTTAGGTATGCGGGACTGGTTCAATATTTGAATATTCACTATTGTATTCCATTACTTCAACTTGCTAAAGAAGAGAATGTCACTTGACGATATTAGTCGATGTGGCAATGTATTTCACAAAATTCAACACACTTTCATGATAAAAACTCTCAGCAAGCCAGAATTAAAGGGGAATTCTCTCAATTTGTTCCAGAGCATCTACAACAACCTTATAGCTAACATCATCATTAATGGTAAGAAATTGAAACTTTCTGCCTAATCACAGGAACAAGGCAAGATGCTTCCTCTTACCACTTTGTTTGACAATACACTGGAAATCCTAACTAAGGCAATGACAAGAAAAGGGAATAAAAGCTATATTGATTGAAAAGGAAGAAACAGAACTGTCATTTGCAGTTCACAGAATTGTCTATGTAGAAAATCCCAAAGAATAAAAGAACTCCCAGAAACACCAAAAAGGAAATATAAAACAAAACAGGAGTGAGAAAAAATCTCCTGGAATTTATAAGCAATTAGAGTAAAGTTTCAGGATATAAGCCTAAGGTATAGCAGTGAATTAAATTCCTAGTGAATTACATACTAGCCATGAACAATTGAAATTTGAAATTAAAAACATAATATCACTTATATTAGTGCAAAAATTATGAAATGCTTAGGTATCAGTGTGAGCAAATATGTACAAGATAATATGAAGAAAACTACAAAACTCTAATGAAAGAAACCAAAGACCTAAACAGATGAAGAGATATTCCATGTTCATAAATGAAGACTCAATATTGTCACCAGTCTTCTCAATATGATCTATGGATAAAATGCAAACCCAGCTAAAATCCAAACAAGTTCTTTTTTATTGTTTAGTTAACAATCTGATTGTATAGATTATATAGAGAGGCCAAAAATCCAGAATAGCCAATGTTAAAGAAGAAGAACAAAGTTGGGAGACTGACCCTGCCTTAGCCGACTTAAAGACTTACTATACAGCTAGAGTAATCAAGACAGTGTAGTATTGCTAAAACATTAGTTAAACAGAATAATAGAATAGAATGTAAAGCCTGAAATATTTACTACACAATATTAGAAATATAGTTAACAGAATACATATAGTTAACAGATCCACACAATATAGTTAACTGATTTTTGACTAAGAAGCAAAGACAATTCAATGGAGAAATGATAGTCTTCTCAACAAATGTTGCTGGAACTATTGGACTTCCTTGCACAACAATGAATCTAGATGTACACCTTACATTATTCACAGTTGTTAACTCAAAATAGTTCAAAGACTTAAATGTAAAATGCAAAACTATAAATTTTCAATAGATGAATGGATAAAGTTTGATGCATTGTTTTTCTGTACAATGGAATATTATTTAATGTTAAAAAGAAATGAACTGTCAAGACAAGGAGGAACCATGCATATTAGTGGATGAAAGGAACCAATCTGAAAAGACTATGTACTGTGTGATTCCAACTATTAATATATGACATTCTGGAAAAGGCAGGACAAAGGCAACAATAGATGATCATTCATTGCCAAGGGCTTTTATGGGAGAGAGGGATATATAGGGAGATCACAGAGGATTTTTAGGGTAGTGAAACTATCCTGTATGATATTGGAATGATGGGTACATGTCATTTATACATTAGTCAAAACCATAGAATATACAACACAAATAGTGAAGCCTATATAAACTATAAAGTTTGGTTGATGATTATTTGTAACTGTTGGATCATTGATTGTAACTAATAAACCACACTGATTAGGATAGCTAATGTGGGAGAGGATATGGTTGTGTGTGGGGAGAGAGTATGTGGGACCTGTGTACTTCTTACTTAGTTTTTCTGGAAACCTGAAACTCCTCTAAAAAATAAATTCTACAATTTAAAAAACCCTCTCTAATCCACAACTCTAGCAAAGCAAAGGCTTGCTTTACTCTTTGACTGTGGTGGGCTTAATACTGATGATGTCCTGATGAACTGTGCTAAGATGGGAATTCTGTGGGATGGGATGCGAGATGTGACTGAGCTGGAAGTTGGACCATGGAGATTCTATTAATAATATGATGTCTTGTGCTGATGCCTTGGTGACACTTTATCTTGCTAAGTTGCCAATTGCTCATTCCTAAATAACGAAGCCAAGCTTAGAACTGTTTTTCTGAGAGATCCCTTTAAATTGTCTATGACTCTTTCATTCTGTAAAAAGAAAGGTCCATGCAGGAGCCTCAGCCCAGCAGAAGGGAGGAAGAGCAGAGCAGGGACACCTATGTCTCAGGGAATGAAAGGATTGCTCTCCAGAGAGCAACTGAGCTTATTTTATCTAAATAAGCTGGTGTGGTTCTTTTAGACCAATATGAGTCAGGTAGAAAATTCCTTCTTCTCTTTGCTCTGATAAAGTGTTCGTCACATATGTACGCACTGAGGTTTTAAAGGTTGTAAAACCAAACTCTTTTGACCTCCAGTTTAGTCAATCAGTGCTGTAATATTTAACTAAATTAATGTTCAAGTTGAAAGTCACTGACGAGGCTCAATAATGAAATATTGAATCTGAGTACACAATATGTAAATTTTGGTGAACCCGGTTGAACTGAATGTTTTGCTTGCGGGTAGGGTGCAATTGTTGGGTTATTGATTCTGGACTCAGCATTTCCACCTGCAGTCTGTGTGTTCTTGGCCAAAGTACTGAATCTCTAAGGCCCAGAGTTCCCTTCCCCAAGATGAGAATAAAAAGTACTTGAGAGAATCAAAAGGTATATGGTGTGTGTGAAATTTCTCTGTAAATTGTCAGAATCCCTGTAAACATGACTGATAAAACATTGTGCAACTGGGTCTTGACATAACTTAATTTTTCTTAATAAAACAGGTGGAAATAACTGCACTAGTTAATTTAGAAAGAATATGATTATATCTTTACAGAACATGCCTTTGCAGAAGCACTATCATTAGTGATCTGTAACTTTCATTATTCTGATTGTACTGAGATCCTCATGGCCACTGAATGTCAGTCAGCTTCCATTCAGGTCTGCACATGGTGGTGCTTCTGTGCTGTGAGGCTGTTTAGTGATTTGTCTGCCTCTCATACTCTATTGCATCTACAACTGTTATTTGGTGTACATTATTTCATTCTATTATTTCTGATAGTGACAGACCAAAAACCTCAGAAGCAGCTGTGTCTGGAGGGGACTGCGAGGTGGAGAAGCCATAGTTTCTCAAACCCTCCCCACTAAATCTCTGAGTTTGGCTCCTCCACCAGTTGTTCTGAGCAACGTTCACCTCTGCAGTGATGGAAAGGGGGGAACCCTGTTTTTTATTTTATATGCTTGGGCAGCAATCCAGTACAATTAAACCAGAAGGTCCAGGGTGGGTCAAGGAAAGAAGAAGGCGAAAGAACATTTTATTTTTATCTCTCTCAGTGGGCCAAAGTCCACTCAGAAGACAACATCAGCAGATCTAGGTGATTCACTACTTTATATGTCAAAGAGCACACACAGAATTACCAGGGAGCATTATAAAAGCCTTGGAGTGCAAGCTCATAGTTGTCTTGGTAAGAAGAGAAGGCTGCAATGGACCCAGCTGTGGTTCTGGTGCTCTGTGTCTCCAGTTTGCTTCTCCTCTTCCTCTGGAGACAGAGCTCTGGGAGAGGGAAGCTCCCTCCTGGCCCCACTCCTCTCCCAATTATTGGAAATATTCTACAGCTTGATATTAAAAACAGGAAGAAAACTTTCAGCAATGTAAGTATGCTTTATGTTCCTTCAGTGGCCTGCAAAATTGTAAGTTATTGGACTTCCATTTTTTAAATAAAATATATTCTGCCGATTTAGATCTCTCACTTCCTTAGTTAAATGTATTTCTCAATAGTTAATTTTCTTTGATGCCATTGTGAATGTATTGCATCTTTGATTTAATTCTTGGCTTGACTATTAGTGGCATATAAAAGCTTATGATTGTTGTGCATTGAATTGCATTCTGAGACTTGAATTCATTTATCAATTCATTTATCAATTCCAGGAGTCTCTTGGTTGAATCATTGGGATTTTCTATGTATAATATCATCTTGTCAGCAAAAAGCGATAGTTTGAGCTCTTCTGCCCCCATTTGGATGCCCTTGATTTCTTTCTCCTGTCTGATTGTTCTGACTAGGACTCGCAGCAATATGTTGGATAGAGGTGGCGATAGAGGTCAACCTTGTCTTGTTCCAGTTCTAAGGGGGAATGCTTTCAATTTTTCCCTGTTCAATATGACATTGGCTGTGAGTTTGTTGTATATGGTTTTAACAAATTTGAGGAATGTCTCATCTATGCCTATTTTCATAAGAGTTCTTATAAAAGGGTGATGAATTTTGTCAAATACTTTTTCTGTGTGTATTGAGAGGATCATATGGTCTTTGTTTTTGCTTTTATTTATATGGTGAATTACATTTATAGATTTGCATATGTTGACCCATCCTTGCATCTCTGGGATGAGGCCCATCTGGTTATCATGAATTATTTTTTATTTATTTATTTTTTTTTGAGACAGAGCCTTCGCTCTGCCTGGACTAGAGTGCTGTGGCATTAGCCTAGCTCACAACAACCTCAAACTCCTAGGCTCAAGCAATCCTCCTGCTTCAGCCTCCCGAGTAGCTGGGACTACAGGCATGCACCACCATGCCTGGCTAATTTTTTTTTAATATATTTTTACTTGGTCAGATAATTTCTTTCTATTTTTAGTAGAGACGGGGTCTCGCTCTTGCTTACGCTGGTCTCAAACTCCTGAGCTCAAACGATCTGCCCGCCTCGGCCTCCCAGAGTGCTAGGATTACAGGCATGAGCCACCGCGCCCGGTCATGAATTATTTTTTTGATGTGCAGTTGACTTCATTGTGCTAAGGTTTTATTGAGAATTTTTGCATCTATATTCATAAGGGATAGTGGTCTGTGGTTTTCTTTTTTTGTTGTGTCCTTTCCTGGCTTTGGTATCAAAGTGATATCGGCTTCATAGAAGGAGTTGTGGAGGATTCCATCCTTTTTAATGTTGTATAATAAATTCTGCAGTATAGGTACCAGTTCTTCTTTGTAGTTTTGAAACCAAAGAGTTTGTACCCTCATACTATTTTGAAATAAAAAAAATCACTGGTTAGAAAATATCTCAAGTCCTTTCAAAGAACAAAATGATTCATGAAACTAGTTCTAGAAAATATTTAAAATACTTCTGGTGAGAGAAAAAAATGGCAGATTAGTGGTCACTTCTTGGCTTTCTGTTCCCAGAGAAGTAGGTGAAGAATTCGTATGGCTACCCATAAGTGGATCACTCCCCTCCAAGAACAGCATTGAAACTGCAGAGAAACAGCACGGACACACAATGCCGGGTGGGAAAAAAGGTGAATAGGAGATATGGTGGCAAAGACTGCAGAGTGTCAGATACACAATAGGGAATAGAGTGTGGGACGGCCATGCCTACCTGGCCAGCCAGTGCAGTGTGATCTGACCAACAGAAGGATGATCGGCTTCTCCACTGACCTACACACCCACTCAGATAGGGACATGCCTGAAGTCAGTGCAAAGTCCTGGCATGGGAGGACAGGCTCTGTGGAGAGGAGACAATAGTGAGAAACATTTTGAACTCCTGGTGCTCTGTGCTGGGACCACACTGGGTCGAGCAGGGACTGGTCTGAGTGGTTACTTCCCACTACCGGGTAAGGGAGTTTGGAGATAGGCACTTCACCCTGGTGGTCAGCAGGAGCAGAACAAAGGAGGTGAACGCTGAAAAGGGGGTTCTGCCCCTGAAAGCCATTGATGATTAGGTTGGCTCAGGGTGGGAAAGAAAGAGCAGGACCCTCAGCTAGGCAGATGTGAGACTGTGGGACTGTGATGCAAATGAGACAGCTGGCAGCCTGTTGATTCAGCCTGCTGGACTAGCATGTGCCAACTCCTGAGTGGTCACACCCAGCACTAGCTGTCCAAGGGTGGGCATCTGCTATTTTTTTTGGTGCACAACTCAGAGATGCTATGGAATGCTCCAGTTTCAGGCAGCACCCCTCCCCCTTAATGGGAACTTTCGTGCCAGTGTGGTGGTCTCCGCACTTGAAGGTGGGGAGAAGTGAGAAAAGCTGCCTTCTCTGTATAGCTGGCATGAATCCCCAGGATTTTGGTGCTAAAAAACAGCATACAACCTGTTGATTTGGATAGCGGGATGACGTCAGCAGGTGAATCTTGAGTGCTTCTCCTCAGTGCTAGTTCTCCTGGGGTAGGGGACCACCATCTGTGGGATCCCCAGCCCGCAGACGCTGGGGATGATGGTGGTACCCAGCAACACTCCTTCAGTAGCCCAGTGACTTTCCTTTGGAGATGGAGAGAAGTGAGAAAAGCTGCTTTCTCTGTGGGAGTGGTGTGAATCTGTGGTGCTTTGGTGCTGAACAATAGTTGGTGGCCTGTTATTTGGCCCGCTGGACTACCTTCAGTCACCTAATAAGATCATAATTCCAGGGCTTGCTCTCCATGTCCGGGCAGCTGCCAGGATTGAGGTTTGTGCACAGGGAAGGAAAAACCTGGCCAGAGACCTTAGCAATTGCACCAATTGACCCCTCCCATCAGGAGCAGCCTTCCAAGTGTGGAGAAAGAGCCCTGAGTAACATATTAGTGGCTCCCGCTACTGGCAGATCAAGCAACCATAGAAACCCACACACCAAGTCTTGCAGGCACCATCTGTGAGCTATCCTTTTTTTTTAAATTTCAGGATATTATGGGGGTACAATCATTTGGTTACATGTTGTGACTATGCCACACCCAAGCCATGATTTGAATCGTGCCTTTTCCCCCTACAACGCTCACTGCGTGCATTAGTTGTGAGTTTACCCACCCCCTAACCCCCAACCCCCAATGAATATTACTACCATGTGAGCACCTTAGTGTTGATCAGTTAGTGCCAATTTTATGGCGAGTACATATGGTGCTTATTCTTCCATTCTTGTGATACCTCACTTCAGAGGATGAGCTCAAGCTCTATCCAGGGAAATATAAAAGGTGCTAGATCACCATTGTTTTTTGTAATTGAGTAGTATTCCATTGTATACATATACCATATTTTATTAATCCACTCATGGATTGATGGGCACCAGGGTTGTTTCCACATCCTTGCAATAGTGAAGTCATAAACATTTGAGTGCAGATGTCTTAATTATAGAATGTCTTTTGTTCCTTTGGGTAGATGCCTAATAGTGCTATTGCTGGAACAAATGGTATTTCTATTTTTAGCTCATTGAGGTATCTCCAGATTTTTTCCACAGATGTCATAGTAATTTGCAGTCCCACTTGCCCTTATCCCCACCTCAAGGGGGAACAGAGTCCAAGTATCCCTTGTGAGTGGCAAGACCCTTCCCAAAGATTGGGGCATTCATATACCCCATCCAGGAGAGCAGACCCTAACACAGAAACATTGATCACTGTCTCCTCCACACAAACTACAATCAATGACAGAGAGTGTAATTCCATAGCTTAACATAGTGCCTTGAATCTCAAGCTATTAGAGGGCAGTAGAGTCATACACACAAGTGTGACACACCAGCTCAGAGCTTAAGCTGTGGGACCAAACTCACTAGTCTCCATTGGCAAGAGGTGAATACAACAGGTCAGGTGTAATGCAAATTCCTCAAATACATCTAAAGCAATACAGGACCAGTGCACCTCTCCCCAGCACTGTCAGGGATCAACCCTTGGGGACTTGGAGATAGGGCCATAAAGCAGTCCTAGCACCATCAGTTCTCGACCAAGTAGCCTGATGAGAAAGAATCAGTGAAAGAATGCAGGAAACATTAAAGATCAGAGAGAAATGTTACAAGTAGCCTGATGAGAAAGAATCAGTGAAAGAATGCAGGAAACATTAAAGATCAGAGAGAAATTTTACTCCCAAGAGAAATCATTAGATCCTCAACACTGGATATCAACTTAAATGAAATGATTAAAATGACAAGAGAAGTATTCTGAATATGGATTGTAAGAAAACTCAATGGAATTGAGGAGAAAATAGAAGCTCAACACAATGAAGCCACAAGAACAACACAGGAAATGAATAAAAAATCCTCTAAAGAAATTGAAATATCATGAAAGAACCAAACAGAAATACTGGAAATGAAAGAGGCTTTCAAGGAACTACAAAACACAGTGGAAAGCCTTAAGGATAGGATGGATCACACAGAGGAACTAATTTCAGAGCTTGAAGATAATGCCTATGTGCTAAACAAATCAGATGAAGAAAAAGAACACAGAAGCAAGAGACAAGAACAGAACATACAATAAATGTGGGATTATGTAAAGAAACCAAATATAAAAATTATAGGCATCAATTCCAGGAGTCTCTTGGTTGAATCTTTGGGGTTTTCCAGATACAACATCATATCATCAGCAAAGAGTGAGAGTTTGATCTCTTTTTTCCCTAATTGGACTCCCTTGATTCTGCTCTCTTGCCTGATAGCTCTCGCAAGGACTTCCAATATTATGTTGAAAAGTAATGGGGACAGTGGCAGCCTTGTCTGTTTCCGGTTCTAAGTGGGAATGCTTTCAATTTTTCCCCATTCAGTATGATGTTGGCTGTGGGTTTGTCATATATGGCTCGTATCATTTTTAGGTAGGTCCCGTCTATGCCTATTTTGTTGAGCGTTCTTATCATGAAAGGATGTTGAATTTTGTCAAATGCTTTTTCTGCATCTATTGAGAGGATCATATGGTCTTTATTTTTGCTTCTATTTATGTGGTGAATTACATTTATAGATTTGCATATGTTAAATCATCCTTGCATCTCTGGGATGAAGCCCACTTGGTCGTGATGGATTATTGTTTTGATAAGCACTTGGATTCAATTTGCTAAGATTTTATTGAGAATTTTTGCATCTATATTAATAAGAGATATTGGTCTGTAGTTTTCTTTTTTTGTTGCATCCTTTCCTGGTTTTGGTATCAATGTTATATTGGCTTGGTAAAATGTGTTGGGGAGAATTCCATCCTTCTCTATATTGGAGAATAGTTTATGTAAGATGGGCACCAGTTCTTCTTTGTAGGTGTGGTAAAATGCAGGTGTGAACCCATCTGGACCAGGGCTTTTCTTTTTGGGAAGGTTTTTTGTTGCTGTTTCGATTTCATTTCTTGATGTTGGTCTATTCAGGAATTCTATTTCTTCCTGGTTGAGTCTGGGAAGGCATCCTGGAGAGAGAAGAAGAAAATATACAAGGGCTGGATAAGCTATTTCTTGGAATACTGAGTTACTCTAAAGGGCATTATGTCATTCCTTTTTATGGCTGAGTACCACTCCACGGTGTGTATGTATGTGTGTGTGTGTGTGTGCCTTTTTGAAATTATGACTTCTTTTCCTTTGAGTAGATAACCACTCATGGGATTGTTGGATCAATTGGTAGATCAACTTTTAGTTCTTTGATGAATCTTGATACTGTTTTCCATAGAGATTTTACTAGTATACAGTCCCACCAACAGTGTATAATCATTCCTTTTTCAGTGCATCAATCCCATCATCTATTGTTTTTAGACTTTTCTATAAGGGCCATTCTGACAGGGGTAATATGAAATCTCACCAGGTTTTTAATTTGCATTTCTGTGGTGATTAGTGATGTTGAGAATTTTTTCATGTGTTTCTTGACCATTTCTCTATCTTCTTTTGAGAAAACTCTGTTTATGTCTTTTGGTCACTCTTTAATGGGGTTATTAGTTTTTTCTTACTGACTTGTTTAAATTCATTGTAGATTCTGGATGTTAGTCCTTTGTTGGGCGTATAGTTTGCAAATATTTTTTCTCATTCTGTAGATTGTCTGTTTAGTCTCTTGATTATTTTTCTTGCTGTGCAGAAACTTTTTAATTTAATTGCCCCATTTATTAATTTGTTATTATTGCTGTGTTTGCCATCAGGGTCTTACTCATAAATTTTTTGCTTAAGCCAATGTCTAGAAGAGTTTTTCCTAATTTTCCTTCTAGAAATTTTATGGTTTTAGGTCTTACATTTAAGTCTTTAATCCATGTTGTATTAAGTTTTTTATGTTATAAGAGAGGGAGGGATCCTGCTCCATTCTTCTGTATGTGGCTATCTAATTTTCCCAGCACTGTTTATTGAATAGGACATCGTTTTTCCAGCATATGTTTTAGACTGCTTTGTGACAATTCAGTTGGTCATAGCTATATGGTTTTACATCTGAGGTCATTACCGTGCTCCATTAGATTATATCTCTACATTTACACCAGTGCCATGATGTTCAGGTTATTACAGCGTTGTAATATAATTTGAAGTCAGGTAAGGTGATGTCTCCAGATTTGTTCTTTTTCATAAGTTTGCTTTGGCTATTTGCACTCTTTTTTGGTTTCACATGAAGATTAGGATTAATTTATCTGGATCTGTGAAAAGTGACATTGGTATTTTGATGGGATTGGCAATGTGAGAATCAATTGTAATCTGTGTACCAATTGCCTGGGCCATTGCAGGGCACACGAGTTCATTGATAAGTGGCCACTATGACTATCATGATCATATTTATGAATGAAATTCAGATGTATTTGAATCTGTGTGGCAGAATAAAAACATTAATAATACAGTGATAATATCAGTCTGAATAATACACAAAATACGGACCAAATAATGACTTCTTTTGCTGTTATTTGCATCTTGCTTCCATTTCCCAGTACTCAAAAGTCTATGGCCCTGTGTTCACTGTGTACTTTGGCATGAAGCCCATGGTGGTGTTACATGGATATGAAGCAGTGAAGGAAGCCCTGATTGATCATGGAGAGGAGTTTTCTGGAAGAGGCATTCTCCCAGTTAATGAAAGAACTAATAAAGGACATGGTATGTGTACATGTGCCTGAGTCAGCAGTGGTAAAGGGGGTAGGGAGGATGGAAACATAGCTTGGTTGGGCAGAGCTTGGGCCACTCACATGACTATGGAGTGTCACCTCCCTCCTCCTTGCCTGGAATTTCCCTCCTACTTTCTGTTTCCCGTTCTGGTAGGAATCATTTCCAGCAACGGAAATAGATGGAAGGAGATTCGGCGATTCACCCTCATGACCCTGCGGAATTTCGGGATGGGGAAGAGGAGCATTGAGGAACGTGTCCAAGAGGAGGCCCGCTGCCTTGTGGAGGAGTTGAGAAAAACCAAGGGTGGGTGACTCTCTGCTCTGTATCACTGACCTCTACAGACTGCTGTCATCTCTAATGACATCCCTGGACACATTCAGGGGTGCCCAGATCTTTCATTATGAGTCTTGATTGTCAGCCCTATAGTGGAGGAGGGAGGTTTGAAACGAAGAGCCCAGGGAGCTTGAGTGCATCTGGGCTGTGTGTACAGGCATGACTGTGTATACAGTGTGTACATAAAAGGTCATTTTATCTGATTTTTCCCCTTAACTTGTGTCTTTGTTTTCAAATCAGAAATCATGAGTATAGGTTTCGAGTTCATTTTCAGAAAGTGCTAAAGAGCAATGCTTTTTCCATAGCATAAATGTAAGTTACCTAATTCAGAACATTTCACCAGAGAATAAATAGCAAATGGTCATGGTGGGAGTGACCCCATCACACACTTACAGAGCACCTACCACGTGACCTGTGCTTTCATTTAATTGTACTATGTTTGCATGGTCAGCCTCACTGACATGTCTGGGTGTTTCTGCCAGGCCTTGCTACAGTTCTGGCCAGTGAGGATGCTATGTATGGTTTTACTTGCTTAGGTATATCTCAGTGCAATTCTTATGAGTTATTATTTCTCTATAAACACAGCACTATTCAAAAAATACCATCATTACTTATTTCTTATTTACTATTACTTACTGTATTGATTTCTCTTTTTTGAGCAAATATATTTTTGTAGTATAATTCTGAAAAACACACAAATAACAACTTATAAATTATTTGTTTAACTAGATTTTAACTATTATCAATAACTCTTTACCTTTTCTTTCCTAAGAGTACTTTGGCTTTGTTTTCAGTTTTTCTTATCTCTTTTCCCTCTGTTTATTGGATTTAGTTTAGATTTTTATGGTAATTATTTTCCTCCCATTTCCAATTCTACTAACCTATCAAGTTCAGGTTACAATGAATCTGATTTTCAGCTCGGATTATAAATTACCCTTTTAAAAATTCTCTCTTTCAAATGAAATGAAAGGAAAGATTGAAAATCAGATTTTATCTGTGCCAATGCACACACATACAGACAGAGGCACGCACACACAGACACAATCCCAAGGCTTTGCAAATTACCTTCCTCCTCTTTGGCTGAAATACAACTTTTTCTGAAAGCTTAGAAACCTGTAATGTTTAAAGGAGCCTGGCATACAAGCAGCTAACTCAACAGGTTTCCTATTGTTCAATGCCCTACCATTTATTTGGAACACTTTTGATTGAGGTCATTCTTATTTAGGGTCTTCAGATGTGTGTTTGGGAGATTTTACATATAACATTTACTGATCACTTAATTAGAACATTTTCATGTTAGAGACACCCTACCAAAAAGAAAAGGACAGCCTTTCTTACAATTTAATTTCATTACCTGTAATATGACAGATTTGGCTTAAGTTATGGTCAAATTTTAAAATTTATTAAAACATATTTCTTTTGATGGCTATAGAGAGCATTATCCCAGAATCCACAGAGTGGCTTTGCTCAAATGAATTAAATTTGGAGGATGATTGGAAATTATGGAGGCCTACTTACTAGGGAAGGAAGTTTTTAAAAAATCATTGAAATGAGAAATGAAAAGACTTCACTTATCAATGCTTTGTTGGCTTGCCTAACTTGCATTTATATTTGAAATAAAAATTACTCATTTTACTTTATTAGATAAACAAATACATCTTACATTTAGTGTTCATTTGTATTAGTTTTTCATCTCCTGTAACATGGCTATATTGTACTTTTCACATTTGTTCTTTACAGTGCAGGAATTCACCCACAGTCTGTCTCTCTTTAGTTCCTTTTTACTGTTTCAACACAGGATTCTTTCAGCTATTCGTTATGTATAAATACTTTGCACATCCAAATTATTCACTCCTTTTCTGTCTCTGTGCTTTAGTGTTCACAGCCTTTGAAGACAGATGTGATTCTGCTCTACAATCTTGGATCATTTGCTTTTAAAAATGTTTTCTCTTTCCTTCCAAAATGATATACACTTTGGTTTAAAAGGGTATAAGTAAAGGCAATGGATGTGAATTGCCACATGTGAAATTCCATTAATTAACCAGTGAGGTTGTAATGTTCAAATCAGGTTTAAGGTAAAAGTGAAGTGTATTGATTTCACGTGTGCTGAATTTAATGTTTGATGTTAGGGAAATTTGTTGGTCAGATATTGCTTAAAATGTCAAAATTACCTTTACCTGTTTACAAAGGCAAATTATTTTATATTTTAATGGTATTTAAAAATTGTTTTGAATTCATTAGCTTCATCCTGTGATCCCACATTTATCCTGGGTTGTGCTCCCTGCAATGTGATCTGCTCCATCATTTTCCAGAATCGTTTTGATTACAAAGATAAGATTTTTCTTACCTTGATGGAGAGGTTCAATAAAAACTTCCAAATACAAAGCTCCCCATGGATCCAGGTGAGTCTGGGATTTCTTTTTCCTGAGAAACCACTTATGCTCTTTTCTCTGACAAATCTAAAATTCTACATGTACCAAGCTGTCAGGTGCATGATTGAATACTGCTGTCCTTCCCAGAGATTTATGACGTGACCATCTGGGATAGATGGTGGAGCCCTTTATTTTACACACAGAAAGTGAATGTCCAAATGTAGGGCTGGATTTCGAGCCCATGAGCTCACTGACCAGTGGCTTTTCCACTCACCCCCAAAGCCCTACTTCTATAAGGTACTAGGGTGACAGTCCAAAATATGCCTATATAATTTGATGCACATCCAGGCCCTTTTTGAAGACTTCCATTCCCCACATGACTTTTCCTCAACAATTAGAGACCTCTTCATCCTATTACTTGGCAAAGGTATCCTAACTTAAGAAGAGAATATCTCCTGCAAGAACTGCAACTATTTGGGACCATAGAAACTGTCAGGAAACACTGCCTAATGCAGGGGTATTTGATGCCTCAGATGGGAACCTAGCTGACAAGGTAACTGTGTTAAGAATGACAAAATGAATGTGCTTATGGTGTATGAACCAGAAACAAGCTTCACAATATTACTCTGTGCTGAACTGGCATGATGTACACTCTGCCTAAAGAATAATTGTTTGGTCTTAGAGAAGTTATTGAATTAGTCTGATGTACTATTGGCTTTCAAGATACTTTTGAGAACCACCCCCCTTCTAAAGTGCTGATTCCATTTCTGAGGCTGCTTTAAAGAAAGAAAAACAGCAAGGACCGGTTTTCTTTTCTTTTTTTTTTTTTTTGGTAGTTAATAATATACTTTGGTTTTTTTTATTTTTATTTTTTTTATTTCAGCTTATTATGGGGGGTACAAAAGTTCTGGTTAGATATATTGCCCATGTCCCTCCCATTCCCCCGAGTCTGAGCTTCAAGCGTGTCCATTCCCCAGACAGTGCACATCGCACTCTTCTTGTAGGTATACACCCATCCCCTCCCCCACCCCATCCCCCCAAGTCAGAACTTCAAGCATGCCCATTCCCCAGACAGTGCGCATTGCACTCATCATGTAGGTATACACCCATCCGCTCCCCACCCCCAACCTCTGTCCAATACACAACTGGTGTTATTCCCAAATGTGCACTTACGTGATGATCAGGGAAACCAGTTTTCTGGTGAGTACATGTGGTGATTATTTTTCCATTCTTGGGATGCTTCACTTAATAGAATGGGTTCCAACTCCATCCAGGAGAACCAAAGAGGTGTCGTATCACCGTTATTTCTTATAGCTGAGTAATGCTCCATGGTATACAAATGCCACATTTTACTAATCCATTCATGAATTGATGGACATTTGGGTTGTTTCCACATCTTAGCAATTGTGAATTGTGCTGCTATAAACATTCGGGTGCAGGTGTCTTTATTGTAGAATGACTTATGTTCTGGTCTCAATCCAGTTGCCCAAACTCCCTTAACCTCTGCTGTCATCTACGAAATGTGAATGCTAATAATCCATGCCATGTTTACTTACAAAGTTGTAGGGAAGAATTGGTGTGAAAATTGAGAGAACTGATGGAAAAGTGTTTTATGCAATAAAAATGATGTATGAGTCTAGGAAATGATTAACATTTTTGATTCTCAGGTCAGACTTTTTCCTTCGAATCTTTTTGTAAGCATAGATGATTACTATATATGCACAATAAAAATATCTTTGTCAATATGGACACCATGTTTTACACATAGTTATACCTATAATTTCTTAGCATGGCTTGGTATATGGTATATATGTTTTTGTTACATGTTTTTTATTAAATAAATTGTTGTTCTCTATTTTAGCTCTACAATCATTTCCCTGTTCTCATTGATTATTTCCCTGGAATTCATAACAAATTACATGAAAACATTGCTCTTATAAAAAGCTATATTTTGGAGAAAATAAAAGAACACCAAGAATCGCTGGATGCTAATAATCCTCGGGACTTTATTGATTGTTTCCTGATCAAAATGGAGCAGGTAAAATGGTAGCAACAGTTCAGTTATTTGATTGTTTGTCCATTGTGTGGTTCATTGAGTAGTTCTTTAATGTACTTGGGTTTAAATGGTCAGGCCTCAATTCTTGGCAAGCATATAAAATAAATACTGTATTTATGAATCTGCACTAAGCATCATAGAAAATGTACAATTAAATTATCTCATAGGTAGAATGCATTGACTTCTTTAAATAAAAATAATCTACCTGAAGAGAATAGAATGTATTTCTCATATGAAATGGAAATAATTGCAAAGTAGTTAGAAAATATAAAATATTATGCCATTAGATGAAGATGGGCAGCATCATTGCATACAGTGTATGGAAGAATGGACAAGAATGGCTCAACCTAGGTGGACTTCCTCCATGTCCTGCAGATTGAAATAGACCTGAAAATATTTGCAGTGAGTTATAGGAGCTGGGATTTTAGATGGATTGAATGCTTTATGTAAAGGTATAGAAGTGTGTGGTGGGAAAAGTAGGTAGATGGAAGAGGGAAGGTTTAAGTGAGTGTAGCCTAAAATGAATTTGCACAGATAAGGACTTGAAGTCTGCTGTCTATCAGGTAACTTTTTAACATGAATCCTGCATTACTGCATTATTTATTAAGAGGCTATTTTTTCTCTATTGAATTGTCTTGGCATCCTTGTCAAAAACCAACAGACTACAAATGTGAGGGTTTATTCGTGGGCTCTCAATTCTACTCCATTGATATATATATATATATATATATATAAAATATATATATGTCTGTCATATATATAATATATATATATGTCTGTCCTTATGCCAGTTGTGTAGTATCTTGAAGTCTTAATAGCTGTAGCTTTTCATTAAGTTTTCATATGACAAAGTATGAGTTCTCCAAGTTTGTTGTTCTTTTCCCAGACTATTTAGGCTATTCTGAATCCCTTGCATCTCTGTATGAGTTTTAGCATAAGTTGGTCAATCTTCAAAAAAGACAGTGTGTATTTTGACAGGATCACATTAAATCTGTAGAGTAATTCCGGAAGTGGTGACATTTTAAAATTGAAGCAAAATTCATGTAACATGTAATTAGTCTATATAAAGTGTACACTTTAGTGGCATTTATTGTATTCACAATGTTGTGCAACCACCAGCTGTCTCTAGTTTCAAAACCTTTTCCTCATCCCAGAAAGCATACCAAATTCATTCATGATCACTCTCCATTCCCCACCCCTTAATGTAGTAACCTTTAATCTGCTTTCGGCCTCTATGGATTTGTCTATAACGAATATAGCATACAAAAAGGACCCAGAGTGTGTGTGACCATTTGTTTCTGGCTTATTTAGCTTAACATAGTGATTTGGAGGCTGAGCTACATTGTAGAATGTATCATTATGATTTTCTTTTTTGTGGCTGAATAATTTTCCATTTTCCATGCACTCATACAACAATTTAAGCTTCATCAGTTTATGGGCATTTGTGTTATTTATATTATAAATAATGGTGCTATGAACATTTGAATACATGTTTCTTCGTGGATATTTTTCATTTTTCTTAAGTATAGTCGTAGGATTGGAATTTCTGAGTCACATGGCAATTTTGGGGTTATCTTTTTAAAAAACAATTAAACCTTTCTGCAGTGAATGCAACATTTTACATTCTTACCAGTGATTGGCAAGGGTTCCTATCTGTACATAATTGTTACTACTTGTAATTCTGTAATTTTTGTGTCACTTAAAGTGATTTTGACTTGCTTGTCCTTCATGACCAAAGATATTGAGCATCTTTTCACATGCTGTTTCTCATTTGCATATCTTCTTTGCACAAATGTTATTCAAGTCCTTTCCTCATTTTTTAAATTCAGTGTCATGTCCTCTTGTTGTTGAGCTGTAAGAATTGTTTATATAATCTTGACATTAAACTCATTAAAGTGTTTAACTAACTCATATAAAATAAATGATATGAGAATACTTCCTCCCATTTGGTAGGCTGTTAGTTTACATTTCGATTATGTCCCTTGATGTGCAAATATTTTAATTTTGATGAAGTCCAGTGTATCTATTTTTTCTTTTGGTCATTTAGTATCAAATCATGAACACATTGGCAAAACTGAAGGCATTAAGATTTACCCTGATATTTTATTCTAGGACTTTCGTTTTAGTTTCTATCCTTGAATTTTCATTCACTTTCAGAATTATTTTGAGTATGGCGTAAGGGATGGGGCCAACTTCTTTCCTTTGCATGTGCATATCCAGATGTCCCGACCCTGTTGAAGAAACTCTTTCTTTTGTCCGGGTGCGGTGGCTCAAGCCTGTAATCCTAGCACCCTGGGAGGCCGAGGTGGGTGGATAGCTCGAGGTCAGGAGTTCGAGACCAATCTGAGCAAGAGCGAGACTCCGTCTCTACTAAAAATAGAAAGAAATTATCTGGCCAACTAAAAAATATATATATAGAAAAAATTAGCCGGACATGGTGGCTCATGCCTGTAGTCCCAGCTACTCGGGAGGCTGAGGCAGTAGGATCACTTAAGCCCAGGTGTTTGAGGTTGCTGTGAGCTAGGCTGATGCCACAGCACTCACTCTAGCCCGGGCAACAGAGCGAGACTCTGTCTCAAAAAAAAAAAAAAAAAAAAAACAAACCCTTTCTTTACATTAAATGGTCTTGCCATGCTTGGTAGAAATGAATTGGTGATACATATTAAGGTCTATATCTAGATGTCAATTCAACTTGTATGATTGTTCTTGATGTCTCTCCTCATGCCAATATCATAGTATTTTGATTATTATAGCTTTGATTTGAAGTTTTGAAGTTGGGAAATCGAGTCCTCCCACCATGGTTACATATGAATTGGGGATTGGCTATGCCATTTTTGCCAAAAAGGCCATTGTGATTTTGATAGGGAGTATATTGAATATTTACATCATTTTGGAAAGCAATTGCCATCTTAATAATATGATGTCTTCAAATTCTTGAAGGTGGGGTGGTTTTCCATTTATTTAGGTATTCTCTATTATTGTTATTATTGTGAGCAACAGTTGTCAGTTTTCATCGTATGAGTCTTTCCTAAGGTTCCCCTAAAGTTCTTAGGGCTTTTCTCCTTTTGGATGCTATTGTAAATTTATTTATTTATTTATTTTTTTGAGACAGAGTCTCGCTTTGTTGCCTGGGCTAGAGTGAGTGCTATGGCGTCAGCCTAGCTCACAGCAACCTCAAACTCCTGGGCTTAAGCAATCCTTCTACCTCAGCCTCCTGGGTAGCTGGAACTACAGACATGCGCCACCATGCCCGGCTAATTTTTTCTATATATTTTAGTTGGCCAGATAATTTCTTTCTATTTTTAGTAGAGACGGGGTCTCGCTCTTGCTCAGGCTGGTCTCGAACTCCTGACCTTGAGCGATCCACCCGCCTCGGCCTCCCAGAGTGCTAGGATTACAGGCGTGAGCCACCACACCCGGCCGCTATTGTAAATTTAACTATTTCTTTGATTTAATTTCAGACTGTTCATCATTGGCATATAGAGACACATCTAGATTTTGCATTGATCTTGTACCCTGAAATATTGCGGAAATCATTTATTGGCTCTAGTTATGTTCTTTGTGGGTTTTATGGACTTTTCTTCACATAGTATCATGTTATCTTCAAATAGAATTAGTCTTACTTCCTCCTTTTCTATCTAAATGACTTTTCTTTTTCTTGACTAATTGCTCTGTCTAGGATCTTAGTATTATATTGAATAGAAGTGGTGAAAGTTGACATACTTGGGGTTATTTTTTCTGGATAATGAGTAGAGGCTTGAAAAACTTGAGGGAGAAGCCTGGAAGCCTAGATTGCCATGGCTGGAGTGTTAAAGGCAGTTCTAGTGTAGGCTCAGTAGTAGACAAAGAGTTTGTACAGAAAGCCTAAATCGTCTTAGAGATTATTTCAGTGGTATTGTTCAGAATATTGATAGAAAAAGGAATATTGAGGGCCATTCTGATGAGGTGACAGATGGAAATGAGGAACAAGTTATGGAAAACTGGAATAAATGTTTTCCTCGTTACAAAGTTGCAAAGAAGTTTGCAGAATTGTGTTCATGCCCTAGGGTTTTATGCAATGTGGATTTTTTTGAGCAATTAGATAGGATATCTGGCAGAAGGGAAACCTAAGCAGCAAGCATTCAGGGTGTTGCACGGCCTCTTTTGGCCACTTACAGAATGAGAGAAGAGAGATGTTTTCAACCTGGAATTTATTGATAAGAAGGGAAACAGTAGTAAAATTTGGGAAATTTCCAGCCTGGCCAAGTAAAGAATGAAAAGGCACCTTTAGTTGAGCAAACCAAGGGAGTGACCAAGCAATCATTTGCTAAAAAAGACTAGTATATACAGAAAGGGGGCAGGTGCTGTTCATCAAGACAGTAAGAGGATGACCCCAACGCCATTTCAGAGATCTTCAAGCCAAGGAGGGACCTGTTGGGCAACATTTCCAGAGAAGTGCCAGAGGGACTTCAGCAGTTTTTGTTCTTCACAATGTGGGGACTCTGCTCCCTGCGTATGGGACTAGCATTCAAGTCAGTTCTCAAGAGTAGATTTGTTAGAAAAGCAAATTTGGTCCCCTCTTGCTCACTAGCTCTAGCCCTCTCTTACCCTTCTGCCTTGTGCCATGGGATGACACACCATGAAGAGCAAAACCAAAAGGCAGTTCCATGTTCTTGGACTTTCCAGCCTCTGGAAGCATGAGAAATAAACAACTGTTTTAAATAAAGCACTCAGTCTGTTGAATTCTTGTATACAACACAAAATGGATGAAGAATGGACACCAATACACTTTTGATTATAATTTTTGGAGAAAGAAATATGCTGCTTGGCTCACCTAGAGGCAAATATTCTCCATAACGAAATTTATAGGCATGCCAGGGACGGGGAGTAGGAAATGAAATTTCAGTTAACTGATCTACAGTTTCTACCCTGCCATATAATAGTTTTGTCTAGTAATAAATGCTTTAGGTTATGTGTTGTGTAACCTTATAACAATGTGAGGTATTTGAAATTCACTCTAATTAAATATTCTGGTAAATAATTGATCAGAAAATTTTATCAAATGTTTCTTAGGAAAAGCACAACTCACAGTCTGAGTTCACTATGGAAAACTTGATGAGCACAGTATCTGATTTATTTGTTGCTGGGACAGAGACAACAAGCACCACTTTGAGATATGGACTTCTGCTCCTGCTGAAGCACCCAGAGGTCACAGGTATGAGCACAGATGATGAGCATAGTGAATTGGAGAAAAGATGTTGGGTAAATGGTGCTAGGGTCGTCCGTATTTTGCATACTCCAGAAAGAGGAAAACTCTAGAAAAAGATACTTGTATTTGCCATCTTTGCAGACTATTCTCTCCAAGCGTTCAGCAGAGTGAATGAAATCAAAACTTTTACTCCAAGTACAGGGTCATGGAATTTTTGGAACACCAGGATAAAAGAGAAAAGCATAAAATCTTTCAGAGAATTCTAGTAGGTCATGTATAAAGGAATCGGTTCAGAAATTATCAGAATTCTTAATATTATTTTGTGTACTAAAAGAAAAGTGTATGTTCAATTATGCATGGGACTGCCACAAACTCTATACTCTATTTTCTCTATCTCCGATACTGGAGGCTGAGCTCCATCTAAATATTAATATTTGAAAGTAATTCAGAGGACGTCGTGAGCTCCAGCTGTCAGGGCACCTCCTGTAGGACAAGGAGCGTGTCAGGGAGGCTGCTGTGCACCAGCACTTCAGAATGGGCTTGGTGGATAAGGCATGTTGAGGGGAGACTCCAAGAACAAGGGAGAAGTGATCGATAGTCTGTGGTTTCCCAATAATTATTAGTTGGAGTGTGAAATATCCACCTGAGCATTTGAAAGGAATTCTAACTTGAGTTATAGAAATTATGAATTGAAGTATAAAAAATTTTTATGCCCAAGAAAGTACTAAAAATATAATATAATCATAGTTGTCTTAGCAGGGAAGAATATTTATGTAGTCAGAATGATGTAAACAATGAATAGTGATATAAGCAGAGATTGTGGTCTAAATATATTCTGTTAAATAGAGCGAGAGGAATTGTGTGTGTGTGTGTGTGTGTGTGTGTCTATATATGGTGTGGACATGGAGATTAAAATTCTCATCTCCTATACCAGGAAATCTTTAAATATTATTTAAGAATAGTTATGGAAGAAATAGAAACATTATTTAGAAATATTACATCAATTTAGAAGAAGCTGCTAGAATGCTCAAAGTGGCCACATGTGAGAAGTGGGATGATAATGACAGTACTATTCTAAATTCCATATGCATGCACACACTCAGACACACAGAAAAAACACATACACATAAAAGTGTCATATTGAGTGGAAAAAGCCAGACCCCAAGGACTATATACTCTATGCTCCCATTTTGTGACATGCTAGGAAAACCAAACTGTAGTGACAGGATGCAGATCAGTGGTTGCTTGAAGCCAGGAAGTTTAGGGGGGCCCCAAAGGAAATGTTTTGAGATGATGAAAATATTCCATATCTTGACTATGGTAGTAGTTACAAGACTGTCTTCAGTTTGTTAAAACTCATCAAAGTATACACTTAAAATGGGCAACTTTTTGTATGTAAGTTAGACTTCAATAAATCTCATTTTAAAACTCAAAAAAAAACCAACCGCATGCACATATATAGATCCATTCCAATGTATTTTTAAACCCCATACATTATTTTGTCATTAATGTAATATTTGTTTTACATTTTTCATTTTGCAAGGATTGCAATTTCTTGACTTATTTATGTCGTGGTTATTTTTTGCAATATTTTATCTTTATTAGACATAAAATAAATGTGGAGCAACATAGTTATATGTTTGTTATTTGTTAAAGTTGTCCTGGATGCTAATGTATAGGTATGTACTAATGCATTGTGATGCCTAGTTTGCAGGAGAGTGGTATGTATATATATATTATGGCAATTCTCAGTATAAGTCTAGGTGTACATATGGGCATATAACTCATGCACATAACGTTGTTGAGACATCTTGCTCATGCTTCATGTAATCTTAAATTGCTATAACCAATGTGCCATTTTTCTCTTTTTCCATCACTTCTTACTTGTGTCTTATCAGCTAAACTCCAGGAAGAGATTGACCGTGTGATTGGCAGACATCGGAGCCCCTGCATGCAGGACAGGAGCCACATGCCCTACATGGATGCTGTGGTGCATGAGATCCAGAGATACATTGACCTGGTCCCCAATAGTCTGCCCCATGCAGTGACCCGTGACATTAAATTCAGAAACTACCTGATCCCCAAGGTAAACTGTTGGTCCTACACTGTACCTCAGTCCTCTTGAAATCCCCAAATTCATAGTCTGGTTCCAATCCTCTACCAACACAAGATGAGAAGTGCAAAATTCGTACATGTGACAGCTTGATGGATTTTGTGCTCTTTTGTTTGCAGTTATAAAGCTTTCTAAAATGTCTTGGCTCCTGGCAGTGTGTGTCTTCCAAGCTAGTTCTGCCTCTTTAATATTGTTTTGGCTACTCTTAAGTGTTTATACTCTCAAATAGATGTTAAAAGTATCACTTTGTCATTTCCCCAAAACACTCTTTGGGAGTTTTAACAGGGTCATATTAAATCTATAGTTCAATTTGGAAAGAATTAACATCTTGATGCCTTACATCTTTCAATTTATGTACATGGTTATGCTTCCAATCTATTTGGACTTTCTTCTATTTTTCTCAGTAATGTGTTTTCAGTGCTGTGGTTTGCAAATCTTTGGGCAGATTTTTCCTAAAGAATTAGTACTTAGTTGCTGCCATAAACTTTTAAAATGCCCTCTTCATTTCTTTATACCTGCTATCTGGAAATACCATTGGTTTTATCATTCTGATGCCCTCATATGTAGTAACCTTGCTAAGTTGATTAGTAATTTGTTGGTAGAGTCATTTGGAATTTCTATGTACATTATCCTTCTGTTTAGGTTATTATTTGTTTTATTTTTATTTTCCAATTCTTATGTCCTTAATTTCTCTTTATTGCATTATTGAACTGGTCAGGATTACAGGATAGTGTTGAATAGAATTGGTGATAGTGGACATCCCTGTTTCATTTCTGATCTGTGGGAAGGGATGGAGGTTTAGTACTTCATCATTGAGAAGGCCGCTTTTAGTAGATTTGGGTATATATTCTTTATGACATTAGGAAATTTTGCTCCCTTCTCTTATTTTTGTATAATTTTTGTCATGAATGTGTGGATAATTTTATCAAATTGTTCTCAGCGTCTCCTGGTATGATTATATATTGGCCTCACTTTCCTCACTAAATATGCATAAGTCCATACACATAGCTGGATTTGATCTCCTCCATATTACACAGGGACTTTTGTGTTTTTATTCTTAAGGTCTTTTGGTCTCTAATTTTTTCCTCACAATTTTTTTGTCAGAGTTTTGATATCAAGATTATGGTGGTGTATGAAAGTAGGTGAGAAAAGTTCCCTAATGTGGGTCTGTTTTTATGACCTTCTCCTCCCCCTACTTTTCTTCTTCTGACCATTTAGAGATATCTTTGAAATGTCTAACACCTTCTGGATAAATTCCAGATATTACATATGAAAAAACACAGAATTTGGGACGATGTTTATCTTCTTCCAGAAAGGGAGCACTCTCCTCCCATGGCAGTCATAACGCTGCAACATCTCCTGCCCTGACTCTGAGGTGGACATGGTGTGAATACAGTCGATAGTTAACTATAGCTGTGAGCGTACCTCTCTGATGTTTTTCCATCTCTGGATCTTGAGACGAATTTTTTTCCTTAGCAGCTATGCAATGCCTTTTTCACATGGTTTCCGTATTCATCCAGATGTTCTATTTGCTATGCTGCAGGCGACCCTATTCCACCTGACCTAGGACATATTATTGTTAAAATTACAAATTATACATATATAAATATTGTATTTTCATAGGGCAAAAATAAATGACATTGGTAAGGTTGCAAATACTTACGTCATTTCTTTGGGGAGACAGAACTGGTAACTTTACCAAAGGGTTATGGGGCTCTCCCTAAAGTCACTGATTGGGTACAAGGATTAGCATTTCAGCTCATTCTGTTTTCACCAAGGACATAGCTAAGAAGGAATTTGCTTCTCACTATTCAGGTCTGAGGATAATAGTAGCGAAACTTGGTCTCCTGTAGCTATCTACATGGGAAATAGACTGAGGAATCAGACAGGGATATCCACTTCCCCACCCCCATCCACTGCATCAGCCTGGGGACCTGCCTCTGGGAGCACTGCATCTGCTGAGATCTCCCATTCGCCAGGCTGTGGGGCAGCTCTTGCTGTGCCTGGTGAGTTTTGAATGGAGAGAGTCCAGAGCCCAAGGAATGACTCATTCATTCCCTTCTCTGTGGGACAGTCTGGTATAGAAATATGCAGCTCTGTCTGGCTAATTCCATCGCCTACAAGTGAGATAAATGGGCTTTTTTGCCACAGGCTGGAGCCACTAATCCAGGTGGAGATAATGGTCTAAGACAGGAGTTGGCCAACGTTTTCTGTAATGGCCACGTAGTAAATATTTTAGACATTTCAGGCCATAGGTTTTCTGCTGCACTACTGAGCTCTGCCAGTGTGGCATGGAAGTGAATTGTGAAGTGTGAAGAATGAGGAAGGATATGTGACAATTTTTATGGAGAATGAAATTTAAATTGCATATATTTTTCATAGGTCAAAAATGTTATTCTTTGGAATTTGTAAAAACATTCTTACTGATGGGCTATGCCAAAATAGGAGGTAGGTTGAATTCGTGCATGGTCTTGCAAGTACCATGTTTGTGCCCAGTAGAAGACAATTCTGTTCAGTAGAAATTTATGCAATGATGTGAAGCAGATTGTGCTTTTCTGCCCCATAGCTGAAGAATATTTGCCACCAAATGGCTCAGAGATTTACCTTTATCTTTTTATAGATGTTTTATTGTCTTAGCACTTCCATTTAGATAAAGGCATATTTCAAGTTAATTTTCATTTATGATGTGGAGTAGTAACGGTCATGTTTCAATTTTTTCCTTATGAATTTCCAGGTGTTTGAGTATCATTTGTTGAAAGCATATCTGCTTTTATATCTTTAAGAAACATTTTCACATATTACTTGTTTCAACAGAGAAATAATTTTAAAAATTAAATTATAGGCATTTAATTTACAAATTTAGGGATGGATTTTCCCCATATTTGTACTTAAAAAATTTGATCTAAATAAAATTAAAACACATGCAGACATATATGTATATATATATATATATATATGATAGTGTGTATATATCTACTTTTATATCTTTCTCTCCATTTCTCTATATATTAGCACTTTCCCATGTAGGCCCCAAGAGTAAAGATTTTCTCCTAACTTAATAAAAATAGCATTCACATTCAGGAGTTACTGATACAATAAGATGATCTAATATACAGCCTATGTGTAAATTTTTCTAATTTCACTAGAATTATTTTAGCTTTTATTCTCTTGCCGTTTACCATCCAGTCAAGGAACAAGCATATAATTTGCTTATCATGCTCTTTAGTCTCTTGTGATCAAGGACACAGTTCCTTTCCTTCATTTGTTTCCTTCAGTATGTTGACCTTTTTATGGAGTCCAAGCTAGTAGCCATTTAAAATGTTCCTTAGGTTGTTTTGTGTGATTGTTTTCTAAAGATTAGATTCCAGTTATGATTTTGGCAAGAATAAGGCATAGGTGCTTTGAGTATCCCACAGAATCACATTGGTGAGGTGGGGGCACATACGTCACTGGTGCCATTATTGGTTATGCTCATTTCCTCAGCAATAAGGTGGTATCTGCCAGATCTGTGCATTGCAGAGGTTTTTCTCTTTATGTATAATTAATAAATATCCATGGCAAGGTACTTTAAGACTTTATGTAAATCCTGCTTCCCAAATCACACACCCAACAATTTCAGCTTTAACTGATGATCCTGACCTGAATAGTCACAAAGTGAACATTTTTCTAATTTCATCATCCCTTCTGTGGTTGTAAGTTAGGATTAGTCTCTAATGAATCTCTCCCCCATGATTTTATATCAAGACAAAAAACCTGCTTGGTAAAGATAAACACTCAATCATTTTATTCTTGTTACTATACTTCTTGTTATCTTGTTGGCTGATGCCATTTTAAACTTTACTAGATCATATGATCTAGTTTAAAAGAGTCCTGTGAACAGGTACCAGGTACTCTGGATATGTTAAGTGCCAACAGAGATTTCAGTTTTACACCATAGTCTTTATATAGGGTGTGTGAAAACTGAAGTGATGAAATAGAGCAGCCTGTGAGGATAGACCCTGGCTTCCAACCTTGATGATAAGGAGAACAGATTCAGAAGGGCTATCACCCCAGGGACCAAGTGCTCAGGATTTCAATCGTGATTGGAGAGCACTGCAGCAAGATCATCACCACTGGTCTTAAACTCATCCTTGCTGATTCCTGGGTCTGTGTGTCTGGAAATGTTCCTGCTCTTCTTTGGACCTGTGTTTCTTCATCTGTAGATCAAAAGATTTATCTAGGTTATTACTATTGTTTCTTACAGCTTTGTGACTCCTTCATAACTTGGTTACCTATGTCTATTGCTTCCAGGGCACAGCCATATTAACATCACTGACATCTGTGCTGCACGATGACAAAGAATTCCCCAACCCAGAGAAGTTTGACCCTGGTCATTTTCTGGATGAAAGTGGCAACTTTAAAAAAAGCAACTTCTTCATGCCTTTCTCAACAGGTAATAGAAATTTATTTCCTTTGTTATTTTAGAGGACAAGAAAACTTATTTGGATTAGTTGGAACTTACATGGTTTCTCCTCTGGGGCTGATGGAAATGCTCCTTGTGTATGATCAGGAGCACCACTGCCAACACCTATGCACTCCTTCATCATTAGACATCCTCCTCATTGGGCCAGAGTCATCATGGTGCTCTGGGGAGTTGAACCGGTTCTTCATAATCAGGAAGGCTGAAGTATAGGTAAATTGAATTCTGCCTTGGATACATCACTGAGGTACTCAAGAACTCCTCCTAGAATGCAAAACGTATTTAGACTTTCCTCATGTGCCAGTGCAAAGGTTCTCACTCTGCAGTTTCACTGAGTGTCTTCCACTTGGTGTCCTCCTCACCCATCTGAGCTTTGGGGATTCACATGTCAACAAGCACAGAATGGGGGCTAGGATGTGGAGAGATAGTAACACTCTTACACTTCTGGTGGGACTGCAAATTAGTACAACCTCTGTGGAAAATAATTTGGAGATACCACAAAGAGTTAAAAATAGAAGTACCATTTGATCCAGCAACAGCACTACTAGGCATCTACCCAAAGGAACAAAAGACATACTATAATAAAGACATCTGTACTCAAATGTTTATGGCAGCACAATTCACTATTGCAAGGTTGTGGAAACAACCCAAATGCCCTTCAATCCATGAGTGGATTAATAAAATATGGTATATGTATACAATGGAATACTACTCAATTACAAAAAGCAATGGTGATCTAGCACCTCTTATATTATCCTGGATAGAGCTTCAGCCCATCCTCTGAAGTGAGGTATCATAAGAATGGAAGAATAAGCATAACATGTACTTGCCATCAAATTGGCACTAACTGATCAACACTAAGGTGCTCACATGGTAGTAATATTCACTTGAGGTTGGGGGTGTGGGGGTGGGTAAACTCACATCTAATGCATGCGGTGAGCATTGTATGGGGGAAGGGCATGCCTCTAATCCTGGCTTGGGTGAGGCAAAGTCATAACATGTAACCAAAATGTTTGTAACCATGTAATATCCTGAAATAAAGAAGAAAACTAAAAAAAAAATAAAAGAAGTACAGAATGGGCACCAAAGAGCCCCACCCCAACTTAGGAAAGCAGATGAATAAATAGCCATTGTAATTCAGTAAGACTGAGCTGTGAGAGAGGAAAGCAAAGCACAGGCTGCTGGGTGTAGGGGACAGAGGGAAAAGCTGCCTGCTTCTTGCTCTCTCATACCCCACAATGAGGCATAATAAGCTGAAGGAAGCAACATGCTAACAGCAGCTACCTCAAAGGAGGCAGAGAAAATGGAAAAGAGAGAAGGCAGGGCATTTGCTGTAAATCAAGGATGTTAGAACCTTTGCAAACTAACCATGGGGCCAGGGAAACATTGTAAATGAGGCTGGATCCTCTGCAATGATTCCACAGCACCCTGGTGTTCCTCCTGTCATGACCATACATCTTGGGTATTGGATCTCCACTCTTTCCATGTGTGTGCTGAGTTTCTGGCCATGGAAACTTCTCTATTCTGTGACCTTTTATGCCTGCTTTATATCTGGTACTGTAGATACCAAGATGACAAAGATGGAAACCTCCCTTCAGGAGTTCACATTTTAGCACAATAGAAAAATAATTATATGAAATAAATGAATAGGCAATTATGATTCCAGATGAACTTCATTGCTTCATTGAAAGCAATAATACTATGCTGTGGAAACCAGAGAGGGCCAGGTTTTATTACTTTAGCGCATGGCAAAGAGTGCAAAGAAGAAATGGAATTTGACCTGTGACCTGAATTTAGTCTCTGAAAATTGAATCTTGGCCAAAAGTAACAGCATAATATAAAACTTGAATCTTCTTGTTTAGAGGCTAATGAAGAGCGTGTATGGCTTGAGCCGAGCATAGAGGATATGAAGAGTGGAAGGAAAGATCATGGAATTTCATACTGGGAACAGGAAACATGAGAAGATGGATGTGGTTGTGTAGATATATAGATTTAAACTCAAACTCTCAAGGGAACTGTTATAATGTGGGAATACTTAATGAATTCATTGGTATGGAGCTGTTATTCAGTGAACATTTGTTGAATGAAGGGTCTCTGTTAAGATCAGATGTTAGGTGGATGGCAAGTGTGCCTATTCCTTGTTCATTTGTCTATCCAGTCATCTTTCCATCCATCCATGAATTGATTCTTCCATCCAAACATTCGTCAAAGAGTGACAGTCACAAACACAGTACCTGTTACAGTCACAGTTGCCCACCAGTAGTAACTCCCCCTGGTATTTATTACTTTCAGGAAAACGGATTTGTGTGGGAGAGGGACTGGCCCGCATGGAGCTGTTTTTATTCCTGACCAGCATTTTACAGAACTTTAACCTGAAATCTTCGATTGATCCAAAGAAGCTCAATGCCACTTCGGTTTCTGGTGTGGTTATTTCTTTGCCACCCTTGTACGAGATCAGCTTCATTCCTGTGTGACGAAGTTCAGATCATCTGTCTGCTGTGGCTGTCTTCCGCCTCTCTCTTATCAATGGCGTCCTCCACCTCCTTGATGTTATTAGGGATGTCTTCTCTGACCTGCTGTCTCACATTTCACAATTCCCTTAAGATGCAATGGACATCCAATGTCCATTATGGTGAGTTTCTGGAATTTTACACACAACTGTATCTATATCTGCTCTTCCTCACACTCTGTAACATAGTATTTACTGCCACATGTGACAATACTTACCTAGTGTTGAGTTGTTAATATGTTATTACTAGAAAACACAGTAAAATGATTAATGTATGCTAATTCAGAGCCATTTCTCCTGTGCATGTTTTAAATAAAAATATTATGAATTGCTGAATCAGATTGCAGACGTTCCTTCTTTTGTGCATAATGCAAGTAGAAAATTAAAGAAAAGAGAGTCCCCGGAGGCCATGCTGGTCGTCATAATGATGAGCACAGAGAGGGACAAAGGGGAAGAGGGCAGGGAAGCTCTCTTGGAGGAGTGTCACCAAGAGTTACTGGAGGTTTGCATTTGAAAATGAGAACCTGTTTCCAGGGGCAGCTCTAACCTTTACATTGACAGGATCAGTGATAATTAAAAATGGACATTAAGTGCTGGAATTCCTGTTCTGCTTGAACTTGTTACTGTAAAAACCAAGTAAAGATCTAATATGCTCTTTTCATCCTCTATCCAACTTAGAATTGACTATGAATATATGGTTTCATATTGCTACTCATGTGTTCTGAGTGTAATGATTCTTTCCCTAGAAAAGAATGACATCTCTGGAAAGCCTGACCAGATTGTATTATTCTTCTAGTTTCTATCTCTATGTTTTACACATAATATATTTGTGATAGTAATTTGATGTTTTGGGGCTAAAATGGTAAGTCTCATAGCATCTGTAACAGCATCAGCAGGTGAAAATGTATCTGTGACAAATTCTAGTCCTTTTTCCCCCTTTTTTCTGTTTTGAAGTAAAATGAGAAATTACATAACCCATTAACCTTTTCCAAGGTCATTTACAGAAAGCCATTTATACTTGGCATGCATTTGTAATTTAACACACGCATATATTTGTGTGTGTATCTCTATGCATGTATGTGCGCATAGGTGTAAATTAAAATATAGCATATAATTAAATACAAACATATACATGTGAATTTAAAAGTCATTCTTTAAAATATTGGATTCATATTACACATACAATTAAAGAACTTGCTGGTGTTTACTAAACAATATGCCAGGTTGCCAGGTAAACTTCTAAGGTACTAGAAACATGGGTAAATAATTTGATAGGACTTGTTACATATTAGTAAATGGAAATAGCTATTAAACTTCGAAAATAGCTTAAAAATAAAATGTACAAATTTAACCTACATTATCCTCCATCCTTGGTTGGCAAATGAAAAAAATTTTTTTTTTCCGTAGGAATGCAAAGTAGCTATTTAATGCTTACAGTACCATTTAACAGCCAGAAAAATAATAACATGAACAAAAGATGAAAACATAACACCTGACCTTTTACACAGCCCACTGTTAGTCTGTGCCAGGCTGTGGCTGTTTAATGCAACACAACAATGAGCAAAGGTTTCTGGATGTGGCGTGTGGCATTCCAAACCAAGCATTCTCTGGCCTGCCCCGTAAAACATTTATAGCATCCAGCCCTCTGTTAGGCAAGGCTTCAAATTTACTCATTATTTAGAGTAAAAATGAAATTAAATAACAGAAGATGCCTGCAAATAAATGTGAAAGCAGGCAC
>CM052446.1:36243627-36261444 GCA_028533085.1 Varecia variegata | reverse complement strand
ACCCATTCTATTAAGTGAAGTATACCAAGAATGGAAAAATAAGCACCACATGTACTCACCAGCAAATTGGTTTCCCTGATCATCACCTAAGTGCACATTTGGGAATAACACCAATTGGGTATGGGACAGAGGTGGGGGGTGGGGGGAGGGGATGGGTGTATACCTACATGATGAGTGCGATGTGCACTGTCTGGGGAATGGACACGCTTGAAGTTCTGACTCGGGGGGATGGGGGGTGGGGGGAGGGGATGGGTGTATACTTACATGATGAGTGCGATGTGCACTGTCTGGGGAATGGACACACTTGAAGCTCTGACTTGGGGGGATGGGCAGGACATGGGGAATATATATAACCTGAACTTTTGTACCCCCATAATAAGCTGAAATAAAAAAATTAAAATAAACATTTCATGTTCATGGATGGGTACAGTGAACATCCTACTACCCAAATTGATTTGCAGATTCAACACAATCTCCCTCAAAATACCAACATCATATTTCATGTGTCCAGAGAAAATAATTTTGCACTTCATTTGAATCCAAAAAAGAGCTCAAATATACAAAGTAATGTTAAGCAAAAAATAAATCTGGAAATATCACATTACTAACATTATTTCTTATTTGTTTAAAATTCAAAATATTAAGGGCCTACAAATGTATTTGGCTACATGGATTGCTTTTGTAATGCTTGAGTCATGGCTATAGGTGTGCCCATAGCCCAAATAGTATTAATTTTACCCATTAGGTAGGTTTTTGCCCCTCCCCTCCTTCCTTCTTCTCTCTGCCTGATTTTCACTGTTTTACTTCCCTCTGTGCACATCCGTGCTCATCACTTAGTTTCAGTTTAATAATGACTACATGTGTTTGGTTTTCTAGTCTTGAGATAATTTACTTAGGACAATGGTCTCCTATTCCATCCTTCCTGACTTTAAATTATACTGTAAAGCTGTAGTAACCAAAACAGCATGGTACTAGTGTAAATGTAGAGACATAAAACAATGGAAAGGAATAGACAACCCAGATATAAAACCATTTACCTACAAACAACTGATCTTAGAAAAAGTAGGCAACAACAGACATGGGGCAAGGGAAACCCTATTCAATAAATGCTTCTGGGAAAATTAGCTAGCCATATGCAGATGAGTTAAACAGGACCCCTATCATTTGCTTACACAAAAATTAATTAGAGATGAATAAAAGGTTTAAATGAAGGCATGGAACCATAACAATTCTAGAATAAAATGTAGAAAAAACTCTTTTAGAAATCGTTCTAGGCAAAGTATTTATGACTAAGATCCCAAAAGCAAGTGTAGCAACAATAAAAATGAACAAATGGGACTTAATTAAATCAAAAAGCTTCTGTATAACAAAGGAAATAATCAACAGAGTAAATAGACAACCTATAGAATGGGAGAAAATATTCACAAACTATATATCCTATAAAGGGCTAATATCCAAAATCTACAAGGAACTCAAAGAGATCAGCAAGAAAAAAACAATACCATTAAAAAGTGAGAAAAATACATGAACAGAAGTTTTTCAAAAGAAGATAGACAAATGGCCAACAAACAAATGAAGGAATGCTCAGCATCACTAATCATCAGGGAAATACAAATTAAAACCACAATGAGATATCATCTTGCCCCTGTCAGAACTGCCATTATTGAAAAATCAAAAAACAATAGTTTATTTTTCCATTCTTGGGATACTTTCACTTAGTAGAATAGGTTCCAACTCTATCAAGAAGAACATAAGAGATTCTATATCTCCATTATTTCTTATAGCTGAGTAATACTCCATGGTATACATATACCACATTTTACTAATCCACTCATGTATTGATGGGCTCACCAGCAAATTGGTGTCCCTGATCATCACCTAAGTGCACATTTGGGAATAACACCAATTGAGTGTCGGGCAGATGTGGAGGGTGGAGCGATGCACACTGTCTGGGGAATGGACACACTTGAAGCTCTGACTCGAGGGGGTGGGGGGGTATGGGCAATATACATAACCTAAACTTTTGTACCCCCATAATATGCTGAAATAAAAAAAAAAAAGAAAAAAACCCAATAGTTGCTGGCATGG
Source organism: Varecia variegata (assembly GCA_028533085.1). Taxonomy (NCBI): domain Eukaryota; kingdom Metazoa; phylum Chordata; class Mammalia; order Primates; family Lemuridae; genus Varecia; species Varecia variegata. The sequence continues at coordinate 36,259,356 of CM052446.1, read as the reverse complement.
ATACAGAGAGAAAGGAATGCTCATATACTGTTGTTCAGACTGCAAATAAGTAAAAACGTCTATGTAAAACATATGGAGATTCCTCAAAGAAACAAATACAGACTTATCATTTGACCCAGAAATCCCACTACTTGGTATCTACATGTAGGAAAAGATGTCATTTTATCAAAAGGACACCGACACTGGAGTGTTTATTGCAGTACAATTCATAATGACAAAGATGTGGAACCAACCTAAGTTCCCATCAATTTATGAGTGCAGTCACAATATGTGTTTTATATATACCATGGAGTACTGCTAAATTTCATACAAGAAGAAATAGGTAATTTGAACAGGTCTTTATTAAATTAATCCAATCAATAATTAATAACCTCCAAAATAGAATGCGCCAGGCCTGTAGAGGTTCACTGATGAATTACACTAAACATTTAAGGGAGAAATTATACAAGGTCTCTACAATCTCTTCCAGAAGGTAGTAGCAGAAGGAATTCTTCCTAACTGATCCTATTAGGCCAGCATTATCCTATTACCAAAACCAGAGAAGGACATTATAAAGAGAAGAACTACTAGAGACCAATATGTCTAATGAAAATAGATGGCAAAACTCCTCAACAAACTATTATCAAATTGTATTCAGCAGTATATAAGAGGAATTATAATATATTCCAGTACCAAGTGGGATTTATTTTAGGTATGCAGGACTGGTTCAATATTTGAATATCCACTATGGTATCCCATTACTTCAACTTCCTAAAGAAGAGAATGTCATTTGATGATTATTAGTCGATGTGGCAATGTATTTCACAAAATTCAACACACCTTCATGATAAAAACTCTCAGCAAGCTAGAATTGAAGGGGAATTCTCTCAATTTGATACAGAACATCTACAACAAACTTATAGCTAACATAATCATTAATGGTAAGAAATTGAAACTTTCTGGCTAATCACAGGAACAAGGTAAGATGCTTCCTCTCACCACTCCTATTCGAAAATATACTGGAAATCCTAACTAATGCAGCTACAAGAAAAGGGAATAAAAGCTATATTGATTGAGAAGGAAGAAATAAAACTGTCATTTGAAGATCATATAACTGTCTATGTAGAAAATCCTAAAGAATAAAAGAACCCCTGGAAACACAAAAAAGGAAATATAAAACAAAACAGGAACAACAAAAAATCTCCTGGAATTTATAAGCAATTCTAGTAAAGTTGCAGTATACAAGCCTAAGGTATAGCAGTGAATTACTTTCCTAGCGAGTTACATACTAGTAATGAACAATTGAAATTTGAAGTTAAAAACATAGTATCACTTATATTAGTATGAAAATTATGAAATGCTTAGGTATAAGTTTCAGCAAATATGTACAAGATAATATGGAGAAAAATACAAAACTCTATTGAAAGAAACCAAAGAAGATCTAAATAGATGAAGAGACATTCCATGTTCGTAGACAAAGACTCATGATTGCCGTCAGTCTTCTTAGTATGATCTATGGATAAAATGCAATCCCAGCTAAAATCCAAACAAGTTTTTTTTGTTGTTAACAATCTGATTGTAAAGATTACATGGAGAGGCCAAAAACCCAGAATAGCCAATGTTAAAGAAGAACAAAGTTGGGAGACTGACCCTGCCTTAGCCTACTTAAGACTTACTATACAGCTACAGTAATCAAGATAGTGTAGTATTGCTAAAATATTAGTTAAATAGAATAATAGAACAGAATGTAAAGCCTGAAATATATACTACACAATATTAGAAATATAGTTAACAGAATAAAGATCCACACAATATAGTTAACTGATTTTTGACTAAGAAGCAAAGACAATTCAACGGAGAAATGATAGTCTTCTCAACAAATGTTGCTGGAACTCTTGGACTTTCTTGTATGACAATCAATCTAGATGTACACCTTACATTATTCACAGCAGTTAACTCAAAATAGTTTGAAGACTTAAATGTAAAATTCAAAAATAAAAATTTTCAATAGATGAATGGATAAAGTTTGATGCATTGTATATCTGTACAATGGAATATTATTTAATGTTAAAAAGAAATGAACTTTGAAGACATGGAGTAAATTTATGCATATTAGGTAGATGAAAGGAACCCATCTGAAAAGAGTACACACTATGTGATTCCAACTATCAATATATGACATTCTGGAAAAGGTAGGACTAAGGCAACACTACATGATCATTCAATGCCAAGGGCTTTTGGGGGAGGGAGGGATGTATAGGGAGAGCACAGAGGATTTTTAGTGTAACTATCCTGTATGATATTGGAATGATGGGTACATGTCATTTATACATTAGTCAAAACCCATAGAACATACAACAGAAATAGTGAAGCCTATATAAACTATAAAGTTTGGTTGATGATTTTGTGTAACTGTTGGATCATTGATTGTAACTAATAAACCACACTGATTAGGATAGCTAATGTGGAAGAGGATATGGTTGTGCTTGGGGAGAGGGTATGTGGGACCTGTGTACTTCTTATTCAATTTTTCTGGAAACCTGAAATTCCTCTAAAAATAAATTGTATAATTAAAAAAAACCCTCTCTAATCCACAACTCTAGCAAAGCAAAGGCTTGCTTTACTCTTTGACTGTGGTGGGCTTAATACTGATAATCTCCTGATGAACTGTGCTAAGATGGGAATTCTGTGGGATGGGATGTGAGATGTGACTGAGCTGGAAGTTGGACCATGGAGATTCTATTAATAATATGATGTCTTGTGCTGATGCCTTGGTGACACTTTATCTCACTAAGTCATTCCTAAATACCAAAGCCAAGCTTAGAACTGTTGATCTGAGAGATCCCTTTAAATTGTCTATGATTCTTTCATGCTGTAAAAAGAAAGGTCCATGCAGGAGCCTCAGCCCAGCAGAAGGAAGAGCAGAGCAGGGACACCTATGTCTCAAGGAATGAAATGATTGCTCTCCAGAGAGCAACTGAGCTTATTTTATCCAAAGAAGCTGGTGTGGTTCTTTTAGACCAATGTGAGTCAGGTAGAAAATTCCTTCTTCTCTTTGCTCTGGATAAAGTGTTTGCCACGTATGTATGCACTGAGGTTTTGAAGGTTATAAAACCAAACTCTTTTGACCTCCCGTTTAGTCAATCAGTGCTGTAATGTTTAACTAAATTAATTTTCAAGTTGAAAGTCACTGACGAGGTTCAATAATGAAATATTGAATCTTAGCACACAAAATGTGAATTTTGGTGAACCCGGTTGAACTGAATGTTTTGCTTGCGGGTAGGGTGCAATTGTTGGGTTGTTGATTCTGGACTCAGCATTTCCACCTGCAGTCTGTGTGTCCTTGGCCAAAGTACTGAATCTCTAAGGTTCAGCTTTCCCTTCTCCAAGATGAGAATAATTTTACTTCAGGCAAAGGTAATTGAGAGAATCAAAAGGTATATGATATCTGTGAAATTTCTCTGTAAATTGTCAGAATCCCTGTAAACATGACTGATAAAACATTGTGCAACTGGGTCTTGTCATAACTTAATTTTTCTTAATAAAACAGGTGGAAATAACTGCACTAGTTAATTTAGAAAGAATATAAGGATATCTTTACAGAACATGTGTTTGCATAAACACTATCATTAGTGATCTGTAATATATATCATTCTGATTGTATTGAGATCCTCATGGCCACTGAACGTCAGTCAGCTTCCATTCAGGTCTGCACATAATGGTGCTACTGTGCTGTGAGTCTGTTTAGTGCTTTCCCTACCTCCCGTACTCTATTGCATCTACAACTGTTATTTGGTGTACATTATTTCATTCTATTATTTCTGATAGTTACAGACCAAAAATATCAGAAGCAGCTGTGTCTGGAGGGGACTGCGAGGTGGAGAAGCCATAGTTTCTCAAACCCTCCCCACTAAATCTCTGAGTTTGGCTCCTCCCTCCATCAGTTGTTTTGAGCAACGTTCACCTCTGCAGTGATGGAAAGGGGAGAACCCTGTCTTTTATTTTATATGCTTGGGCTGCAATCCAGTGCAATTAAACCAGAATGTCCAGGGTGGGTAGAGGAAAGAAGAAGGCTAAAGAACATTTTATTTTTATCTCTCTCAGTGGGCCAAAGTCCACTCGAAAGACAACATCAGTGGATCTAGTTGATTCAGCACTTTATATGTCAAAGAGCACACACTGAATTAGCAGGGAGTATTATAAAAGCCTTGGAGTGCAAGCTTATAGTTGTCTTGGTAAGAAGAGAAGGCTGCAATGGACCCAGCTGTGGTTCTGGTGCTCTGTCTCTCCAGTTTGCTTCTGCTCTTCCTCTGGAGACAGAGCTCTGGAAGAGGGAAGCTCCCTCCTGGCCCCACTCCTCTCCCAATTATTGGAAATATTCTACAGATGGATGTTAAGAACAGGAAGAAAATTTTCAGCAATGTAAGTATGCTTTATGTTGCTTCAGTGGCTTGCAAAATTGTAAGTTATTGGATGTCCATTTTTAAATAAAATATATTCTGCCTATTTAGGTCTCTCACCACCTTAGTTAAATATATTTCTAAATATTTAATTTTATTTTATGCTATTGTGAAATGTATTTCATCTTTGATTTAATTCTTGGCTTGACTAATATTGGTGTATATAAAAGCTTAAGATTAGCGTGCATTGAATTGCATTCTGAGACTTGATTGAATTTGTTTTTCAATTCCAGGAGTCTCTTGGTTAAATCATTGGGGTTTTCTAGATATAATATCATATTGTTAGAAAAGAGTGATAGTTTGAACTGTTCTGTCCCCATTTGGATGCCCTTGATTTCCTTCTCTTGTCTGATTATTCTGACTAGGACTTCCAGTAATATGTTGGATAGAGGTAGTGATAGAGGGCAAACTTGTCTTGTTCCAGTTCTAAGAGGGAATGTTTTCAATTTTTCCCTGTTCAGTATGACGTTGGCTGTGGATTTGTTGCACATGGTTTTAACAAATTTGAGGAATGTCTCATCTATGCCTATTTTCATAAGAGTTCTTATAAAAGGGTGATGAATTTTGTCAAATACTTTTTCTGTGTCTATTGAGAGGATCCTATGGACTTTGTTTTTGCTTTTATTTATAGGGTGAATTACATTTATAGATTTGCATATGTTGACACATCCTTGCCTCTCTGAGATGAGGCCCATCTGGTTATCATGAATTATTTTTTTGCTGTGCAGTTGACTTCAGTGTGCTAACATTTTATTGAGAATTTTTGCATGTATATTCATAAAGGATTCATGGTGTGTAGTTTCTTTTTTTGTTGTGTCCTTTCCTGACTTTGGTATCAAAGTGATATTGGCTTCATAGAATGAGTTGGGGAGGATTCCATCCTTTTTAACATTATACAATAATTTCTGCAGTATAGTTAGTGGTTCTTCTTTGTAGTTTTGGAACCGAAACATTTGTACTCCAATACTATTTTGAAATTAAAAAAAATCACTGGTATAGAAAATGTCCGAAGTCCTTTCAAAGAACAAAATGATTCATGAAGCTAGTTCTAGAAAATATTTAAAATAGTTCTGGTTAGAGAAAAAATATGGCAGATTAGTGGTCATCTCCTGGCCTTCTGCTCCCAGGGAAGTAGGTGAAGAATTCGGATGGCTACACATGAGTGGATCACTACTCCCCTAGAACAGTGTTGTGAAACTGGAGAGAAACAGCGTGGGACACACAAAATAAGGGCAAAAAAAGGTGAATAGGAGATATGGAGGCAAAGTCTGGAGAGTGCCAGATATACAATGGGGAATACAGTGCAGGACAGCCATGCCCGCCTGTGGGCCAGGCAGTGCAGTGTGATCTGAACCACAGGAGGATGCCTGGCTTTCCACTGACCTACACACTCACTCAGACAGGGACATGCCTGAAGTTGGTGCAAAGTCCTGGCATGGGAGGACAGGCTCTGTGGAGAGGAGACAATAGCGGGAAACATTTTGAACTCCCTGGTGCTCTGTGCTGGGACCACACTGGGTGGGGGAGGGACCAATCTGCGTGGTTACTTCCCACTACCAGCTGAGGGAATTTGGACACAGGTATCTGGCCCTGGTGGTCAGCGGGAGGAGAAAAAAGTTTTGAATGCTGAAAAATGGGCTCTGCCCCTGAAAACCACTGATAATTAGGTTGGCTTAGTGTGGGAAACAAAGAGCAGGACCCTCTCCTTGACAGACGTGAGACTGTGGAACTGTGATGCAGATGGGACAGCTGGCAGCCTGTTGATTCAACCCACTGGACCGGCATCTGCCAACTCCTGAGTGGTTGCACCCAGCACTAGCTGTCCAAGGGCGGGCGTCTGCCATTTTTGGGGTGCACAATTCAGTGATGCTGTGGCATACTGCGGTTTCAGGGAGCACCCCTCCCACTTCCTGGGGACTTTCATGCCAGTGCAGCAGGGTCCGCACTTGGAGGTGGGGAGAAGTGAGAAAAGCTGCCTTCTCTGTGCAGCTGGCATGCATCCCCAGGATTTTGGTGCTAAAAAACAGCATACAACCTGTTGATTTGGATAGCGGGGTGACGTCAGCAGGTGCATCTTGAGTGCTTCTCCTCAGTGGTAGTTCTCCAGGGCTGGGGGACCACCATCTGTGGGATCCCCAGCCCCGCAGACCCTGGGGATGATGGTGGCACCCGGCGGGCAACACTCCTCCAGTAGCCCGGTGACTTTCCTTTGGAGATGGAGAGAAGTGAGAAAAGCTGCTTTCTCTGTGTGAGTAGTGTGGATCTGTGGTGCTTTGGTGCTGAACAATAGTTGGTGGCCTGTTATTTGGCCTGCTGGACTACCTTCCTTCACCTAATAAGATCATAACTCCAGGGCTTGCTCTCCACATCCGGGCAGCTGCCAGGATTGGGGTTTGTGCACAGGGAAGGAAAAACCTGGCCAGAGACCTTAGCAATTGTACCAATTGACCCCTCCCATCAGGAACAACCTTCCAAGTGTGGTGAAAGAGCCCTGAAGAACACATTAGTGGCTCCCCCTACTGGCAGATCCAGCAACCATAGAAATACACAAACCAAGGCTTGCAGGCACCAGCTGTGATTGAGATATATATATATTTTAATTTCAGGATATTCTGGGTGTACATATATTTTGGTTACATGTTACTGCTTTGGCACACCCAAGCCATGATTGAGGCGAGCCTTTCACCCCCTACAATGCTCACTGAGTGCATTAGTTGTGAGTTTACCCACCCCCAATCCCGCAACCCCCAAAGTATATTACTACCATGTGAGCACCTTAGTGTTGATCACTTAGTGCGAATTTGATGGCGAGTACATGTGGTGCTTATTCTTCTATTCTTGTGATACCTCCCTTCAGAGGATGGGCTCAAGCGCTATCCAGGAAAACATAAGAGGTGCTAGATCACCATCATTTTTTGTAATTGAATAGTGTTCCATTGTATACATATATCATATTTTATTAATCCACTCATGCATTGACAGGCTCTTGGGTTGTTTTCACATCCTTGCAATAATGAATTGTGTTGCCATAAACATTTGAGTGCAGATGTCAGAGGTAACACAAATTCCTCAAATACCTCTAAGGAAATACAGGAGCAGTGCACCTTTCCCCATTACTGTCTGGGAATGACCCTTGGGGATTTGAAGATAGGGATGTAAAGCAGTCCTAGTACCCCCAGTTTTCAACCAAGTAGCCTGATGAGAAAGAATCAGTGAAAGAATGCAGGAAACATTAAGATCAGAGAGAAATGTCCCCCCAAAAGAAATCATTAGATCCTCAACACTGGATACCAACTTAAATGAAATGATTAAAATGACAGGGGAAGAATTCTGAAAATGGATTGTAAGAAAACTCAATTGAATTGAGGAGAAAGTAGAAGCCACAAGAACAATACAGGAAATAAATAAAAAATACTCTAAAGAAATTGAAATAGGCCGGGCGCGGTGGCTCACGCCTGTAATCCTAGCACTCTGGGAGGCCGAGGCGGGTGGATCACTCAAGGTCAGGAGTTCGAGACCAGCCTGAGCAAGAGTGAGACCCCGTCTCTACTAAAAATAGAAAGAAATTATCTGGCCAACTAAAATATATATAGAAAAAATTAGCCGGGCATGGTGGCACATGCCTGTAGTCCCAGCTACCCGGGAGGCTGAGGCAGTAGGATCGCTTAAAGCCCAGGAGTTTGAGGCTGCTGTGAGCTAGGCTTATGCCACGGCACTCACTCTAGTCCAGGCAACAAAACGAGACTCTGTCTCAAAAAAAAAAAAAAGAAATTGAAATATTATGAAAGAACCAAACAGAAATACTGGAAATGAAAGAGGCATTCAAGGAACTACAAAACACAGTGGAAAGCCTTAAGGATAGGATGGATCACACAGAGGAATGAATCTCAGAGCTGAAGATAATGCTTATGTGCTAAACAAATCAGATGAAGAAAAAGCATACAGAAGCAAGAGACAAGAACAAAACATACGATAAATGTGGGATTATGTAAAGAAACCAAATATAAGAATTATAGGCATCCTGGAGAGAGAAGAAGAAAATATCCAAGGGGTGGATAAACTATTTCTTGGAATACTGGAGGAAAACTTACCTGGCCTGGCCAGAAATCTAGATATCCAAGTAAAAGAAGCACACAGAATTCCTGGGAGACTCAATGTGAAAAGGCAACCACCACATCACATAGTTATTAGACTGGACAAAGTAAACACAAAAGAGGCAATCCTTTGAACAGTAAGATGAAAACAGCAGATAACCTACAAAGGAAAACCTATCAGAATAACTGCAGACTTCTCAACTGAAATCTTACAAGCCAGAAGGAACTAGGCAACCATCCTCAATCTTCTAAAACAGAATAATGGTCAACCTAGAATTCTTTACCCGGCAAAGCTATGCTTCCTTTGTGAAGGAGAACTAAAGACTTTCCCAGACAAGCAATCACTGAGGGAATTTGTGAAGACCCGACCTGCCCTACAAGAATTACTCAGACCTGTACTATACACTGAACAGTGCAATAGACACCCACCAAAGGAAAATCACTCAAGACACGTTTGAAGTTCTGACTCGGGGGGATGGGGGCGCGGGAGGGGATGGGTGTATACCTACATGATGAGTGCGATGTGCACTGTCTGGGGAATGGACACGCTTGAAGCTCAGACTCAGGGGGATGGGAGGGGCATGGGCAATATATTTAACCAGAACTTTTGTATCCCCATAATAAGCTGAAATAAAACAAACAAAAAAAAGAGTTAAAGGCCAGAACTTTCATTCCACAATGACTCCTGAGGTAAAACAAAACAATAAGAATTTGTGCAACAATATGAATAGAAATCTACCCCAAATATCAATTCTCTCAATAAATGTAAATGGCTTGAATTGTCCATTGAAGAGACATAGACTGTCTGAATGGATAAAAAAACAGAAGCCAAGTATCTGCTGTCTCCAGGAAATGCATCTTATCCACAAAAGACACTTTCAGATTCAAGGTCAAGGGTTGGAAAAAAACCTTCCAGGCAAATGGAAACCAAAAGAAATCTGGAGTAGCTATTCTTCATTTATTTATTTATTTATTTATTGTTATTTATTATAGCTTATTATGGGGGTACAACAGTTCTGGTTAAATATATTGCCCATGCCCCTCCCAACCCCCCGAGTCTGAGCTTCAAGAGTGTCCATTCCCCAGACAGTGCCCATCACACTCATCATGTAGGTATACACCCATCCTCTCCCCCACCCCCATCCCCTGAGTCAAATCTTTAAGCATGTCCATTCCCCAGACAGTGCGCATCACACTCATTGAGTAGCTATTCTTATATCAGATAACCTAAACTTTAAAATTGCAAAAGTAAAGAAAGACAAAGATGGTCACTATATAATGGTGTAGGGAAAAATCCAACAGGAAGATTTAACAATTCTTAATATTTATGCACCCAACACTGGAGCACCCAGATGCATGAAGCAAACCCTGCTTGATCTAAATAACATGATAAACATTAATGCCATAGTAGCTGGGGATTTTAACAGCCCGCTGACTGAAATGAACACATCCTACAAGCAAAAAATAAGCAAAAAAAGGATGGACTTAAATAGAGCTCTGGAACAAATGGATTTAACAGACATCTACAGAACATTCCACCCAAATAAGACTGAATATACATTCTTGTCATCAGCTCATGGAAGTTTCTGTAAAATTGATCACATCCTAGGCCACAAGTCAGATCTGAAAAATATAAAAAATAGAAATTTTACCATGTATTTTCTCAGATCAAGAGAATAAAATTAGAGATCAATTCCAACAGAAACACTCACCACTTCACAAAGTCATGGAAAGTAAGCAATCTATTGCTGAATAACTATTGGGTTAAGGAGGATATCCAGATGGAAATCAAAAGTTTCTTAGAACTAAGTGATAATGAGGACACAAGTTATCAAAATCTTTGGGATAGAGCAAAAGCATTCCTGAGAGGAAAACTAATAGCATTAAATGTTCACATCCAAAAGACAGAAACTTCAATAAACTAATAAACCATCTCAAGGAACTAGAAAAGGAAGAGCAAATTAATCCTAAACCTAGCAGAAGAAAGGAAATAATTAAGATCAGAACAGAAATAAATGCTTTTAGAAGAAAAGAACTGTATAGAAGGTTAATAAAACCAAAAGTTGATTTTTTGAAAACATAAATGAAATTGACAGCCCTCTTGGTAGATTGACAAGAACTAGAAAGTAAAGGACTATAATAAACTCAAGTGGAAATGAAAAAGGAGAAATCACTACAGATATCATGGAAATACAAAACATTATCTTTGACTACTTTAAAAATCTATATGTCCAAAAACTACAAAACACAGAGGAAATGTACAAATACATTGAAACACATAATCTTCCTAGGCTCAATCTGGAATAAATAGAATTCCTGAATAATCCAATATCAAGCACAGAAACTGAAGCAGCAATTAAAAATCTTCCAACAAAAAAAGTGCTAGACCACCTGAATTTAACAAACTTATAAAGAACAACTCATGCCTATACTGCAGAAATTATTCCACAACATTGGGAAGGATGGTATCCTCTGAAACTCATTCTATGAAGCCAATATCACCTTGACACCAAAGCCAGGAAAGGACACAACAAAAAAAGAAGACTACTGACCAATATTCCTCATGAATATACATGCAAAAATACTCAGCAAAATCTTAGTAAACTGAATCCAACAGCACATCAATAAGATAATTCATCATGACCAGGTGGGCTTTATCCAAGTGATGCAAGTTTGGTTCAACATATGCAAATATATTAATGCAATTCACCACATTAATAATGGCAAGAACAAAGACCATATGATTCTCTCCATAGATGCAGAAAAGCATTTCAGAGAATCCAGCAGACTTTTATGATAAAAACTCTTAACAAAATAGGCATAGATGGGACATACCTTTAAATTATTAAAGCCATGTCTGATAAACCCACAGCCAATATCATACCAAATTGGGAAAAATTGAAAGCATTCCCACTTAGAACCAGAACCAGACAAGATTGTCCACTATCTCCACTTCTATTCAACACAGGGCTGGAAGCGCTTGCCTGAGCAACCAAACAAGAGAAGGGAATTAACAGTGTACAAATGCATGCAGAAGAGGTGAAATCTTAGTCTTTGCTGACCGTATGATATATCTAGAAAATCCCAAGCATTAAACCAAGAGACTACTGGAATTGATGTTAATTTAGTAAAGTCTTAGGATACAAAATCAATGCACAGAAATTAGTGGCATCCATAAACGTTAAAGCAGTCAGGCCAACAGTCAAATCAAAGATGTAACACCTTTCACAATAGCATTAAGAAAATTAAATATTTAGGAATATTTTTAATGAAGGATGTGAGAAACACATAGAGGGAGAACTACAAAACACTCAGAAAAGAAATCGTAGAAGATGGAAACAGATAGAAAACCCTACCACGTTCATGGATTGGCAGAATCACTATTGTTAAAATGTCCGTACTACCTAAAGTGATCTACAGAATTAATGCAATCCCTATCAAAATAACATCATCATTTTACAGATCTAGAAAAAATAATTCTACACTTTGTATGGAACCAGAGAACACCTCATATAGCCAAAACAATCTTAAGCAAAAAGAACAAATTGGGAGGCATCAGTCTACCAGACTTCAATCTTTACTACAAGGCTATACTAACAAAAACAGCACAGGACTGTCACAAGAAGAGAGATATAGACCTTTGGAACATGACTGAGAAACCAGATTTAAAACCATCCTAGTATTGTCAACTAATCTTTGACAAAGCAGACAAAAATATACATTGGGGAAAGGAAACTCTATTCAATAAATGGTGCTGGGACAACTGAATAACCTCATGGAGAAAGTTGAAAGTAGATCCCTATCTCTCACCTGTCAAAAAAATCAGCTCACGATGTACAATAGACTTAAACCTAAGGCATGAAACCTTAAGAATTCTAGAAGAAAATGTGGGGAAAACTCTTATAGACATGAGGCTAGGCAATGAATTTATGAGGAAGACCCCCAAAGCAATCAGCAGCAACAAAAATAAATAAATGGGACCTGATCAAATTAAAAAGCTTCTGCACAGCCAATGACACTATCATTAGAGCAAATAGACAACCTACAGAATGGGAGAAAATATTTGCATGCTACACATCTGATAAAGGGCTGATAACAAGAATCTATATAGAACTTAAGAAAGTTAACAAGAAAAAAATCAAACAACCACATCAAAAAGTGGACAAAGGACATGAACTGAAACTTTTCAAAGGAAGACAGAATAATGGCCAGGAGACATATAAAAAAGTGCTCAAAATTTCTAATCATTAGGGAAATGCAAATCAAAACCACAATTATATATCACCTAACTCCAGTGATAATGACCTTTATTAAAAAGTCCCAAAACAAGAAATGTTGACATGTTTGTGGAGAGATTGGAGCACTCTTATACTGATGGTAGGACTGCAAATTAGTGCAACCCCTGTATAAAGTAATTTGGAGATATCTCAAAGAGCTAAAAATAGCTATACCATTTGATCCAGCAATCCCACTACTAGGCATCTACCCGAGGAAAAGTAAGACATTCTACAATAAAGACATCTTGACCCGAATGTTCATGGCAGCACAATTCACAATTGAAAAGATGTGGTAACAACCCAAGTGCCCATCAATACATAAATGGATCAATAAAATGTGGTATATGTATACTATTGAACACTACTCAATTACAAAAAACAGTCATGATCTAGCATTTCTTCTATTATCCTGGATAGAGCTTGAGCCAATCTTTTGAAGTGAGGTATCACAAGGATGGAAAAATAAGCATCGCATGTACTTGTCATCAAAGTGGTAGTAATTGATCAACACTAAAGTGTTCACACGGTAGCAATATTCATTGGGGGCCGGTCAGGTGGGAGGGGTTGTTGGTGGTGGGTAAACTCACAACTAATGGATGCGGAGCACACTGTAATGTGGAAGGATACACTTGTAGCCCTGGTTTGGACGCGGCAAAGGCATTATATGTAACCAAAATGTTTGTACCTCCATTATATTCTGAAACCAAAAAAAGAAAAAAAAAAACTAAAATATATAGTGCTAAAAAAAAATACTTCTGTTTCTCCATTATTTTAAGCCCACAAATATGTGGTTTAGAGAAAGTTTTTAAAGTATAAAAATGTAAAAAAATGCAAACTCATCAAATTGCATTTTAAAAGGTGGTTTACCCTTTTTAGATAAATCAATTTTGTAATGTGTAGAATAAAGGATTGAAATAGAAATAAATGAATAAAATATATTCCTGAATGCATACTAGTATAATAGATCATTGTAAAGCAACATAATCCCTACAAACTTTGGTGCTTCTGTTGCCTTTTCTAGTTTGTTACTGTCAGAAATAGTGGAATCAGGTAATGAATTTTGTGAGTAGAGGAACAATTAGGTTGTTGTATGGTAAAAACAAAACAATATAGTGGTAATGGTTTGGAGTGCTGTGTCCTGTCTTTGTATTGTAGCCATTTGGTATGACTTTTGGCTCAAGGTAAATGGTAAGAAAACTCTGTGTGATTAGAGGTTTTATTCAATAAGTCATAATAGCCATAGGTTTTATTTAGAATAGCCATGAAAATTGAACACTCTGAATAATGAAATTATGTCTGACATCAAAGAAATAGCTACAGGTTCAGGATGAGCATAAGTGAATGAAAGAAACAAGTTATAAGTCAGGACACAATCGGTGGGATTAGAATTCTTTTGGATTCTGCAGAATGCTGCTCTCTGTGGCCCAGAATGCTGGTGGATGGAAAAGGTTGTTTTGCCAGGAGATGTTACATGTCCTGGTGCTGCCTCTGTGATGCTTACTCTTTCAGCATCGGTAATAACAGCAGATCCCAAAGAGGTCTGGGCATTAGAATCATCTGTTGTGACTTTTAAAAATATCTGGTGTTAGTGTTCATCCAGGGGTATTGAGTGAGGATCCCCATGGCAAGACCTTCTCATGTGGTCCTGAAGCAGTCAGCTGGGTATTGGTCTCAAGGCAGACATGAGAGACTGATAAATTGCTCAAGGGTCAGAGTTTGAATAAGCAGAGATTGAAATTTGGATGTTCTGTACATCACCTCTGGGACACTGAAAATGAATTTGGAATTCTCTGACCTGAATTTATTTATTTGTAAAATAGGGCAAATAAACCTGCTAAATGTATTGAGGTGAGAATTTTTTTTAATTGCAAAATATTAAAGGGTTACAAGTGTTTTTGTTAAAGGGGTAAATTGTGTCATGCTGACATCAAGGCTTTGGTGTACCTGTCACCAGAGCAGTGTTCATTGTACCAGATATATATGTTTTTATTCCTCACTGCCTTCCCATCCTTCCCTCTTCTTGATTTTCAATATCCTTTATATCTCTTTATGGCAGTGTTTACCCATTCTTTACCTCCACTTATTAGTGAGAACATGTGATGTTTGTTTTTCCATTCCTGAGATATTTCATTTAGGATAATGTTCTCCAGGTTGCTCTAAAGGGCATCATATCATTCCTTTTTATGGCTGAGTACCACTCTATGGGGGCTGTGTGTTTGTGTGTCTTTTTGATATTATGACTTCTTTTCCTTTGAGTAGATAACCAGTCATGGGATTGTTGGATTTATTGGTAGATCAACTTTACCTTCTTTGATGGATTTGGTTACTGTTTTCCACAGAGATTTTACTAGTATACAGTCCCACCAACAGTGTATAATCATTCCTTTCTCAGTGCATCCATGCCATCATCTATTGTTTTTAGACTTTTCCATAATGGTCATTCTGACAGGGGTGACATGAAATCTCACTGGGATTTTATTTTACTTTATTTTTGTTTGTAATTATTTATTGTTAGAGGATATTAAGATAATCATTCTTAAAACATAATCATAATACCATTCTCATGCCTTGAGAATTAACAACAATTTCTTTCTTTTTTTATTATTATTTCAGCATATTGTGGGGGTACAAAAGTTTAGGTTACGTATATTGCCCTTCCCCCCCACCCCAGAGTCAGAGCTTCAAACGTGTCCATCCCCTAGACAGTGCGCATCGCGCTCATTATGTATGTATACACCTATCCCCTCCCTCACCCAGATCTGCCCGACACCTGACCAATGTTATTGCTAAATGTGCTCTTAGGTGATGATCAGTGAAACCAATTTGATGGTGATTACATGTGGTGCTTATTTTTCCATTGTTGGGATATTTCACTTAGTAGAATGGGTACCACCCCTATCCAGGAAAATACAAGAGGTG
>CM052446.1:36210424-36236984 GCA_028533085.1 Varecia variegata | reverse complement strand
ATAACCTGAACTTTTATATCCCCGTAATAAGCTGAAATAAAAAAAAATAAAGTGGTTTTCAATTCTTTAGCCTCATCCTGTGATCCCACATTTATCCTGGATTGTGCTCCCTGCAATGTGATCTGCTCCATCATTTTCCAGAGTCGTTTTGATTACAAAGATCAGAATTTTCTTACCTTGATGGAGAGGTTCAATAAAAACTTCAAAATTCTAAGCTCTCCATGGATGCAGGTGAGTCTAAGATTTCTTCTTCCTGAGAAACAACTTATGCTCTGTTTTCTGACAAATCCAAAATTCTATATGTACCAAGCTGTCAGGTGCATGTTTGAATACTGCTGTCCTTCTCAGACATTTATGAAGTGACCATCTGGGCCTTTATTTTATACGTGAGAAGTGAATGCCCAAATGTAGGGCTGGATTTTGAGCCCGTTAGCTCACCGACCAGTGGATTTTCCACTCACTCCCAAAGCCCTACTTCTATAAGGTACTTGGGTGGCAGCCCAAAATATGCCTATATAATTTGATGCACATCCAGGCCCTTTTTGAAGACTTCAATTACCCACAAGTCTTGTCCTCAACACTTAGAGACCTCTTCATAGCATTACTTGGCAAAGGTATCCTAACTTAAGAAGAGAATATGTCCTGCAAGGACTGCAACTATTTGGGACCATAGAAACTGTCAGGAAACACTGCCTGATGCAGGGGTGTTTGATGCCTCAGATGGGAACCTAGCTGACAAGGTAACTGTGTTAAGAATGACAAAATGAATGGTTTTATGGTGTATGAACCAGAAACAAGCATCACAATGTTACCGTGTGCTGAATTGGCATGATGTACACTCTGCCTAAATATAATTGTTTGGTCTTAGAGAAGTTATTGAACTACTCTGATGTACTGTTGGCTTTCAAGATACTTTTGAGAACCACCCCCCTTCTAAAATGCTGATTCCATTTCTGAGGCTGCTTTAAAGAAAGGAAAACAGCAAGGACCGGTTGTCTGGTCTCAGTCATTTTGCCCAAACTCCCTTAACCTCTGCTGTCATCTACAAAATGTGAATGCTAATAATCCATGCCATGTTATCTTCCAAGTTTGTAAGGAAGAATTGGTGTGAAAATTGAGAGAATTGATGGAAAAGTGTTTTATGCAACAAAAATGATGTATGAGTCTAGGAAATGATTAACATTTTTGATTCTCAGGGCAGAATTTTCTCCTTCGAATCTTTTTATAAGTGTAGAGAAGTAGTATATATGCACAATGAAAATTTCTTTGTCAATATGGATAGCATGTTTTATTCATAGTTATACCTATAATTTCTTAGCATGGCTTGTTGTATGTTATATATGTTTTTGTTACATGTTTTTTATTAAATAAATTATTGTGTTCTTTTTTAGCTCTGCAATAATTTCCCTATTCTCCTTGATTATTTCCCTGGAATTCATAACAAATTATTTGAAAACTTTGCTCTTACAAAAAGTTATATGTTGGAGAAAATAAAAGAACACCAAGAATCACTGGATGCTAATAATCCTCGGGACTTTATTGATTGTTTCCTGATCAAAATGGAGCAGGTAAAATGGTAGCAAAAGTTCAGTTATTACATTGTTTGTGCATTGTGTGGTTCATTGAGTAGTTCTTTAATGTATTTGGGTTTAAATGGTCAGGCCTCAATTCTTGGCAAGCATATAAAATACATTACTGTATTTGTGAATCTGCACTAAGCATCATAGAAAATGTACAATTAAATGGTCTCATAGATAGAATGCATTGCCTTCTTTAAATAAAAATAATCTACCTGAAGAGAATACAATGTATTTCTCATATGAAATGGAAATAATTTTAATGTAGTTAGAAAATACAAAATATGATGTCATTAGATGAAGATAGGCAGCATCATTGCATACAGTGCATGGAAGAATGCAAAAGAATGACTCAACCTAGGTGGACTGGGTTTTTAGATGGGTTGAATGGTTTATGTAGAGGTGTAGAAGTGTGTGGTGGGAGAAGTAGGTAGATGGAAGAGGGAAGGTTTAATTGAGTATAACCTAAAATGAATTCACACAGATAAGGACTTGGAGGCTGCTGTCTATCAGGTAACCTTTTAACATGAATCCTGTCATCACTGTATTATTTATTGAGAGGCTATTTTTTCTCTACTGAATTGTCGTGGCATCCTTGTCAAAAACCAATAGACTACAAATGTGAGGGTTTATTATTGGGCTCTCAATTCTACTCCATTGATCTATATGTCTGTCCTTATGCCAGTTGTGCAGTATCTTGAAGTCTTTTTTTTTTTTTTTTTTTTTGAGACAGAGTCTCACTCCATTGCCCGGGCTAGAGTGAGTGCCGTGGCGTCAGCTTAGCTCACAGCAACCTCAAACTCCTGGGCTCAAGCAATCCTTCTACCTCAGCCTCCCGAGTAGCTGGGACTACAGGCATGTACCACCATGCCCGGCTAATTTTTCTATAAATATTTTTAGCTGTCCATATAATTTCTTTCTATTTTTAGTAGAGACGGGGTCTCGCTCTTGCTCAGGCTGGTCTCGAACTCCTGAGCTCAAACAATCCGCCCGCCTCGGCCTCCCAGAGTGCTAGGATTACAGGCGTGAGCCACCACGCCCGGCCAAAGTCTTAATTGCTGTAGCTTTTCATTAAGTTTTCATATCGCAAAGTATGTGTTCTCCAAGATTGTTGTTCTTTTTCCAGACTATTTTGGCTATTCTGAATCCCTTGCATCTCTGTATGAGTTTTAGGATAAGCTCGTCAATCTCCAAAGAAGCCAGTGTGTATTTTGACAGGGGTCGCATTAAATCTGTAGAGTAATTCAGGAAGTGCTGACATTTTAAAATTGAGGCAAAATTCAGGTAACATGCAATTAGTCTATATAAAGTGTACACTTTAGTGGCATTTATTGTATTCACAATGTTGTGCAATCACCAGCTGTCTCTAGTTTCAGAACCTTTTCATCATCCCAGAAAGCATACCAAATGCATTCATGATCACTCTCCATTCCCCACCCCATAATGTAGTAACCTTTAATCTGCTTTCTGCCTCTCTGGATTTGCCTATCATGGATATAGCATATAAAAGGACTTAGAGTGTATGTGACCATTTGTTTCTGGCTTCTTTCACTTAACAGCGATTTGAAGGCTGACCTACATTGTAGAAAGTATCATTATGTTATTATTTTTTGTGGCTGAACAATTTTCCATTTTCCATGCACTCATACAACAATTTAGGCTTCATCTGTTTATGGACATTTGTGTTATTTATATTATAAATAATGCTGCTATGAACATTTGAATACATGTTTATTTATGGATATTTTTCATTTTTCTTAAGTATAGTCCTAGGATCATATGGCAATTTTAGGGTTATCTTTTTTAAAAACAAGTAAGCCTTTCTGCAGTGAATGCAACATTTTACATTCTTACCGGTAAATCGGCAAGGGTTCCTATTTGTACATAATTGTTACTACTTGTAATTTTGTAATTTTTGTGTCACTGAAAGTGATTTTGGCTTGCTTGTCCTTCATGACCAGAGATATTGAGCATCTTTTCACGTGCTGTTTCTTATTTGCATATCTTCTTTGCACAAATGATATTCAAGTCCTTTCGTCATTTTTTAAATTGAGTTTCATGTCTTGTTGTTGAGCTGTAAGAATTGTTTACATAACCTCGACATTAAACCCATTAAAGTGTTTAACTATCCCATATTAAATAAATGATAGGAGAATACTTTCTCCCATTCAGTAGGTTGTCAGTTTACATTTCGATTATGTCCCTTGATGTGCAAATATTTAAATTTTGATGAAGTCCAGTGTATCTACTTTTTCTTTTGGTCATTTAGTATCAAATCTATGAATACATTGGCAAATCTGAAGGCATTAAGATTTACCCCAATATTTTATTCTAGGACTTTCATAGTTTTAGTTCCTATCCTTGAATTTTCATCCACTTTCAGAATTATTTTGAGTATGGCGTGAGAGATGGGGCCAACTTCTTTCATTCGCATGTGATTATCCGGATATCCCACCACTGTTTGTTGATGAAACTCTTCCTTTATATTGAATGGTCTTGCCATGCTTGGTAGAAATGAATTGGTGATACATATTAAGGTTTATACCTAGATGTCAATTTGACTTGTATGATTGTCCTTGATGTCTCTCCTCATGCCAGTACCATAGTGTTTTGATTATTATAGCTTTGATTTGAAATTTTGAAGTTGGGAAATCGAGTCCTCCCCCTGTAGTTACATATGAATTGGGGATTGGCTATGCCATTTTTGCCAAAAAGGTCACTGTGATTTTGATAGGGATTACACTGAATCCCTATTCTGTGTAGGGATTCACATCATTTTGGAGAACAATTGCCATCTTAATAATATGATGTCTTCCAATTCTTGAAAGTGGGGTGGTTTTACATTTATTTAGTTGTTCTCTATTGTTGTTATGATTGCTAGCAACAGTTGTCAGTTTTCATTGTATGAGTCTTTCCTAAGGTTCCCCTAAGGTTCTTAGGCCTTTTATCCTTTTGGGTGCTGTTGTAAATTTAACTATTTCCTTGATTTAATTTCAGATTGTTCATTGTTGGTATATAGAGACACATCTTAGTTTTGCATTGATCTTGTACCCTGAAATATTGCTGAAATCATTTATTTGCTCTAGTTATTTTCTTTGTGGATTTTATGGACTTTTCTTCCTATAGTATCATGTTATCTTCAAATAGAATTAGTCTTACTTCCTCCTTTTCTATCTAAATGACTTGTCTTTTTTTTTGACTAATTGCTCTGTCTAGGATTTTAATGCTATATTGAATAGAAGTGGTGAAAGTTGACATACTTGGGGCTATTTTTTCTGGGTAAGGGGTAGAGTCTCAAGAAATTTGAGGGAGAAGGCGAGAAGCCTATATTGCCATGCCTGGAGTGTTAAAGGCAATACTTTTTTTTTTTTTTTTTTTTTGAGACAGAGTCTCGCTTTGTTGCCTGGGCTAGAGTGAGTGCCGTGGCATCAGCCTAGCTCACAGCAACCTCAAACTCCTGCGCTTAAGCGATCCTACTGCCTCAGCCTCCAGAGTAGCTGGGACTACAGGCATGTGCCACCATGCCCGGCTAATTTTTTGTATATATATATTTTAGTTGGCGAGATAATTTCTTTCTATTTTTAGTAGAGATGGGGTCTCACTCTTGCTCAGGCTGGTCTCGAACTCTTGACCTTGAGCGATCCACCCGCCTCGGCCTCCCAGAGTGCTAGGATTACAGGCGTGAGCCACCGCGCCTGGCCAAAGGCAATTCTAATGTAAGCTCAGAAGTAGACAAGTGTTTGTACAGAGAGCCTAAATTGTCTTAGAGATTATGTAAGTGGTCCTTTTCAGAATATTGGTAGAAAAAGAAATATTAAAGGCCATTCTGATGAGGTGACAGATGTAAATGAGGAACAAGTTATGGAAAACTGGAATAAAGATTTTCCTTGTTACAAAGTTGCAAAAAAGTTTGCAGAATTATGTTCATGCCCTAGGGCTTTATGCAATGTGGATTTTATGAGCAATTAGTTAGGATATCTGGCAGAAGGGATACCTAAGCAGCAAGCAGTCAGGGTGCTGCATGGCCTCTTTTGCCCACTTGTAGTAAAATGAGAGAAGAGAGATGTTTTCAACCTGGAATTTATTGATAAGAAGCAAAACAGTGGTAAAATTTGGGAAATTTCCAGCCTGGCCAAGTAAAGAGTGAAAAGGAACCTTTAGGAGAGCAAACCAAGAGAGTGGCCAAGCAAACATTTGCTAAAAAAGATTAGTATGTATTGAAAGGGGGCAGGTGCTGTTCATCAAGAAGGTAGGAGGATGACCCCAGAGGCATTTCAGAGATCTTAAAGCCAAGCTGGGACCTGTACAACAACATTTCCAGAGAAGTACGAGAGGGACCTCAGCAGTTTTTACTTTCACAATGTGGGGAGTCTGCACCCCGCATATAGGACTAGCGTTCAAGTCAATTCTCAAGAGTAGATTTGTTATAAGAGCAAATTTAGTTCCCTCTTGCTCACTTGCTCTAGCCCTCTCTTGCCCTTCTGCCTTGTGCCGTGGGCTGACACACCATGAAGAGCAAAACCAAAGGTCAGTTCCATGTTCTTGGACTTTCCAGCCTCTGGAAGCATGAGAAATAAACAACTGTTTTAAATAAAGCACTCGGTCTGTTGTATTCTTTCACACAACACAAAATGGATGAAGAAAGGACACCAATGCACTTTTCATTATAATTTTTGCAGAAAGAAATATGCTGCTTGGCTCACCGGAGGCAAATAGTCTCTATAATGAAATTTATAGGCACGCCAGGGAGAGGGAATAGGAAAGGAAATTTCAGTCAACTGATCTACAGTTTCTACCCTGCCCTACAGTAGTGTTGTTTAGTAATAAATGCTTCAGGTTATGTGTTGTATAACCTTATAACAATGTGAGGTATTTTAAATTCACTCTAATTAAATATTCTAGTAAATAATTGGTCAGATAATTTTATCAAATGTTTCCTAGGAAAAGCACAACTCACAGTCTGCATTCACTATGGAAAACTTGGTGAACACAGTTTCTGATTTATTTGCTGCTGGGACAGAGACAACAAGCACCACTCTGAGATATGGACTTCTGCTCCTGCTGAAGCACCCAGAGGTCACAGGTATGAGCACAGATGATGAGCATAGTGAATTGCACAAAAGATGTTGGGTAGATGGTGCTAGGGTCCTCCGTATTTTGTATACTCCAGAAAGAGGAAAACTCTAGAAAAAGATACTTGTATTTGCCATCTTTGCAGACTATTCTCTCCAAGTGTTCAGCAGAGTGAATGAAATCAAAACTTGTACCCCAAGTACAGGGTTATGGAATTTTTGGAACACCAGGATAAAAGAGAAAAGCATAAAATCTTTCAGAGAATTCTACTAGGTCATTTATAAAGGAATCGGTTCAGAAATTATCAGAATTCTCAATATTATTTTGCATATTAAAGAAAAGGGTATGTTCAAACATGCGTGATTGCCACAAACTTTATACTCTATTTTCTGTTTCTCCAATACTGGAGGCTGAGCTCCATCTAAATAGTAATATTTGAAAGTAATTCAGAGGACGTCGTGAGCTCCAGCTGTCAGGACATCTCCTGTAGGAGAAGGAGCGTATCAGGGAGGCTGCAGCATTTCAGAATTTGCTTGGTGGATAAGGGATGTTGAGGGGAGACTCCAAGAACAAGGGAGAAGTGATTGACAGTTTATGGTTTCTCAATAATAAGGAAAATATTGGTTGGAGTTTGAAACATCCACTTGGGCATTTGAAAGTAATTCTAATTTGAGCTATAGAAATTATGAATTCAAGTAAAAAGACATTTTTATGCCCAAGAAAGTATAAAAATCATAGTTATCTTAGAAGGGAAGAATATTTATGTAGTCAGAATGATGTAAACAATAAATAGTGATATAAGCAGAAATTGTGGTCTAAATATATTCTGTTAAATAGAGTGAGAGGTATTGTGTGCGTGCAGGTGTGTATCTGTGTGTTTGTGTGTGTCTATATATGGTGTGGACATGAAGATTAAAATTCTCATCTCTTATACCAGGAAATCTTTAAATATTATTTAAGAATGGCTATGGAAGAAATACAAACATTATTTAGAAATATTAACCTAAAGTTATAAGAAGCAGCCTGAATGCTCAAGGTAGCCACATGTGAGAAGGGGGAAGATAAAGAGAGTACTATTCTAAATTCCATATGCATGCACACACAGAGACACACAGAAAAAACACATACAGTGTCATATTGAGTGGAAAAAGCCAGACTCCAAAGACTATATACTCTATGCTCCCATTTTGTGACATGCTAGGAAAACCAAAGTGTAGTGACAGGATGCACATCAGTGTTTGCCTGAAGCCAGGAAGTTTAGAGGGACCAAAGGAAATTTTTTGGGTTGATGAAAATATTCCATATCTTGACTATGGTAGTAGTTACAAGACTGCTTTCAGTTTGTTAAAACTCATCAAAGTATACACTTAAAATGGGCGACTTTTCTTATGTAAGTTAGACTTCAATAAATCTCATTTTAAAACCCAAAAAAGCAAAACCAAACTCATACACATATATAGATCCATTCCAATGTATTTTTAAACCCCATATATTATTTTGTCATTAATGTAATATTTATTTTATGTTTTTCATTTTGCAAGGATTGCAATTCCCTTTGTTTTTTTTTTTTTTTTTTTTTTTGAGACAGAGTCTGGCTCTGTTGCCCAGGCTACAGTGCGGTGGCATCAGCCTAGCTCACCACAACGTCAAACTCCTGGGCTCAAGCAATCCTTCTGCCTCAGCCTCCCAAGTGGCTGGGACTACAGGCATGTGCCACCATGGCCGGCTAATTTTTTCTATATATATATTTTTAGTTGTCCAGATAATTTCTTTCTATTTTTAGTAGAGATGAGGTCTCGCTCTTGCTCAGGCTGGTCTTGAACTTTGGACCTTGAGAGATCCTCCTCAAGGCCTCCTCGGCCTCCCAGAGTGTTAAGATTACAGGTGTGAGCCACCTTGCCCAGCAGGATTGCAATTTCTTGACTTATGTTGTGTTTATTTTTGAAATATTTTATGTTTATTATATTGTGCATAAAATAAATGTGGAGCAACATAGGTTGTATGTTTATTATTTGTTTAAGTTGTCCTGGATGCTAATGTATAGGTATGTACTAATGCATTGTGATACCTAGTTTGCAGGAGAGTGGTATGTGTACATATATACATATATTATGGCAAATCTCAGTATAAGTCTGGGTGTACATATGTGCATATAACTCATGTGCGTAATGCTGTTCAGACACCTTCCTCATGCTTCATGTAATCTTAAATTGCTATAACAAATGTGCCATTTTTCTCTTTTTCCATCACTTCTTACTTGTGTCTTATCAGCTAAAGTCCAGGAAGAGATTGACCGTGTGATTGGCAGACATCGGAGCCCCTGCATGCAGGACAGGAGCCACATGCCGTACACGGATGCCGTGGTGCATGAGATCCAGAGATACATTGACCTGGTCCCCAATAATGTGCCCCGTGCAGTGACCTGTGACATTAAATTCAGAAACTACCTGATCCCCAAGGTAATTTTTTTTGTCTTACACTGTACCTCAGTACCCTTGAATCCCCAAATTCACAGTCTGGTTCCAATCCTCTACCATCACAAGATGAGAAATGCAAAATTCATACATGTGGCAGCTTGATGGACTTTGTAATCTTTTGTTTGGGGTTATGAAGCTTTATAACATGTCTTGGCTCCTGGTAATGTGTGTCTTCCAAGTTGGTCCTGCCTCTTTAATATTGTTTTGGGTACTCTTAAGTGCTTACACTCTCAAATAAATGTTAAAAGTCTCACTTTGTCATTTTCCCAAAACACTCTTCTGGGAATTTTAACAGGGTTATATTAAAGCTATAGTTCAATTTGGAAAGAATTAACACCTCGATGTCTTACATCTTTCGATTTATGCATATGGTTATGCTCCCAATCTATTTGGACTTTCTTCTATTTTTTTCAGTAATGTGTTTTCAGTGCTTTGGTTTGCAAATCTTTGGTCAGATTTTTCCTAAAGAATTAGTACTTAGTTGCTGCTATAAACTTTTAAAATGCGCTCTTCATTTCTTCATACCTGCTATCTGGAAATATCATTGGTTTTATCATTCTGATGCCCTCATATGTAGTAACCTTGCTAAGCTGATTAATCATTGCTAATAATTTGTTGGTAGAGTCATCTGGAATTTCTATGTACATTATCCTTCTCTTTAGATTATTATTTGTTTTATTTTTATTTTCCAATTATTGTGTCCTTAATTTATCTTTGCTGTGTTATTGAACTTGTCAGGATTACAAGATAGTGTTGAATAGAATTGGTGATAGTGGGCATCCTTGTTTCATTTCTGATCTGTAGGAAGGGATGGAGGTTTAGTATTTCATCATTGAGAATGCCACTTTAAGTAGATTTGGGTATATATTCTTTATGACATTAGGAAATTTTGCTCCCTTCCCTTTTTTTTTATATAATGTTTGTCATGAATGTGTGGATAATTTTATCAAATTTTCTCGACATCTCTTGGTATGATCATATATTGGCCTCACTTTCCTCACTAAGTACGCATAAGTCTGTACACATAGCTGGATTTGATCTCCTTCATATTATACATGGACTTTTGCATTTTTATTCATAAGGCCTTTTGGTCCCTAATCTTTTCCTCACAATTTTTTTTTGTCAGAGTTTTGGTATCAAGATTATGGTGGTGTATGAAAGTAGGTGAGAAATGTTCCCTAATATGGGTCTGTTTTTATGACCTTCTCCTCCCCCTACTTTTCTTCTCCTCCTCACTTCGATGTATCATTGAAATGTCTAACACCTTCTGGCTAAATACTAGATGTTATATGTGAAAAAATGCAGAATTTGGGACGATGTTTATCTTCTTCCAGAAAGGGAGCACTCTCCTCCCATGGCAGTCATAACGCTACAACACCTCCTGCCCTGACTCCGAGGTGGACATGATGTGAACACAGTCGATAGTTAACTATAGCCCTGAGCGTACCTCTCTGATGTTTGGCCCTCTGTGGATCTTGAGACCAATTTTTTCTTAGCAGCTATACAATGCCTTTTGTCTCATGGTTTCCATATTCATCCAGATGTTCCAGTTGCTATGCTGCAGGATACTCTATTCCATTTGACCCAGGAGATATAATTGTTAAAATTTAAAATTACATAACTAAATATTTTATTTTCATGAGACAAAAATAAATGAGATTGGTAAGGTGTCATTTCTGGGAGGGGGTAGAACTGATAACTTTACCAAGAGGTTATGGGGTTCTACCTGAGGTCACTGATTGGGTACAAGGATTAACATTTCAGCTCATTCTGTTTTCACCAAGGACATAGCTAAGAAAGAGTTTGGTTCTCACTATTCAGGTCTGAGGGTAATAGTAGCGAAACGTGGTCTCCTGTAGCTATCTACATGGGAAATAGACTGAGGAATCAGACAGGGATATCCACTTCCCCACCCCCATCCACTGTATCAGCTTGGGGACCTGCCTCTGGGGAGCGCTGCATGTGCTGAGATCTCCCATTCGCCAGACCATTGGGCGGCTCTTGCTGTGCCTGGTGAGTTTTGAATCTAGAGAGCCCAGAGCCTGAGGAATGACCCATTCATTCTCTTCTGTGTGGGACAGTCTAGTATGGCAATATGCAGCTGTTTGGCTAATTCCATCCTCTTACAAGTGAGATAAATGGGTTCTTTTGCCACAGGCTGGAGCCACTCATCTAGGTGGAGATAATGGTCTAAGAGAGGAGTTGGCCAACTTTTTCTGTAATGCAACGTAGTAAATATTTTACACATTTCAGGCCATAGGTTTTCTGCTACACTACTGAGGTCTGCCAGTGTGGCATGGAAGCAGTCACAGACAATGTGTGAAAGAATGAGGAAGGATATGTGACAATTTTTATGGAGAATGAAAGTTAAATTTCATGTATTTTTCATATGTCAAAAATGTTATTCTTTGGCATTTGTAAAAACATTCTGACTGATGGGCTATGCTAGAACAGGAGGTAGGTTGAATTCGTGCATGGTCTTGCAAGTACTATGTTTGTGCCCAGCAGAAGACAATTCTGTTCAGTAGAAATCTATGCAATGATGTGAGGCTGATTGTGCTTTTGTGCCCTATATCTGAAGAAATTTTGCCACCAAATGGCTCAGAGATTTACTATTATCTTTTTGTAGATTTTTTTTAGCACTTCCATTTAGATAAAGACACATTTCAAGTTAACTTTCATTTATGATGTGGAGTAGTAATGGTCATACTTCAAATTTTTCCTTATGAATTTCCAGATGTTTGAGTATCATTTGTTGAAAGCATATCTGCTTTTATACCTTTAAGAAACATTTTCATATATTACTTGTTTCAACGTTCAGAGAAATAATTTTAAAAATTAAATTATAGGCATTTAATATTACAAATTTAGGGATGGATTTTCCTCATATTTGTATTTAAAAAATTTAAATCTAAATAAAATTAAAACACATATAGACATATATGTGTGTGTATATATATATATATATATATATGATAGTGTGTATATTTCTACTTTTATATCTTTCTATCCATTTCTCTATATATCAGCACTTTCCCATGTGGGCCCCAAGAGTAAAGATTTTCTCCTAACTTAATAAAAATAGCATTCACATTCAGGAGTTACTGATACAATAAGATGATCTAATATACACCCTATATGTAAATTTTTCTAATTTCACTAGAATTATTTTAGCTTTCATTCTCTTGCCATTTACCATCAAGTCAAGGAACAAGCATATAATTTGCTTATCATGCTCTTTAGCCTCCTGTGATCAAGGACACAGTTCCTTTCCTTCGTTTGTTTCCTTCACTATGTTGACCTTTTTATGGAGTCCAAGCTAGTAGCCATTTAAAATATTCCTTAGGCTGTTTTTGTGTGATTGTTTTCTAAAGATTAGATTCCAGTTATGATTCTGGCAAGAATAAGGCATAGGTGCTTTGAGTATCCCACAGAATCTCATTGGTGAGGTGGGGGCACATACGTCACTGGTGCCATTATTGGTTATGCTCATTTCCTCAGCAATAAGGTGGTATCTGCCAGATCTCTGCATTGCAGAGGTTTTGCTCTTTCTGTATAATTAATAAATATCCATGGCAAGGTACTTTAAGACTTTATGTAAATCCTGCTTCCCACATGACACACCCAACAATTCAGCTTTAACTGATGATCCTGACCTGAAAAGTCACGAAGTGAGCATTTTTCAAATTTCATCGTCCCTTCTGTGGTTTCAAGTTAGGATCAATCTCTAATGAATCTCTCCCCCATGATTTTATATCAAGACAAAAATCCTGCTTGGCAATAATAAACACTCAGTCATTTTATTCTTGTTACTGTACTTCTTGTTTTCATGTTGGATGATGTCATTTTAAACTTTACTAGATCATATGATCTAGTTTAAAAGAGTCCTATGAACAGGTCCTCTGGATATTTTAAGTGCCAACAGAGATTTTGATTTTTACACCATAGTCTATATATAAGATGTGTGAAAACTGAAGTGATGAAATAGAGCAGCCTCTGGGGATAGACCCTGGCTTCCAACCTTGATGACAAGGAGAACAGATTCAGAAGGGTTATCACCCCAGGGACCAAGTGCTCAGGATTTCAACTGTGATTGGAGAGCCCTTCAGTAAGATCATCACCACTGGTCTTAAACTCATCCTTGTTGATTACTGGGTCTGTGTGTCTGGACATGTTCCCACTCTTCTTTGGACCTGTGTTTCTTCATCTATAGATCAAAAGATTTATCTAGGTTATTACTATTGTTTCTTACAGCTTTGTGACTCCTTCATAACTTGGTTACCTATGTCTATTGCTTCCAGGGCACAACCATATTAACATCCCTGACATCTGTGCTGCACGATGACAAAGAATTTCCCAACCCAGAGAAGTTTGACCCTGGTCATTTTCTGGATGAAAGTGGCAATTTTAAAAAAAGCAACTTCTTCATGCCTTTCTCGACAGGTAATAGAAATTTATTTCCTTTATTATTTTAGAGAACAAGAAAACTTTTGGGGATTAGTTTGAACTTACATGGTTTCTCCTCTGGGGCTGGTGGAAATGCTCCTTGTGCATGATCAGGAGCACCACTGCCAACACCTATGCACTTCCTTCATCATTAGACATCCTCCTCATTGGGCCAGAGTCATCATGGTGCTTTGGGGAGTTCAACCAGTTCTTCATAATCAGGAAGGCTGAAGTATAGGTAAATGGAATTCTGCCTTGGATACATCACTGAGGTACTCAAGAACTCCTCCTAGAATGCAAAATGTATTTAGACTTTCCTCATGTGCCACTGCAAAGGTTCTCACTCTGCAGTTTCACTGAGTGTCTTCCACTTGGTGTCCTCACCACCCGTCTGAGCTTTGGGGATTCACATGTCAACAAGCACAGAATGGGGGCTAGGATGTGGAGAGATAGTAACACTCTTACACTTCTGGTGGGACTGCATATAAGCACAACTTCTGTGGAAAATAATTTGGAGATACCACAAAGAGTTAAAAATAGAAATACCATGTGATCCAGCAATAGTACTACTAGGCATCTACCCAGAGGAATGAAAGACATAGTATAATAAAGACATCTGCCCTTAGATGATTATGGCAGCACAATTCACTATTTCAAAGTTGTGGAAACAACCTAAGAGCCCTTCAATCCATGAGTGGATTAATAAAATATGGTATATGTATACAATGGATACTACTCAATTACAAAAAACAATGGTGATCTAGTACCTCTTATATATTATCCTGGTTAGAGCTTCAGCGCATCCTCCGAACTGAGGTATCACAAGAATGGAAGAATAAGCACCACATGTACTTGCCATCAAATTGGCACTAACTGTTCCACACTAAAGTGCTCACATGGTAGAAATATTCTCTGGGGGTTGGGGAGTGCAGGTGGGTAAACTCACATCTAATGCATGCGGTGAGCATTGTATGGGGGAAGGGCACGCCTCTAATCCTAGGTTGGGTGAGGCAAAGTCATAACATGTAACCAAAATATTTTTACCTCCATAATATCCTGAAATTAACAAAAAAACTCAAAAAAGAAAAGCACAGAGTGGGCACCAAAAGGCCTCTCTCCCAGTCAGGAAATCAGATGAAGAAACAGCCCATTGTAATTCAGTAAGACTGAGCTGTGAGAGAGGAAAGCAAAGCACAGGCTGCTGGGTGTAGGGGACAGAGGGAAAAGCTGCCTGCTTCTTGCTCTCTCATACCCTACACTGAGGCATAATAAGCTGGAGGAAGCAACATTGTAAGAGCAGCTACCTCAAAGGAGGCAGAGAAAATGGAAAAGAGAGAAGGCAGGGCATTTTCAAGAATGTAATGAACCACAGGAGCAGGGTATTTGATCTAAATCAAGGATGTTAGAATCTTTGCCAACTGACCATGGGACCCGGGAATCATTGTGAGTGAGGCTGGATCCTCTGCAATGATTCCACAGCATCCTGCTGTTCCTCCAATCATGACCATGCATCTTGGGCATTGGGTCTCCACTCTTTCCACGTGTGTGCTGAGTTTCTGGCCATGGAAACTCCTCTATTCTGTGATCTTTTAAGCCTGCTTTATATGTGGCAGCGTAGATACCAAGATGAAAAAGATGGAAATCTCCCTTTAGGAGTCACATTTTAGCACAATAGAAAAATAAATAAATGAAATAAATAAATAGGCAATTATGATTCAAGGTGATCTTCATCGCTTCATTGAAAGCAATAATATTATGCTGTGGAAACCCAGAGAGGGTTAAGGTTTTATTACTTGAGGGCATGGCAAAGAGTGCACAGAAGAAATGGAATTTGACCTGTGACCTGAATTTAGTCTCTTAAAAGTGCATGTTGGCCCAAAGGAACAGTGTAATATAAAACTTCAAACTTCTTTTTGTAATGGAGGCTGATGAAGAGCGTGTATGGCTTGAGCTCAGCATAGAGGATATGAAGAGTGGAAGGAAAGACCATGGAATTTCATACTGGGAACAGGAAACATGAGAATATGGATGTGGCTTTGTAGATATATAGATTTAAACTCAAAATGTCAAGGGAGCTGTTATAATGTGGGAATACTTAATGAATTGCTTGGTATAGAGCTGTTATTCAGTGAACATTTGTTGAATGAAGGGTCTTTGCTAAGATCAAATGTCAGGTGGATGGCAAGTGTGCCTATTCTTTGTTCATTTGTCTATCCAGTTATCTTTCCATCCATCCATCAATTCCTTCTTCCATCCAAGAAATCATCAAAGAATGACAGTCGCAAACACAGTATCTGTTATAGTCACAGTTGCACATCAGTAGTAACTCCCCCTGGTATTTATTATTTTCAGGAAAACGAATTTGTGTGGGAGAGGGACTGGCCCGCATGGAGCTGTTTTTATTCCTGACCAGCATTTTACAGAAGTTTAACCTGAAATCTTTGATTGATCCAAAGAAGCTCAATACCACTCCAGCTTCTGCTGCGAGTATTTCTTTTCCACCCCAGTACAAGATTTGCTTCATTCCTGTGTGACGAAGTTCAGATCATCTGCCTGCTGTGGCTGTCTTCTGCTACTCTTTCTCATCAATGGCGTCCTCCACTCCCTTGCTATTATTAGGGATGTCTTCTCTGACCTGTTGTCTCACATCTCTAAATTCCCTTAAGATGTAGTGAACATCCGATGTCCATTAATGTGAGTTTCTCGAATTTTACATACAACTGTATCTATATCTGCTCTTCCTCACACTCTGTAACACAGTATTTACTGCCACATGTGACAATACTTACCTAGTTTTGAGTTGTTAATATGTTATCATTAGAAAACACAGTAAAATGATTAATGTATGCTAATTCAGAGCCATTTCTCCTGTGCATGTTTTAAATAAAAATATTATGAATTGCTGAATCAGATTGCAGACTTTTCTTCTTTTGTGCATAATGCAAGTAGGATATTAAAGAAAACAGAGTCCCTGGAGGCCATGCTGGCCGTTATAATGAAAAAGACAGAGAGGGACAAAGGGGCAGAGGGCAGGAAAGCTCTCTTGGAGGAGTGCCACCCAGAGTCACTGGAGGTTTGCATTTGAAAGAGAGAACCTGTGTCCAAGGGCAGCTCTATCCTTTATATTGACAATATTAGTGACAGTTAGGAATGGACATTAAGTGTTGGAATTCCTGTTCTGCTTAAGTGTTACTGTAAATATGAAGTAAAGATCTAGAATGCTCTTCACTTTCCATCCAACTTAGAATCAACTATGAATATATGGTTTCATATTGCTACTCATGTGTTCTGAGTGTAATGATTCTCTCCCCAGACAAGAATGATATCTCTGGAAAGCCTCACCAGATTGTCTTATTCTTCCAGTTTCTATTTCTAGGTTTTACACATACTATATCTGTGACAGTAATTTGATGTTTAGGGATTAAAATGGTAAGTCTGAAATCATCTGTACAGCATCAGCAGGTGAACATGTATCTGTGACAAATTCTAGTCTTCTTTCTCCCTTTTTTCTGTTTTGAAGTAAGATGAGAAATGACATAACCCATTAACCTTTTCCAAGGTCATCTACAGAAAGCCATTTATACTTGGCATGCATTTGTAATTTAACACACGCATATAGTTGTGTGTATATTTATATGCATGTATCTATGCATAGGTGTAAATTAAAATATATCATATAATTAAATACAAACCTATACATGTGGATTTAAAAGTTGTTCTTTAAAATATTGAGTTCATATTACACATATAATTAAAGAACTTGCTGGTGTTTACCAAACAATATGCCAGGTTGCCAGGTAAACTTCTAAGGTACTAAAAACATGGATAAATAATTTGATAGGATTTGTTACATATTAGTAAATGGAAATAGCTATTAAACTTTGAAAATAACTTAAAAATAAAAAGTACAAATTTAACCTACATTATCCTCCATAAACCTTCTTGGTTGGCAAATGAAAAAATTTTAATTTGTTAGCAAATGTGTGAGAAACAGGCCATCTTTTTTTTTTCATGTCCTATTTCCAATTTCATTGATTTCTGCTCTAATTTTTATGATTTCTTTTCTTCTGCTTACTTAGGAATGAATTAGCTCTTCATTTTTCCAGGTTTCTAATGTAGATGCTTAGATTCCTGATTTTATGTCATTTTCCCTTTTATGAAAGTAAGTTTCTTCATATACATTCAGTGCTATAAATTTCCTTGTAAGTACTGTCTTTAATCCACAACCACTCTCCCACTCAAGACCCAGCACTAATGTATTCTTTAAATTAACTGACACTTATCAAGTTCCAAAATTAATTTTCTGGTTTCTCTTTCCTTAGTGGTTTAGAAATCCTTAGAAGAGGGACGAGGATTTTCATATTTCAAATAATTCTGGTGGCTGAATGGCTCATAGAAAATGTTGTATCTAGGAATATTGGACTGACTTTCTGAATTATAATTTACTACTTACAGAAAGTCTTCATGACATTGGATTTGGCAATGATTTCATTAATATGACACCCAAAGCATAGGCAATGAAAGCAAAGATAGATAAATTGGTCTTCACCGAAGTTAACTTTCTACATCCAAGGACACTTTCAAGAGTGTAAAGACAACCCACAGAATAGCAGAAAATATTTCAAATCATATATCTTTTAAGAGTTAATGTCCAAAATATGTAAATTATTTCTACAACTCAATAACATCAACAAAAAGGACAAAAACTGGTTAAATATGTTCAAAGTGCTAGAATGAACATTTCACCAAAGAAGATAAAGAATGGCTTAAGCACTTGAAAACATGCATATCATCATTGATCATTAGGGTGATGCAAATCAAAATCTCAATGAGACACCACCTTCTACCCATTAGGATGATTGTTTCAAAGATTCAGAAAATAATGTTGATGAGAATGTCGAGAAATTAGGAAACCTGTGCACCTCTTGTGGGAATGTATAATGATGTAGCCACTGTGAAAAATAGTGTAGTGCCTCCACAAAAACTTAATTAGAAAATTACCATATGACCCAGCAATCGAAACACTGGGTATGTACCCACAAGAAATGAAAGCTGGGTATCATAGAGATATTTGTACCCCACTGTTCACAGCAGCAGCATTCACAGAATCCAAAGGCAGAAGCATCCCAAGTGTCCATTGACTAAGCAATGGGATAAAGAACATGTGGTATATACATACAATGGAATATTATTCAGGCTTTAAGAGAATGGAAATTCTGACACATGCTACAACATGAATAAAACTTGAAGATATTATGTGAAGAGAAAATAGCCAGTCATAATTATACAAAATATTCTATGATTCCACTTTTATGAGTTACCTAGAAGAGGTAAATTCATAGTAACAGAAAGTTTCTATGGGTTGTTATATGGGCAGTTGTCAGGGACAGGAGCTATTAGAGAAAATGGAGTTATTGTTTAATGATACAAGATGAAAAGAGACCTGGAGATAGTGTCATTGGTTGTGTAACAATGTGAATGTACTTAATGCTACTAAACTGTACACTACAAATCAATAAACTGGATAATTTTATGTTAAGTATGTCTTGTCACAATTAAATTACTCTAAAAATTTACTACTTATACTATCTGGATAGTACAATAGAATGATAATAACTTAAAGAATGTTTCTTCAATAAAGCTATCCTGAAAACTATAATATATTCAAGACGAAAAAGAGCACTGGTGAAACCTCCTATGGGGCATGTGTTGCTGAAAAGCTGTGAGTTCAGAGACCTCAATCCATGTAATTCCTTTTCACAGGTGTCCCCTCCAGAATATGCCTGTCTTGGGTCACTCTCCAGAGACTCCCATGAACGGAGTTCTTGTCAGTATTTTCTCCAGACTGAAGCAGTGTTACCCATGGGCAGGTGGGACTGACGAAGCTACTCCACCACGACCAGAAGGATGAGCTTCCCCACTGCATCACTGATCCTAGGAAAGGCCCCACTTCCTGTCTAGCCTGGACCCCTTTCCCAGAGTGGTCACTGGAGCGGGCCTGGACAGGTGGTTTATCCTGATTCCAATGCCCTGACCTCAGTTTGTTTGCAAATCCTTCAGGCGGTGAAGGGTGAGGAGCCCAGTGGGATCACACCTGGGGGTGAGGCTCCTCACAGAGACCTTTCTTCCCCTGGACCTACCCATGGACACTAGGCCTTGACGTGACTGGTTCTAAGAAGAGGAGGGACTCAAATTTTTCTTGTGGGGAAAAGAGGAGCCTCCCGTTTTAATTTTAAGAATAGCTCTTTCATATCCAAGGGAAACTTGAGATTGGGAAGTGAATGTGGAGGACAGGCTGGCAACCAAGGGGATTGTCTGAGGAGAGAGGCGAGGAATCCTCCTGTGTCAGGGGAAGCAGTACCCTGTGCATGGAGAGCAGGGAGCAAATGCTCCATCAGGACCACCAGCTGCCTGTGGATTTATATCTGTAAACAGGAGTTTAATCATAGTTGGGAGATTCTCCGAGTCATGTCCACCAGCTCTTGTCTGCAGATGATGAGATTTCTTTTAGCCTTTAAGGTTCTCATCCAATGATCATGGGCTTTTGTTTCCAGGAACAGAATCTGCTTCCGAGAAGAAGAATTGGCTCTTTCCAGCATTTCTTCTAGATCTTTGATTCCTTTTCTGTAGGTCTGCAGTTCTTCATTTTGAAAGCTTATCATGTCATTTGCTATGGCAATTCTCACCTTTTGCTGCAAGTCATGATTTGCCTTGATAGGTAATAACTCAAGACAATCCATTTCTTTATGGTGTTAAAATCAAGTCATTTCATTTTCTTTCTCATCAAGATTCATATTATAGCTACAATGCATATATTCTTTAGTTCTGTTTTCTGACATGCCTTGGGCCCACTGATACCCACTTAAAATGAGCACTAGTGCAGAAATCTTGATTGTAAACCACATTTTCAGATGGAAAGTCCCAGGGGTCCTCACAGAAAAGGCTGATTGGAGAGCTGAGGTAGGGAAAATATATATTCATAATATCTACTTTGAAGTTCTTGTGTGATAATCCTACCATCTAGGATTTCATGGGTCTGTTTTTCTCTAATTGATTGGCTGTTTTTCTCTAGTTTTGGGTCACATTTCTTTGTTTTATGTGTCTAATATTTTTTTATTGTATGCGGGCATTTTGAATGATGCCTTGTGGGGAGTCTGGATTATGCTGTCTTCCTTTAAAAGGCATTCAATTTTCGCTTAGCAGGCAGTTATATTACTGACAGATGTTTATCATTCTGTTAGGCTTAGTATAATTCTTTGTCATTGTGGGTTAATTTCAATTTTAAATTTGGTCTTTGGGCATGGCCCTTAGTCCAGGGTGGGGTTCCTTAGTCCAACAGTTTGGAATTTGGGGGGTCAGCACAGAATATCTGAGGTTAGAAGAAAGTTCACTCTGTCCTGGCTGGGTTGGAACTTCAGCTCCACCTGTTCCTATACAACATCTGGTATTTATCTTCAGTTGTAAACTCTCTAGCAGTCATACTGTAATAGGCTTCATAGAGTTTCCTCCTGCACATGAGCCACCCGACCCACAGACATGGACTTACAGAGAAGAGTTTTGTACACTTTTGAGATCCTCACTATTTGTGGATTCCTCCTGTCCTGTACCCTAGAATTTGTCTTTACAAATTCTAGGTGCCAAATTTTGATCTCTGTTTTCTCAGCTTGAAAATAACACCACTTTGCTTGTCCCTCACTACCCTGCATAGTGGGAGGAAAGTGTTCTCAGTCAGAAATCCAGGGTGCTTATGGGGCCTAATTTCTCTTTAGTAAAATGTTGCAATCCTGGATTGCCTCTTGTGCAATGATGAAAGCTGTTACCTTTATATGTTTTTCAGATTTCTATTTGTTTAATTCTGAGGGCAACTCCAAAGCAGTTACTGTGTCATAGCCAGAGGCAGATGGCCCCACCAGCCAGAAGAAGTGTTTTATCACAACTTAACTTTACCTAGAAGCCCATTTTCTGGCTGAACATACAAGTTTCCTGTACTTCATGCTGAGGGTGTGTTCTAAGTTCACCCAGGCAGGAAATGAATCACAGGAATAGCTGTGTTACTAGGAAGAGGGTCAGGAGGGACTGATACTTCTTTTTCTCTTTCATTTGTCCACATGGATATGACAGTTTATTCATTTGGCCTATGGATTTTGTGAAATGAGAACTACATCATGTTTGGAGAGACCATGCAGTATGCCAGAACACATTCAGACATATCTGGATTTAAAACTGGTCTCTGCTACTTAGTAAAAGTATGGCCTTTGTTAAGATCCCAAACTATTGTGAATGTAATCATTATCATCATAACAGTAATGAAACCTCTTTCTATTGAGCATTTTAACATGTGGTAATCTTTGCATAAAAAAGTGTTTCCTGTATTATCTCATCTTACATTTATAAAAAACTAACACAAATATGTTATTTACATTTTACTAGTGATGAAAATGAGGCATTGAAATGTTAAACAGCTTAACTATGGTCACAGAGCTTAATTTGGTGGAGAGAAAGATTTGACTGATTCTGAAAACTAAACTGTAACTCACTGTTATTTCTGAGTTTCAGAAAAACCTACTAGAAATAGAAAATGCTCTCTCCTTTCCACAAGGATATGTGAAAATTCAGTTGAAGGAACATAGCAGAAGGAGGGGATACTTATCAGTTTCTCATCTTGATGAGAAAATGAAGTTTTTCAGAACCAGGCCACTAAGCTACTGAGTTCCGAGGAAGGCCTCATACTTGGTTGTTCTAAAGGGAATGAGCTGGATCTTCAGTGGTATCAGCGCTGTTAGACAATACTGCAATTTATTCGCCAAGAGCAATGTGCTCCAGGGAGCTTCCTAGTTTTTCTGCAAATACATGCTGGTGTCAGACTTCACACTGGTGAAGATGGCCTTGCAATCAAAGAACAGTGTCCTGGACTGTCCATTATATGATTTAACACCTATTGGGCTTGGTCAATAATTTGTTCTGTGATATGGAGCAAACAAATTCTCCTTTTTTTGTGCCTCAATCTCCTTTTATGAAACAAAAGGATTAGATAAGGGGTGTCTATTTTTTTTCAAGCTCCGTGACCTTCTTTATAATTTGGTTTATGTGTTTCTCTTTCTATCAGGGCACAAACATATTAATACACCTGTCTTCTGTGCTGCATGATGACAAAGAGTTTCCCAGCCCAGAGCAGTTAGACCCTGGCCGCTTTCTAGATGAAAGTGGCAACTTTAAGAAGAGTGACTACTTCATGCCTTTTTCAGCAGGCAAGCAAGCTTTCTTTTTATTTGTACATCAGGAGTTAAGTGAGATGAGGAAGGGCTTTTGAGTGGAGGGTATTCTGGGATGGGCAGATTATCATTTGTATGAGGCCAGAGGCACCACTCCCAAAGTCCTGGGTGTTTCTCATTGGATTGGCGGCTGTACTCACTGATTCTGCGTCCTGACCCCCACTGAGGTCCTCAAGAGTTCCTCTTAGAGGTCCAGCTCTAGAAAGGCTTTTCTCATTTATCCCAAGAAGCCAGTTCACTCAATAAACTTCACTGAACACCTTACATATAGCAATGCTATGCTCAGATCCAGGGATCCAAGTGTGAACAAGAAACAGATCTTCCCTCTAAGAGAGAGGAAGACAAATTAACAGGCAATGAGACTCCAGTGTGACAAATGCTGTGCTGGGGGCTTCTGTGTGAGCCCAGAGAGAGGAGCTCCTGACTGAGGTCTTTTTCCAGGGAGCAGGGCCAGAGAAGTTGGAGGGTGAGGGAAAGTTTCTCTCAGGAAGTAACATTTGCGTTTCTTCCCTTGATTTGTAAGGGCCCTGGAAAGAATCAGGTGGGCACACTCCAAAACTTTAACTAAAGTGAGTTTAATGAAGAGACTGTTTTCAGTCAAAACTGTGGCCTGGCAGGGTGGGATTGAGGAAATAGACACTCTGACCTTCTCAACGTCTAATCTTCTGAATTTACTCAGAACCCAGAAGGGAACTAACTTCTGGGTTAATGCAGTCCATAGAAGTGAGTTTCCTGGGAACAGTTAGGCACAAAGGCAAGGAAATACGGAATGGATCTGGAAAGAGGAAGAGATGGAGAATTTTCAGCACATTCCAGGGAAGAAGCAAGAGGGAGATGAGAGGCTAAAGGACCTTTCCCACAGAAGTAACTGAAACAGAGAGAGAAATAAGAGATTTGCTTCTGATTATTTAAGAAAATAAATATCGAGCAACACTTGATATTGTGATCTCAAGATTATGTACCACACCCAGGGATAATCTCAATAGGAGCCACTGCTGCACTGCTCCTTGTCTTCCTGTATTTGGAGTCCCCTGTTGCATAATGAGCGTGACTCAAATTCCTATTCATTTCACATGGTTTGCTGGCCTGCCTTTTGTCTTGTCACTGTGGGTATTACAAGATAGATCTAAGGGCTTACCTTAAGAGTTTATATTCCAGTCTGTGAGAAAGATGAATAATTTAAATTTCATGTGAAATGTACTGTAGTAGCATTAATGAGTGTTGTGGAAAACAGGTAAGAGTGTGAATTGTTTGCCCTGAGCACCTCAGAGAAGTTTGCATAGAATAAATGAAGTCTGACCTCTATCTGGAAGGATATATAGGCTATTGGCAGGCAGAGCAGAGGGGAAGATCATTCCAGATAGCAGAAGACCTGGAGTCTGAGATAAAACTTGAAATTGCCAATTTGTTTGGGGAGTGGTATAGTTAGTAATGGTTGGGATGTGGGGAACTGGATGGAAGTAATGGAAAGAAGTGAGGGTCTAAGAATTGCTTGTGGCCAGTTTGTGACATATCTTTTTCATACCTGGCAATGTTAAGCTCTTGAAAATTTTTAAAGCAGGTATGTGAAAAGATTAAGATTATCATTTAGAATACAACAAGGAGAAATAAATCTATTATTGAGCACTAGGTCAGACATAGATGGAAAAGTAGATACAGTGTTGTGTATTTTTCCAGTTGGGATAGGTAGGGGTGTGTGTGTGTGTGTGTGTGTATAGAAAGTACACAGTGAACACAGGGCCATAGACTTTTGAGAACTGGGAAATGGAAGCAAGATTCAAATGACAGCAAAAGAAGTCACTATTTGGTCCATATTTTGTGGCTGTTTCAGACTGATATTATCACTGTATTTTTCACTGTTTTTATGCTACCACACATAGATTCAAATATATTTAAATATTATACATAAATGTGGTGGTGATAATCATAGCTGCCACTTATCTATGAACTTCTCTATGCCCTGCAATGGCCCAGGCTATTGGTACACAGATTATAATTAATTCTCACATTGCCAATCCCATCAAAATACCAATGTCACTTTTCACATATCTAGATAAATTAATCCTAAACAGAACCAAAAAAGAATACAAATAACCAAAGCAAACTTATGCAATAACAACAAATCTGGCAACAGCACATTACCTGACTTCAAATTATACTACAAGTCCATAATAACCTGAACATAATGGCACTAGTATAAATGTAGGGACATAATCCAGTGAAACACAGTAGAGACCTGAAATATAAAACCATATAGCTATGACCAACTGAATTGTCACAAAGCAGTCAAAAACATATGCTGGAAAAGGGATGCCCTATTCAATAAATTGTGCTGGGAAGATTAGATAGCCATATGAAGAACAATTGAGTAGGATCCCTCCCTGTTTTCCAATATAAAAAAAACTTAATTCAACATACATTAAAGACTTAAATGTGGCCGGGCACGGTGGCTCACGCCTGTAATCGTAGCACTCTGGGAGGCTGAGGCGGGTGGATTGCTCGAGGTCAGGAGTTCGAGACCAGCCTGAGCAAGAGCGAGACCCCGTCTCTACTAAAAATAGAAAGAAATTATCTGGCCAACTAAAATATATATAGAAAAAAAATTAGCCGGGCATGGTGGCGCATGTCTGTAGTCCCAGCTACTCTGGAGGCTGACGCAGTAGGATCGTTTAAGCCCAGGTGTTTGAGGTTGCTGTGAGCTAGGCTGACGCCACGGCACTCACTCTAGCCTGGGCAACAAAGCGAGACTCTGTCTCAAAAAAAAAAAAAAAAAAAAAAGACTTAAATGTAAGACTTAAAACCATAAAATTTCTAGATGGAAAAAGTAGGAAAAACTCTTGTAGACATTGGCTGAGGCAAAGAATTTATGAGTAAGACCCAGATGGCAAACACAGCAACAATAAACAAATAATAAATGGGGCAATTAAATTAAAAAGTTTCTGCACAGCATGAAAATAATCAAGAGACTAAACAGAAATCTACAGAATCAGAGAAAATATTCACAAACTATACACCCAACAAAGGTCTAACATCCAGAATCTACAATGAATTCAAACAAATCAGTAAGTAAAAACTAATAACACCATTAAAGAGTGGCCAAAAGACATGAACAGAGTTTTCTCAATAGAATATAGACAAATGACCAAGAAACACATGGAAAAATGCTTAACATCACTAATCATCACAGAAATGCAAATTAAACCCCCAGTGAGATTTCATGTTACCCCTGTTAGAATGGCCATTATAGAAAAGTCTAAAAACAATATTTAGAACTCAGAAAAATCAGCAAGAAAAAATCAAACAACCCTATCAAAAAGTGGGCAAAGGACATGAACAGAAACTTTTCAAAAGAAGATAGAACAATGGTCAACAAACATATGAAAAAATGCTCAACATCTCTAATCATCAGGGAAATGCAAATAAAAACCACAATGAACTATCATTTATTTGCAGTATTAATAGCCTTTATCAAAAAGTCACAAAACAGGCCGGGCATGGTGGCTCACGCCTGTAATCCTAGCACTTGGGAGGCCGAGGCGGGTGGATTGTTTGAGCTCAAGAGTTCGAGACCAGCCTGAGCAAGAGCGAGACCCCATCTCTACTAAAAATAGAAAGAAATTATCTGGCCAACTAAAAATATATATAGAAAAATTAGCCGGGCATGGTGGCGCATGCCTGTAGTCCCAGCTACTCGGGAGGCTGAGGCAGTAGGATC
>CM052446.1:36186644-36210324 GCA_028533085.1 Varecia variegata | reverse complement strand
GTGGAGAGATATGAACACTCATACACTGCTAGTGGGACTGCAAACTAGTACAACCTCTGTGGAAACCCATATGGAGGTACCTTAAACAGATACAAGTAGACCTACCATTTGATCCAGCAATCCCATTATTGGGCATCTACCCAAAAGAACAACAGACATTCTATAAAAAAGACATCTGCACTCGAATGTTTATAGCAGCACAATTCACAATTGCAAAGATGTGGAAACAACCCAAGTGCCCATCAATACATGAGTGGATTAATAAAATGTGGTATATGTATACCATGGAGTACTATTCAGCTATAAGACACAATGGTGATATATCACCTCTTGTATTTTCCTGGATAGAGCTGGAACCCATTCTACTAAGTGAAATATCCCAAGAATGGAAAAAATAAGCACCACATGTACTCACCATCAAATTGGTTTAACAATATAGGAAAAACATTCATCGGTCGTCTGGCAGATGGGAGCGGGAAGGAGGGGATGGATATATACATACATAATGAGTGTGATGAACACCATCTTGGGAATGGACATGCTTGAAGCTCTAACTCGGGGGGGGGGAAGGGCAGTATACGTAACCTAAACATTTGTACCCCCATAATATGCTGAAATAAAAAAATATATATAAAAATAAAGGGATTAGTTAGGCTACAGGTTCTCTGAGATCCTTTCTGTCACTAATTATTTATAATTCTGTCATTCTATAAAAAGAGAAAGGACCAGACAGGAGCATTATGGCAGGAAAGAGGAAAGTAGAGACACCCACCACGTAGGGAATAAAGTGAATGATCTAAAGAGAGCCATCAAGGTTATTTAGGCAAAATAAGGGAGTGTGGTTCTTTTAGGGTTTAAAGCAACACAAACCAGACATTAAATTACTGCTTCTCTTTGTTCTAGATAAAGAGTTCACTGAGACCTGGGTTCATGAAAGTTCTAAATGTTATAAAATCAAACTTTTACAACCCCTATTTTAGTTAACTGGTGCTGCAATGATTAACTCAATGTTTATTTTGAAAATCACTGATTAGAGTAAATCATTGACTATTACATCATAGTACACACTCATGCTGAATTTTCCTGAAGTGACTGTTTTGCTTGGAGGGAAGCATGTGAGATGGAGGGGTTATGGGTTCCGGGGTCGGCTTTACCACCTGCACACACCATGTCCTTGGCCAATCTCTGAGGCCTTGCTTTCTTATCCTTAAGCTGGGATAATTTTACCTTAGGTAAAGGTAATTGAGAGAATCAAAAGGGATATTATTGCTGTGAAAATTTTCTGTGAATTGTCAAAATCCCTAGAAAAATGAGGGCTAAACATTATGTACCTGGAGTCTTGACAAAAACTTTATTTTTCCTTACAAAACAGCTTAGAAATAACTATACTAATGAATTTAAAACAAATAGCATGATATCTTTACAGGCCTCACCTTTGTACAAGCATTGGCATTAGTGATTTAGTAATGTATATCGTTCCAGTGATACACTGATTTCTTTTCCTTTGGATAAATACCCACCAGTGGGATTACTGGATTCTATGGTAGTTATATTTTTTTTTTTGAGAAATCTCCATACTGTTTTCCATAATGACTGTAGTAATTTACATCCCCACCAACAATATATAAGAGTTCCCTTTTCTCTACATTCTCACCAGTATCTGTTATTTTTTTCTTTTTAAGAACATCCATTCTATCTAGGGTAAGATAATATTTCATTGTAGTTTTAATTTATATTTCTTTGATAGTTAGTGATGTTGAGTATTTTTTTAAACTTATCTATTTTATTGAAAAAAAAGAATAGATCTTGAAATTGCTGATTTGATATAACTATTGGAACTTTCTAAGTAGAAAGGATTGGTAT
The DNA here is from genome assembly GCA_028533085.1 of Varecia variegata. Lineage (NCBI taxonomy): Eukaryota > Metazoa > Chordata > Mammalia > Primates > Lemuridae > Varecia > Varecia variegata. The sequence continues at coordinate 36,208,461 of CM052446.1, read as the reverse complement.
ATAAATCTAAACCTTGCATTTGAGACACACAGTTTTATATTATTTTTGCTAAGCAGCTAAGTTATTTATTTTATTTTATTTTATTTCAGCTTATTATGGGGGTACAAAAGTTCTGGTTAAATATACACCTGTTGGCTATGAGTATCTCTTCCTTTGATAAATGTCTATTTATGACCTTTGCCTACTTTTTTGGTGGGATTATTATTATTTTTATTGTTGAGTTGTTTGAGTTCCTTGTATATTCTGAATACTAATTCCTTGTTGAGTGAATATTTTACTAATATTTTTCCCCTTCTACAGATTTTCTCTTTATTCTGTTGTTTCTTATCTGTGCAGAAGCTTTTCCCCATTTGTCTTTTTGTCTTTGTGGCCTATGCTTTTGTGATCTTAGCCATAAAATCTTTGCCTAGACTAATATCCTGAAATGTTTTCCCTATTTTTTCTTCTAGTAGTTTTATAGTATTGGGTCTTATGTTTAAGTCCTAAATGCATCTCAAGTTGATTTTTGTATATGGTGATAAATATGGGTAAGGTTTCATTCTTCTGCAGGTGGATATCCAATTTCTCCAGCACCATTCATTGAAGGGGTATCCTTTCCCTGATGTATGTTCCTGGCACCTTTCTAGAAAATCGATTAGCTGGAAATATGTAGCTTTATTTCTGGGTTCTCTCTTCTGTTTTATTGGTCTATGTGTCTGTTTTCCTACCAATACCATGCTGTTTTGTTTACAATAGCCTTGTAGTATATTTTGAAGTCAGGTAGTGTTATGCATCTAGCTTTGTTCTTTTTGTTCAGGAGCTATGTGAGATAGCTCGTATTTTTGGCACTTACTGGTGAAATGCCAATAGAAATGAGGATTAGAAAGTCTCAATTTATTAACATTAATTTCCTGATTTTCATGGTTTTACTCTATATAAGAGAACCACTGTATTTTTTGGAAATACTACAATATGTCACATCTTTCAATTCAGGTCAGCAATTTACTTTCAAATAAGTCAAAGTAAAACAAGTGTTTGTTTATACTAGCAACTTTCCTATATACCTGTGATAGCTAAGGAAAAATGAAGGCATTGTGGATTTATATATGCAAAATAAACTAAGCTTTTATGAATGATGAATAAATATTGCCACCAGACATCTAAAGTCCTCAGCATCATTAAGCTGAGGACTTAAAAATTCAAATTAAAACTTCAGTAGTACTCCATGGTATACATATATCACATTTTATTAATCCACTCATGTATTGATGGGCACTTGGGTTGTTTCCACGTCTTTGCAATTGTGAATTGTGTTACTATAATATTCGAGTGCAGATGTCTTTATTATAGAATGTCTTTTGTTCTTTTGGATAGATGCCCAATAATGGGATTGCTGAATCAAATGGTAGGTCTACTTGTATGTGTTTAAGGTATCTCCATATTGCTTTCCACAGAGATTGCACTAGTTTGCAGTCGCACCAGCAGTGTATGAGTATTCCTGTCTCTCTGCATCCACGCCAACATTCATTGTTTTGGGACTTTTTGATAAAGGCCATTCTCACTGGAAATAGTGGTGATATAGCACCTCTTATATTTTCCTGGATAGAGCTGGAACCCATTCTACTAAGTGAAGTATCACAAGAATGGAAAAATAAGCACCATATGTACTCACCATCAAATTGGTTTCACTGATCATCATCTAAGAGCACATTTAGGAATAACATTAACAGGGTGTTGAGCAGATGTCAGGGATGGGTGTATATATACATAATGAGTGTGATGTGCATTGTCTAGGGGATGTACATGTTTGAAGCTCTGACTCAGGGGGTGAGGGGGTAAGGGCAATATATGTAACCTAAACTTTTTTGCCCTCCACAATATGCTGAAATAATAATAAAAAAAAGTAAAAAAAAAAAAAACCTGAAAAGTTAGTTCTTTGAAAAGATAAATGAAATCAATAGACCTCTAGCTAGAGTAACCAGGAATAGAGAGAAAGGACCCAAATAAGCTCAATCAGAACTGAAAAAGGAGATATTACAACTGATACCATAGAAATACAAAATATCATCTGTGAATACTGTGAAAATCTCTATGTCCACAAAGTAGAAAATGTAGAGGAAATGGATAAATTCCTAGAAACACACAACCTCCCAAGACTTAATCAGGAAGAAAGAGAAATCCTGAACAGACCGATGAAGAGCAGTGAGTTTGAAGGAGTAATAAAATAATCTCCCAACAAAAACAACAAAAAGCCCCAGGCCAGATGGAATCACAGCCAAATTCTACCAGACATACAAAGAACTGGAACCTGTCCTACAGAAATAATTCCATGAGATTGAGAAGGAGAGAATCCTCCCTAACTCATTCTATTAATATGAAGCCAGTATCACCATGATATCAAAGCCAGGAAAGGACACAAGGAAAAAAAAAAGCTATAGACCAATATGCCTTATAAAGATAGATATTCTTGATAAAATGCTATGAAACATTCAACATCACCTAAAAAAGATAATTTGCCATAATCAAGTGGGCTTCATTCCAGAGATACAAGGATGGTTCAGCATATAATAATCAATAAATGTGATTCATTACATAAACAGAAGTGAAAACAAAGACCACATGATTATCTCAATAGATGTAGAAAAAGCATATGATGAAATTCAGCACCCTTTCATGACAAATTCCTCAACAAACTTGATATAGAAGGAAAATACCTCAAAATGATATAGCCATATATGAAAAACCCATAGCCAACAATATACTAAATTGGGAAAAGTTGAAAGCATTCCCCTATGAACTGGAACAAGACTGAAAGAAGTCTTATTCAACATAGTAGTGGAAGTCCTAGCCAGAGCAATCAGGTAAGAGAAAGAATGGAAGATTATCGAAATCAGGAAAGAGAAAGTCAAATTGTTGCTTTTCTCTGATGATATGATCTTATATTTGAAAACTCAAAGACTCTACCAAAAGAGTCCTAGCATAGATAAATAAATTCAGCAAAGTCACAGGTTACAAACACAATGTACACAAATCAGTAGCATTTTTCTATACCAAAAATAGGTAAGCTGAGCATGAAATCAAAGATTTAATACCACTCACAATAGCTACAATGAAAATAAAATACTTAAGAATATACTTAACACATTAGGTGATAGATATCTACTAAGTAGAAGTATGAAAGCCTAACCCTAAACTTGTGTCATTGATGACTCAAACAAATGGAAAAACATCTCATGTTCATGGATGGGTATAATCAACATGTCCCTATTACCCAAAGTGATTTGCAGATTCAACACAATCCCCCTCAAAACACCAACATCATATTTCATGGGTCCAGAAAAAATAATTTTCTGCTTCATTTGGATCCAAGAAGGAGCTCAAATATACAAAGCAATATTAAGCAAAAAAATAAATCTGGAAACATCACATTTCTAACATTATTTCTTATTTGTTTCAAATTCAAAATATTAAGGGTCTACAAATGTCTTTGGCTACATGGATTACTTTTGTAGTGCTTGAGTCATGGCTATAGGTATGCCCATAGCCCAAATAGTGCTAATTTTATCCATTGGGTAGGTTTTTGCCCCTCCTCTCCTACTCTCCCCTCTGCTTGATTTTCACTGAGTTTTACTTCCCTCTGTGCACATCTGTGCTCATCACTTAGTTTCAGCATAATAATGAGTACATGTGTTTGGTTTTCTAGTCTTGAGGTACTTAGGACAATGGTCTCCTGTTCCATCCTACCTGACTTTAAATTATACTCTAAGGCTATAGTAACCAAAACAGCATGGTACTGGTATAAAATTGTAGACATAAAACAATTTAATGGAATAGGGAACCCAGATATAAAACCATCTACCTACAACCAACTGATCTTAGAAAAAGTAGACAACAATGGACATGGGGGAAGGGAAACCCTATTCAATAAATGCTTCTGGGAAAACTAGGTAGCCACATGCAGAAGAGTGAAACAGGACCCCTATCATTTGCTTATATAAAAATTAATTAGAGATTGGATAAAATATTTAAATGAAGGCATGGAACCATAAAAATTCTAGAATAAAATGTAGAAAAAATTCTTTTAGAAATTGTTCTAGGCAAAGTATTTATGACTAAGATCCCAAAGGCAAGTGTAGCAACAATCAAAGTGAACAAATGGGACTTAATTAAATTAAAAATCTTGTGTATAACAGAGGAAATAATCAACAGGGTAAATAGACAACCTATAGAATGGTAGGAAATATTCAGAAACTGTATATCTGATAAAGGGCTAATATCCAAAATCTACAAGGAACTTAAAGAAATCATCAAGAAAAAAAACAAATAATACCATTAAAAAATGAGAAAAATACATGAACAGAAGTTTTTCAAAAGAAGATAGTCACAATCACAAAGATGTGGAAACAACCCAAGTGCCCATCAATACACGAGTGGATTAATAAAATGTGGCATATGTATACCATGGAGTATTACTCAGCTATAAGAAATAATGGTGATACAGAATCTCTTATGTTCTCCTGGATAGAGTTGGAACCCATTCTACTGAGTGAAGTATCCTAAGAATGGAAAAATAAGCACCACATGTACTCACCATCTAATTGGTTTCCCTGATCATCACCTAAGTGCACATTTGGAATTAACACTAATCGGGTGTCTGGAAGATGTGGGGGGGGGAGGGGATGGGTGTATACCTACATAATGAGTGCGATGCGCACTGTCTGGGGAATGGACGCACTTTAAACTCTGACTCGGGGGGCTGGGGGGGGAAGGGAAACATACATAACCTAAACTTTTGTACTCCTTTAATATGCTGAAATAAAAAAAAAGACAGACAAATCTGGAATTTATAAGCAATTAGAGTAAAGTTTCGGGATCTAAGCCTAAGGTATAGCAGTGAATTGCTTTCCTAGTGAATTACATATTAGCAATGAATAATTGAAATTTGAAGTTAAAACCATCATATCATTTATATCAGTACCAAAATTATGAAATGCTTAGGTATAATGTGAGAAAATATGTACAAGATAATATGGAGAAAACTACAAAATGCTAATGAAAGAAACCAAAGAAGATCTAAATAGATGAAGAGATATTCCATGTTCATAGATGAAGACTCACTATTATCAGTCTTTTTAATATGATCTATAGATAAAATGCAATCCCAGCTAAAATACAAACAAGTTCTTTTTTATTTTTTAGTTAACAAAAATCTGATTGTAAAGATTATATGGAGAGGCCAAAAAGCCAGAATAGCCAATGTTAAAGAAGAGGAACAAAGTTGGGAGACTGACTCTGCCTTAGCCTACTTACTATACACCTACAGTAGTCAAGAGAGTGTAGTATTGCTAAAATATTAGTTAAATAGAATAATAGAATAGAATGTAAAGCCTGAAATATGTACTACACAATACTAGAAATATAGTTAATCGAATAAAGATCCACACAATATAGTTAACTGATTTTTGACTAAGAAGCAAAGACAATTCAATGGAGAAATGATAGTCTTCTCAACAAATATTGCTGGAACTATTGGACTTCCTTGCACAACAATGAATCTAGATGTACACCTTACATTATTCACAGTAGTTAACTGAAAATAGTTCAAAGACTTAAGTGTAAAATGCAAAACTATAAATTTTCAATAGATGAATGGATAAAGTTTGATGCATTGTATATCTGTACAATGGAATATTATATAATGTTAAAAAGAAATGAACTGTCAAGAAATGGAGGAAACTTATGCATATTAGTGGATGGAAGGAACCAATCTGAAAAGACTACATACTGTGTGATTCCAACTATTAATATATGACATTCTGGAAAAAGCAGGACTAAGGCAACACTACATGATCATTCAATGCCAAGGGCTTTGGCGGAAGGGAGGGATGTATAGGGAGAGCACAGAGGATTTTTAGGGTAGTGAAACTATCCTGTATGATATTGGAATGATGGGTACATGTCATTTATACATTAGTCAAAATCATAGAACATACAACAGAAATAGTGAAGCCTATCTAAACTATAAAATTTGGTTGATGATTTTGTGTAACTGTTGGATCATTGATTGTAACAAATAAACCACACTGATTAGGATAGTTAATGTGGGAGAGGATATGGTTGTGTGTGGGGAGAGGGTATGTGGGACCTGTGTACTTCTTGCTTAGTTTATCTGGAAACCTGAAACTCCTCTAACAAATGAATTCTATAATTTAAAAACCCCTCTCTAATCCACAACTCTAGCAAAGCAAAGGCTTGCTTTACTCTTTGAGTGTGGTGGGCTTAATACTGATAATCTCCTGATGAACTGCGCTAAGATGAGAATTCTGTGGGACGGGATGAGAGATGTCACTGAGCTGGAAGTTGGACCATGGAGATTCTATTAATAATTTGATGTCTTGTGCTGATGCCTTGGTGACACTTCATCTCGCTAAGTCACCAACTGCTCATTCCTAAATACCAAAGCCAAGCTTAGAACTGTTGATGTGAGAGATCCCTTTAAATTGTCTATGATTCTTTCATTATGTAAAAGGAAAGGTCAGTGCAGGAGCCTCAGCCCAGCAGAAGGGAGGAAGAGCAGAGCAGGGACACCTATGTCTCAAGGAATGAAATGATTGCTCTCCAGAGAGCAACTGAGCTTATTTTATCCAAAGAAGCTGGTGTGGTTCTTTTAGACCAATGTGAGTCAGGTAGAAAATTCCTTCTTCTCTTTGCTCTGGATAAAGTGTTTGCCACATATGTATGCACTGAGGTTTTGAAGGTTATAAAACCAAACTCTTTTTACCTCCTGTTTAGTCAATCAGTGCTGTAATATTTAACTAAATTAATGTTCAAGTTGAAAGTCACTGACGAGGTTCAATAATGAAATATTGAATCTTAGCACACAATATGTGAATTTTGGTGAACCTGGTTGAACTGAATGTTTTGCTTGCGGGTAGGGTGCAATTGTTGGGTTATTGATTCCAGACTCAGCATTTCTGCCTGCAGTCTGTGTGTCCTTGCCCAAAGTACTGAATCTCCAAGGCTCAGCTTTCCCTTCCCCAAGATGAGAATAATTTTACTTCAGGCAAAAGTAACAGAGATAATCAAGAGGTAGATGGTGTGTGTGAAATTTCTCTGTAAACTGTCAGAATCCCTGTAAATGTGACTGATAAAACACTGTGCAACTGGGTCTTGACATAACTTAATTTTTCTTAATAAAACAGGTGGAAATAACTGCACTAGTTAATTTAGAAAGAATATGATGATATTTTTACAGAACATGCCTTTGCAGAAGCACTATCATTAGTGATCTGTAACTTTCATTATTCTGATTGTATTGAGATCCTCCCGACCACTGAATGTCAGTCAGCTTCCATTCAGGTCTGCACATGGTGGTGCTTCTCTACTGTGAGGCTGTTTAGTGATTTGTCTGCCTCTCATACTCTATTGCATCTACAACTGTTATTTGGTGTACATTATTTCATTCTATTATTTCTGATAGTGATAGGCCAAAAACATCAGAAGCAGCTGTGTCTGGAGGGGACTGCGAGGTGGAGAAGCCATAGTTTCTCAAACCCTCCCCACTAAATCTCTGAGTTTGGCTCCTCCACCAGTTGTTCTGAGCAACGTTCACCTCTGCAGTGATGGAAAGGGGGGAACCCTGTGTTTTATTTTATATACTTGGGCTGCGATCCAGTGCAATTAAACCAGAATGTCCAGGGTGGGTAGAGGAAAGAAGAAGGCTAAAGAACATTTTGTTTTTATCCCTCTCAGTGGGCCAAAGTCCACTCGGAAGACAACATCAGCAGATCTAGGTGATTGACCACTTTATATGTCAAAGAGCACACAGTGAATTAGAGGGAGCATTATAAAAGCCTTGGAGGGCAAGCTCATAGTTGTCTGGGTTAGAAGAGAAGGCTGCAATGGACCCAGCTGTGTTTCTGGTGCTCTGTCTCTCCAGTTTGCTTCTCCTCTTCCTCTGGAGACAGAGCTCTGGGAGAGGGAAGCTCCCTCCTGGGCCCACTCCTCTCCCAATTATTGGAAATATCCTACAGATGGATGTTAAGGACATGAAAAAAACTTTCAACAATGTAAGTATGCTTTATGTTCCTTCAATGGCTTGCAAAAGGGTAAGTTATTGAACTTCCATTTTTAAATAAAATATGTTCTGCCTATTTACATCTCCCACTGCCTTACTTAAATAAATTGCTAAATATTTAATTTTCTTTGATGCTATTGTGAAATGTATTACATCTTTGGTTTAATTCTTGGCTTGACTCTTATTGGCGTATATAAAAGCTTATGATCGGTGTGCATTGATTTTGCGTTCTGAGACTTGGTTGAATTCGTTTATCAATTACAGGAGTGTCTTGGTTGAATAATTGGGATTTTCTATGTATAATATCCTATTGTCAGCAAAGAGCGATAATTTGAGCTCTTCTGTCCCCATTTGGATGCCCTTGATTTCCTTCTCTTGTCTGATTGCTCTGCTTAGGACTTCCGGCAACATGTTGGATACAGGTGGTGATAGAGGGCAACCTTGTCTTGTTCCAGTTCTAAGAGGGAATGCTTTCAATTTTTCCCTGTTTGGTATGATGTTAGCTGTGCATTTGTTGTATATAGTTTTAATAATTTTGAGGAATGTCCCATCTATGCCTATTTTGTTAAGAGTTCTTATCATAAAAGGGTGATGAATTTTGTCAAATAGTTTTTCTGTGTGTATTGAGAGGATCATATGGTCTTTGTTTTTCTTTTATTTACAAGGTGAATTACATTTATAGATTTGCATATGTTGACCTATCCTTTCATCTCTGGGATGAGGCCCACCTGGTTATCATGAATTTTTTTTTGATGTGCAGTTGACTTCATTGTCCTAAGGTTTTATTGAGAATTTTTGCATCTATATTCATAAGGGATAGTGGTCTGTAGTTTTCTTTTTTTGTTGTGTCCTTTCCTGGCTTTGGTATCAAAGTGATATCTGCTTCATAGAAGGAGTTGTGGAGGATTCCATCCTTTTTAATGTCGTACAATAATTTCTGCAGTATAGGTACCAGTTCTTCTTTGTAGTTTTGGAACCAAAGAGTTTGTACCCCCATACTATTTTGAAATTAAAAAAAAATCACTGGTATAAAAAATGTCTCAAGTCCTTTCAAAGAACAAAATGATTCATGAAACTAGTTCTAGAAAATATTTAAAATACTTCTGGTGAGAGAAAAAATGGCAGATTAGTGGTGACCTCCTGGCTTTCTGCTCTGAGAGAAGTAGGTGAAGAATTCAGATGGCTACACATGAGTAGATCACTCCCCTCCAAGAACAGCGTTGTGAAACTGCAGAGAAACAGCATGGGACACATAACACAGGGGAAAATATGGTTAATAGGACATATGGTGGAAAAGATTGGAGAGTGTCAGATATACAAAAGGGAATAGAGTGTGGGACGGCCATACCCGCCTGGCCAGGCAGTGCAGTGTGATCTGACCCACAGGAGGATGCCCCGCTTCTCCACTGACCTACACACCCACTCAGACAGGGACATGCCTGAAGTCAGTGCAAAGTCCTGGCATGGGAGGACAGGCTCTGTGGAGAGAAGACAATGGAGAGAAACATTTTGAACTCCCTGGTGCTCTGTGCTGAGACCACACTGCCAGGGGAGGGACTGGTCTGAGTGGTCACTTCCCACTACTGTGTGAGGGAGTTTGGAGACAGGCACCTCACCCTGGTGGTCAGTGGGAGCAGAACAAAGGAGGTAAACACTGAAAATGGGACTCTACCTGTGAAAACCACTGATGATTACATTGGCTTAGGGTGGGAAAGAAACAGCAAGACCCTCTGCTAGGCAGACCTGAGACTGTGGGACTGTGATGTAGATGGGGCAGCTGGCAGCATGTTGATTCAGCCCACTGGACCGGCATCTGCCATCTCCTGAGTAGTCACATCCAGCACTAGCTGTCCAAGGGTAGGTGTCGGCCATTTTTGGGGTGCACAACTCGGAGATGCTGTGGAATGCTGCAGTTTCAGGCAGCACCCCTCCCCCTTCCAGGGGACTTTCATGTCAGCGCAGTGGGTTCCACACTTGGAGGTGGGGAGAAGTGAGAAAAGCTGCCTTCTCTGTGCGCCTGGCATGAATCTTCGGGACTTTGGTGCTGAAAAATAGCATGCAACCTGTTGATTTCTATAGCCGGCTGGTGTCAGCAGGAGAATTTTGAGTGCTTCTCCCCAGTGCTAGTTCTCCAGGGGTGGGGGACCACCATCTGTGGGATGCTCAGCCCACAGACGCTGGGGATCATGGTGGCATCAGGCAACACTCCTCCAGTAGCCCAGTGACTTTCCTTTGGAGATGGAGAGAAGTGAGAAAAGCTGCTTTCTCTGTGGGAGTGGTGTGAATCTGTGGTGCTTTGGTGCTGAACAATAGGTGGTGGTCTGTTATTTGGCCTGCTGGACTGGCTTTGGTCATCTAATAAGATCATAACTCTAGGGCTTGCTCTCCACGTCTGGGCAGCTGCCAGGATTGGGGTTTGTGCACAGGGAAGGAAAAACCTGGCCACAGACCTCAGCAATTGCAGGAATTGACCCCTCCCATCAGGAGCAGCCTTCCAAGTGTGGTTGAAGAGCCTTGAATAACACATTAGTGGCTCCCCCTACTGGCAGGTCAAGCAACCATAGAAATACACACACCAAGGCTTGCAGGCACCAGCTGTGATCTATCCTTTTTTTTTTTTTTTAATTTCAGGAAATTATGGGGGTACAATCATTTTGATTACATGTTATGACTTTGCCATACCCAAGCCATGAGTTGAGGCATGCCTTTTTTCCCCTACAATGCTCACCGCGTCCATTAGTTGTGAGTTTACCTACCCCCTAACCCCCAAGCCCCAATGAATATTACTACAATGTGAGCACCTTAATGTTGATCAGTTAGTGCCAATTTGATGGCGAGTACATGTGGTGCTTATTCTTCCATTCTTGTGATACCTCACTTCGGAGGATGGGCTCAAGCTCTATCCAGGAAAATATAAGAGGTGCTAGATCACCATCGTTTTTTGTAACTCTGTAGTAATCCATCGTATACGTATACCATATTTTATTAGTCTACTCATGGATTGACAGGCACTAGGGTTGTTTCCACATCCTTACAGTAGTGAATTGTGCTGCCATAAAGATTTGAGTGCAGATGTCTTTATTATAGAATGTCTTTTATGCCTTTGGGTAGATGCCTAATAGTGCTATTGCTGGATCAAATGGTAATTCTATTTTTAGCTCTTTGAGGAATCTCCAAATTATTTTCCATAGAGGTTGTACTAATTTTCAGTCTCACTTGCCCTTACCCACACTTCAAGGGGAACAGGGTCCAAGTAACCCTTGAGAGTGGCAAGACCCTTCCCAAAGTTTGGGGCATTCATACACCCCATCCAGGGGATCAGAGCCTAACACAGAGACATTGATAACTGGCTCCTCTATGCAAACTACAATCAATGACTGAGAGGGTAATTCCATAGCTTAACACAGTGCCTTCCATCTCAAGCTATTAGAGGGCAGTGGAGTCATAGACACAAGTGTGATCCACCTGCTGGGAGCTTAAGCTGTGGGACCAAACTCACTAGTCTCCATTAGCAAGAGGTGAAGACAACAGGTCAGAGGTAATGCATTGCTCAAATACATCTAAGGCAATACAGGACCAGTGCACCTCTCCCCAGCACTGTCAGGGATCGACCCTTGGGGACTTGGAGATAGGGCCATAAAGCAGTCTTAGCACCACCAGTTCTCGACCAGTAGCCTGATGAGAAAGAATCAGTGGAAGAATGCAAGAAACATTAAGGTCAGAGAGAAATGTTACCCCCAAAAGAAATCATTAGATCCTCAACACTGGATACCAACTTAAATGAAATGACTAAAATGACAGGGGAAGAATTCTGAATATGGATTGTAAGAAAAGTCAATGGAATTGAGGAGAAAATAGAAACCAAACACAATGAAGCCACAAGAACAACACAGGAAATGAATAAAAAAATCCTCTAAAGAAATTGAAATATTATGAAAGAACCAAACAGAAATGCTGGAAATGAAAGAGGCATTCAAGGAACTACAAAACACAGTGGAAAGCCTTAAGGATAGGATGGAACACACAGAGTAATGGAAGATAATGCCTCAGAGCTGGAAGATAATGCCTATGTGCTAAACAAATCAGATGAAGAAAAAAGAACACAGAAACAAGAGACAAGAACAAAACATACAATAAATGTGGGATTATGTAAAGAAATGAAATACAATGTTATAGGCATGTCGGAGAGAAGAAGAAAATATACAATGGCTGTATAAACTATTTCTTGGAATACTGGATTAAAACATACCTGGCCTGGCCAGAAATCTAGATATACAGATACAAGAAACACACAGAACTCCTGGGAGACTCAATGTGAAAGGCAATCACCCCATCACATAGTTATTAGGCTGGACAAAAGTAAACATGAAAGTGACAATCCTTTGAGCAGTAAGACAAAAACAGCAGATAACCTACAAAGGAAAACCTATCAGACTAACTGCCGACTTCTCAACTGAAACCTTACAAGCCAGAAGGAACTGGACATCCACCCGCAATCTTCTAAAACAGAATAATGGTCAACCTCAAATTCTTTACCCAGCAAAGCTATGCTTCCTTTGTGAAGGAGATCTAAAGACTTTCCCAGACAAGCAATCACTGAGGGAATTTGTGAAGACCAGACTTGCCCTGCAAGAAGTATTCAGGTCTGCATTATACACTGAACAGTGCAATAGACACCCACCAAGGTAAAATCACTCAAGAGTTAAATTCCAGAACCTTGATTCCACAGTGACTGAAGAGGTAAAACAAAAAAATAAGAATTTATCCAACAATATGAATAGAAATCTACCCCAAATATCAATTCTCTCAATAAGTGTAAATGGCTTGAATTGTCTGTCCCCTGAAGAGACATAGACTGACTGAGTGGATAAAAAAACAGAAGTCAAGTATCTGGTGTCTCCAGTAAATGCATCTTATTCACAAAGATCCCTTTAGAGTCAAGGTCAAGGGTTGGAAAACAAACTTCCAGACAAATGAAAACCAAAAGAAAGCTGGGGTAGCTATTGTTATATCAGATAACATAAACTTTAAAATGGCAAAGTAAAGAAAGACAAAGATGGTCACTATATAATGGTGAAGGGAAAAATCCAACAGGAAGACTTAAGAATTCTTAATATTTATGCACCCAACACCAGAGCACCCACATACATAAAGGAAACCCTGGTTGATTTAAATCACATGATAAACAGTAATGTCATAGTAGCTGGGGATTTTAACACCCACTGACTGAACTGGACATATCCCACAAGCAGAAAATAAGCAAAAAAACAATGGACTTAAATATACCTCTAGAACAAATGGGTTTAACAGACATCTACAGAACATTCCACCCAAATAAAACTGAATATACTTTCTTCTCATCAGCTCATGGAAATTTCTCTATAATCGATCACATCTTAGGTGACAAACCAGATCTCAACAATTAAAAAAAATAGATTTTACCATGTATTTTCTCAGATCAAGTAGAATAAAATTAGAGATCAATTCCAACAGAAACACTCATTGCTTCAAACATCATGGAAAGTAAACAATCTATTGCTAAGGACTATTGGGTCAAGGAGGAGATCCAGATGGAAATCAAAAGACTCTTAGAACTAAGTGATAATGGGGACACAAGTTATCAAAATCTGTGGAATACAGCAAGAGCATTCCTGAGAGGAAAACCAATAACATTAAATGTTCACAACCAAAAGACAGAAAGGTCACAAATCAGCAAACTAATAAAGCATTTCAAGGAACTAGAAAAGGAGTAACAAATTAATCCTAAACCTAGCAGAAGAAAAGAAATACCTAAGATCAGAATAGAACTAAATGACATTTATAAGAAAAGAACTATATAGAAGGTTAATAAAACCAAAAATTGGACTTTTAAAAACATATGCAAAATTGACAACCCTCCTGGTAGATTGGCAAGAACTAGAAAGGAAAGGACTATAATAAACTCAAGTAGAAATAAAAAAGGAGAGATCACTACAGAAATCATTGAAATACAAAACACTATCTTTGACTACTATAAAAATTTATATGTCCAAAAACTACAAAACATGGAGGAAATGGACAAATACTTTAAAACACACAATTGTCCTAGGGTCACTCTGTAATAAATAGAATTCCTGAATAGACAAACATAAAACACAGAAACCAAAGCAGCAATTAAAAATCTTCCAGAAAATTAAGTCCTGGACCTGTATTTAACAAACTTTCAAAGAAGAACTCATACCTATACTGCATAAATTATTCCACAACATTGGGAAGGATGATATCCTGTGAAACTCATTCTATGAAGCCAATATCACCTTGATACCAAAGCCAGGAAAGAACACAACAACAAAAGAAAATGGGTGACCAATATTCTCCATGAATATAGATGCTAAATACTCAGCAAAATCTTAGCAAACTGAATCCAACAGCACATCAAAAAAATAATTCATCATGACCAGGTGGGCTTTACCCAAGTGACGCAAATTTGGTTCAACATACACAAGTCTATAAATGCAATTCACTACACAAATAAAAGCAAGAACAAAGACCATATGATACTCTCCATAGATGCAGAAAAACATTTCACAGAATCCAGTACACTTTTATGATAAAAACTCCTAACAAAATAGGCATAGATGGGACATACCTTTAAATTATTAAAGCCATGTATGATAAACCCACAGCCAATATCATACCGAATGGGGAAAAATCGAAAGCATTCCCACTTAAAACCGTAACCAGAAAAGGCTGTCCACTATCTCTGCTTCTATTTAACATAGTGCTGGAAGTCCTTGCCAGAGCAATCAGACAAGTGAGGGGAATTAAGGGTGTCCAAATGCAAGCAGAAGAGATCAAACTCTTAGTCTTTGCTGACTGTTATGATATTATATCTAGAATATCTCAAGCATTAATCCAAGAGTCTACTGGAATTGATAAATTAATTTAGTAAAGTCTCAGGATACAAAATCAATGCACAGACATCAGTGACATCCATATACGCCAATAACAGTCAAGCCAACAGTCAAATAAAAGATACAACACCTTTCACAATAGCATCAAAGAAAATTAAATATTTAGGAATATATTTAACGAAGGAGGTGAAAAACACAGAGAAAGAACTACGAAACACTCAGAAAAGAAATCATAGAAGATGGAAACAGATGGAAAAACCTACCATGTTCATGGATTGGCAGAATCACTATTGTTAAAATGTCCGTACTACCTAAAGTGATCTACAGAATTAATGCAATCCCTATCAAAATACCATCATCATTTCACAGATCTAGACAAATAATTCTACACTTTGTATGGAATCAGAGAAGACTTCATATATCCAAAGCAATCTTAAACAAAAAGAACAAATTGGGAGACATCAGTCTTCCAGACTTCAAGCTTTACTAACCAAGACAGCATGGGACTGGCACAAGAACAGAGATATAGACCTTTGGAATAGGACTAAGACCCCAGATATAAAGCCATCCTCATATTGTCATCTAATCTTTGACAAAGCAGACAAAAATATACATTGGGGTAAAGAGTCTCTATTCAATAAATGGTGCTGGGACAACTGGCTAACCATGTGCAGAAGATCGAAACTGCATCCCCACCTCTCACCTCTCACAAAAATCAACTCACAATGGATAACAGACTTACACCTGAGGCATGAAACCTTTAGAATTCTAGAAGAAAATGTTGGGAAAACTCTTATAGATATCAACCTAGGCAAAGAATTTATGAGGAAGACCCCCAAAGCAATCAGCAGCAACAAAAATAAATAAATGGGACCCAATCAAATTAAAAAGCTTCTGTACAGCCAAGGAAACTATCATTAGATTGAATGCTCAATCTATAGAATGGGAGAAGATATTTTCATGCTACATATCCAATAAAGGGCTGATAATAATCTATATAGAACATAAGAAAATTAACAAGAAAAAATCAAACAGCCCCATCAAAAATTGGGCAAAGGACATGAACAGAAACTTTTCAAACAAAGATAGAATGCTGACTAGGAAACATATAAAAAAGTGCCCAACATCTCTAATCATTAGGGAAGTGCAAATCAAAACCACAATGAGATATCACCTAACTCCACTGATAATGGCCTTTATTAAAAAGTCCCAAAACAAGAAATGCAGGCATGGATGTGGAGAGATTGGAGCAGTCTTACACTGCTGGTAGGACTGCAAGTTAGTACAATCCCCGTGTAAAGTAATTTGGAGATATCTCAAAGAGCTAAAAATAGCTATACCATTTGATCCAGCAATCCCATTACTAGGCATCTACCCAAGGAAAAATAAGACATTCTACAATAAAGACATCTTTACCCGAATATTCATGGCAGCACAATTCACAATTATAAAGATGTGGAAACAACCCAAGTGCCCATCAATACATGAGTGGATTAATAAAATGTGGTATATGTATACCATGGACTACTACCAAATTACAAAAAACAATGGTGATCTAGCACCTCTTATATTATCCTGGATAGAGCTTGAGCCCATCCTTTGAAGTGAGGTATCACAAGAATGGAAAAACAAGCATCACACGTACTGGCCATCAAATTGGTACTAATTGATCAACACTACAGTAGTCACATGGTAGTAATAATATTCACTGGGTGCCCATCAGGTGGGAGGGGCATGGTGGGGGTGGGTACACTCACAACTAATGCATGCAGAGCACACTGTAGTGGGGAAGGATATACTTGTAGCCCTGACTTGGACGAGGCAAAGGCATTATACGTAGCCAAAATGTTTGTACCTCCATAATATTCTGAAACCAAAAATAGAAAAAAAAATATTGCCAAAAAAAATCCTTCTGTTTCCTCATTATTTTAAGCCCACAAGTATATGTTGTAGAGAAAATTTTTAAGGTATAAAAAGTATAAAAATGTAAAAAATTCAAACTCATCAATTTTTAAAGGTGGTTTACTTGTTTTAGATAAATTAATTTTGTAATGTGTAAAATAAAGGATTGAAATACAAAAAAATACAAATATGTTTCAAATATATTTCAAATACAAATATTCCTGGAAGCATACTGTTATAATAGATCATTGTAAAGCAACATAATCCCTACAAACTTTGATGTTTCTGTTACTTTTTCTAGTCTGTTACTGTCAGAAGCAGTAGAATCAGGTAATGAATTTAGTGAGTAGGGGAACATTTGGGTCGTTGTATGGTAGAACCAAAATAATATAGTAGCAATGGTTCGAAGTGCTGTGTCCTGTCTTTGTATTGCAGCCATTGGTATGATTTTTGGCTCAAGGTAAATGGCAGGAAAACTGTGTGTGATTAGAGATTTTATTCAATAAGTCATACTAGCCATAGATTTTATTCAGAATATCCATGAAAATTGAACTTCTCTGAATAATCAATTTATGTCTGACATCAAAGAAAAAGCTACAAGTTCGGGATGAGCATAAGTCAATGAAAGAAACAAGTGATCAGTCAGGGCACAACTGGTGGTATGAGAATTCTTTTGGATTCTGCAGAAAGCTTCTCGCTGTGTCCCAGAGTGCTGGTGGATGGAAAATGTTCTGCCAGGAGATGTTACATGTCCTGGCGCTGCCTCTGTGGTGCTGACTGTTTCAGCATCAGTAATAACAGCAGATCCCAAAGAGGTCTGGGCATTAGAATCATCTGTTGTGACTTTTAAAAATAGAAGGTTTTAGTGTTCACCCAGGGGTACTGAGTGAGGATCCCCATAGCTAGATCTACTCATGTGATCCTGAAGCAGTCAGCTGGGTATTGGTCTCAAGGCAGACATGAGGAACTGATACATTGCTCAAGGGTCAGACTTTCAATAAGCAGAGATTGAAATTGGGATATTCTGTACATCACCTCTGGGACACTGAAAATGAATTTGGAATTCTCTGACCTGACTTTCTTTATTTGTAAAATAGGGCAAATAAACCTGTTAAATGTATTGAGGTCTAAACTTTTTAAATTGCAAAATATTAAAGGGGGACAAATGTTTTTGTTAAAGGGATAAATTGTATCATGTTGAAGTGAGGGCTTTGGTGTACCTGTCACCAGAGCAGTGTTCATTGTACCAGATATGTACGTTTTTATTTCTCACAGCCCTCCCATTCTCCCCACTTCTTGATTTCCAATATCCTTTACATCTCTTTGTGGCGATGTTTACCGATTCTTTACCTCCACTTATTAGTGAGAACATATGATGTTTGTTTTTACATTCTTAAGATATTTCATTTAGGGTAATAGTCTCAATTTCCATCTGAGTTACTCTAAAGGGCATTATGTCATTCCTTTTTATGGCTGAGTACCACTCCATGGTGTGTGTGTGTGTGTGTGTGTGTGTGTGCCTTTTTGAAATTATGACTTCTTTTCCTTTGAGTAGATAACCAGTCATGGGGTTGTTGGATCAATTGGTAGACCAACTTTTAGTTTTTGATGAATCTTGATACTGTTTTCCCTGGAGATTTTACTAGTATACAGTCCCACCAACAGTGTATAATCATTTCTTTTTCAGTGCATCAATCTCATCATCTATTGTTTTTAGACTTTTCTACAATGGCCATTCTGACAGAGGTAATATGAAATCTCACTAGATTTTTTTTATTTCAGCATATTATGGGGGAACAAAAGTTTAGGTTACATATATTGCCCTTGCCCCCCCCCCGAATCAGAGCTTCAAGCCTGTCCATCCCCTAGACGGTGTGCATCACACTCATTATGTATGTATACACCCATCCTCTCCCCCACCACATCTGTCTGACACCCGATTAATGTTATTGATAAATGTGTCCTTAGGTGATGATCAGTGAAACCAATTTGATGGTGGGTTTTTAAGTTGAATTTCTGTGATGATTAGTGATGTTGAGGATTTTTTCATGTGTTTCTTGGCAATTTGTCTATCTTCCTTTGAGAAAACTCTATTCATGCCTTTTGGCCACTCTTTAATGGAGTTATTAGTTTTTACTTACTGACTTGTTTGAATTCGTTGTAGATTATGGATGTTAGATATTTGTTGGGTGTATAGTTTGCGGATATGGTCTCTCATTCTGTAGATTGTCTTTTTAGTCTCGTGATTATTTTTTTTTTGCTGTGCATAAACCTTTTAATTTAATTGCCCCATTTATTAATTTGTTATTATTGCTGTGTTTGCCATCTGGGTCTTACTGATAAATTCTTTGCCTAAGCCAATGTCTAGAAGAGTTTTTGCTAATTTTTCTTCTAGAAATTTTATGAATTTAGGTCTTACATTTAAGTCTTTAATCCATGTTGGGTTAAGTTTCTTATATTGCAAGAGAGGGAGGGATCCTGCTTGATTCTGTTGCATGTGGGTATCTAATATTCCCAGCATTATTTATTGAATAGGGCATACTTTTTCCAGTGTATGTTTTTGACTGCTTTATGATAATTCAGTTGGTCATAGATATGTGGTTTTATATCTCAGGTCTCTGCTGTGTTCCATTGGATTATGTCACTAATTTACAACAGTGCCATGATGTTCAGGGTATTATAGCCTTATAATATAATTTGAAGTAAGGTAAGGTGATGTCTCCAGACTTGTTCTTTTTGGATAAGTTTGCTTTGGTTATTTCCACTCTTTTTTGGTTTCACATGAAGTTTAGGATTAATTTATCTAGATCTGTGAAAAGTGACATTGGTATTTTGATGGGATTGACAATATCAGAATCAATTGTAATCTCTATTACCAATTACCTGGGCCATTGCAGGGCACACTGGAGTTCATTGATAAGTGGCCGCTATGACTATCACCATCACATTTATGCATAAAATTCATATTTGAATCTGAGTATGGCAGAATAAAAACATTAAATAATACAGTGATAATATCAGTCTGAATCAGGCACAAAATATCGACCAAATACTGACTTTTTTTGCTGTTATTTGCATCTTGGTTCCATTTCCCAGTTCTCACAAGTCTATGGCCCTGTGTTCACTGTGTACTTTGGCATGAAGCCCGTTGTGGTGTTACATGGATATGAGGCATTGAAAGAAGCCCTGATTGATCATGGAGATGAGTTTTCTGGAAGAGGCATTTTCCCACTTACTGAAAGAACTAGTAAAGGACTTGGTAAGTGTACGTGTGCCTGAGTCAGCAGTGGTAAAGTGGGTAGGGAGGATGGAAACGTAGCTTGATTGGGTACTGCTTGGTCCACTCACATGACTTTGGAGTGTCAGCTCCCTCCTCTTTGCCTGGAATTTACCTCCTACTTTCTGTTTCCCATTCTGGTAGGAATCGTTTCCAGCAATGGAAATAGATGGAAGGAGATCCGGCGCTTCGCCCTCATGACCCTGCGGAATTTTGGGATGGGGAAGAGGAGCATTGAGGAACGTGTCCAAGAGGAGGCCCGCTGCCTTGTGGAGGAGTTGAGAAAAACCAAGGGTGGGTGCCTCTCTACTCCGTATCACTGACCTCTACAGACTGCTGTCATCTCTAATGACATCCTTGGACACATTCAGGGGTGGCCAGATCTTTCATTATGAGTCTTGGTTTCAGCCCTATAGTGGAGGAGGGAGGTTTGAAGCGAAGAGCCCAGGGAGCTTGAGTGCATCCGGGCTGTGTGTACAGGCATGATTGTGTATACAGTGTGGACATAAAAGGTCATTTAATCTGATTTTCTCCTTAACTTGTGTCATTTTCAAATCAGAAATCATGAGTATAGGTTTTGAGTTCATTCTTAGAAAGTGTTAAAGAGCAATGCTTTTTCCATAGCATAAATGTAAGTTACTATTTCAGAACATTTCACCAGAGAATACATGGCAAATGGTCATTGTGGGAGTGACCCGATCACACACTTACAAAGCACCTACCACGTGACCTGTGCTTTCCTTTAATTGTACTATGTTTGCATGGTCAGCCTCACTGACATATCTGGGTGTTTCTGCCAGGCCCTGCTAGTTCTGGCCAGTGAGGATGCTATGTATGGTTTTACTTGCTTAGGTATATCTCAGTGCAATTCTTATGAGTTATTATTTCTGTAGAGATTCAGCACTATTCAAAAAATACCAGCATTACTTATTTCTTGTTTACCATTACTTACTGTATGGATATCTCTTTTTTGAGCAAATATATTTTGTAGTATAATTCTAAAAAACACACAAATAACAATTTATAAATTATTTGTTTAACTAGATTTTAGCTATTATCAATAGCTCTACCTTTTCTTTCCTAAGAGTACTTTGGCTCTGTTTTCAGTTTTTCTTATCTCTTTTCTCTCTGCTTATTGGATTTAGTTTAGATATTTATGGTAATTATTTTCCTCCTATTTCCAATTCTACTAACCTATGAAGTGTGGGTTACAATGAATCTGATTATCAGCTCAGATTTTAAATTGCCCTCTTAAAATTCTCTCTTTCAAATGAAGTGAAAGGAAAGATTGAAAATCTGATTTTATCTGTGCCAGGGCACACGCATACAGACAGAGGCACGCACACACAGATACATTCCTAAGGCTTCGCCAATTAACTTCGTCCTCTTTGACTGAAACACAACTTTTCCTGAAAGCTTAGAAACCTGTAATGTTGAAAGGAGCCTGGCATAGGTTAACTCAACAGGTTTCCTGTCGTTCAATGTCCCACCATTTATTCGAAACACTTTTATTGAGGTCATTCTTATTTAGGGTCTATAGATGTGTGTTTGGGAGATTTTACATATAACATTTACTGATCACTTAATTACAACATTTTCATGTTAGAGACACCCTACCAAAAGAAAAGGACAACTTTTCTTATAATTTAATTTCTTTACATGTAATATGACAGATTTGGCTTAAGTTAT
>CM052446.1:36169115-36186144 GCA_028533085.1 Varecia variegata | reverse complement strand
CCTCCCTTCAAGAATTCACATTTTAGCCCAATAGAAAAATCAATAAATGAAATAAATAAATAAGCAATTATGATTTCAGGTGAACTTTATTGCTTCACTGAAAGCAATAATACTATGCTGTGGAAACCCAGAGAGGGCCAGGTTTTATTAATTGAGCGTATGATAAAGAGAGCAAAGAAGAAATGGAATTTGACCTGTGACCTGAGTTTAGTCTCTGAAAAGTGCATCTTGGCCACAAGGAACAGCATAGTATAAAACTTCAAACATCTTTTTGCATTGGGGGCTGATGAAGAGCATATGTGTCTTGAGCTGAGCATAGAGGATATAAAAAGCGAAAGGAAAGACAATGGAATTTCAGAGTAGAAACAGGAAACATGAGAATATGGATTTGGTTTTGTAGATACATAGATTTAAACTCAAAATGTCAAAGGAGCTGTTATAATGTGGGAATATTTAATGAATTCCTTGGTATGGAGCTGTTTTCAGTGAACATTTGTTGAATGAAGGGTCTTTGTTAAGATCAGATGTTAGGTGGATGGCAAGTGTGCCTATTCTTTATTCAGTTGTCTATCCAGTTATCTTTCCACCCATCCATCAATTTATTCTTCCATCCAAACATTCATCAAAGAGGGACAGTCACAAACACAGTACCTGTTACAGTCACAGTTGCACATCAGTAGTAACTTCCCCTGGTATTTATTACTTTCAGGAAAACGGATTTGTGTGGGAGAGGGACTGGCCCGCATGGAGCTGTTTTTATTCCTGACCAGCATTTTACAGAACTTTAACCTGAAATCTTTGATTGATCCAAAGAAGCTCAATGCCACTTCAAATTCTGGTGGTTTTATTTCTTTGCCACCCTTGTACAAGATCTGCTTCATTCCTGTGTGACGAAGGTCAGATCATCTGCTTGCTGTGGCTGTCTTCTGCCTCTCTCTTATCAATGACGTCCTCCACCTCCTTGATCTTATTAGGGATGTCTCTCAGACCTGTTGTCTCACATCTACCAATTCCCTTAAAATGCAATGGACATCCAATGTCCATTAAGGTGATTTTCTGGAATTTTTCATACAACTGTATCTATATCTGCTCTTCCTCACGCTTTGTAACACAGTATTTACTGCACCATGTGACAATACTTGCCTAGTGTTGAGTTGTTAATATGTTATCACTAGAAAACACAGTAAAATGATTAATGTATGCTAATTCAGAGCCATGTCTCCTGTGCATGTTTTAAATAAAAAGTGTTATCAATGGCTGAATCAGATTGCAGACGTTCCTTCTTTTGTGCATAATGCAAGTAGGAAATTAAAGAAAACAGAGTCCCCAGAGGACATGCTGGTCGTCATAATGGTAAGCACAGAGAGGGACAAAGGGGAAGAGGGCAGGGAAGCTCTCTTGGAGGAGTGTCACCAAGAGTTACTGGAAGTTTGCATTTGAAAATGAGAACCTGTTTCCATGGGCAGCTCTAACCTTTATATTGACAGGATCAGTGACAGTTAGGAATGGACATTAAGTGTTGGAATTCCTGTTCTGCCTGAGTGTTACTGTAAATGCCAAGTAAAGATCTAGAATGCTCTTTCCATCCTCTATCCAACTTGGAATTGACTATGAATATATGGTTTCATATTGCCACTCATGTGTTCTGAGTGTAATGATTCTCTCCCTAGAAAAGAACGACATCTCTGGAAAGCCTGACCAGATTGTATTATTCTTCTAGTTTTTATCTCTATGTTTTACACATAATATATTTGTGATAGTAATTTGATGTTTTGGGGCTAAAATGATAAGTCTCATAGCATCTGTACAGCATCAGCAGGTGAACATGTATCTCTGACAAATTCTAGTCTTCTTTTTCCCTTTTATTCTGTTTTGAAGTAAGATGAGAAATGATGTAACCCATTAACCTTTTCCAAGCTCATCTAGAGAAAGCCATTTATACTTGGCATGCATTTGTAATTTAACACACACATATATTTGTGTGTTTATCTCAATGCATGTATGTGTGCATAGGTGTAAATTAAAATATAGCATATATTACATACAAACATATACATGGGGATTTAAAAGTCATTCTTTAAAATATTGGGTTCATATTACACATACTATTAAAGAACTTGCTTGTGTTTACTGCACAATATGTCAGGTTGCCAGGTAAACTTCTAAGGTACTAGAAACATGGGTAAATAATTTGATAGGACTTGTTACACATGAGTAAATGGAAATAGCTATTAAACTTTGAAAATAGCTTAAAATAAAAAGTACAAATTTAATCTACATTATTCTCCATTAACTTTCTTGGTTGGCAAATGAAAAAAATTTAATTTATTATCAAATGCATGAGAAACAGGTCCTCTTTTTATTTTTTCATGTCCTATTTCCAATTTCATTGATTTCTGCTCTAATTTTTATGATTTCTTTTCTTCTGCTTACTTAGAAATGAATTAGCTCTTCATTTTCCAGTTTCCTAATGTACGTGCTTAGAATACTGATTTTATATCATTTTCCTTTTTATGAAAGGAAGTTTCTTCATATACATTCAGTGATATAAATTTCCTTGGAAGTGCTGTCTTTAATCCACAGCCTTTCTCCCACTCAAGACACAGCACTAATGTATTCTTTAAATTAACTGATACTTATCAAGCTCCAAAATTAATTTTCTTGTTTCTCTTTCCTTGGTGGTTTAGAAAACCTTAGAAGAGGGAAGAGGATTTTCATATTTCAAAGAATTCTGGAGGCTGAATGGCTCATAGAAAATGTTGTATCTAGGAATATTGGACTGACTTGCTGAATTATAATTTACTACTTACAGAAAGTCTTCATGACATTTGATTTGGCAATGATTTCATTAATATGACACCCAAATCATAGGCAATGAAAGCAAAGATAGATACATTGGTCTTCATCAAAATTAACTTTCTACATCCAAGGACACTATCAAGAGTGTAAAGACAACCCACAGAATAGCAGAAAATATTTGGAATCATATATTTTTTAAGAGTTAATGTCCAAAGTATATAAAGTATTTCTACAACTCAACATCAACAAAAAAGACAAAAACTGGTTTAAAATATACAAAGTGCTATAATGAACGTTTCACCAGAGAAGATAAAGAATGGCTTAAGCACTTGAAAACATGCATGTTGTCACTGATCATTAGGGTGATGCAAATCAAAACATCAATGAGACACCACCTTCCACCCATTAGGATGGTTGTTCCAAAGATTCAGCAAATAGTAAGTGTTGATGAGAGGTAGAGAAATCAGGAAACCTGAACACTTCTTGTGGGAATGTATAATGATGCAGCCACTGTGAAAAATAGTGTAGTGCTTCCACAAAAACTTAGAGAAATACCATATGACCCAGCAATTGAAACACTGGGTATGTACCCACAAGAAATGAAAGCTGGGTATCATAGAGATATTTGTACCCCACTGTTCACAGCAGCATCATTCACAAAATGCAAAGGCAGAAGCATCCCAAGTGTCCATTGACTAAGCAATGGGATAAAGAACATGTGGTATATGCATACAATGGAATATTATTCAGGCTTTAAGAGAATGGAAATTCTGACACATGCTACAACATGAATAAAACTTGAAGATATTATGTGAAGAGAAAATAGCCAGTCATAATTATACAAAATATTCTATGATTCCACTTTAGTGAGTTACCTAGAATAGGTACATTCATAGTAACAGAAAGTTTCTATGAGTTATTATATGGGTGGTTGTCAGGGACAGGAGGTATTTGAGAATGTGCAATTATTGTTTGATGATACAAAGTTCAGTTTTGTAAGATGAAAATTGTTCTGGAGATAGTGTTGTTTGCATAATAATGTGAATGTACTTAATGCTACTAAACTGTACACTAAAAATGATTAAACTGGATAATTTTATGTAAAGTGTGTCTTGCCACAATTATATACTCCAAAAATTTACTACTTATATTATCTGGATAGTACAATAGAATGATAATAACTTAAAGAATGTTTCTTCAGTAAAGCTGTCCTGAAAACTAATAAAATCAAGACAAAAAAGAGCACTGGTGAAACCACTCACAGGGCGTGTGTTGCTGAAAAGCTGTGAGTTCAGAGACCTCAATCCATGTAGTTCCTTTTCACAGGTGTCCCCTCCAGAATATGCCTGTCTTGGGTCACTCTCCAGAGACTTCCATGAACGGAGTTCTTGTCAGTAATTTCTCCAGACTGAAGCAGTGTTACCCATGGGCAGGTGGGACTGACGAAGCTGCTCCACCACGACCAGAAGGATGAGCTTCCCCACTGCATCACTGATCCTAGGAAAGGCCCCACTTCCTGTCTAGTCCCGACTCCTTTCCCAGAGTGGTCACTGGAGCGGGGCTGGACAGGTGGTTTATCCTGATTCCAATGCCCTGACCTCAGTTTGTCTGCAAATCCTTCACACACTGAAGGGTGAGGAGCCCAGTGGGGTCACACCTGGGGGTGAGGCTCCTCACAGAGACCTTTCTTCACCTGGACCTACCCATGGACACTAGATCTTGGCGTGACTGGTTCTAAGAAGAGGAGGGACTCAAATTTTTGTTTTAGGGAAAAGAGGAGCCTCCTGTAGGGACCGTCCCTGGGCAGGAATTGGCTTTTGCCCAGAGTCAGTGAAACTGGACGTGCTTCTTGGGACCAGAGGTCAACAGGTCCGAACTCGGTCTGTTGAGTAAACAAACTCAGAGGTCAACAGGTCCGAAGAACTTGGTCTGTTGAGTAAACAAACTGTTACATGTTTCCTCAGGGCTCTAAAGAAAGTCACGTACCAGGAAGTAGCCGCTGGGCAAAAAAAGATATAAAAATAAAACGACTGGTGCTTTCGGCACTACAGTCTTGTACCGTCTTTGTGTGTCTGTGTGTTTCTGTTCTGTGTTCATCCCCCGTTCTGCAATCGGGCCACAACAGCCTCCCATTTTAATTTTAAGAATAGCCCTTTTGGATCCAGGGGAAACTTGAGATTGGGAAGTGAATGTGGAGGAGAGGCTGGAAGGCAAGGGGATTGTCTGAGGAGAGAGGCGAGGAATCCTCCTGTGTCAGGGGAAGCAGTACCCTGTGCATGGAGAGCAGGGAGGAAAGGCTCCTTCAGGACCACCAGCTGCCTGTGGATTTATATCTGTAAACAAGAGTGTAATCATAGTTGGGAGAGTCTCCATGTCATGTCTGTCAGCTCTTGTCTGCAGATGATACTTCTTTTAGCCTTTAAGGCTCTCATCCAGTGATCATGGGCTTTTGTTTCCAGAACAGAATCTGCCTCTGAGAAGAAGAATTGTCTCTTTCCAGCATTTCTTCTAGATCTCTGATTCCTTTTCTGTAGGTGTCCAGTTGTTCATTTTTAAAGCTTATCATGTCATTTGCTATGGCAATTCTCACCTTTTGCTGCAAGTCATGATTTGCCTTGATAGGTAATAACTCAAGACAATCCATTTCTCTGTGGTGTTAAAGTCAAGTCATTTCCTATCTCATCAAGATGCATATTATAGCTACATGCATAAATTCTTTAGTTCTGTTTTCTGACATGCCTTGGGCCTGCTGATACCCACTTAAAATGAGCACAACTAGTGCAGAGATCTTGATTGTAAACCACATTTTCTGATGAAAATTCCCAGTGGTCCTCACAGAAATGGCTGATTCGAGAGCCAGGGAAGGGAAAATACAAGATGAGCCAAGAATATATTGCTTTGTCAAAAGATTAAAAAATCTCAAGGATTGCATGGGCCATGGGAAATGTCACAGAATCCAGCCATTCAGGGGACATGTCAGCACAAAAGTAAAGGGTAATTTTAGTGGATTATAACCTTTAGAAAACAAACAATTAAATTAATGATTACTTACTAATATTAATAAAAAATGAATAACTGGAAATTTGATGAGGAATAAATAATTACAGAATTTAACTACAAGATACTTCCAAGCTACACAGGTGAAAAGAATCACTTTACAGTGGAGGAAACAGGAAGACAGTATGCAAACCTAGTAATCAAATGGACATCATTCATACTGGAACAGATTGAAATTGTTTGTTGCCCATAAATGAGAGGAAAAAGTATCATTCAGTGATATTGCTGCCAAAGATGCATATGCTGAATTTAATCATTAGGTAACATCGGACAAGCTTCAATTGAGGGACATTTTATAAAGATTAAGCTTGTATTTTGAAAGAATGTCAATGTCATGGAGCTCAAGTATCAACTGAAGAAATGTTCCAGACTGAAGCTGACTAAAGAGACATGAAAACTAGTTGCACCATGTGATTCTGGATTCTGATCTGAATTTTGAATTTGGCGTACCTCATATTTTTGGTACTGATTGGTGAAACATCAATGAGCATGAAGATTAGAAAGTCCCAATTCATTAATTTCCTGATTTTCATAGGTTTTCTCTATCTATATAAGAGAATCACCTTACTTTTTGGAAATGCTACAGTGTGTCAGGTCTTTGGACTCAGGTCAGCAATTTACTTTCAAATAAGTCAAAGTAAAACAATTCTTTGTTCATACTAGCAATTTTTCTATGCTCCTGTAATTGTTAAAGAAAAATGAATGCAGTATGGATTTTTATACATGAAATTAACCTTTGCAAATGAAGAATCAATATTGTCACTGACATCTGATGTCCTCAGCATCATTAAACTTTATAAAAATTCAAATTAGAACTTCAGTAAGATATTATATGATACACCAGAATTGTTATAATAATAAAAGATACCACTATGTATTGGTAAGATTTGAATCAACTCTAACTCTTATATTTAAATTAGAAATTGGTTCAATCATTTGGACAATTGTTTGTCAGAATTTTCTTAAAGTGATTCCATGCATATCTAGCAAATCCAGTTGTAGGTATGTACTGAGCAGAAATGCAAAACATTGAGATGCCAAATAATGTATGTGAATGTGCATAATAGCCCTATTAAAAATAGGACCATACTGAAAGCAATGCCAATGTCTATAGCAATACAATGGAAAAAATAGATTGTAAAATAGTATAAAATGAAACACTATAAGGAAAGCATAACTTAACTACTGCTATTTACAAAAGCATGAACGAATATCAGAAACATAAAACAACTAGTTTTCATGAAAACAACTAGACACTGTATAAATATTAGGGGATAATTTCATTTATATAAAGTTCACAAAGAAACCAACCTCTCCTGTGGCGAGACACTGGGTCCCTTTGGGGATGGGTTGGCAGTAGTGGAAGGAGGAGGCATAAGCAGGCTCCTGGGGTGCTAGCAAAATTCTATTTCATGACCTGCTTCTAGGTTACACAGATATGTGTTCATTTTATGTTAATGCACTGAGCACTTAGAACTTGTATATTTTTCTCTATGTTTATTTTTAATGAAAAATCTTATTTAAAAACAAACATTCTACAAAAGCAATATTTGAAGCAATAATGACAGAATTTTCAAAGGAATGTCAAACACCAAAACACATATTCAGGAACTTAAAAGATCAACAAGCACATTAAGTATCAAAAAGTCAACACCTAAGAATATCATCTTCAAATGAGTAAAATGAAGAGAAAGGAAAAAACTGAAAGAAGCTAAGGAAAGAAAACACTTTAGCTATATAAAGAAAAAGAATAAGAATTCCATGAGAACTCTCTTCAGAATTCATGCAAACAAGAAGAGAGTGGAACAAAATATTAGAAGTATTGAAAACAAACCCACCCATCTTGATTCTGTTTCCAGAAATTATTCGTCTTAAGTGAAGGAGAAATAAATACTCACATAAACAAAATTGAGAAAATTTTCTTTAATTCCTCTGGGTAGGTAATTCAAATGAAGTTTTTCTGAGAGAAGAAAATGATATAAGTGAAACACTGATCTACATAAGGGAAGGAGGGGATTTTGAGGAGGAATAATTGAAGGTAGGATAAAACTTTTATTTTTCTCATTCTTAGTCAATGTAACAGATAAAAGTTTCTTCAAAATAATAACAGCAGCAATATATTTGGTGATTAAAGCTTTGGATTAGTGAAATGAATGATATTGACCGTCACAACAGAGAAAAATTCTTTTTCCTTGGGGCCACAGTGTTTTATAAGGAAAATAGAATAAAAGTTTCGAAAACAAAATGATCCTTTCTAATTTAATGAAAAATTTATTTTTTACTGTTTTCTGTGTGTGAGTTATATGTCACTTTAAAAATAGTTCTTGCGGCTCCCCAGGTGAAGAGACATTTGAATTACATATGCTTCAGGAGGCCCCAGGCCCAAAACTAGTGTGAGTTAAATACAACTCTCATGGCAGTTAATGTGCTAATGATATTAGGAATTGGAGGGAGGAACTAGGAATGCTTTATCACAGGTAGGTGTAATTACCCATGAAGCAGTACAGTATTTTGAAAGTGAACTTGGATTAATGGCAAATATATATTGCAAACTTTATGGAAACTACTTAAGAAAGCAATAATGAAACTTAATGTATTAAGAAAGAAAAGAAAATGGCATCATATAACATGCTCAGTTAAAACCCTAAAAGGCAGAAATAGAGGTGAAGAAAAACGTAAAAACAATGGGCAGGGGCAATAAGCAGAAACAATAACAAATATGTGGTAGATATTAGTCCAACTGTATCAAAATCACTGTAAACATCATTATATACACCCATTAATGGACAGAAATTGTCAGAGTAAATCAAAAGACAATACTCAACTATATCTATGCTGTCTACAACAAATTCACTTGAAATATAAAGACATATAATTTAAAAGTAAAGGAATAAAGATATATCATGCTATTAATAACACTAACCAAAATAAAGATGGAATAACTATATTAGTTTCAGATGAAGCTATCTTCACAACAAGGAAAATTGGTTAGAGATTGAGGAATGTTACATAATGATGAAAAGTTCAATTTTCTAAGAAGATATAGCAATCCTTAAAGTGTATGCACCTGAGTATAGAATGTCAGATACATGAGGCAAAGAGTGATAGAACTGTAAGGAGAAATAGATGACTCCACTATTAGAGCTGCAAAATCCCACACTCCTCTATCAGAAGTGGATAGGTCCAGCAGGCAAAAAGTCAGCAATGACATAGTTGAACTGAACAATACCATCAATCAACTGGATCTGATTCACGTTTATGGAGTACTTCACCAACAAAAGGAGAATACACATTCTTTGGAAGCTCATGTGGAACATTCATTGAGATAGACTACATGCTGGGCCATAAAACACACCTTAATAAATGTAAAAAGCATATGATTCATATGATGTCTGATGCTAGAACACAATGGGATTAAACCAGAAATCAATAACAAATAGCTGCACTATTTCAAAATACTTAGAGGGTAAGGAATACATTTTTAAATAACACATGGGTCAAAGAAGAAATCTTAAGAGAAGTTACAAAACATTTTGACTAAATTAAATGAAAATAGAACTTTCAACTTCAACACACACTGACAGAACTGCACGGGTCATCAAAGCAGAAAATCAATAAATAAACACTAGACTTCAATGGGACTCTAGAACAAATGGACCGAATAGAGAGTTACGGAACATTTTACCACCAAACTACTGAATACATTCTTATCATCAGCACATGGGACATTCTCCAAGACTGATAAAATTGTAGGCCACAAAACATGTCTCAGTAAAATAGAAAACGTTGAAATCATACTATATATCTTCTCAGACCACAGTGGAATGAAAATGTAAATCAATTATAAGCAAAGCATTGAAATCTACACAAACTCAAGGAAATTATAAAACCTCCTGCAGAAATATTTTTGGGTCAATTATGAAACTAAGATGGAAATCAAAGGATTCCTCAAACTGAACAATAAAAAGGACACAAGCTATCAAAATCTATGGAATGAAGCAACAGCAGGCTTAAGGGGAAAATTCATACTCTTAAATGTCTACATCAAAAAGACAGAAAGTTCACAAATTAGCAACCTAAAGTCACATTTCAAAGAACTAAAAAAGGAAGAGCAAAGCAAACCCAAAGCCAGTAGAAGAAAAGAAATAACAAAGCTCAGAGAAGACTTAAATGAAATGGAAACCACACAAATAATGCAAAACAAAAAGTTGGTTTTTGAAAAAATAAAAGAAATTAATAGACCTCATTAACTAGGAATACAGAGAAAGGACCCAAATAAGCTCAATCAGAACTGAAAAAGGATATATCACAACTGATACCACAGAAATATAAAGTATTATCTGTGAATACTGTGAAAATCTCTATGCCCATAAACTAGATAATGTAGAGGAAATGGATAAATTCCTAGAAACACACAACCTCCCAAGACTTAAATCAGGAAGACATAGAATTCCTGAACAGACCAAATATGAGCTGAGAGTTTGAAGCAGTAATAAATAAAAAAATTCTGAAAAACAAAAGAGCCCCAGAGCAGATGGAATCACAGCCAAATTCTATGAAAGATACAAACAACTGGTACCTGTCCTACAGAAATTATTCCATAACATCAAGAAGGAGGGAATCCTCCCTAACTCATTCTATCAAAAGAAGCCAGTATCACATTCATACCAAAACCAGTAAAGGACACAGGAAAAAAAAAACCTACAGACCAATATGCCTTATAAACATAGATGGAAAAATCCTCAGTAAAATATGAGGAAACCAAATTCAACATCATATCAAAAAGATAATTTACCATGATCCAGTGGGCTTCATTCCAGGGATGCAAGGATGGTTCAACATATGCAAATCAATAAATGTGATTCATCACATAAACAGAAGCAAAAACAAAGACCACATGATTATCTCAATAGATGCAGAAAAATCATACGATGAAATCCAGCACGGTTCATGACAATAACCCTCAACAAACTAGGCATAGAAGGAACATATCTCAAAATTTTAAAGCCACATATAAAAAACCCACAGCCAACATCATACTACATTGGGAAAAGTGGAAAGCCTTCCCCTATGAACGGGAACAAGACTGTCACCACTTTTATTCAACATAGTACTGGACATCCTAACCAGAGCAATCAGGTAAGAGAAAGAAAGGAAGAGTATTGAAATCAGGAAAGAGGGGCTGAAATTATCGCTTTTCTCTGATGATATGACCTTATACTTGAAAATCCCAAAGACTCCACCAAAAGAGTCCTAGCATAGATAAATAAATTCAGCAAAGTCACATGTTACAAACACAATGTACACAAATAAGTACCATTTTTCTATACTAAAAATAGGTAAGCTGAGTGTCACATCAAAGATTCAATACCACTCATAATCGCTACAAAGAAAATAAAATACTTATGAATGCACTTAACCAAGGAGGTGATAGATGTCTACAAGGAGAAGTATGAAACCCAACCCTAACCTTGTGTCATCAATGACATAAACAAATGGAAAAACATCTCATGATCATGGATGGGTAGAATCAACATGTCCATACTGCCCAAAGTGTTTTAAAGGCTCAAGACAAACCCAGTCAAAATACAAACATAATATTTCATGGATCTAGAGAAAATAATTTTGTGTTTCATTTGGATCCAAAAAAGAGCCCAAATAGCCAAAGCAATCTTAAGCAAAAAGAACAAATCTGGAGGCATCACATTACCTGACTTTATTTTTTAAATTTCAAAATATTAAGAGGGTACAAATATTTATGGTTAAATGGATCGCTTTTATAATTCTTGAGTCATAGCCACAGATGTGCTCATTGCCCAAATAGTGTTCATTGTACCCATTAGGTAGGTTTTTGCCCCTTCCCTTCTCCCTCTTCTCCCCTGCTTGATATCCACCGAGTTTTACTTCCCTTTGTGCACATCTGTGCTCGTCACGTAGTTTCCATTTAATAATGAATACATGTGTTTGTTTTTCCCGTCCTGAGATACTTCACTTAAGACAATGGTCTCCTGTTCCATCCTACCTGACTTTAAGGAGTACTATAAGGATATAGTAAACAAAACAGCATGGTACTTGTATAAAAGTAGAGACATACAACAATGAAAAAGGATAGAGAACCCAGATATGAAACCATCCACCTACAATCAACTGTTGTTGGAAAAAGTAGACAACAACAAACATGGGGGAAGGGAAGCCCTATTCAATAAATGCTTCTAGGAAAACTGGATAGCCACACACAGAAGAATGAAACAGGACCCCTATCTTTTGCCTTATATGAAAATTAATGAGAGATGGATAAAATATTTAAATGAAGGCATGAAACCATAAAAATTATGGAATAAAATGTGGGAAAAGTCCTTCTAGATATTGTCCTAGGCAAAGTATGTATGACTAAGATCCCAAAAGCAAATATAGCAATAATAAAAATGAACAAAAGGGACTTAACTAAATTAAAAAGCTTCTGTATAACAAAGGAAATAATCAACAGGGTAAATAGACAACCTACAAAATGGTAGAAAATATTTACAAACTATATATATGATAAAGGGCTAATAACCAGAATCTACAAGGAACTCAAGCAAATCAGCAAGAAAAAACAAACCAACAAACAAACAACCCCATTAAAAAGTGGGAAAAATACATGAACAGAAGTTTTTCAAAAGAAGATATACAAATGGCCAACAAAAAAGTAAAGAAATGCTCAATATTACTAATAATCAGGAAAATACAAATTAAAACCACAATGAGATATCACTTTTTCCCTGTCAGAATGGCCATTACTGAAAAGTCAAAAAACAATAGATGTTGGCATGGATACAGAGAGAAAGGAATGCTTATACACTGTTGTTGGGAGTGCAAATAAGTCAAACCTCTGTGTAAAACAATATGGACATTCCTCAAAGAAACAAATGTAGATTTATCATTCAATCCAGCAATCCCACTACTGGGTATCTATCCAAAGGAAAGGAAGTCATTTTATCAAAAAGAACCAGCACTTGGTTGTTTATTGCAGTACAATTCACACTCACAAAGACTGTGCCCAACCTAAGTGCCCATCGATTCATGAGTGCATTCACAATATGTGTTTTATATATACCATGGAGTACTATTCAGCCATGAAAAGAAATGAAATAATGTCTTTTGTAGCAACTTGGATGAAACTGGAGACCATTATCCTAAGTGAAGTATTGGAGGAAAGGAAAAACAAACACCATATGCACTCTCTAAGAATTGGGAACTAATTTATGGGTACACATGGGCACAGAGAGATGTAAAGCTAATTGGAAATCAAGAAGGAAGGAGGGGGGAAGAGGGAAAGGGTAAAAACCTACCTATCAGGTATAATGAACAGTACTCAGGTGATGGGCATGCTAAAAGCCTTGCCTTAAGCATTAAACAAGGTATCCATGTAACAAAAACATTTGTACCCACTTAATATTTTCATATTAAAAAATAGAACTTTACAAAATTTTTGGAATACAGTGAAAGCAATTCTTACAGATTCTTACAAATGTATTGCACTGATCGCAAATATTAGAAAAGAAGGAAGACTTTATAAAATCAATATTGTAGCAATCCACCTTAGGAAACTAGAAAAAGAAGAGCCAATTATATACAAATATACCAAATAAAGAAACAATAAAAATCAGAGTAGAAATGGCTGAAATTGAAAATAGGAAATGAATAGAGAACATCGATGAAATCTAAAGTTGGTTCTTTGAAAATAAAATCAAGAAAACTCTATTCATTCTAAGAACAAAAAGAGAGAAGACACATTTTAATGTCAGAATTAAACAAGGATCCATCACTACTGATACCTCATACCATGAACATTAAAAGCACAATAAAGTAAT
Organism: Varecia variegata; assembly: GCA_028533085.1. Lineage (NCBI taxonomy): Eukaryota > Metazoa > Chordata > Mammalia > Primates > Lemuridae > Varecia > Varecia variegata. The sequence continues at coordinate 36,172,435 of CM052446.1, read as the reverse complement.
ATTATGCACAACTCTATACCATCAAATATAATAACTTCGATGAAGTCAATTAGTCTTTAAAGACAAAACCTGCTAAATTGCACACAAGAGGAAATAGGTAATTCGAATAGGTCTTTATCTATTAAATTAATTCAATAATTAATTAATAACCTCCAAAATAGAATGCACCAGGCCCATATAGTTTCACAGGTGAATTACACTAAACATTTAAGGAAGAAACTATACCAGTTCTCTACAATCTCTTCCAGAAAGTAGTAGTAGAAGGAATTCTTCCTAACTCATCCTATGAGGCCAGCATTATCCTAATACCAAAACCAGAGGACATTATAAAAAAGAACTACTAGAGACCAATATATCTGAGGAAAATAGAAACAAATCTCCTCAACACACTATTATCAAATTGTATTCAGCAGTATATAAAAAGAATTGTAAGATATACCAGTACCAAGTGGGATTTATTTTAGGTATGCAGGACTGGTTCAATATTTGAAAATCCCTTAATGTATTCCATTACTTCAACTTGCTAAAGAAGAGAATATCACTTGACGATATTAATCGATGTGGAAATGTATTTCACAAAATTCAACACACCTTTAATGATAAAAACTCTCAGAAAACTAGAATTGAAGGGGAATTCTCTCAATTTGATACAGAGCATCTAACAATCATCATTAATGGTAAGAAACTGAAACTTTCTGGCTAATCCCAGGAACAAGGAAAGATGCTTCCTCTCTCCACTTCTATTTGACAATGTACTGTAAATCCTAACTAATTCAATGACAAGAAAAGGATATAAAAGCTATACTGATTGAGAAGGAAGAAATAAAACTGTCATTTGCAGATCACATAATTGTCTGTGTAGAAAATCCCAAAGAATCAAAGAACTCCCAGAAACACAAAAAAGAAAATATAAAACAAAACAAGAACAAGAAAAAATCTCCTGGAATTTATAAGCAATTATATTAATAGTAATGTTGCAGGATACAAGGCTAACATGAAACAGCAAATTACTTTCCTGTATACTAGCAATGAACAATTGAAGTTTGAAATTAAAAACATAATATCGCTTATATTAGTACAAAAATTCTGAAATACTTAGGTACAAGTGTGAGAAAATATGTATGAGGTAATCTGAAGAAAACTACAAAAATCCAAGGAAAGAAAACAAAGAAGATCTAAATAGATGAACAGATATTCCATGGCCATACATGAAGACTTACTATTGTCATCAGTCTTCTTAATTTGCTCTATGGATAAAATGCAATCCCAACAAAAATTCAAACAAGTTATTTTTTTATTTTTTAGTTAACAACAATCTGATTGTAAAATTTATATGAAGAGGCCAAAAGCTCAGAGTAGCCAATATTGAAGAAGAACAAAGTTGGGAGACTGACCCTGCCTTACCTGACCTGAAGACTTACTCTAAAGCTACAGTAATCAAGACAGTGTGGTAGTGATAAAATATTAGACAAATAGATTACTAGAACAGAACTTAAAGCCTGAAGTAAATACTACACATATTAGAAATATAGATAATAGAATGAAGTTCCACACAATGTAGTCAACAGATTTTTGACTAAGAAGCAAAGGCAATTCAATGGGGAAATGATAGTCTTCTCAATGAATGTTGCTAGAACTATTGGACATTCACGCAAAACAATGAATATAGATGTATAATTTACAGTAGTCACAGAAGTTAACTCAAAATAGTTCGAAGACCTAAATGTAAAATGCAAAAGTGTAAATGGATAAACTTTGATACATTGTACATCCATATAATGGAATATTATTTAATGTTAAAAAGAAATGAGTTTTCAAGACACAGGGGAAACTTATGTATATTAGTTGATGAATGGAACCAATCTGAAAAGACTACGTACTGTTTGATTTCAACTATGAATATATGACATTCTAGAAAATGTGATATATTGCACTATGGCAACACCAAATGATCATTCATTTGCCAAGGGCTTTGGGGGAAGGGAGGGATGCATAGGCAGGGCACAGAGGAATTTTAGGGCAATGAAACTACCCTGTATGATACTATAATGAAGGGTACATGACATTATACATTAGTCAAAACCCATAGAATGTACAACACAAAGAGCGAAGCCTATGTAAACTATAAACTTTGGTTGACGATTATGTGTAACTCTTGGATCATTAATAGTAACTAACAAACCACATTGATTAGGATAGTTTACTGTGGGAGAGGATATGGGTGGGTGCTGGGAGAGGGTATATGGTCACCTGTGTACTTCTTATGTAGTTTTGCTGGGAACCTGAAACTCCTCTAAAAAATAAATTCTATAATTAAAAAAAATCCTCTCTAATCCACAATTCTAGTGAAGCTAAAGCTTGCTTTACCCTTCGACTGTGGTGGGCTTACTGCTGATAATCTCCTGATGAACTGGGCCAAGATCGGAATTCGTGAGATGGCATGTGAGATGTCACCGGACTGGGAGTTGGACAAGCAATGAACAATACCACGTTGGAGTTGGTCTAGCAAAATATGATGTCTTATGCTGATGTCTTGGTGACACTTTATCTCACTGAGTCGTCAATTGCTCATTCCTGAAAAGCAAAACAAAGCTTAAAACAGTTGATCTAAGAGATCCCTTTCAATTGTCTATGAGTCTTTCATTCTGTAAAAAGAAAGGTCAGTGCAGGAGCCTCAGCTTAGCAGAAGGGAAGAAGAGCAGAGCAGGGACACCTATGTCTCCAGGAATGGAATGATTACAGAGAGCAACTGAGCATATTTTATACGAACAAGCTGGTGTGGTTCTTTTAGACCAATGTGAGTCAGGTAGAAAGTTCCTCCCCTATGCTCTGGAGAAAGTGTTAAACATGCCTCTGCTGACTCAAGTTTTAAAGGTTGTAAAACCAAACTCTTTTCACCCCCACTTTAGTCAATGGGTGCTGTAATATTTAACTAAATTAATATTCAAGTTGAAAGTCACTGACTAGGTTGAATAATGAAATACTGAATCTTAGTACACAATATGTGAATTTTGGTGAACCCGGTTGAACTTAATGTTTTCCTTGCAGGTGGGGTGCACATGACGGGTAGTTGATTTCAGACTCAGCATTTCCACCTGCAGTCTGTGTGTCCTTGACCAAAGTACTGAATCCGCAAGGCCCAGCTTTCCCTTCCCCAAGATGAGAATAATTTTACCCGAGGCAAAATCCACTGGGATCATTTCTATCCACACTTCGAGTCAGGGGTGTCTGCTTGGAGGAGGTGCCTGGTGAGGTTATTTCTAACTTCTGACATGTCCTAATGAAGTGAACATTCTTTACAGCTTAGACCATTCTCAGCC
>CM052446.1:36122703-36168615 GCA_028533085.1 Varecia variegata | reverse complement strand
TGCCCATCTTGCTCTGCCCCTCCTCAATTCTCCTTCATCTTAAAAATACCTATCCCTAAACTCTGACCCCTCTTGCTAAAAATTATCTCATCCATACCCTCAAATTCAAACTCCTGGAAGAATTTGGATATATGCATGTACACATTTCCTAATCCATCTTTTATTTCTCAACCCATTGAAAAATATCTTCCATTCCAGTGATACTGTTTCGAAGGCCATAGATGACTTCCATATTATTAAATCCAATGAATGCTTTCCAGGCCTAATCTTACTTGACCTCTTGGTAGCACTTAATACTCTTAGGGATGTCTTCCATTAGGATACATTCAATTCCTGCATCAGTGTGGTGATAATCTCCTAGTTTTCCTCCTCTCTCTGGGTATTTATTCTCCATATTCTTTATCCTATAGAGCTTTGGTAGCCTTTATTGAATTCTGGCTTTGCTAGAGATAAAGTTTTATCTTCTGTCTGTCTGGTAATGTCCTTCTATTACATTATTGTTCTGTAATTTTTTAGAGGGTAATGTCTTTTTCAGGTTTTAGGGTTAGAATTACACTGGCTTTATTAAATGTTTTGAGAAGTGTTTTTCTTCTCTGTATTTTCTGAAAGAGTCAAACTCAAAACTCTGAATTCTCAGATTAGTTCTTTTAACTTTAGGTGAGTTATTTTGAGTTTGCCCACACTTGTCTACTTCAAGAGCTAGCCAGAGATTTGAAAGTGTTCATATAAAGAATTTAGGGCTTCTCCTCTCTGGCTCTCTCTCTATCCCCTTTCTCTTCAGCTTCTGTGTGGGGTGAGGTCCCTGAATGTTTTTTTGGTTCTTCAAGCCAGTGAGACTGATGGTTTATACACAGATTTTAGTCACCCAGTATTTTGCTGCCTGGGGCCTGCCCTCAAGATAAAACTATGAAAATGGAAACTCACCAGGTACCATTCTCTTTTTTCAAGTGTCTTCTGTGATCCAGTACCTTCATGTTTATGGTAATCCCCCAGTGTATATATATTTATATATGAGATTTCTTCCAAAGGAGCTTCTTAGCAATTGCCCTATTGATAATGTCTCTAAGTTCACTAACCTTTCCTTTTGTAGTCTCCAATGCTATTATTCTCATCCAGCAAGTTTTCATTTTTGCTCTTTTTAATTCTAGAATTTCTATGTTTATAGTTTTCATTTCTCTGATGATATTTCCCATCTATTTCCTTGTTATTATTTCTCTGTTATACTTGGGATATATTCTTTACTATGGATATGTTGCATATATTCCCTTATAATTGTTCCCTTAAATACTTGGATATATTCATAATATCTACTTTGAAGTTCTTGTGTGATAATCCTGCCATTTAGGATTTCATGGGTCTGTTTCCGTTGATTGGCTTTTTTCTCTTATTTTGGGTCACATTTCTTTCTTTTATGTTTCTAATAATTTTTTATTGTATGCTGAACATTTTGAATGATGCCTTGTGGGGAGTCTGGATTATGCTGTCTTCCTTTAAAAGGAATTGACTTTTCATTTAGCAGGCAGTTATATTACTGGCAGATGTTTTTCATTCTGTTAGGCTTAGTATAATTCTTTGTCATTGTGGGTTAATTTCAATTTTAAATTTTGTCTTTGGGCATGGCTCTTAGTCCAGGGTGAAGTTCCTTAGTCCAGCAGTTTGGAATTTGGGGGGTCAGCACAGAATATCTGAGGTTAGAAGAAAGTTCACTCTGTCCTGGCTGGGTTGGAACTTCAACTCCACCTGTTCCTATACAACATCTGGTATTTATCTTCAGTTCTCAACTCTCCAGCAGTCATACTGTAACAGGCTTCATGGAGTTTCCTACCGCACATGAGCCACCCGACCCACAGACATGGACTTACAGAGAAAAGTCTTGTACACTTCTGAGATCCTCACTGTTTGTGGATTCCTCCTGTCCTGTACCCTAGAATTTGTAAAGCTAAATTTTGATCTCTGTTTTCTCAGCTTGAAAATAATACCACTTTGCTTGTCCCTCACTACCCTGCATAGTGGGAAGAAAGTGTTCTCAGTCAGAAATCCAGGATGATTGTGGGGCCTAATTTGTCTTAAGTGTCGCAATCCTGGATTGCCTCTTGTGCAATGATGAAAAACTCTTACGTTATATATGTTTTTCAGATTTCTATTTGTTTAATTGTGAGGGCAACTCTAAAGCAGTTACTGTGTCATAGCCAGAGGCAGATGGCCCCACCAGCCAGAAGAAGGATTTTATCACAACTTAACTTTATTTGGAAGCCCATTTTCTGGCTGAACATACAAGTTTCCTGTACTTCATGCTGAGGGTGTGTTCTAAGTTCACCCAGACAGGAAATGAATCACAGGAATAGCTGTGTTACTAGGAAGAGGGTCAGGAGGGACTGATTCTTCTTTTTCTCTTTCATTTGTCCACATGGATATGACAGTTTATTAATTTGGCCTATGGATTTTGTGAAATGAGAACTACATCATGTTTGGAGAGGCCATGCAGTATGCCAGAACACATTCAGACATATCTGGATTTAAAATTGGTCTCTGCTACTTAGGAAAAGAATGGCCTTTGTTAAGATCCCAAACTATTGTGAATGCAATCATTATCATCATAACAGTAATGAAACCTCTTTCTAGTGAGCATTTTAACGTGTGGTAATCTTTGCATAAAAAAGTATTTCCTACATTACGCATCTTACATTTATAAAAGACTAATGCAAATATGTTGTTTACATTTTACTAGTGATGAAAATGAGGCATTGAAATGTTAAACAACCTAATTATGGTCACAGAGCTTAATTTGGTGGAGAGAAAGATTTGACTGATTCCGAAAACTAAACTGTAACTCACTATTATATCTGAGTTTCAGAAAAACCTACTAGAAATTGAAAAGGTGAAGTTTTTCAGAATAGGCCACTAAACTACTAAGTTCTGAGGAAGGCCTCATACTTGGTTCTAAACAGAATGAGCTGGATCTTCAGTGGCATCAGCACTGTTAGACAATACTGCCATTTATTTGCCAAGAGCAATGTGCTCCAGGGAGCTTCCTTGTTTTTCTGAAAAGTACATGCTGGTGTCAGACTACACACTGGTGAAGATGGCCTTGCAATCAAAGAACAGTGCCCTGGACTGGGCGTTATATGATTTAACACCTATTGGGTTTGGTCAATAATTTGTTCTGTGATATGGAGCAAATATATTCTCCTTTTTTGGTGCCTCAATCTCCTTTTATAAAACAAAAGGATTAGATAAGGGATTTCTAATTTTTTTTTTCAAGCTCCATGACCTTCTTTATAATTTGGTTTATGTGTTTCTCTTTCTATCAGGGCACAAACATATTAATACACCTGTCTTCTGTGCTGCATGATGACAAAGAGTTTCCCAACCCAGAGCAGTTTGACCCTGGCCACTTTCTGGATGAAAGTGGCAACTTTAAGAAGAGTGACTACTTCATGCCTTTTTCAGCAGGCAAGCAAGCTTTCTTTTTATTTGTACATCAGGGGTTAAGTGAGATGAGGAAGGGCTTTTACATGGAGGGTATTCTGGGATGGACAAATTGTCATTTGTATGAGGCCAGAGGCACCACTCCCAAAGTCCTGGGTGTTTCTCATTGGATTGGCGGCTGTACTCACTGATTCTGCGTCCTGACCCCCACTGAGGTCCTCAAGAGTTCCTCTTAGAGGTCCAGTTCTAGAAAGGCTTTTCTCATTTATCCCAAGAAGCCAGTTCACTCAATAAACTTCACTGAACACCTTACATATAGCAATGCCATGTTCAGATCCAGGGATCCAAGTGTGAACAAGAAACAGATCTTCCCTCTAAGAGAGAAGAAGACAAATTAACAGTCAATGAGACTCCAGTGTGACAAATGCTGTGCTCAGGGCTTCTGTGTGAGCCCAGAGAGAGGAGCTCCTGACTGAGGTCTTTTTCCAGGGGGCAGGGCCAGAGAAGTTGGAGGGTGAGGGAAAGTTTCTTTCAGGAAGTAACATTTGCGTTTCTTCCCTTGATTTGTAAGGGCCCTGGAAAGAATCAGGTGGGCACACTCCAAAACTTTAATTAAAGTGAGTTTAACGAAGAGACTGTTTTCAGAGGTGTGGGCAGGATAAGGGAAGAAACAAAGCATTGGAAAGTACTCAGGACTAACATCAACAGGGAGATGTTACCATCTTAGGGCAGAAGGGACAAGGGAAGGAGAGTGTTATTGGAACCTGAACAAGCCAGGAGAGAGTGGATGTAGGAGAACCATCTATATAGATAGGAACACAGCCACTGCCAAAACTGTGGCCTGGCAGGGTGGGATTGAGGAAATAGACACTCTGACCTTCTCAACGTCTAATCTTCTGAATTTACTCAGAACCCAGAAGGGAACTAACTTCTGGGTAAATGCAGTCCATAGAAGTGAGTTTCCCGGGAACAGTTAGGCACAAAGGCAAGGAAATACGGAATGGATCTGGAAAGAGGAAGAAGTGGAGAATTTTCAGCACATTCCAAGGAAGAAGCAAGAGGGAGATGAGAGGCTAAAAGACCTTTCCCACAGAAGTAACTGAAACGGAGAGAGAAATAAGAGATTTGCTCCTGATTATTTAAGAAAATAAATATCGAGCAACCCTTGGTATAGTGATCCCAAGATTATGTACCACACCCAGGGATAATTTCAACAGGAGCCACTGCTGCACTGCTCCTTGTCTTCCTTCCTGTAGTTTGGAGTCCCCTGTTGCATAATGAGCGTGACTCAAATTCCTATTCATTTCACATGGTTTGCTGGCCTGCCTTTTGTCTTGTCACTGTGGGTATTACAAGATAGATCTAAGGGCTTACCTTAAGAGTTTATATTCCAGTCTGTGAGAAAGTGAATAATTTAAATTTCATGTGAAATGTACTGTAGTAGCATTAATGAGTGCTGTGGAAAACAGGTAAGAGTGTGAATTGTTTGCCCTGAGCACCTCAGAGAAGTTTGCATAGAATAAATGAAGTCTGACCTGTATCTGGAAGGATATATAGGCTATTGGCAGGCAGAGCAGAGGGGAAGATCATTCCAGATAGCGGAAGACCTGGAGTCTGAGATAAAACTTGAAATTGCCAATTTATTTGGGGTGTGGTGTAGTTAGTAATGGCTGGGATGTGGGGAACTGGATGGAAGGAATGGAAAGAAATGAGGCTCTGAGAATTGCTTGTGGCCAGTTTGTGACATTTCATTTTCATACCTGGCAATGTTAAGCTCTTCAAAATTTTTAAAGCAGGTATGTGAAAAGATTAAGATCATCATTTAGAATACAGACAAGGAGAAATAAATCTACTATGGAGTACTAGGTCAGACATAGATGGAAAAGTAGATACAGTGTTGTGTATTGTTCCAGTTAGGATACAGGTGTGTGTGTGTGTGTGTGTGTGTGTGTGTGTAGAAAGATGTCAATGGCAAGCCTCAGCATAGCAGTTCTAGCACATACAGAAAAGATTTTTTCATGTAGTATGCACACAGAAATATGTGCTGAGGAAATGAAGGAAATCAGGTCTGGGTATAAATAGAAGAAGCCAAAGGTTAATTAGTCATTCATTAATATATTTCTTCATTCCATATTTATTTTAGCCTCCCTGTGTGCTAACTTAGAAATAGAATTTAATAAAAAATTAATTCATATGTCATTTTTAGGAAAAAGAGTTTGTGTTGGAGAGAGCCTGGCCCGCATGGAGCTGTTTTTAATCCTGACCAGCATTTTGCAGAATTTTACCTTGAAACCTCTGGTTGATCCAAAGGACATTGACACCACCCCCATTGTCAATGGGTTAGGCTCTGTACCACCCTTCTATGAGCTCTGTTTCATTCCAGTCTGAAGAAAGTGCAGCCTAACGAACTTCAGAGCAAGACCCTCCAGCCTCATCTGAACAAACCAGAGGCTTTCTGACCTGTGTGCCAGCGACTTATTATCCACCTCTGTCTTAACAGCAGAATGTCATCTCTGAGCCCTAGCTCTTCTAATTTTCCCCACCCTTCAAATTTCCTAAAATTCTCCACCCTTCAAATTTTCCTGCATAAAATAAAGCTCCCGTTTCATCTCCAGTAAGATTCTTTTTTTGTAATAGAACCTTGAGATCATAAGCTACATCTCATTTGCAGTGTATTCAAAATGGAAAGCAGACTATAAATGTTAGGGTATAAGGTTAGAGTGTGAGCTACTGCATTGGGTTTTGAGAAAGATTTCTCCAGACAAAAATTAGGATAGAAATAAGAGATTTATTTACTTTTCCCAGGCAGAAAAGGGCCAACACAGTAGTGAAGAAAGTAGAGAATATTGGTAGAAAGAACCAGGTATTCAGCCTTTTCGTCTAGGGGGAGGTTGTAAATTAGCAGGATATAGTTGAGAAACTGCTGTGTCTGCTCCTTTCTTTAATTCTGGTGGTGGGCTGATAGCAGAAATGGCAAGGATGTCAAAATCCAGGAGTTGCCTACCATCTTTCTTTGGAGATGAGATTAGCACAGGAGATGTGGCTCTGCCCTTGAGATATGGCGGAAGCCTGAGAGTTGTATTCTGCTATTCATTCAGGAACTCCAAGGCTGTAAAACAAATTCTAAGAAAAGCAGTTTCTGGTGAATGTAAAGAGAACACATTTCCTTTCTGTTTGTTAGGCTGTTTTCAGATGTTGTGAAAATGGAACCCTGCAGGGTGCCTGTAGGCTAATCAGCTAGGGGGAGAGGGAGGGAGAGAGAGATAGAGAGAGAGAGAGAGAACATGGGCAGGCATGTGTCAGCACAGGCAGGGAGAGAGCAGAGAGCTCATTTTCTTTTCGTCTTTTTTTCCTGCTAGCAAGATAGACAGTCGTTTCATAAATATCATATTTTTATTTACTACAAATTGAAAATCAGATATTGTCCTATGAGATTTAAAAAAAACTTTAAATAAAATAAGTAAAATTCCCTCATCTGTCACTCCTATCTAATTCTCCAGGGGAATGGCCTCTTGAAAGTTTGGCATGTGTATTTTCTGCCTTTTCTCAGTAGATATTAAAATATAATTATGTGTGGATATGTATATGTGTATGATGTTTATGTTTATGTATGTATGTATATGTGTATACATGCAGGGAGAAAACAAGGGAAGATCATTCCAGCCAAAGGGAATAACATGAAATAAAACTTGAATTAACCAGTCCACCCAAGTATGTTCTCCTTTTCCCTCTCAGTGGTTAAATACACATAAAAAGACACACACACACACAAACACACAGACATACTAAGGCAAAGAAGAGGGAAATATGTACATATGGTTATATTTGAACACATGCAAACAGAAATATACAAGGAAACTTCACTGCTGGGCATGGTAGCTGTGCCTGCAATCCCAGCACTTTTGGAGGCCAAGGCAGGAGGATCGCTTGAGGTCAGGAGTTCAAGAACAACCTGGGCAACATAGGAAAACCTAATCTCTGTAAAAAATTAAAAAAAAAAAAAACTAGCTGGGTGTGGTGGTGCACAACCGTAGTAGTCCCAGCTACTCGGGAGGCTGAGGCAGGAGGATTGCTTGAGCCCAGGAGTTGGAGGTTGCAGTGAGCTATGATGATGCTGATGCATTCTATCCTGGGCAACAGAGTAAGACCATGTCTCAAAAAAAAGAAACAATGGTGATAAATCACTTCTTGTATTTTCCTGGAAAGAGTTGGAACCCATTCTACAAAGTGAAGTATCCCAAGAATGGAAAAATAAGCACCACATGTACTCACCATCAAATTGGTTTCACTGATCAACACCTAAGTGCACATTTAGGAATAACATTGATCGGGTGTCTGGCAGATGTGGGTGGGGGAGGGGATGGGTGTATACATACATAATGAGTGCGATGCGCACTGTCTAGGGGATGGACATGTTTGAAGCTCTGACTCGGGGGGGGGGGGGTGGGGGCAAGGGCAATATACGTAACCTAAACTTTTGTACTCCCACAGTATGCTGAAAGAAGAATTAAAATAAAAATTTATTTTTATTGCTGCTATCATTGCCATTGGGGTCTCAGTCATAAATTCTTTGAAAAGACTGATGTCTAGAAGAGTTATTCCTACATTTTCTTCTAGAATTCTTATGGTTTCATGCCTTACATTTAAGTCGTTTATCTATCTTGAATTAATTTTTGTGGGTGGCGAGAGATAGTGGTCCTGTTTCATACTTCAGCATGTGGCTATCCAATTTTTCTAGCACAATTTATTGAATAGAGTTTCTTTTCTGCAGTGTGCATTGTTGTCTGCTTTGTCAAAGATCAGTTGGCTTTAGGTAGATGGTTTTGTATCTGGGGGTCTCTATTCTTTTCCATTGCTCTATGTCTCTGTTTTTGTACCAGTACAAAGCTGTTTTGGTTACTATATCCTTGCACTATAGTTTGAAGTCTGGTAATGTGATGACTCTAGTTTTGTTCTTTCTGCTTAAGATTGCTTTGGCTATTCAGACTCTTTTCTGGTTCCAAACGAAGCATAAAATTATTTTTTCTAGATCTGTGAAATATGACGTTGACATTTTGATGGGGATTGCATTGAATCTGTAAATGACTTTGAGTAGTATGGACATTTTAACAATGTGGATTCTACTGATCCATGAGTAAGATGTTTTTCCATTTGTTTGTGTCATCTGTAATTTCTTTCCTCAGTGTCTTATAGTTCTCCTTGTAGAGATCTTTCACCTCCTTGGTTAAGTATATATACCACATGAAAAAAATCCTTTCATCCCTTGATGGACACTTAGGTTGTTCCTATATTTTGGCTATAGCAAATAACACTACAATAAACATGGGAGTGCAGATATCTATTCTACATATTGATTTCAATTCTTTTAGTACATACCAAGAGGTGGAAATGCTGGATCATATGGTCATTCTATTTTTAGTTTTTTGAGGGGCCCCACACTGTTTCCCAAAATGGTTCTACTAATCTACAATACCACCAATGGTGTACAAGTTTCCCTTTTCTCCCCATCCTCACCAACACTTACCTTTCATCTTTTTGATAATAAAAATCTAACAGGTGTGAGATGATAGCTTATTGTAGTTTTAATTTGTGGTTCTCTGATTAGAGAAGTTGAGCATGTTTTTATGTGTCTGTTGGAAATCTGTATGTCTTCTTTTGAGAAATGCCTATTCAAGTCATTTGCCATTTTTTAAAAATAAACTTATTTATTTTCTTGTTATTGGGTAGTTTAATTTCCTCATATATTTGGGATATTAGCCCCCTTACACAATGTATGGTTTGCAAATATTTTCTCCCAATCTGTGGGTTGTCTCTTAACTCTATTAATTGTTTCCTTTTTTGTGCAGAGTTTTTTTATTTGATAAAATCTCATTTGTTTATTTTTTATTTAATTGCTTGTGCCTTTGTGGTCATATCTAAAAAATCACTGCACAGACCAATCTTATGGAGATTTCCTCCTATCTTTTCTTGTAGTAGTTTTATATTTCCAGGTCTTGTGTTTAATTCTTTAATCCATTTTAAGTTGCTTCTTGTGTAACGGATGAGAGAAGGGCTCATTTTTATTCTTCTGCATGTGGATACCCAGTTTTCCCAACACCATTTATTAAAGAGACAGTTTTTTCCCCATTGTGTGTTCTTGCTACCTTTGTCAAAAGTCAATTGACTATATCTGTGTGGGTTTATTTCTGGACATTCAATCCTATTTCATTGGTCAGTAGAAAATTGTAAAGGCTTTATCAAAAAACTGTTAGAACCAACAAAATTAACTTAGAAAAATCAGTAGTGTTTCTATATATTAACAGTGAGCTATCTGAAAAAGAAATTAAGTAAACAACACCAATTATAATATCATAAAAATACTTAGAAATTTATTACTCTTTACTCAGAAAGTTACAAAAAGTAAAAAAAATATTCAGGAGTAAATTTAAAGAAATTTATTAAGAATATTACAGGAGTACAAATGTTTTGCTTACATGAGTTGCTTATGTACTGCTTGAGAAAAAGTTCTAAGTGTGTACATCACCCAGAGAGTGCACACTGTACCCATTAGGTATGATTTCACCATCCCCTTCCCCTCCCACCTGCTTGATGTCTGTTGAGTTTTACTTCCATCTGTGCACATGAGTGCTATTTGGTTAGTTCCAGTTTAATAGTGAGTATATGTGGTGTTTGTTTCTCCATTCTTATGATATTTCACTGAGGAGAACGATCTCCAGTTCCATCTAGATTGTTACAAAAGGAACTAATTCATTCTTTTTTATGGCTTAGCAGTACTCCATGGCATACATATACAATATTTTGTTAATCCACTCATGAATTGATGGGCACTTGGGTTGATTTCACATCTCTGTGATTGTGAATTGTGCTGCAATAAATGTTCTAGTCTAAGTGTCTTTTTGATAAAATGACTTTTTTCCTTTGGGTAAATACCCAGTGGTGGTGCGGGGAGTTAGCTACGTTCCCCGCAAAGAGGTTTTTCCTTCCGGTCAGGTCTCTCAGGCAGGGGTCCTCACAAAGGATGAAAAAATAGTAGGAAACAGAAATTAAAGAATAATAATAATATGCAGAGCCAAAGATATAGTTTATAAAGTAAAGGTTTATGAAAATAAACAAAGGAGGAGTCCAGATGGATATATTTCTCCCGCGGAAATATAACAAGGACTGAAACTCCACACAGGTCCTTTTAGGGTAGATACAGGCTCCTGTTGCCAAGGGCAACGGGATTTACATACTAACAAGCAGTTTGGTTTAGGGTCAAAGTCTTCTAAAAGACTACTACAGATCCTTTAACTAGCTCTATCTAGGGCAACAATGAGTTATAAAGTCTTCTCAGGGCAAACATCTAAGTTTTATGATAAGGCTATTACTTTAGCAAAAAACAGAGACATCTTGGCTCTGGTGATTGTGTTCTTGGAGACAGAGAGGATCTCAGAAGTCAACCTGAGGGGTACCTTGTGTTAATTACTTTAACCTCATGGTTCCCTCAGGGCCCGGCTTGGGCATTAGCATATCTATAACATCAGCTCTCATCTTGGTGGTCTTTGTTGATCAGTTTCTGGCAACCTATGGCCCTAGGTGAAGCCTGTCTTGTCTTTCAAAATAGGTGAGAACCATAGGCCCACTTTACAGCTGTCTCTTTGAAATGCAGCTATCAGTGACCAATGAGACACCCTCCTGAGGCAAGGCAGTTTTTGAACTAACACATTTATTTTTTCTTTAAGGCAAAGCCTTATTTGACTTCTGAAATCAAATCTTGTCTCCAAAAATACAGGGGGCATTTCTATAACTCAGTATTCTTAGGCTCAACATGGTGGGATTGCTGTATCAAATTTTAGATCCACTTTTAGTTCATTCAGGAATCTCCATACTATTTTTTATAGAGGTTGCACTAGTTTGGAGTCCCACCAACAATGTTCCTTTCTCACAGCAACCACACCAGTATCTATTGTTTTGGAACTTTTTGGTAAAGGCCATTCTCACTAGGGTTAGGTGATATCTCAATATGGTTTTGACTTGCATTTCCCTGACGATTAGAGACACTGAGCATTTTTTTCATACATTTATTGGCCATTAGTCTATGTTCTTTTGAAAAGCTTCTGTTCATACCTTTTGCCTACTTTTTAATGGGGTTGTTTGATGTTTTCTTGCTGATTTGCTTGCACTCTTTATAGATTCTGGTTATTAGCCCTTTTTCTGATGTATAACACGTGAATATTTTCTCCCATTCTGTAGGTTGTCTATTTACTCTAATTGTTTCCTTGTCTGTGCAGATACCTTTTAATTAAATCAAGTCCCATTTATTAATTTTTTTTATTGCTGTGTTATTGGTGTCTTCTTCATAAATTCTTTGCCTAGGCTGACATATAGAAGAGTTTTTCCAGCATTTTCTTCTGGAAATCTAATGGTTTCATGTCTTATGTTTAAGTCTATTATCCATCTTGAATTAATTTTAGTGAGTGGTGAAAGGTATGGATCCTGTTTCAGTCTTCTACATGTGGCTATCCAGTTTTTCCAGCACCATTTGTTGAATAGGGCTTCTTTTCCCCAGTGTATAATGTTGTCTGCTCTGTCAAAGATCCAATGGCAATATGTGGATTGTTTTATATCTGGATTCTCTGTTCTGTTCCATTGGTCTATGTCTCTATTTTTGTGCCAGTACCATGCTGTTTTGGTTACTATAGCCTTTTACTATAGCTTAAAGTCTGGTAAGGTAATGCCTCCAGATTTGTTTCTTTTCTTTGAAGTTGCTTTGGCTATTCGGGTTCTTTTCAGGTTCCAAATGAAGCATAGAATTATTCTTTCTAGATCTGTGAAAAATGATGTTAGTATTTTGATGGGGATTACATTAAATCTATAAATCACTTTGGGTACTATTGATAAGGAAAACCCCCATCTATTACTTACCACAGCAGCCACCTGGGACCCCCACCCCGCAGGCACAGAAGACCCGCATTAGCACATCACTAACCTAACACCTGACACATTAGCATATTACTAACCTAATGTCTAGCACATCAGCATAACACTAAACCTGATTACCTGGTGCAGGACACTAGCCTAACACCTAGCACATTAGCATAACAGTAAACCTAATTATCTGGTGCAGACAGTAATCTAATCTATTGCCTGGTGGGCATTAGTCACCTGAGACCCCTCCCCTTGGATCACCCCAACTTAATAAAAATGGGAAAAATTGGGTAGACGGTGCTCAGAATTTGGTGGTGAGACCCTTCTGAGCCCGCTGGCGAATAAATGTTGATTCTCCAACTCTCCGTGTGCCGCTTTGTCCTCGGGACCACCTGCTGTAACACTTGCTGTAACACTATGAACATTTTAACAATGTTGATTCTGCTGATCCATGAGAATGACATGTTTTTCCATTTGTTTACATCATCTGCAATTTTCTTCCTCAGTGATTCATAGTTCTCTTTGTAGAGATATTTTAAATTAATTAATTAATTAATTAATTTATATTTCAGAATATTATGAGGGTACAAACATTTTGGTTACATTAATTGCTTTTGTACAGTTTGAGTCAACATTGTGTCTATCATGCATAATAAAGTGTGTATTGTACCTGTTAGGTGTGAATTTACCCATTTCCTTCTCCGACCACTGCCCTGCCTCATTCCTTTTGAATTTTACTACCATATGAGCACATGAATATTGATCTATAAGTTTCTATTTAGTAGTGAGTACATGTGGTTTTTGTTCTTCCATTCTTGTGATACTTCACTTAAAAGGATGATTTCCAGTTCCATCCAAGTTTTTACAAACGGTATTAGTTCACAATTTTTTTATTTTTATTTTTGGTAATACTCCATGGTATACATGTACCGCATTTTATTGATCCACTCATGTATGGATGGGCTCTTGGATTCTTTTCACATCTTTGCAATTGTGAATTGTGCTGCCATAAACAGTAAAAGTGCAAATGTCTTTTTTATAAAATATCTTTTTTTCCTTTGGGTAAAAACCAAGTAGTGGGATTGCTGGGTCAAATGGTAGGCCTACTTTTAGTTTTTTGAGGTATCTCCGTACTACTTTCCATAGAGGTTTTACTAGTTTACTGTCCCACCAACAATGTGTAAGTGTTCCTTTCTCTCTGCATCCATGCCAGCATTGACTGTTTTGGGACTTTTGAAAAAAGCCATTCTCATTGGAGTTAGCTGATATCTCATTGTGGTTTTGATTTGCATTTCCCTAAAGGTTAGAGATGTTGAGCATTTTTTCATACGCTTACTGGCCATTACTCTGTCTTTTGAAAAGATTCTGTTCATGTCTTTTGCCCATTTTTAATGTTTTTTTTTTTATGTTTTCCTGCTGATTTGCTTGAGTTATTGTAGATTAGCCCTTTATTGGATATATTTAAACAAGGAGGTGGAAGATCTGTACATCTGTACTACCCAATGTAGAGATCTTTCACCCCGTTGGTTAACTATATTACTAGGTATTTTCTTTTCTTTGTAGCTATTGTGAAAGCTATTATGTCTTTGATTTGATTTTCAGCTTGACTGTTGTTGTTGTTTAGGAATACTACTGATTCGTGTACGTTAATTGTGTATCCTAGGAATTTGCTGAATTTATTTATCAATCCTAGGAGTCTGTTGGCAGAGTCTTTGGGGTTTTCTAGAATAAGATCATATCATCAGGAGAGGGTGATATTTTGAACTCTGCTTTCCCCATTTGGATACAGTTAGTTTTCTTCTTTTGCCTGATTGCTCTGGCTAGGAATTCCAGCACTATGTTGAATAGAAGTGGTGACAGTGGCCATTCTTGTCTTGTTCCAGTTTTAAGTGGAAATCCTTTTAACTCTTCTCCATTCACTATGATGTTTGCTGTGGGTTTGTCTTTAACATGGCTTTTATATTTTTAAGCTAAGTTTCATATATTCCTATTTTGTTTAGAGGTTTTATCATAAAAGGATGTTGAATTTTTGTTGAATCCTTTTTCTGCAACTGTTTAGATGATCATACAATCTTTGTTTTTGCTTCTGTTTATGTGGTGTATAACATTTATTGATTTGAAAATATTGAACCATGCTTCCATCCCTGGGATGAAGCCCACTGGTTGCAGTGGATTATTTTCTTGATGTTCTACTGAATTCAGTTTGCTAGAATTTTGTTGAGAATTTTTGCATCTATATTCATAAGGGACATTGGTCTATAATTCTCCTTTTTTGTGTGTGTTTTCTTTCCTGGCAGTGGTTTCAAGGTGATAATGACTTCATAGAATGCATTGGGTAGGATTCCTTCCTTCTCAATGGCCTGGAACAATTTCTGCAGTATAGGTATCATTCTTCTTTGTAGGTCTGTAAAAATTCAACTATGAAACCATCTGGTCTGAGGCTTTTTTTTTTTTTGTTGGAAGATTTTTTATGGTTCCTTCATTTTGTTGCTTGTTTTGGTCTGTATAGGATTCTATTTCTTCCTTATTGGGATTTGAGATTTGGGAGGTTGTGTGGTTCCAGGAATTTGTCCATTTCCTCAAAAACTCAATGTTTTTGAGTTTATGTGTGTGGAAGTTTTCATAGCATTCAAGGATGATGGTTTTTAATTCTGTGCTATCATATTGGGAGAGATCTATGCATTTTGTTTATCTTTTCAGAGTCAACTTTTCGTTTGATTAACCTTTTGTATTTTTTGTTTGTTTGTTTTTGATTCCATTTAGTTCTGCTCTGAAATTAGTTATTTCTTTTCTTCTGTTGGGTTTGCATTTGGTTTTCTCTTCCTTTTCTACTTCCCTGAGATGATTCATTAGATTGTTGATTTCCATAGGTGGAACTTTAAGATTTGGATAAGGTGCAACTTCTTTACCAAAGAAGTAAACACTGTATACTGAATAGTATAAAATATTGATGAAAGAAATTGAAGATGCCACAAATTAATGGAAAGATATCCTGTGTTCACTGATTAGTATTATTAAAATGTGCATACTATCCAAAGCAACCTATAGATTCAATGGAATCCATATGAAAATTCCAATGTCATTCTTCACAGAAATAAAAACCAATCATAAAATTTGTATGGAACCACAAAAGATCCTGAAAAGCTAAAGTTATATCGAGCAAAAAGAACAAAGCAGGAGGCGTCACATTGCCAAATTTCAAAATATATTAAAAAGCTACAGTAGCTAAAGCAGCATAGTACTGGCATAAAAACAGACATATCTCTTAAGAATATTAACCCAATGCTAGCAAACCAATTCCAACAGCTTATTAAAAGGAATATACACCATGACCAAATGGGATTTATTCCTGGAATGCAAGATGGGTTCAAAATACAAAAATCAATCAAAATACAATTAGGTCTTATCTAACAGATATGAAGATCTATCTTAAAAGTATAGTAGTTAAGATAGTGTGCTGTATCCATTATGATGGAGAAATAAATCAATGAAATTTAAGAGAGATTCAACAAATAGACTCACATACATGTGAATGCTTTATTTATGATGACGATGGCATACAGTGTTATGAAGAAATGGCAGGCTTTTCAATAAATGGTGCTGTGTGAATTTGCTATCCACATGAAAACAAAAATGGTGTTTGACCCCTGTATTGCACCATACACAGAAAATAATTCCAAGTGAAATGCGAATGTGAAAAGTTAAACAATCAAGTGTTTCCATTATATGGCATATACTCATGACTTTGGGTAGTGTATTACTTTCCTATTGCTATTGTAATAAATTATCATAAACTAAGTGGCTTAAAATAACACAGATTTATTATCTGATAGTCCTGAAGGTCAGAAGCCCAAAATTATTGTCACTGGGCTAAAAGTAAGATGTTTGCAGGGCTGTGTTCATTTCTGAGGGTGGGGGGTCTAGGTGAGAATAGGTTTCCTTGTCTTTTCCACTGTATAGTGGCTGTCTACATTCATTGGATTTTGGCCTCTTCCTCCAACTTCAAAGCCAGCAACATAGCATCTTCAAATCTCTCTCTCACTCCGACACTCCTAACTCACCGTTTCTCTTATAAGGACCTATGTCATTATATGGAGCCCACCTGGATAATTCAAGACAATCAGTCCATGTCAATTATATTTGCTATAATTACCTTTATAATTTAGTTTAGCTATGTAAGGAAATATATTTACAAGTTCTGGGGGTTAGGTAGTGGACATTTTTTGGTGGGGGGCTATTTTTCTGCCTGCTGTAAGTAAAGAAAAAAATCACCTAAACAGGATGCAAAAAGCACCAACCATGATGGAAAAGATGAACATGTTGATGAAAGTCCTCTTTTTAAAAGCAACATGTTATTGAATTCCCACAATAAGAGAGTGGGAGTCTTCTCAAAATCAGGGAACTGAATGTTAGAGAAGGAAAGCAACCCTGAGCTTTGGCTGAGACAAGCATCAAGTTCAGTCCTGTATCCTTTTCTTAACTTTTGATCTCTCCAGTAATTTTGGTGATGCCTCACCTTCACCTGATACTGATACCAGCCCCTGTCAGCCATAGGGCATACAGTGCAGCATGGCTTCTCACTATCCCTCCTATCACTTGAGGCCAGGTTCCATGTTCCAGGAATGAATTCACAATCACTCATTACCCATACAAGGAGGCAGATACAATAATCCATGATAGTCTTCCCAAGATCCTTGATTTAATCACTTCTGCAAATTCCATTTTCCCATGTAAAGTAAAATATTTACATGTTCCAGTGATCAGGATGTGGACAGTTTTGGGGGACCACTATGTTCCCCACTAAACGTAGGACAATGTATGTTAAATAGGACACAAAAAGCACCAACAATAATAGAAAAGATTAGTAAATTGATGAAAGTCTTCATTAAAATATTTAAAACATACCCACCTGATGAGGAGACATCTGTTAAATATATAACCAGATCCTCTCCTTCTTTCTCTTCTTCTTTCCCATTCCTGCTCAAAACAATCCAGGACTAAACCCAGTATGGGTACAAGTAAGTTAGGTATTTATGGCACTAGTGATAGAACTGTGTTCTCTGAGTTAATTGTGAGAGCCCAATCAGGTTAAAAAGGACACTCCCGCAGAGGGGCTGCCTGGGGTGGTGTATGACATGCTGATTAGGGGGAGGGTGGTGTCACAGAAAGGGCATGTGCATCAAATCCTGAGCAGGTGATGAGGACCTCCATGCTGTCGGGCACTTAATTTGGGGTTTCACTGAGAGTACGAAATAAAGAAGTGGACATCCACAGTGGTATCTGAGCATGGGGTATCAGAGCTTGAGTAAGTGAAGAGGACATTTATGCAGAAGATGGGGCTGCCTGGTGAGGGAACTCAGAGCAAAGCAGTGTGAAAACAGCATTTCCATGGAGGAGTGGTCTAGCATGGGTGTCAGAGCCCAAGAGAGGCAAGGAAGCCACCCACATGGGGAAGTGGAGAGAGGCTGCCTTGTTTGGGGAGTCAGAGAATGGATTCTGAACTGGACATAAAGGAATCATTGGAATTTATTGGGGAAATATGAATGGGGCCTGATGGTAAGTGGCTATAATTCATCAATATTCATTTTCTGATTTTGATAGTTGTGTTATAGTTATGTAGGAGAATTGCCTTGTTTTTAGGAAATGTATTCTAACATATTTTAGGTTTTAGGAACATCAGGTCAGCAATTTAAAATAGTTTAAAAGAAAGGATAATCTTTGTATGTATATTCAAATTTTCCGTACACTTGTCATTGTCACATTTATTCATCTATATATGTATCATCTGTCTGTGAGCAGGAGGAAGCATAAGGGGTCTTTTGGGGTCCTGGAAAAATTCTTTTTCTTTTTTATTTGAGACAGAGTCTTGCTCTGTTACCCTGGGTAGAGTGCAGTGGTGTCATCATAGCTCACTGCAACCTCAAACTCCTGGGCTCCACTGATCCCCCTACCTCAGGCTCCAGAGTAGCTGAGACTACCAGGTGGGGACCAAAATGCCTGGCTAATTTTTCTATTTTCAGTAGAGACAGGTGTTGCTCTTGCTCTGGCTGGTCTAGAACTCCTGAGCTCAAGCAGTCCTCCTGCCTCAGCCTCCCAGGATGCTAGGAATACAGGCATGAACTACTGCACCTGGTGTTAGAGCCGGTTCCCCTTGGCCCCAGGAACAGAGAGGCGGAGTAGCCGAGGCTGCAAATGGCAAAGGAGTTTATTTACTAGCTCGAGCTAGGGTCCAAGTCCTCGAGCACCAATGCAGTGTCCTCTCCATGAACTAGGACCCCGCCCTAGGGTAAAATTAAGCTTTTATACTCTTTTGCAGGTTTCACACGACACCTGCTGCAGGTTTCACACGACACGCTGGCTCCACACGACACGCTGGCTCCACACCATCCCCCTCCCCCCTTAGTTCATTAGCTTTTTTTAAAAGTTGCTGATTGTGTTGGCTCCCGATTGGTCCAGTTCCAGGCCATCGTTCCTGCTCTTGATTGGTCTCATTCCGAGCGGTCATTTTCCTATCTTAAGTGTACCACGCCCTGGGCAGTTTGGGCTCTGGGCCTTATCTTGTTTACACAAAACATGGGTGTTGTACTCAGGAATTTCTGTGTTGGGGTAGCAAGCAGGAGCAAGCAGGTTTACAGAAGCAAAATGGCAGATTAAAGCAGAATGGCAGGTTAATGATTTTTGGCATGACATTCATACTATAACACTGGCCAAAATTCTTTTTCTTGATTTGTGTGTTGGTTGCACAGATATTCACTTTTTGACAATTCTTTGAGCTACATATTTAGGACATGTGCAACATTCTCGACATATATTATTATTCAAAGAAAATGATTATTTATAAACAATCAGCTGTAGCCAAGCAATGTGTAGACGTTGTTTCTGTGGAGGGCTTCCTGCTACTATATTGCAAGGCTATATTAATTAAAACATCTTGGTACTGGCACAGGAACAGGGTCATTGACCAGTGGCACAGAACTGAGAACCCAGATATAAAACCGTACTCATGGAGTCATCTAAACTTTGACAAAGCAGACAAAAACATACACTGGGGAAAAGAATCCTTATTCAATAAATGGTGCTGGGAAAACTGGATAGCCACATGTAGAAGACTGAAATAGGATCCACACCTTTCACCTCTCAAAAAAATCAACTCACAGTGGGTAACAGACTTAAACCTAAGGCATGAAAATATTAGAATTCTAGAAGAAAATATTGGAAAATCTCTTACAGACATTGGTCTAGGCAAAGAATTTATGAAGAAGACCCCAAAGGCAATCACAGCAACAACAAAGATAAATAAATGGGACCTGATCAAATTAAAAAGCTTCTGGACAGCCAAAGAAACTGTCATGAGAGCAAACAGACAACCTACAGAATGGGAGAACATTTTCACATGCTATACATCCAACAAAGGGTTGATAACTAGAATCTATTTAGAACTCAGGAAAATCAGCAAGAAAAAATCAAACAACCCTATCAACAAGTGGACAAAGGATACGAACAGAAACTTTTCAAAGGAAGACAGAATAATGCCCAACAAACATGTGAAAACATGCTCATCATCTCTAATCATCAGGGAAATGCAAATCAAAACCACTATGAGATATCATTTATCTCCACTGAGAATGGCTTTTATCAAAAAGTCCCAAAACAACATATGCTGGCATGGATGCGGAGAGATAGGAACACTCATACACTGCTGGTGGGACTGCAGACTAGTGCAACCTCTGTGGACAGCAATATGGAGATACCTCAAAGAGATACAAGTAGATCTACTATTTGATTCAGCAATCCTGTTACTGGGCATCTACCCAAAACAACAAAAGACATTCTATAAAAAAGGCATCTGCAGTTGAACGCTTATAGCAGCACAATTCACAATTGCAAAGATGTGGAAACAACCCAAGTGCCTATCACTACATGAGTGGATTAATAAAATGTGGCATATGTATACCATGGAGTACTACTCAGCTGTAAGAAACAATGGTGATATAGCACCTCTTGTATTTTCCTGGATAGAGTTGGAACCCATTCTACTAAGTGAAGTATCCCAAGAATGGAAAAGTAAGCACCACATGTACTCGCCATCATATTGGTTTCACTGATCAACACTTAAGTGCACATATAGGAATAACATTCATCGGGCGTTGGGCAGATTGGAGGGGGGAGCAGGGGATGGGCATATACATACATAATGCGTGTGATGAACACCATCTGGGGGATGCATACGCTTGAAGCTCTGACTCGGGGGGCGGGTAGGGCAATATACATAACCTAGACATTTTTACTCCCATAATATGCTGAAATAAAAATAATGATAGAAATAAATGGATTAGGCTACAGGATCTCTAACATCCTTTCTGTCTATTTATAATTATTATATAATTTATATATAAAAAGTTATATATAAATTATATAATAATATATAAATTATATATTATTATATAAATTATTATATATTAGTATATAAATTATTATATTTATAATTCTTTATAATTATAAATTCTTTATAAATCTTTATAATTCTTATAATTATTTATAATTCTCTCATTCCATAAAAAGAAAAAGGACCAGACAGGAGCCTCATGGCAGGAGAGAAGAAAGTAGAGACACCCATCACTTAGGGAATAAAGTGAACGATCTAAAGAGAGCCATCAAGGTTATTTTATCCAAAATAAGGGAGTGTGGGTCTTTTAGAGTTTAAAGCTACATGAACCAGACATTAAATTAGTGCTACTCTTTGTTCTAGGTAAGAGTTCACTGGGACCTGGGTTCATGAAAGTACTAAATGTTATAAAATCAAACTTTTATAACCCCTATTTTAGTTAACTGGTGCTGCAATGATTGACTCAATGTTTATTTTGAAAGTCACTGATTAGGGTAAATCATTGACTATTGCATCATAGCACACACTCAGTAAATGCTGAATTTGCCTGAAGTGACTGTTTTGCTTGGAGGGAAGCATGTGAGATGGAGGATTTATGGGTTCCAGGGTCAGCTTTACCACCTGCAGACACCATGTCCTTGGCCAATCTCTGAGGCCTTGCTTTCTTATCCTTAAGCTGGGATAATTTTACCTTAGGTAAAGGTAATTGAGAAAATAAAAAGGGATATCATTGCTGTGAAAATTTTCTGTGAATTGGCAGAATCTCTATAAAAATGAGAGTTAAACCTTATGTACCTGGAGGTCTTGACAAAACCTTTATTTTTCCTTACAAAATAGCTTAGAAATAACTATACTAACCAATTTAAAACAAATATTATGATATCTTTACAGGCCTCACCTTTGTACAAGCATTGGCATTAGTGATCTTGTAATGTATATCATTCCAGTGATATACTGATTTGTTTTCCTTTGGATAAATGCCCACCAGTGGGACTACTGGATTGTATGGTAGTTCTATTTTTTTTTTTTTTTTTGAGAAATCTCTATACTGTTTTCCATAATGAGTGTAGTAATTTACATTCCCACAAACAATGTATGGGAGTTCCCTTTTCTCTGCATCCTCACCAGTATCTGTTATTTTTTCATTTTAATAACAGCCATTCTATCTAGGGTAAGATAATATCTCCTTGTGGTTTTAATTTATATTTCTTTGATAGGTAGTGATGTTGAGTATTTTTTATATACCTGTTGGCTATGATTAAGCCTTCCTTTGAGAAATGTCTATTCATGCCCTTTTTTGGTGGAATTATTATCATTATTTTTATTCCTGAGTTGTTTGAGTTAATTGTATATTCTGAATATTAGTACCTTGTTGAGTGAATATTTTGCAAATATTTTTCCCCTTCTACAGATTTTTTCTTTATTCTGTTGATTGTTTCCTATCTGTGCAGAAGCTTTTTAGTTTAACATAGTCCCATTTGTCTTTTTGTCTTTGTGGCCTGTGCTTTTGTGATCTTAGCCATAAAATCTTTGCCTAGACTAACGTCCTGAAATGTTTCCCCTATTTTTTCTTCTATTAGTTTTATAGTATTGGGTCTTCTGTTTAAGTCCTAAATGCATCTCAAGTTGATTTTTGTGTATGGTGTTAAGTACGGGTAAGGTTTCATTCTTCTGTGGATGGATATCCAATTTCTCCAGCATCATTGATTGAAGAGGGTATCCTTTCCCCGATGTATGTTCCTGGTACCTTTGTTGAAAATTGGTTAGCTGGAAACATGTAGTTTTATTGCTGGGTTCTCTATTCTGTTTTATTGGTCTATGTGTCTATTTTCATACCAATACCATGCTGTTTTGATTACAATAGCCTTGTAGTATATTTTGAAGTCAGGTAGTGTGATGTGTCTAGCCTTGTTCTTTTTGTTCAGAATTACTTTGGCTATTCCAGCTCTTTTTTCATTCCATACTAATTTTAAGATGGTTTTTTCCATTTCTGTTAGGAGTCTGATTGGTATTTTGATAGGAATTGCATTGACTTTGTAGATTGATTTGGGCAGCATGATCATTTTAATGATATTTATTCTTTTGCTTTATGAGCATGGGATGTCTTTCCATTTGTTTGTGTCCTCTTCAACTTCTTTCATCAGTGTTTTATAGTTTTTTTTATAGAGGTCTTTGACCTCCTTGGTTAAATTTATTACTAGGTATTAATACTCTTAGGTATGTTATTTTTTCATAGCTGTTGTAATTAAATTGCCTTCTTGATTTCTTTCTCAGTTCATTATGGATAGAAATGCTACTGATTTTTGTATGTTGATTTTGCACCTTGCGACTTTAATGAATTTGTTTATTAGTTCTGATGTTTTTTTTTTTTTTTTTGTGGAGTCTTTAATTTTTTTTCTAGATATAAGCTCATATGATGTGTAAAGAGGAAGAATTCAACTTCCTCTTTTCCAATTTGGATGCCTTTTATTTATTTTTCTTGCCTGAATGTTCTGGCTAGGACTTTTAGTTCTATGTTAAATAGTAGTGGAGAAAGTTGGCATCCTTGTCTTATTCGAGTTTTTAGATTCATTCAATATGATGTTAGCTATGGACTTGTCATATATGACTTTTATTATATTGAGGCATATTTCTTTTATGCCTAGTTTGTTGAGAATTTTTATAATGAAGGGAAATTGAATTTTATGAAATGCCTTTTCTGCATATATTGAGGTGATCATTTTGGTTTTGTTCTTCATTCTGTTGAAGTGGTGTATCATGTTTATTCATTTCTGTATGTTGAATCATACATGCATCTTTGAGTTAAATCCCACTTCATCATTGTATTTTCCTTTTGGTGTACTGTTGGATTTTGTTTGCTAATATTTTCTTGAGGATTTTTGTGTCTATGTTCATCAGGGATATTGGCATCTACTTTTCTTTTTTTGTCCCATCCTTGTCTGATTTTGGTATCAGAGTAATAATGTTCTCATAGAATGAGTTAGGAAGAATTCAGTCCTCTTCAATTTTCTGGAATAGTTTGAAGAGAAGCAGTGTAGTTCACTGAAAGTTTCATAGAATTCAGCACTGAATCTATCTGGTTCTGGAATTTTCTTTTGTGAGAGATCTTTTGTTACTGATTATTTTTAAATATTTGCATCTCCTTTTCATTTTCCAGTTCTCAAAAGTCTATGGCCCTGTGTTCCCTGCGTATTTTGGAATGAATCCTACTGTCATGTTGCATGGGTGCAAAGCAGTGAAATAAGCCTTGAGAGATATGAGAGAGGAGTTCTTTGGAAGAGGCAGAGTTTCCCAGTGATAGAAATATTTAATAAAGTATTATACTTGGTAGGTGTTCATGTGGCTATGTTAGCATTGGTGATGGGGTTGAGGAGGGTGGATTTCAGAGACTTGAAGAGCTCCTCAGTCAGAACTTGGCCCATCTATGTGACTTCTAATTGTCATCTTTTTCTTTCTTGCCTGGGATCTCTCTCCTAGTCTGTTTCATTTACTGTTAGAAATCATTTTCAGCAAGGTATGAAATAGAAGGAGTCTGGCATTTCTTACTTGTGACCCTGTGAAATTTCAGGATAGGGAAGAGGGACATTGAGGACTGTTTTTGAGAGGAGGCCTGCTGCATTGTGGAGGAATTGAGAAACACCAAGGGTGGGTGGCTCTCTACTTTGTATCACTGACATTAACAGTCAGCTGTCTTCTCTAGTGATGGTCATGGAAATATTTCAGGGGTGGCTAGATCTTTCATTATGGATCTGGATTGTCAGCCCTCAGGTGGAGGAGAGAGATTTTAAGTAGAAATCCAAGGGAGCTTGTATCTATTCTTGTTGTGTTTGTACACAATGACTTGCATACTGTATATAAAAGTCTCATTTAATCCTATTCTAGCCAAAAGTTTGTTTTCAAATCATTACATCATGAAGTCAGAAGGTTTTGAGTTTTGTTTTTACAAATTGTTAAAGAGCAATTTTTTTTTTTCATAGTGTAACCATGGATTATCTATTCTAGAACATTTCACCAAGGAATATTTGTCAAGTGAACATGGTGGGAATGATCTCATCACAACCTTATGGAGCACGAAAAAATGATATGCGCTTTCAATCTATCAGTCTATATTTGTGTGGTCAGCCTCACTGACATGTCTGAGGAGTTTTCCAAGGTCTATAGTTCTGATGCTTACTTTTCTGAGAATAATGATGGTTATCTATGGTTTTAATTGCCTCAACATCTCTTAATGCATCCCTCATCAACTATCTTCTTCCTCTAAACACAGGAATATTTTAAAACTCTCAGCATGTGGTTTTTAATGTTACTAATTACTTAGCATATTGGCATATAGTTTAAGAAAATGTGCTAATGCATAATTCTGTAAAATACAGAAGTAGCAGGTTATAAAATGATTTAACTAGATTTCAATTATTATTAATAACTCTTTAATCTGTCTTTTCTCACTGTAAGTTTGTCTAATTCACTTTTGTGAATTTTACCTTGAGAAATTCTACCAAGTTCTCACAGTGAAGATTGGAGAAAAATCCCCTCATACTTCCAGTAGGGGAAGGAGGGAAGTAGCCATTTTGAGTATTTCTGTTCTTAATAAGACCTGCTCTCAAGAGAAATTATTTTACTAAAACCTACCTACTGGGATTTTATAAGAGCCTAATGGATCTGGGGGAAGGTAAATAATTAACTTCAGATCCTTCTAGCCTTCCTATCTTACCGGAGGGAAGAGGCTCACTAAAAGACTGAGACCTAATCATTGAAGTGTAGAATACTGCCCTTCCCCCAACAATTTACCACCACATTATTAAAGGCCTATTTACAGCAGTTTCATTTAGTACATCGTATCTGGACTTCAACATAAAATTATTAACACAAGGCCTCCTAAAATGCAAAAACCAGTGAAGAGACAGATCAAGCATCAGAACAAAACTCGGATATGTCAGGGATGTTGGAATTATCAGACCAGGAATGTAAAGTAACTATGAATAATATGTTAAAGGCTCTAAAGGAGAAGTAGATGTCATGAAAAAATGCATGAGTAGTATAACCAGAGAGATGAGAATACTTTCAAGGGCTAATTAGTATAATGCAAAGAACTAGTGAGGTTGAGGATATGTCACTGGAAACTTCCAAAATTGATAAAGTAAAGAGAGAAAGACTGGTAAATTAGAATGGAAAAATCTAAGACTAAAGGTCTATATCTCTGTTCTTGTGCTAGTCCTATGCTGTTTTAGTTACGATAGCCTTGTGGTAAAGCTTGAAGTCTGGTAGACTGGTGCATCCCAATTTGTTCTTTTTGCTTGAGATTGCTTTGGCTATACAAGGTCTTCTTTGCTTCCATACGAAGCATAGAATTATTTTTTCTAGATCTGTAAAGCATGATGATGGCATTTTAATAGAGATTGCATTAATTGTGTAGATCACTTTAGGTAGTATGGATATTTTATTTTATTTATTTATTGATTGATTGATACATAATAATTGTACATATTTATGGAGTACATGTTACATCTTGATATAAGTACCCAACATACAATGATGAAATCAGTGTAACTGGGACATGATTCACCTGAAACATTCATCATTGCTTTATGTTGGGAGCATTTGAAAACTTTCTAACTATTCTGAAATACAGTAAACCACTGTCAACTATAGTTGCCCCATTGTACCACTGAACATCAGAACTTCTTCCTTCTATTAAACAGAATTACCCCTTCACCAACACCTCTTCATTACCCCTTGCCACCACCATTAACAATCTCTAGTAGCTACCATTCTATTCACTACTTTCTTGAGATCAATTTTTTTAGGTCCCATATATGAGTGTGAAAATGAAATATTTGTCTTTCAGTGCCTGGTTCACTTCACTTAAAATAATGTCCTCCAGATCTATTCATGTTTCTGCAAATGACAAAATTTCCTTCTTTTTCAAGGCTAAATAATATTCCATTGTGTACATACACCACACCTTTTTTATCCATTCGTCCCTTGATAAACCCTTAAGCTGATTCAATATTTTAGGAATTGTGAGTAATGCTTCAGTAAACAGAGAAGTGCAAATATCTTCTGGTCACATTTTATGTCTTTGCCTTACCCAAGTGAGGTTTAGAGGCATGCCCTTCCCCTCTACAATGCTCACCGTGTCTGTGATCATTAGTTGTGAGTTTACCCCCCCAACCCCCTAATCCCTGGAGAATATTACTACCATGTGAGCACCATAGTGTTGATCAGTTAGTAGCAATTTGACACCGAGTACATGTGGACGCTATTCCTCTGATCTTGTGATACCTCACTGTGGATAATGGGCTTAAGCTCAATCCAGGAAAATATAAGAGGTGTTAGATCACTGTAGTTTCTTATAATTGAGTAATATTCCATTGTATACATATACCAAATTTTAGTAATTCACTCATGAATTGACAGGCACTTGGGTTGTTTCCACATCCTTGCAATAGTGAATTGTGCTGCCATAAACATTCGTGTGCAGATGTATTTATTATAGAATGTCTTTTGTTCTTTTGGGTAGATGCCCAACAGTGCTATTGCTGGATCGAGCGGTATTTAGTATGGACATTTTAACAATATTGATTCTGCAAATCCACGAGCATGGTAGCATTTTCCATCTGTTTCTATCTTCTACAATTTCTTTTCTCAGTGTTTCATACTTCTCCCTATATAGGTCTCTCACCTCCTTCATTAAACATATTCCTAAATATTTAACTTTCTTGGATGCTATTGTGAAAGGTGTTGTGTCTTTGATTTGATTTTTGGCTTGACTGTTATTTGCATATATGAATGCCACTTATTTGTGTTCATTGATTTTGTATCCTTAGACTTTGCTGAATCCATTTATCAATTCCAGGAGTCTCTTGGTTGAATCCTTGGGATTTTCTAGATACAATATCATATGGTCAGCAAAGAGTGAGAGTTTGGCCTCTTCTGCCCAGATTTGGACACCTTTAATTCCCCTCTCTTATCTGATTGCTCTGGCAAGGACTTCCAGCACTATGTTGAATAGAAGTGGAGACAGTGGGCAATCTTTTCTGGTTCCAGTTCTTAGCAGGAATGCTTTCAATTTTTCCCCATTCACTATGATATTGGCTGTGGGTTTATCAAACATGGCTTTAATAATTTTAAGGTATGACCCATCTATGCCTATTTTGTTAAGAGTTTTTATCATGAAAGTGTGCTGGATTTTGCCAAATGCTTTTTCTGCGTCTATGGAGAGAATCATATGGTCTTTGTTCTTGCTTTTATTTATGTAATGAATTGCATTGATAGATTTGTGTATATTAAACCATCCTTGCATCTCTGGGATAAAGCCCAACTTGTCATGATGAATTATTTTTTTTATGTGCTGTTGGATTCGGTTTGCTAAGATTTTGTTGAGGATTTTTGCATCTATATTCATGAGGGATGTTGGTCTGTAGATTTCTTTTTCTATTGTTTCCTATCCTGGCTTTGGTATCAAGGTTCTATTGACTTAGTAGAATGAGTTGGGGAGGATACCATCCTTCTCATGTTGTGGAAAATTTCCACAGTATATAGTATGAGTTCTTTGTAAGTTTGGTATAATTCAGGTGTGAACCCATCTGGTACGGGAATTTTTGTTGTTGTTGTCGTTGTAAGATTTTTAATACTCCTTCAATTTCTGTGCTTGGTATTGGTCTATTGAGGAATTCTATTTCTTCATGACTGAGCCTAGGGAGGTTGTGTGTTTCGAAGAATTTATCCATTTCCTCCACATTTTGCAATTTTGGGGCATATAGGTTTTTATAGTATTCAAAGATAATGTTTTGTATTTCTGTGATGTCTGTAGTGACCTCTCCTTTTTCATTTCTACTTGAGTTTATTAAGATCCTTTCCTTTCTAGTTCTTGTCAATGGAGCAAGAAGGCTGTCAATTTTTTTTATGTTTTTGAAAAGCCAACTTTTGGTTTTATTAATCTTCTTCATAATTCTTTTGTTCTCAATTGCTTTCACTTCCACACTTATCTTAGTTATTCCTTTTCTTCTACTAGGTTTAGGATTCATTTGGTCTTCCTTTTCCAGTTCCTTGAGGTGGTTTATTATTTTGTTCATTTGTGTGCTTTCTGTCTTTTGGATATGAACATTTAATGCTATTAGTTTCCCTCTCAGGAATGCTTTTGCTGTATTCCACAGATTTTAATAACTTTTGTTCCCATTATCATGTAGTTTGAAGAATCTTTTGATTTCCATCTGAATCTCCTTCTTGACCCAATAGTTATTAAGCAATAGATTGTTTACTTTCCATGATTTTGTGAAGTGGGGTGTGTTTCTGTTGGAATTGATCTCTAATTTTATTCCACTGTGGTCTGAGAAGATACATGGTATAATTTCTATTTTTTTAAAATTTGTAGAGAACTGATTTATGGCCCAGGATAGATGTCATTGGTTTTAGAAAAAGTTCCATGAGCTGATGAGAAGAAAGTATATTCAGTGTTTTTTGGTGGAATGTTCTGTAGATGTCTGTTAGACTCATTTGTTCTAGAGCTCTGTTTAAGTCCACTGTTTTTTTGCTTATTTTCTGCATGTAGGATATGTCCTGTTCAGTCAGTGGGGTATTGAAATCCCCAGCTACTATAGCATTACTGTTTATCATGTTACTTAGATCAAACGGGCTTTGCTTTACATATCCAGGCAATTTACTCAATTTATGAGGGCATTCACAATATGTCTTTTATATATACTATGGAGTACTGCTAAATTTCACACAAGAAGAAATAGGTAATTTCAATAGGCTTTTATCTACTAAATTAATTCAATCAATAATTAATAACCTCCAAAATAGAATGCACCAGGCCTGTATAGTTTCACTGATGAATTACACTAAACATTTAAGGGAGAAATTACACCAGTTCTCTACAATCTCTTGCAGAATGTAGTAGCAGAAGAAATTCTTCCTAACTGATCCTATCAGGCCAGCATTATCCTATTACCAAAACCAGAGAAGGACATTATAGAAAAAAGAACTACTAGAGA
Source organism: Varecia variegata (assembly GCA_028533085.1). Classification (NCBI taxonomy): domain Eukaryota; kingdom Metazoa; phylum Chordata; class Mammalia; order Primates; family Lemuridae; genus Varecia; species Varecia variegata. The sequence goes on along the minus strand of CM052446.1, from coordinate 36,138,897 downwards.
CCAATATATCTAATGAAAACAGATGCAAAACTCCTCAACAAAGCATTATCAAATTGTATTCAGCAGTATATAAAAGGAATTATAATATATACTGGTACCAAGTGGGATTTATTTTAGGTATGCAGGACTGGTTCAATATTTGAATATCCACAAATGTGTTCCATTACTTCAACTTCCTAAAGAAGAGAATGTCATTTGATGATATTAGTCAATGTGGAAATGTATTTCACAAAATTCAACACACCTTCATGATAAAAACTCTCAGCAAACTAGAATTGAAGGGGAATTCTCTCAATTTGATACAGAGCATCTACAACAATCTTATAGCTAACATCATCATTAACAGTAAGAAATTGAATCTTTCTGGCTAATCACAGGAACAAGGCAAGATGCTTCCTCTCACCACTTCTATTTGACAATATACTGGAAATCCTAACTAATGCAATGACAAGAAATGGGAATGAAAGCTATATTGGTTGAAAAGGAAGAAATAAAACTGTCATTTGCAGATCACATAATTGTCCATGTAGAAAATTGCAAAGAATAAAAGAACCCCCAGAAAAACAATAAAGGAAATATAAAACAAAACAGGAACAACAAAAATCTCCTGGAATTTATAAGCAATTAGTGTAAAGTTGTAGGATATAAGCTTAAGGTATAGCAGTGGATTAATTTCCTAGTGAATTACATATTGCAATGAACAATTGAAATTTGAAATTAAAAAAATAATATAACTTATAATAATACAAACATTACAAAATGCTTAGGTATAAGTATGAGCCAATATGTACAAGATAATATGGAGAAAATTGCAAAAATCTTATGAAATAAACCAAAGAAGATCTAAATAGATGGAGAGATAGTCCATGTTCATAGAAGAAGACTCACTATTGTCATCGGTCTTCTCAGTATGATCTATGGATAAAATGCAATCCCAGCTAAAATCCAAACAAGTTCTTTTTTCTTTTTTAGTTAACAGTCTGATTGTAAAGATTATATGGAGAGGCCAAAAACCCAGAATAGCGAATGTTAAGAAGCACAAAGGTGGGAGACTGACCCTGCCTTACCCGACTTAAGGACTTACTATGCAGCTACAGTAATGAAGACAGTGTAGTATTGCCAAAATATTAGTTAAATAGAATAATAGAAAAGAATGTAAAGCCTGAAATATATACTACACAATATTAGAAATATAGTTAACAGAATAATGATCCACACGATATAGTTAACTGATTTTTGACTAAGAAGCAAAGACTATTCAATGGAGAAATGATAGTCTTCTCAACAAATGTTGCTGGAACTATAGGACTTTTTGCACGACAATGAATCTAGATGTACACCTTACATTATTCACAGTAGTTAACTCAAAACAGTTCAAAGACTTAAATAGAAATGCAAAACTATAAATTTTCAATAGTTGAATGGATAAACTTAGATGCATTCTATATCTGTATAATGGAATATTATTTAATGTTAAAAAGAAATGAACTGTCAAAACATGGAGGAAACTTATGCATATTAGTGGATGAAAGGAAGCAATCTGAAAAGAGTACATACTGTGTGATTCCAACTATTAATATATGACATTCTGGAAAAGGCAGGACTAAGGCAACACTACATGATCATTCATTGCCAAAGGCTTTGGCGGAAGGGAGGGATGTATAGGGAGAGCACAGAGGATTTTTAGGGTAGTGAAACTATCCTGTATGATACTAGAATGATGGGTACATATCATTTATACATTAGTCAAAACCATAGAACATACAACACAAATAGTGAAGCCTATATAAACTATAAAGTTTGGTTGATGATTTTGTGTAACTGTTGGATCATTGATTGTAACTAATAAACCACACTGATTAGGATAGCTAATGTGGGAGAGGATATGGTTGCGTGTGGGGAGAGGGTATGTGGGACCTGTGTACTTCTTGCTGAGTTTACCTGGAAATCTGAAACTCCTCTAACAAATAAATTCTATAATTTAAAAAACCTTCTCTAATCCACAACTCTAGCAAAGTAAAGGCTTGCTTTACACTTTGACTGTGGTGGGCTTAATAATGATAATCTCCTGATGAACTGCGCTAAGATGGGAATTCTGTGGGATGGGATGTGAGATGTCACGGAGCTGGAAGTTGGACCATGGAGATTCTATTAATAATACGTCTTGTGCTGATGTCTTGGTGACACTTTATCTCACTAAGTCGCCAATTGCTCATTCCTAAATACCAAAGCCAAGTTTAGGCCTGTTGATGTGAGAGATCCATTTAAATTGTGTATGATTCTTTCATTCTGTAAAAAGAAAGGTCCATGCAGGAGCCTCAGCTCAGCAGAAGGGAGGAAGAGCAGAGCAGGGACACCTATGTCTCAAGGAATGAAATGATTGCTCTCCAAAGAGCAACTGAGCTTATTTTATCAAAACAAGGTGGTGTGGTTCTTTCAGACCAATGTGAGTCAGGTAGAAAATTCCTCCCCTTTGCTCTGGATAAAGTGTTTAACATGCCTGTGCTGACTCAAGTTTTAAAGGTTGTAAAAACAACAAACTCTTTTGACCTCCAGTTTAGTCAATTGTGGTGTAATATTTAGCTAAATTAATGTTCAAGTTGAAAGTCACTGACTAGGTTGAATAATAAAATATTGAATCTTAGTACACAACATGTAAATTTTGGTGTACAAGGTTGAGCTGAATGTTTTGCTTGTACGTAGGGTGCAATTGTTGCGTTATTGATTCCAAACTCAGCATTTCCACCTGCAGTCTGTGTGTCCTTGGCCAAAGTACTGAATCTGCAAGGCCCAGCTTTCCCTTCCCCAAGATGAGAACAATTTTACCCCAGGCAAAGGTAATTAAGAGAATCAATAGGTATGTGGTGTGTATGAAAATTCTCTGTAAATTGTCAGAATCCGTGTAAACATGACTGATAAACATTGTGTAACTGGGTCTTGACATAAGTTAATTTTTATTAACAAAACAGGTGGAAATAACTGCACTAGTTAATTTAGAAAGAATATGATGGTATCTTTACAGAACATGCCTTTCCATAAGCACTACCATTAGTGATGTGTAATATACATCATTCTGATTGTACTGAGATCCTCATGGCCACTGAATGTCAGTTAGCTTCCTTTCAGGTCTGCACATTGTGGTGCTTCTGTGCTGTGGGTCTGTTTAGTGATTTCCCTACCTCCCATACTCTATTACATGTACAACTGTTATTTGGTATACATTATTTCATTCTATTGTTTCTGATAGTGACAGACCAAAAACATCAGAAGCAGCTGTGTCTGGAGAAGACTGTGAGGTGAACAAGCCATAGTTTCTCAAACTACCCCCACTAAATCTCTGAGTTTGGCTCCTCCATCAGTTGTTCTGAGCAACGTTCACCTCTGCAGTGATGGAAAGGGGGGAACCCTGTCTTTTATTTTATATACTTGGGCTGCAATCCAGCGCAATTAAACCAGAATGTCCAGGGTGGGTAGAGGAAAGAAGGCTAAAGAGCATTCTATTTTTATCTCTCTCAGTGGGACAAAGTCCACTCAGAAGACAACATCAGCAGATATAGGTGATTCACCATTTTATATGTCAAAGAGCACACACTGAATTAGAGCATTATAAAAGCCTTGGAGGGCAAGCTCATTGTTGTCTGGGTTAGAAGAGAAGGCTGCAATGGACCCAGCTGTGGTTCTGGTGCTCTGTCTCTCCAGTTTGCTTCTCTTCTTCCTCTGGAGACAGAGTTCTGGGAGAGGGAAGCTCCCTCCTGGCCCCACTCCTCTCCCAATTATTGGAAATATCCTACAGATTGATGTTAAGAACAAGAATAAAACTTTCAGCAATGTAAGTATGCTTTATGTTCCTTCAGTGGGTTGCAAAAGTGTAAGTTATTGGAGTTCCATTTTTAAATAAAATATATTCTGCCTATTTAGGTCTCTCACTTCCTTAGTTAAATGTATTCCTGAATATTTCATTTTCTTTGATGCCATTGTGAAATGCATTGCATCTTTGATTTAATTCTTGGCTCAACTATTATTGGCATATAAAAGCTTATGATTGGTGTGCATTGATTTTGCATTCTGAGACTTGGTTGAATTCGTTTATCAATTTCAGGAGTCTCTTGGTTGAATCATTGGGATTTTCTATGTATAATATCATCTTATCAGCAAAGAGCGATAGTTTGTGCTCTCTGCCCCCGTTTGGATGCCCCTGATTTCTTTCTCCTGTCTGATTGTTCTGACTAGGACTTGCAGCAACATGTTGGATAGAGGTGGTGATAGAGGGCAACCTTGTCTTGTTCCAGTTCTAAGGGGGAATGCTTTCAATTTTTCCCTGTTCAATATGACATTGGCTGTGAGTTTGTTATATATGGTTTTAACAATTTTGAGGAATGTCTCATCTATGCCTATTTTGTTAAGAGTTCTTATCATAAAAGGGTGATGAATTTTGTCAAATACTTTTTCTGTGTGTATTGAGAAGATCATATGGTCTTTGTTTTTGCTTTTATTTATATGCTGAATTACATTTATAGATTTGCATATGTTGACCCATCCTTGCATCTCTGGGATGAGGTCCATCTGGTTATCATGAATTTTTTTTTTTGATGTGCAGTTGAATTCAGTGTGCTAAGGTTTTATTGAGAATTTTTGCATCTATATTCATAAGGGATAGTTGTCTGTAGTTTTCTTTTTTTGTTGTGTCCTTTCCTGGCTTTGGTATCAAAGTGATATCGGCTTCATGGAAGGAGTTGTGGAGGATTCCATCCTTTTTAATGTTGTACAATAATTTCTGCAGTATAGGTACCGGTTCTTCTTTGCAGTTTTGGAACCAAAGAGTTTGTACCCTCATACTATTTTGAAATAAAAAACATCACTGGTATAGGAAATGTCTCAAGTCCTTTCAAAGAACAAAATAATTCATGAAACTAGTTCTAGAAAATATTTAAAACACTTCTGGTGAGAGAAAAAAAATGGCAGATTAGTGGTCACCTCTTGGCTTTCTGTTCCCAGAGAAGTAGGTGAAGAATTTGGACAAAAACACATAATTGGATCATTCCCCCTCAATAAGAGCATTGTGAAACTGCAGAGAAACAGCATTGGATACGCAATATGGGGGTGGGGGGCGGAAGGTGAATAGGAGATACGGTGGCAAAGACTGGAGAGTGCCACATATACAAAAGGGAATAGAGTGTGGGACGGCCATGCCTGCCTGGCCAGCCAGTGCAGTGTGATCTGACCCACAGGAGGATGCCCAGTTTCCCCACTGACATACAGACCCACTCAGACAGGGACATGCCTGAAGTCAGTGCAAAGTCCTGGCATGGGAGGACAGGCTCTGTGGAGAGGAGACAATAGGGAGAAACATTTTGAACTCCCTGGTGCTCTGTGCTGGGACCACATTGGGCAGGGGAGGGACCGGTCTGAGTGGTTACTTCCCACTACTGTGTGAGGGAGTTTGGAGACAGGCACCTCACCCTAGTGGTCAGTGGGAGTAGAACAAAGGAGGTGAACTCTGAAAAGGGCACTCTGCCCCTGAAAACCATTGATGATTAGGTTGGCACAGGGTGAGAAAGAAAGAGCAGGACCCTCTGCTAGGCAGACATGAGACTGTGGGACTGTGATGCAGATGAGACAGCTGGCAGTCTGTTGATTCAGCTCACTGGACCAGCATCTGCCATCTCCTGAATGGTCACACCCAGCACTAGCTGTCGAAGTGTGGGCATCCACCATTATTGGGGTGCACAACTCGGAGATGCTGTGGCATGCTGCAGTTTCAGGCAGCACCCCTCCCCCTTCATGGGGACTTCCATGCCAGTGTGGTGGGCTGTGCACTTGAAGGTGGGGAGAAGTGAGAAAAGCTGCCTTCTCTGTGCAGCTGGCATGAATCCCCGAGATTTTGGTGCTAAAAAATAGCATACAACCTGTTGATTTGGATAGACGGGCTGGTATCAGCAGGTGAATCTTGAGTGCTTCTCCCCAGTGCTAGTTCTCCTGGGGTAGGGGACCACCATCTGTGGGATCCCCAGCCCGTAGATGGTGGGGATCAAGGTGGTGTTAGGCAACACTCCTCCAGTAGCCCAGTGACTTTTCTTTGGAGATGGCAAGAAGTGAGAAAAGCTGTTTTCTCTGTGCAAGTGGTGTGAAATCTCTGGTACCTTGGTGCTAAACAATAGTTGGTGGCCTGTTGATTTGGCCTACTGGACTGACTTCAGTCATCACATAAGATCATAACTCCAGAGCTTGCTGTCCACATCTGGGCAGCTGCCAGGATTGGGGTTTGTGGACAGGGAAGGAGAAACCTGGGCAGAGACTTCAGCAATTGCACCAGTTGACCCCTCCCATTAGGAGCAGCCTTCCAAGTGTGGTGAAAGAGCCCTGAATCACATATTAGTGGCCCCCCCTACTGGCAGATCAAGCAACCATAGAAACACAAACCCAGGCTTTCAGGCTCCAGCTATGACTTATCTTGCCCTTACCCCCACCTCAAGGGGGAACAGGGTCCAAGTAACCCTTGCGAGTTGCAAGACCCTCTCCAAAGTTTGAGGCATTCATATACCACATCCAGGAGAGCAGAGCCTAACACAGAGACATCAATAAGTGGCTCCTCCATGTAAACTACAATCAATGACCAAGAGGGTAATTCCATAGCTTAACACAGTGCCTTCCATCTCAAGCTATTAGAGGACAGTGGAGTCATACACACAAGTATGATCCACCAGCTGGGAGCTTCAACTGTGGGACAAAACTCACTAGTCTCCACTGGCAAGAGGTGAAGAAAACACATCAGAAGTAACACAAATTCCTCAAATACATTTAAGGCAATACAGGACCAGTGCACTTCTCCCCAGCACTGTCAGGGAATGACCCTTGGGGACATGAAGATTGGATTATAAAGCAGTGCTAGCAACCCCAGTCCTTGACCAAGTAGCCTGATGAGAGAGAATCAGTGAAAGAACACAGGAAACATTAAAGATCAGAGAGAAATGTCACCCCCCAAAAGAAATCATTAGATCCTCAACACTAGATACCAAGTTAAATGAAATGATTAAAATGACAAGGGAAGAATTATGAATATGGATTGTTAGAAAACTCAATGGAATGGAAGAGAAAATAGAAGCCCAACACAAAGAAGCCACAAGAACAATACAAGAAATGAATAAAAATTTCTCTAAAGAAATTTAAATATTATGAAAGAACCAAACATAAATACTGGAAATGAAAGAGGCATTCAAGGAACCACAAAACACAGTGGAAAACCTTAAGGATAGGATGGATCACACAGAGGAACAAATCTCAGAGCCTGAAGATAATGCCTATGTGCTAAACAAATCAGATGAAGAAAAAGAACACAGAAACAAGGGACAAGAACAAAACATACAATAAATGTGGGATTATGTAAAGAAACCAAATATAAGAATTATAGGCATCTTGGAGGGAGAAGAACAAAATATACAAAGTCTGGATAAACTATTTCCTGGAATACTGGAGGAAAACCTACCTGCTCTGGCCAGAAATATAGATATCCAGGTACAAGAAACACACAGAACTCCCGGGAGACTCAATGTAAAAGGCAATCACCCCATCACATAGTTATTAGGCTGGACAAAAATAAACATGAAAGAGGCAATCCTTTGAGCAGTAAGACAAAAACAGCAGATAACGTACAAAGGAAAATCTGTCAGACCAACTGTAGACTTCTGAAATGAAACCTTACAATCCAGAAGGAACAGGACACCCACCCTCAATCCTCTAAAACAGAATAACGGTCAACCTAGAATTCTTTACCTGGCAAAACTAAACTTCCTTTATAAGGGAGAAATAAAGACTTTCCCAGACAAGCAATCACTGATGGAATTTGTGAAGACCAGACTTGCCCTGCAAGAAGTACTCAGACCTGCATTATACACTGAACAGTGCAACAGACACCCACAAAGGTGAAATCACTCAATAGTTAAAGTTCAGAACCTTGATTCCACAATGACTCAAGAGGTAAAACAAAACAATAAGCATTTATCCAACAATATGAATAGAAATCTACCCCAAATATCAATTCTCTCAATAAATGTAAATGGCTTGAATTGTCCATTGAAGAGACATAGACTGGCTGAGTGGATAAAAAAACAGAAGCCAAGTATCTCTATCTGCTGTCTCCAGGAAATGCATCTTACTCACAAAGTCCCTTTAGACTCAAGGCCAAGGGTTGGAAAACATACTTCCAGGCAAATTAAAACCAAAAGAAAGCTGGGGTAGCTATTCTTATATCAGATAACATAAACTTTAAAATGGCAAAGTAAACAAAGACAAAGATGGTCACTATATAATGGTGAAGGGAAAAATCCAACAGGAAGACTTAACAATTCTTAATATTTATACACTCAACACCAGAGCACCCAGATACATAAAGCAAACCCTACTTGATCTAAATAACATGATAAACAGTAATGCCATAGTAGCTGGGAATTTTAATACCCCTCTGACTGAAATGAACATATCCTACAAGCAGAAAATAAGCAAAAAAAGAATGGACTTAAATAGAGCTCTAGAACAAATGGGTTCAACAGACATCTAAAGAACATTCCACTCAAATAAAACTGAATATACATTCTTGTCATCAGCTCATGGAAATTTCTCTAAAATCGATCACATCTTAGGCAACAAATCAGATCTCAACAAATTTAAAAAAATGGAAATTTTACCATGTATTTTCTCAGATGAAGAAGAATAAAATTAGAGATCAATCCCAACAGAAACACCCAACTCTTCAGAAAGTCATGGAAATTATACAATCTATTTCTGAATGACTATTGGTTGAAGGAAGAGATCCAGATGAAAATCAAAAGATTCTTAGAACTAAGTGATAATGGGGACACAAGTTATCAAAATCTGTGGAATACAGCAAAAGCATTCCTGAGAGGAAAACTAATAGCGTTAAATGTTCACATCCAAAAGACAGAAAGCTCACAAGTCAACAAACTAATAAAGGATCTCAAGGAACTAGAAAAGGAGCTTAATCCTAAACCTAGCAGAAGAAAAGAAATAACTAAGATCAGAACAGAACTAAATGACATTTAGAAGAAAAGAACTATATAAAAGGTTAATACAACCAAAAGTTGGATTCTTGAAAACATAAAAAAATTGACAGCCCTCTGTGTAGCTTGACAAGAACTAGAAAGGAAAGGACTATAATAAACTCAAGTAGAAATGAAAAAGCAGAGATCACTACAGACATCACGGAAATACAAAACATTATCTTTGACTACTATAAAAGTCCACATGTCCAAAAATAAAAAAATGTGGAGGAAATGGACAAATACTTTGAAACACACAATCTTCCTAGGCTCAATCTGAAATAAATAGAATTCCTGAATAGACCAATGTCAGGCACAGAAACTGAAGCAGCAGTTAAAAATCTTCCAACAAAAAAGTCCTGGACCACCTATATTTAACAAACTTAACAAAGAAGAACTCAGACCTATACTACAGAAATTATTCCACAACATTGGTAAGGATGGTATCCTCTGAAACTCATTCTATGAAGCCAATATCACCTTGATACCAAAGCCAGGAAAGGACATACACAAAAAGAAAACTACTGACCAATATCCCCCATGAATATAGATGCAAAAATACTCAGAAAAATCTTAGCAAACTGAATCCAACAGCACATCAAAAAGATAGATCATCATGACCAGGTGGACTTTAACCAAGTGATGCAAGTTTGGTTCAACATAAGTAAATCTATAAATGCAATTCACCACATAAATAAAAGCAAGAACAAAGACCATATGATTCTCTCCATAGATGCAGAAATAACATTTCACAAAATCCAGCACACTTTTATGATAAAAACTCTTAACAAAATAGGCATAGATGGGACATACCTTTAAATTATTAAAGCCATGTATGATAAACCCACAGCCAATATCATACTGAATGGGGAAAAATTGAAACCATTCCCACTTAGAACTGGAACCAGACAAAGTTGTCCACTATCTCCACTTCTATTCAACATAGGGCTGGAAGTCCTTCCCAGAGCAATTAGACAAGAGAGGGGAATTAAGGATGTCCAAATGCACACAGAAGATGTCAAACTGTTAGTCTTTGCTGAACATATGATATTATATCTAGAAAATCCCAAGCATTAAACCAAGAGACTACTGGAATTGATAAATTAATTTAGTAAAGTCTTAGGATACAAAATCAATGCACAGAAATCAGTGGCATCCACATATGCCAATAGAAGTCAAGCCAACAGTCAAATCAAAGACACAACATCTTTCACGATAGCATCAAAGAAACTTAAATATTTAGGAATATATTTAATGAAGGATGTGATAAGCACATAGAGGGAGAACTACAAAACACTCAGAAAAGAAATTGTAGAAGATGGAAACAGATGGAAAACCCAACCATGTTCATCTATTGGCAGAATCACTATTGTTAAAATGTCCATACTACCTAAAGTGATGTACAGAATTAATGCAATCACTATCAAAATACCATCATCATTTTACAGATCTAGAAAAAATAATGCTACACTTTTTATGGAACCAGAAAAGACTTCATATAGCCAAAGCAATCTTAAACAAAAAGAACAAATTGGGAAGCATCAGTCTACCCAACTTCAAACTTTGCTACAAGACTATAGTAACAAAAACAACACAAGACTGGCACAAGAACAGAGATATAGACCTTTGGTCTTAGATTTTTCCATTCTAAGTGCCCAATATCTATAATCATTAGGGAAATGCTAATCAAAATCACAATGAGATATCACCTAACATCAGCGATAATGGCCTTTATTAAAAAGTCCCAAAACAAGAAATGCTGGCATGGATGTGGAGAGATTAGAGCACTCTTACACTGCTGGAAGGACTGAAAATTAGTGCAACTCATGCATAAAGAAATTTGGAGATATCTCAAAGAGCTAAAAATAGATATACCAATTGATCCAGAAATTCCACTACTAGGCATCTACCCAAGAAAAAATAAGACATTCCATAGTAAAGACATCTTTAGCCGAATGTTCATAGCAGTACAATTCACAATTGCAAAGATGTAGAAACAACTCAAGGGCCCATCAATACCTGAGTGGAGTAATAAAGTATAGTATATGTTTACCATGGAATACTACTCAATTACAAAAAACAATTGCGATCTGGCACCTCTTATATTACCCTGGATAGAGATTGAGCCCATCCTCTGAAGTGAGGTATAACAAGAATGGAAAAACAAGCACCACATGTACTTGCCATCAAATTGGTACTGCAGTGCTCACATGGTAGTAATATTCACTGGGTGCTGGTCACGTGGGAGGGAGGTGGTGGGGGTGGGTAGACTCACAACTAATGGATGCATAGTCCACTGTATGGGGAAGGATACGCTTGTAGCCCTGGCTTGGATGAGGCAAAGGCATTATACGTAACCAAATGTTTGTACCTTCATAATATTCTGAACCCCCTCAAAAAAAGAAAAAAAAAGTAAAATATCTATTGCTAACAAAAAAATACTTCTATTTCCCTGTTATTTTAAGCCCACAATTATATGTTTTAGAGGAATTTTTTAAGGTATAAAAATGGAAAAAAATACAAACTCATCAAATTGTATTTTTAAAGGTGGTTTACCCATTTTAGATAAATTAATTTTGTAATGTGTAAAATAAAGGATTGAAATGGAAATAAATAAATAAAATATATTCCTGGAAGGATACTGTTATAACAGATCATTGTAAAGCAACATAATGCCTACAAACTTTGATGCTTCTGTTGCCTTTTCTAGTCTGTTACTGTCAGAAATAGTGAAATCAGGTAATGAATTTTGTGAGCAGAGGAACATTTACGTTGTTGTATGGTAGAACCAAAATACTATAGTGGCAATGGATCGGAGTGCTGTGCCCCGTCTTTGTACTGTAGCCATTTGGTATGATTTTTGCTTCAAGGTAAATGGTAGGAAAACTGTGTGTGATTAGAGATTTTATTCAATAAGTCAGAATACCCATAGGTTTTGTTCAGAATAGCCATGAAAATTGAACTTCTCTGAATAATGAATTTATGTTTGACATCAAAGAAATAGCTACACGTTCAGGATGAGCATAAGTGAATGAAAGAAACAAGTGATCAGTCAGGGCACAACTGGTGGTATCAGAATTCTTTTGGGTTCTGCAGAAAGCTGCTCTCTGTGGCTCAGAATGCTGGTGGATGGAAAATATAGTTCTGTCTGGAGATGTTACATGTCCTGGCGCTGCCTCTGTGATGCTCGCTCTTTCAGCATCAGTAACGACAGCAGATCCCAAAGAGGTCTGGGCATTAGAATCATCTGTTGTGACTTTTAAAAATATAAGGTTTTAGTGTTCACCCAGGGGTACTGAGTGAGGATCCCCATAGCTAGATCTACTCATGTGGTCCTGAAGCAGTCAGCTGGGTATTGGTCTCAAGGCAGACATGAGGGACTGATAAATTCCTAAAGGGTCAGAGTTTGAATAAGCAGAGATTGAAATTTGGATGTCCTCTGCATCACCTCTGGGACACTGAAAATGAATTTGGAATTCTCTGACCTGAGTCTCTTCGTTTATAAAATAGGGCAAATAAACCTCCAAATATATTGAGGTGAGAATTTTTTGATTGGAAAATATTAAAGGGTTACAAGTGTTTTTCTTGAAGAGATAAATTGTGTCATGCTGAAGTCAAGGCTTTGGTGTACCTGTCACCAGAGGAGTGTTCATTGTACCAGATATGCACATTTTTATTCCTCATTGCACTCCCATCTTCTCCCCTTCTTGATTTCCAAAATCCTTTACATCTCTTTGTGGCAGTGTTTACCCATTCTTTACCTCCACTTATTAGTGAGAACATGTGATGTTCGTTTTTCCATTGCTAACATATTTCATTTAGGATAATGGTCTTCATTTCCATCCAAGTTGCTCTAACGGGCATTATGTCATTCCTTTCTATGGCTGAGTACCACTCCATGGTGTGTGTGTGTGTGTCTTTTTGAAATTATGACTTCTTTTCCTTTGAGTAGATAACCAGTCATGGGATTGTTGGATCAATTGGTAGATCAACTTTTCGTTCTTTGATGAATCTTGATACTGTTTCCATGGAGATTTTACTAGTATACAGTCTCATCAACAGTGTATAATCATTCCTTTTTCAGTGCATCAATGCCATCATCTATTGTTTTCAGACTTTTGTATCAGGGCCATTCTGACAGGGGTAATATGAAATCTCAGTTTTAATTTGCATTTCTGTGATGATTAGTGATGTTGAGAATTTTTTCATGTGCTTCTTGGCCATTTGTCTATCTTCTTTTGAGAAAACTCTGTTGATGTCTTTTGGCCACTCTTTAATGGAGTTATTAGTTTTTACTTACTGACTTGTTTGAATTCGTTGTAGATTCTGGTTGTTAGACTTTTGTTTGGTGTATAGTTTGCGAATATTTTCTCTCATTCTGTAGATTGTCTATTTAGTCTCTTGATTATTTTTCTTGCACTGCAGAAACTTTTTAATTTAATTGCCCCACTTATTAATTTGTTATTATTGCTGTGTTTGCCATCTGGGTCTTACTCATAAATTCTTTGCCTAAGGGAATGTCTAGAAGAGTTTTTCCTAATTTTCTTTCTAGAAATTTTATGGTTTTAGGCCTTACATTTAATTCTTTAATCCATGTTGTATTAAGTTTTTTATATTGGAAGAGAGAGAGGGATCCTGCTCAATTCTTCTGCATGTAGCTATCTAATTTTCCCAGCACTATTCATTGAATAGGGCATCCTTTTTCCAGCATATGTTTTGACTGCTTTGTGACAATTCAGTTAGTCATAGCTATACGGTTTTATATCTGAGGTTTCTACTGTGCTCCATTGGATTATGTCTCTACATTTACACCAGTGCCATGATGTTTGGGTTATTACAGCCTTGTAATATAATTTGAAGTCAGGTAAGGTTATGTATCCATATTTGTTCTTTTTGCATAAGTTTACTTTGGCTCTTTGCACTCTTTATTGGTTTCACATGAAAATTAGGATTAATTTATCTACATCTGTGAAAAGTGACATTGGTATTTTGATGAGATTGGCAATGTGAGAATCAATTGTAATCTGTTTACCAATTGTCTGGACCATGCAGGGCACACTGGAGTTCATTGATGAGTAGCTGCTATGACTATCACCATCACATTTATGAATAAAATTCAGACATATTTGAATCTGAGTGTGGCAGAATAAAAACATTGAATAATACAGAGATAATATCAGTCTGAATCAGGCACAAAATATGGACTAAATAGTGACTTCTTTTGCTGTTATTTGCATCTTGCTTCCCTTTGCCAGTTCTCACAAGTCTATGGCCCTGTGTTCACTGTGTACTTTGGCATGAAGCCCGTTGTGGTATTACATGGATATGAAGCAGTGAAGGAAGCCCTGATTGATCATGGAGAGGAGTTTTCTGGAAGAGGCCTTTTCCCACTTTCTGAAAGAACTAGTAAAGGACTTGGTAAGTGTACATGTGCCTGAGTCAGCAGTGGTAAAGGGGGTAGGGAGGATGGAAACGTAGCTTGGTTGGGCAGAGGTTGGCCCACTCACATGACTTTGGAGTGTCAGCTTCCTCCTCTTTGCCTGGAATTTCCCTCCTGGTTTCTGTTTCCCATTCTTGTAGGAATCATTTTCAGCAATGGAAATAGATGGAAGGAGATCCGGCGCTTCACCCTCATGACCCTGCGGAATTTTGGGATGGGGAAGAGGAGCATTGAGGAACGTGTGCAAGAAGAGGCCCACTGCCTTGTAGAGGAGTTGAGAAACACCAAGGGTGGGTGACTCTCTACTCTCTGTCATTGACCTCTACAGACTGCTGTCTTCTCTAATGACATCCTTGGACACATTCAGGGGTGGCCAGATCTTTCATTATGAGTCTTGGTTGTCAGCCCTACAGTGGAGGAGGGAGGTTTGAAGCAAAGAGCCCAGGGAGCTTGAGTGCATCTGGGCTGTGTGTACAGGCATGATTGTATATACAGTGTGGACATAAAAGGTCATTTAATCTTAGTTTTCTCCTTAACTTGTGTCTTTGTTTTCAAATCAGAAATCATGAGTAGAGGTTTTGAGTTCATTTTCAGAAAGTGTTAAAGAGCAATGCTTTTTCCATACCATAAATGTAAGTTACCTAATTCAGAACATTTCACCAGAGAATACATGGCAAATGGTCATGATGGGAATGACCCCATCACACACTTACAGAGCACCTACCACGTGACCTGTGCTTTCATTTAATTGGACTATGTTTTCATGGTCAGCCTCACTGACATGTCTGGGTGTTTCTGCCAGGCCCTGCTACAGTTCTGGCCAGTGAGGATGCTATGTATGGTATTACTTGCTTAGGTACATCTCAGTGTAATTCTTATCAGTTATTATTTCTCTGTAAACACAGCACTATTCAAAAAATACAACATTAATTATTTCTTGTTTACCATTTCTTACTGTATTGATTTCTCTTTTTTGAGCAAATATATTTTGCAGTATAATTCTGAAAAACACACAAATAACAATTTATGAATTATTTGTTTAACTATATTTTAACTATTATCAATAACTCTTTACCTTTTCTTTTCTAAGAGTACTTTGGCTCTGTTTTCAGTTTTTCTTATCTCTTTTCCCTCTGTTTATTGGATTTAGTTTAGATATTTATGGTAATTATTTTCCTCCCATTTCCAATTCTACTAACCTATGAAGTGGGGGTTACAATGAATCTGATTATCAGCTCAGATTCTAAATTACCCTTTTAAAAATTCTCTCTTTCAAATGAAATGAAAGGAAAGATTGAAAATCAGATTTTATCTGTGCCAATGCACACACATACAGACAGAGGCACGCACACACAGATACAATCCCAAGGCTTCCCAAATTACCTTCCTCCTCTTTGGCTGAAATACAACTTTTTCTGAAAGCTTAGACACTTGTAATGTTGAAAGGAGCCTGGCATAAAAACAGCTAACTGAATAGGTTTCCTGTTGTTCAATGCTCTACCATTTATTCGGAACACCTTTGATTGAAGTCATTCTTATTTAGGGTCTATAGATGTGTGTTTGGGAGATTTTACATATAACATTTACTGATCACTTAATTACAACATTTTCATGTTAGAGACACCCTACCAAAAGAAAAGGACAACTTTTCTTATAATTTAATTTCTTTACATGTAATATGACAGATTTGGCTTAAGTTAT
>CM052446.1:36108572-36122203 GCA_028533085.1 Varecia variegata | reverse complement strand
GTCATTCTTATTTAGGGTCTATAGATGTGTGTTTGGGAGATTTTACATATAACATTTACTGATCACTTAATTACAACATTTTCATGTTAGAGACACCCTACCAAAAGAAAAGGACAACTTTTCTTATAATTTAATTTCTTTACATGTAATATGACAGATTTGGCTTAAGTTATGGTCAAATTTTAAAATTTATTAAAACATACTTCTTTTGATGGCTATAGAGAGCATTATCCCAGAATCCACAGAGTGGCTTTGCCTAAATGAATTAAATTTGGAGGATGATTGGAAATTATGGAGGCTTACTTACTAAGGAAGGAAGTTTTCAAAAAATGATTAAAATGAGAAATGAAAAGACTTCATTTATCAATACTTTGTTGGCTTGCCTAACTTGCATTTATATTTGAAATAAAAATTACTCATTTTATTTTATTAGATACACAAATCCATCTTACATTTAGTGTTCATTTGTATTAGTTTTTCATCTCCTGTAATGTGGCTTTATTTTACGTTTCACATTTGTTCTTTACAGTGCAGGAATTCACCCACAGTCTCTCTCTCTTTAGTTCCTTTCTACTGTTTCAACACAGGATTCTTTCAGCTATTCATTATATACAAATACTTTGCATGTCAAAATTATTCACTCCTTTTCTATCTCTGTGCTTTAGTGTTCACAGACTTTGAAGACAGATGTGACTCTGCTGTACAAACTTGGATCATTAGCTTTTAAAAATGTTTTCTCTTTCCTTCCAAAATGGTATACACTTTGGTTTAAAAGGGTATAAGTAGAGGCAATGAATGTAAATTGCCACATGTGAAATTCCATTATTTAACCAGTGAGGTTGTAATGTTCAACTCAGATTTAAGGTAAAAGTGAGGTTTATTGATTTCATGTGTGCTGAATTTAATTTTTGATGTTAGGGGAATTTGTTGATCAGATAGTGCTTAAAATGTCAAAATTACATTTACCTGTTACAAAGGCAAATTATTTTATATTTTAATGGTATTTAAAAATTGTTTTGAATCCATTAGCCTCATCGTGTGATCCCACATTTATCCTGAGTTGTGCTCCCTGCAATGTGATCTGCTCCATCGTTTTCCAGAATCGTTTTGATTACAGAGATCAGAATTTTCTTACCTTGATGGAGAGGTTCAATAAAATCCTCAAAATGCAAAGCTCCCCATGGATCCTGGTGAGTCTAGGGTTTCTTCTTCCTGGGAAACCACTTATGCTCTTTTCTCTGACAAATCCATAATTCTACATGGACCAAGCTGTCAGGTGCATATTTGAATACTGCTATTCTTCCCAGAGATTTATCAAGTGACCATCTGGGATAGGTGGCTGAGCCCTTTATTTTACACACAGAAAGGGAATGCCCAAATGTAGGGCTGGATTTTGAGCCCATTAGCTCCCTGACCAGTGACTTTTCCACTCACTCCCAAAGCCCTACTTCTATAAGGTACTTGGGTGACAGCCCAAATATGCCTGTATTATTCGATGCACATCTAAGCCCTTTTTGAAGAATTCCATTACCCACATGACTTGTCCTCAACACTTAGAGACTCCTTTTTCGTATTACTTGGCAAAGGTATCCTAATTTAGGAAGAGAATATCATCTGCAAGGACTGCAACTATTTGGGACCATAGAAACTGTCAGGAAACACTGCCTAATGCAGGGGTGTTTGATGCCTCAGATGGGAACCTAGCTGACAAGGTAACTGTGTTAAGAATGACAAAATGAATGTTTTTATGGTGTATGAACCAGAAACAAGCATCACAATGTTACCCTATGCTGAGCTGGCATGATGTACACTCTGGCTATATAGTAATTGTTTGGTCTTAGAGAAGTTATTGAACTAGGCTGATGTACTGTTGGCTTTCAAGATACTTTTGAGAACCACCCCCCTTCTAAAGTGCTGATTCCATTTCTGAAGCTGCTTTAAAGAAAGAAAAACAGCAAGGACCAGTTTCTGGTCTCAATCAGATTGCCCACACTCCCTTAACCTCTGCTGTCATCTACAAAATGTGAATGCCAATAATCCATGCCATGTTATCTTACAATGTTGTAGGGAAGAATTGGTGTGAAAATTGAGAGAACTGATGGAAAAGTGTTTTATGCAATAAAAATGATGTATGAGTCTAGGAAATAATTAATATTTTTGATTCTCAGGTCAGAATTTTCTCCTTCGAATCCTTTTATAAGCATAGAGGATTACTATATATGCACAATAAAAATATGTTTGTCAATAGGACACCATGTTTTACACAGTTATACCTATAATTTCATAGCACAGCTTGCTATATGGTATATATGTTTTTGTTACATGTTTTTTATTAAATAAATCGTTGTGCTCTATTTTAGCTCTGCAATAATTTCCCTGTTCTCATTGATTATTTCCCTGGAATTCATAACAAAATATTGGAAAACATTGCTCTTATAAAAAGTT
Organism: Varecia variegata; assembly: GCA_028533085.1. Lineage (NCBI taxonomy): Eukaryota > Metazoa > Chordata > Mammalia > Primates > Lemuridae > Varecia > Varecia variegata. The sequence goes on along the minus strand of CM052446.1, from coordinate 36,119,758 downwards.
ATGTTTTGGAGAAAATAAAAGAACACCAAGAATCGCTGGATGTTAATAATCCTCGGGACTTCATTGATTGTTTCCTGATCAAAATGGAGCAGGTAAAATGTTAGCAACAGTTTAGTTATTTGATTTTTTGTGCATTGTGTGATTAAAATTGAGGCAAAATTCATGTAACATGCAATTTGCCTATATAAAGTATACGCTTTAGTGGCATTTATTGTATTCACAATGTTGTGCAACCACCAGCTGTCTCTAGTTTCAAAAGCTTTTCATCATCCCAGAAAGCATACCAAATGCATTCATGATCACTCTGCTTTCCCCATCCCATAATGTAGTAACTTTTAATCTGCTTTCTGCCTCTATGGATTTGCCTATCATGGATATACCATATAAAAGGACTCAGGGTGTGTGTGACCATTTGTTTCTGGCTTCTTTCACTTGACATAGTGATTTGGAGGCTGACCTACATTGTAGAATGTATCATTATGTTATTCTTTTTTGTGGCTGAATAATTTTCCATTTTCCATGCACTCATACAACAATTTAACCTTCATCTGTTCATGGGCATTTGTGTTATTTGTATTATAAATAATGCTGCTATGAACATTTGAGTACATGTTTCTTCATGGATATTTTTCATTTTTCTTAAGTATAGTCCTAGGATTGGAATTTCTGAGTCATATGGCAATTTTAGGGTTATCTTTTTTAAAAACAAGTAAGACTTTCTGCAGGAATGCAACATTTTACATTCTTACCAGTAATCAGCAAGGGTTCCTATCTGTACATAATTGTTACTACTTGTAATTTGTAATTTTTGTGTCACTGAATGTGATTTTGACTTGCTTGTCCTTCATGACCAAAGATATTGAGCATTTTTTCACGTGCTGTGTCTCATTTGCATATCTTCTTTGCACAAATGATATTCAAGTCCTGTGCCCATTTTTTAAATTGAGTTTCTTGTCTTCTTGTTGTTGGGCTGTAAGAATTATTTATGTAATCTTGACATTAAACCCATTAAAGTATTTAACTAACCCATATTACATAAATGATAGGAAAATACTTCCTCCCATTCGGTAGGTTGTCAGTTTACATTTCAATTATGTCCCTTGATGTGCAAATATTTTAATTTTGATGAAGTACAGTGTATCTATTTTTTCTTTTGGTCATTTCGTATCAAATCTATGAATGCATTGGCAAATCTGAAGGCATTAAGATTTACCCCAATATTTTATTCTAGGACTTTCATCATTTTAATTCCTATCCTTGAATTTTCATCTACTTTCAGAATTATTTTGAGTATGGCGTGAGGGATGGGGCCAACTTCTTTCCTTTTCATGTGATTATCCAGATGTCCCACCACTGTTTGTTGAAGAAACTCTTCCTTTACATTGAATGGTCTTGCCATGCTTGGTAGAAATGAATTGGTGATACATATTAAGGTTTATACCTAGATGTCAATTTGACTTGTATGATTGTCCTTGATGTCTCTCTTCATGTCAGTACCATAAGGTTTTCATTATTATAGCTTTGATTTGAAGTTTCAAAGTTGGGAAATTGAGTCCTACACCTGCAGTTACATATGAATTGGGGATTGGTTATGCCATTTTTGCCAAAAAGGCCACTGTGATTTTGATAGGGTTTACATTGAATATTCATATAATTTTGGAAAGCAATTGCCATCTTAATAATATGATGTCTTCCAATTCTTAAAGGTGGGGTGGTTTTCCATTTATTTAGATATTGTCTATTATTATTATTGTTGTTGTGAGCAACAGTTGTCAGTTTTCATTGTATGAGTCTTTCCTAAGGTTCCCCTAAGTTTCTTAGACCTTTTATCCTTTTGGATGCTATTATAAATTTAACTATTTCCTTGATTTAATTTTCAGATTGTTCATTGTTGGTGTATAGAGACACATCTTAGTTTCACATTGATCTTGTGCCCTGAAATATTGCTGAAATAATTTCTTGTCTCTGGTTATTTTCTTTGTGGATTTTATGGACTTTTCTTCATATAGTATCATGTTATCTTCAAATAGAATTAGTCTTATTTCCTCCTTTTCTATCTAAATGACTTTTCTTTTTCTTGCCTAATTTCTCTGTCTAGGTTCTTAGTACTATATTGAATAGAAGTAGTGACAGTAGACATACTTGTGGTTATTTTTTATGGGTAATGGGTAGAGGCTCAAAAAATTTGAGAGAGAAGCCTAGAAGCCTAGATTACCATGCCTGGAGTGTAAAGGCAATTGTAGTGTAGGCTCAGAAGTAGACAAGAGTTTGTACAGAGAGCCTAAATCATCTTAGAGATTATTTCAGTGGTATTGTTCAAAATATTGGTAGAAAAAGGAATATTAAAGACTGTTCTGATGAGGTGACGGATGGAAATGAAGAACAAGTTATGGAAAACTGGAATAAAGGTTTTCTTTGTTACAAAGTTACAAAGAAGTTTGTAGAATTGTGTTCATACCCTAGGGCGTTATGGAATGTGGATTTATGAGCAATTAGTCAGGATATCTGGCAGAAGGGATACCTAAGCAGCAAGCACTCAGGGTGCTGCATGGCTTCTTTTGTCCACTTACAGTAGAATGAGAGAAGAGAGATGTTTTCAAGCTGGAATTTATTGACAAGAAGGGAAATAGTAGTAAAATTTGGGAAATTTCCAGCCTGGCCAAGTAAAGAGTAAAAAGGCACCTTTAGGTGAGCAAACCAAGGGAGTGGCCAAGCAATCATTTGCTAAAAGGATTAGTATGTATAGAAAGAGGGCAGGTGCTATTCATCAAGACACTATTAGGATGACCCCAGAGGCATTTCACAGATCTTCAAGCCAAGCTGGGACCTGTAGGACAATGTTTCCAGAGAAGTGCTAGAGGGACCTCAGCATTTGTTGCTGTTCACAATGTGGGGAGTCTGCACCCCACATATAGGACTAGCATTCAAGTAAGTTCTCACGAGTAGATTTGTTATAAAAACAAATTTAGCCCCCTCTTGCTCACTTGCTCTAGCCCTCTCTTGCCCTTCTGCCTTGTTCCATAGGATGACACAGCATTAAGGACAAAACCAAAGGTCAGTTCTTGGACTTTCCAGCCTCTGGAACCATGAGAAATGAACAACTGTTTTAAATAAAGCACTCAGTCTGTTATATTCTTTTATACAACACAAAATGGACAAAAAAAGGACACCAATACACTTTTGATTATAATTTTTGGTGAAAGAAATACACTGCATGGCTCACCTAGAGGCAAATAGTCTCCATAATGAAATTTATAGGCATGCCAGAGACAGGGAGTAGGAAATGAAATTTCAGTCAACTGATCTGCAGTTTCTACCCTGCCATATAGTAGTGTTGTCTAGTAATAAATGCTTCAGGTTATGTGTTGTATAACCTTATAACAATATGAGGTATTTTAAATTCACTGTAATTAAATATTTTAAATTCACTGGTAAATAATTGGTCAGATAATTTTATCAAATATATCCTAGGAAAAGCACAACTCACAGTCTGAGTTCACTATGGAAAACTTGCTGAGCACAGTAACTGATTTATTTGTTGCTGGGACAGAGACAACAAGCACCACTCTGAGATATGGACTTCTGCTCCTGCTGAAGCACCCAGAGGTCACAGGTATGAGCACAGATGATGAGCATAGTGAATTGCAGAAAAGATGTTGGGTAAATGTTGCTAGGGTTCTCCGTATTTTGTATACTCCAGAAAGAGGAAAACTCTAGAAAGATACTTGTATTTGCCATCTTTGTAGACTAATCTCTCCAAACGTTCAGCAGAGTGAATGAAATCAAAATTTGTACCCCAAGTTACAGGGTCATGGAATTTTTGGAACACCAGGATAAAAGAGAAAAGCTTAAAATGTTTCAGAGAGTTCTATTAGGTCATGTATAAAGGAGTAGGTTCAGAAATTATCAGAATTCTCAATACTATTTTGCCTATTAAAAGAAAAGGGTATGTTCAAACATGTGTGGGATTGTCACAAACTTTATACTCTATTTTCTATTTCTCCAATACTGGAGGTTGAGCTCCATCTGAATATTAATATTTGAAACTAAGTCAGAGGACGTCATGAGCTCCAGCTGTCAGGACACCTCCTGTAGGAGAAGGAGAGTGTCAGGGAGGCTGCTGTGCACCAGCACTTCAGAATGGGCTTAGTGGATAAGGGATGTTGAGGGGAGACTCAAGGAACAAGGGAGAAGTGATTGATAGTCTGTGGTTTCCCAATAATTGGGAAATTATTAGTTGGAGTTTGAAACATCCACCTGAGCATTTGAAAGTTATTCTAACTTGAGCTATAGAAATTATGAATTCAAGTAAAAAGACATTTTATGCCCAAGAAAGTACTAAAAAATAATGTAATCATAGTTGTCTTAGCAGGGAAGAATATGTATGTAGTCAGAATGATGTAAACAATGAATAGTGATATAAGCAGAGATTGTGGCCTAAATATATTCTGTTAAATAGAGGCAGAGGAACTGTGTATGTGGAGGTGTGTATCTCTCTGTGTGTGTGTGTGTGTGTGTGTGTCTATATATGGTGTGGAAATGGAGATTAAAATTCTCATCTCCTATACCAGGAAATCTTTAAATATTATTTAAGAATAATTATGGAAGAAATAGAAACATTATTTAGAAATATTAACATAAATTTAGAAGAAGGTGCTAGAATGCTCAAAGTGGCCACGTTTGAGAAGTAGGATGATAAAGAGAGTACCATTCTAAATTCCATATGCATGCACAAACAGAGACACACAGAAAAAACACATACACGTAAAAGTGTCATATTGAGTGGAAAAAGCCAGACCCCAAAGACCGTATACTCTATGCTCCCATTTTGTGACATGCTAGGAAAACCAAACTGTAGTGACAGGTTGCACATCAGTGGTTGCCTGAAGCCAGGAAGTTGCGAGGGGCCAAAGGAAATTTTTTAGGGTGAGGAAAACATTCCATATCTTGACTATGATAGTAGTTACAAGATTGTCTTGAGTTTGTTAAAAGTCATCAAACTATACACTTAAAATGGGCGACTTTTTCTATGTAAGTTAGACTTCAATAGATCTCATTTTCAAACTCAAAAAAAAAACAACCAAACACATACACATATATAGATCCATTCCAATGTATTTTTAAAGCCCATACCTTATTTTGTCATTAATGTAATATTTGTTTTATGTTTTTCATTTTGCAAAGATTGCAATTTCTTAATTATGTTCTGTTTATTTTTTGAAATATTTTATGTTTATTATATTATACATAAAATAAATGTGGAGCAACATAGGTTCTATGTTTACTATTTGTTAATGTTGTCCTGGATGCTAATGTATACGTATGTACTAATGCATTGTGATACCTAGTTTGCAGGAGAGTGGTATGTGTATATATATATGTTATGGCAAATCTCAGTATAAGTGTAGGTGTACATATGGGCATATAACTCATGTATATCATGCTGTTGAGACACCTTCCTCATACTTCATGTAATCTTAAATTGCTATAACAAATGTGACATTTTTCTCTTTTTCCATCACTTCTTACTTGTGTCTTATCAGCTAAAGTCCAGGAAGAGATTGACCGTGTGATTGGCAGACACCGGAGTCCCTGCATGCAGGACAGGAGCCACATGCCCTACACGGATGCTGTGGTGCATGAGATCCAGAGATACATTGACCTGGTCCCCAATAATCTGCCCCATGCAGTGACACATGACATTAAATTCAGAAATTACCTGATCCCCAAGGTAAACTGTTGGTCCTACACTGTACCTCAGTACTGTTGAAATCCCCAAATTCACAGGCTGGTTCTAATCCTCTTCCAACACAAGATGAGAAGTGCAAAATTCATACATGTGGCAGGTTGATGGACTTTGTGTTGTTTTGTTTGGGGTTATGAAGCTTTATAAAAGGTCTTGGTTCCTGGCAGTGTGTGTCTTCCACGTTGGTCCTGCCTCTTTAATATTGTTTTGGCTACTCTTAAGTGTTTACACTCTCAAATAGATGTTAAAAGTATCACTTGTCATTTTCCCAAAACACTCTTCTGGGAATTTTACCAGGGTCATATTAAATCTATAGTTCAATTTGGAAAGAATTAACATCTTGATGCCTTACATCTTTCAATTTATGCATATGGTTATGCTCCCGATCTATTTAGACTTTCTTCTATTTTGCTCAGTAATGTGTTTTCAATGCTGTGGTTTGCAAATCTTTGGCCAGATTTTTCCTAAAGAATTAGTACTTAATTGCTGCCATAAACCTTTTTTTTATTTCAGCATATTATGGGGGTACAAATGTTTAGGTTACGTATATTGGTCCTGTCCCCCACCCCGAGTCAGAGCTTCAAGCATGTCCATCCCCCAGACGGTGCACATCGCACTCATTATGTATGTATATACCCATCCTCTCCTCTCCCCTCCCATCTGCCCGACACCCAATTAATGTTATTCCTATATGTGCACTTAGGTGTTGATCAGTGAAACCAATTTGATGGTGAGTACATGTGGTGCTTATTTTTCCATTCTTGGGATACTTCACTTAGTAGAATGGGTTCCAGTTCTATCCAAGAAAGTACAAGAGGTGCTATATCACCATTGTTTCTTACAGCTGAGTAGTACTCCATGGTATACATATACCACATTTTATTAAGCCACTCATGTATTGATGGGCACTTGGGCTGTTTCCACATCTTTGCCATTGTGAATTGTGCTGCTATAAACATTCTAGTGCAGATGTCTTTTTTATAGAATGTCTTTTGTTCTTTTGGGTAGATGCCCAGTAATGGGATTGCTGGATCAAGTGGTAGATTTACTTGTATGTCTTTAAGATACCTCCATTTTGCTTCTCACAGAGGTTGTACTACTAGTTTGCAGTCCCACCAGCAGTGTATGAGTATTCCTCTCTTTCTGCATCGACACCAACATTTATTGTTTCGGGACTTTTTGATAAAGGCCATTCTCACTGGAGATAAGTGATATCTCATTCTTAGAAACTTTTAAAATGCCCTCTTCATTACTTTATACCTGCTATCTGGAAATACCATTGGTTTTGTCATTCTTATGTCCTCATATGTAGTAACCTTGCTAAGTTGGTTAATCATTGCTAATAATTTGTTGGTAGATTCATCTGGAATTTCTACATATATTATCCTTCTGTTTAGGTTATTATTTGTTTTATTTTTATTTTCCAATTCTTGTGTCCTTAATTTCTCTTTACTGTATTATTGAACTGGTCAGGATAACAGGATAGTGTTGAATAGAATGCTGATAGTGGGCATCCCACTTTCATTTCTGATCTGTGGGAAGGGATGTATGTTTAGTATTTCATCATTGAGAATGCCACTTTAAGTAGATTTGGGTATATATTCTTTATGACATTAGGAAATTTTGCTCCCTTCTCTTATTTTCATATAATTTTTGTCATGAATGTGTGGATAATTTTATCAAATGGTTCTCGTCATCTCTTGGTATGATTATATATTGGCCTCACTTTCCTCACTAAATATGCATAAGTCTATACACATAGCTGGATTTGATCTCCTCCATATTATAGAGGGACTTTTGTATTTTTGTTCATAAGGTCTTTTGGTCTCTACTATTTTCCTCACAATTTTTTTGTCAGAGTTTTGGTTTCAAGTTTATGGTGGTGTATGAAAGTTGGTGAGAAATGTTCCCTAATGTGGGTCTGTTTTTATTACCTTCTCCTCCCCCCACTTTTCTTCTCCTGCTCACTTAGATGTTTCATTGAATTGTCTAACAACTTCTGGATAAATACCAGATATTATATATGAAAAAATGAAAAATTTGGGACGATGTTTATCTTCTTCCAGAAAGGGAGCATTCTCCTCCCATGGCAGTCATAATGCTGCAACAGCTCCTGCCCTGACTCCAAGATGGACATGATGCGAACACAGTTGATAGTTAACTGTAGCCATGAGTGTACCTCTCTGATGTTTTCCCATCTCTGGATCTTGAGACCAATTTTTTTCCTTAGCAGCTATACAATGGCTTTTTCACATGGTTTCCGTATTCATCGAGATGTTCTAGTTGCTATGCTGCAGGCGACCCTATTCCACCTGACCTAGGACATATTATTGTTAAAATTAAAAATTATGTATATATAAATATTGTATTTTCATGAGGCAAAAATAAATTAGATTGGTAAGGTTGCAAATACTTATGTCATTTCTTGGAGGAGATAGAATTGATAACTTTACGAAGAGGTTATGGGGCTCTCCCTGAGGTCATTTATTGTGTACAAGAATTAGCATTTCAGCTCATTCTGTTTTCACCAAGGACATAGCTAAGAAGGAATTTGCTTCTCCCTATTCAGATCTGAGGGTAGTAGTAATTAAATTTGGTCTCCTGTAGCTATCTACATGGGAAATAGACTGAGGAATCAGACAGGGATATCCACTTCCCCACCCCCATCCACTGCATCAGACTGGGGACCTGCCTCTGGGGAGCACTGCATCTGCTGAGATCTCCCATTCACCAGGCCATTGGGCGGCTCTTGCTGTGCCTGATGAGTTTTGAATGGAGAGAGTCCAGAGCCTGAGGAATGACCCATTCATTCCCTTCTGTGCAGGATAGTCCAGTATAGAAAAATGCAACTCTGTGTGGCTAATTCCATGCCCTACAAGTGAGATAAATGGGTTCTTTTGCCACAGACTGGAGCCACTAATCTCGGTTGAGATAATGGTCTAAGACAGGAGTTGGTCAACTATTTCTGTAATGGCTACATAGTAAATATTTGAGACATTTCAGGCCATAGGTTTTCTGCTGCTCTACTGAACTCTGCCAGTGTGGCATGGAAGTGAGTTGTGAAGTGTGAAGAATGAGAAAGGATATGTGCCAATTTTTATGGAGAATGAAATTTAAATTTCATATATTTTTCATATGTCAAAAATGTTATTCTTTGGCATTTGTAAAAACATTCTTACTGATGGGCTATGCCAAAACAGGAGGTAGGTTGAATTCATGCATGGTCTTGCAAGTACTGTGTTTGTGCCCAGTGGAAGACAATTCTGTTCAGTAGAAATTTATGCAATGATGTGAGGCTGATTGTGCTTTTATGCCCCATAGCTGAAGAATATTTGCCACCGAATGGCTCAGAGATTTACCTTTATCTTTTTATAGATGTTTTATTGTCTTAGCACTTCCATTTAGATAAAGGCATATTTCAAGTTAATTTTCATTTATGATGTGGAGTAGTAATGGTCATGCTTCAATTTTTTCCTTATGAATTTCCAGATGTTTGTGTATCATTTGTTGAAAGCATATCTGCTTTTATATCTTTAAGAAAAATTTTCATATATTTTTGTTTAAACATTCAGAGAAATAGTTTTAAAAATTAAATTATAGGCATTTAATATTGCAAATTTAGGATGGATTTTTCCCATATTTGTACTTAAAAAATTTAATCTAAAGAAAATTAAAACACATATAGACACATACGTCTATATATATGAAAGTATGTATATATGTACTTTTATATCTTTCTATCCATTTCTCTATATATCAGCACTTTCCCATGTAGGCCCTAAGAATAAAGATTGTCTCCTAACTTAATAAAAATAGCATTCACATTCAGCAGTTACTGATACAATAATATGATCTAATATACAGCCTATATGTACATTTTTCCAATTTTACTAGAATTATTTTAGTTTTTATTCTCTTACCATTTACCATCCAGTCAAGGAACAAGCATATGATTTGCTCATCATGCTCTTTAGTCTCCTGTGACCGAAGACAGAGTTACTTTCCTTCGTTTGTTTCCTTTCACTATGTTGACCTTTTTGTGGAGTCCAGGCTAGTAGTCATTTCAAATGTTCCTTAGGCTGTTTTTGTATGATTGTTTTCTAAAGATTAGGTTCCAGTTATGATTTTGGAGGAATAAGACATAGGTGCTTTGAGTATCACAAAGAATCTCATTTGTGAGGTAGGGGCACATATGTCACTTGTGCCATTATTGGTTATGCTCATTTCCTCAGCAATAAGGTGGTATCTGCCAGATCTCTGCATTGCAGAGATTTTGCTCTTTTTGTATAATTAATAAATATCCCTGGCAAGGTACTTTAAGACTTTATGTAAATCCTGCTTCCCAAATCACACACCCAACAATTTCAGCTTTAACTGATGATCCTGACGAGAATAGTCCAAAGTGAGCATTTTTCTAATTTCATCATCCCTTCTGTGGTTTCAAGTTAGGATCAATCTCTAATGAATATCTCCCCCATGATTTTATATCAAGACAAAAATCATGCTTGGCAAAGATAAACAATCAGTTTATTCTTAATACTGTACTTCTTGTTTCATGTTAGATGATGTCATTTTAAACTTTACTAGATTGTATGATCTAGTTTAAAAGAGTCCTATGAACAGGTACTCTGGATATTTTAAGTGCCAACAGAGATTTTGATTTTACACCATAGTCTTTACATAGGATGTGTGAAAACTGACGTGATGAAATAGAGCAGCCTGTGAGGATAGACCCTGGCTTCCAACCTTGGCGATAAGGAGAACAGATTCAGAAGTTTTATCACCCCAGGGACCAAGTGCTCAGGATTTCAACTGTGATTGGAGAGCCCTGCAGCAAGATCATCACCACTGGTCTTAAACTCATCCTTGCTGATTACTGGGTCTGTGTGTCTGGAAATGTTCCAGCTCACTTTGGACCTGTGTTTCTTCATCTATAGATCAAAAGATTTATCTAGGTTATTACTATTGTTTCATACAGCTTTGTGACTCCTTCATAACTTGGTTACCTATGTCTATTTCGTCCAGGGCACAGCCATATTAACATCCCTTTCATCTGTGCTGCACGATGACAAAGAATTCCCCAACCCAGAGAAGTTTGACCCTGGTCATTTTCTGGATGAAAGTGGCAACTTTAAAAAAAGCAACTTCTTCATGCCTTTCTCAACAGGTAATAGAAATTTATTTCCTTTGTTATTTTAGAGAACAAGGAAACTTTTGGGAATTAGTTGGAACTTACATGATTTCTCCTCTGGGGCTGGTGGAAATGCTCCTTGTGCATGATCAGGAGCACCACTGCCAACACCTATGCACTTCCTTCATCATTAGACATCCTCCTCATTGGGCCAGAGTCATCATGGTGCTTTGGGGAGTTGAACCAGTTCTTCATAATCAGGAAGGCTGAAGTATAGGTAAATGGAATTCTGCCTTGGATATATCACTG
>CM052446.1:36089968-36108472 GCA_028533085.1 Varecia variegata | reverse complement strand
GTTCTCACTCTGCAGTTTCACTGAGTGTCTTCCACTTGGTGTCCTCCTCACCCATCTGAGCTTTGGGGATTCACATGTCAACAAGCACAGAATGGGGGCTAGGATGTGGAGAGAGAGGAGCAGTCTTACACTGCTGGTGAGACTGCAAATTAGTACAACCTCTGTGGAAAATAATTTGGAGATACATCAAATAGCTAAAAATAGAAATACCATTTGATCCAGCAATAGCACTACTAGGCATCTACCCAAAGAAACAAAAGACATACTATAATAAAGACATATGGACTCAAATTATTATGGCAGCACAATTCACTATTGTAAAGATGTGAAAAAAACCCAAGTGCCCTTCAATCCATGAGTGGATTAATAAAATATGGTATATGTATACCATGGAATACTACTCAATTACAAAAACAATGGTGATCTAGCACCTCTTGCATTATCCTGGATAGAGCTTGTGCCCATCTTCCAGAGTGAGATATCACAAGAATGGAAGAATAAGCACCAACATGCACTTGCCATCAAATTGGCACTAACTGATCAACACTAAGGTGCTCACAGGGTATTAATATTCACTGTGGGTCAGGGAGTGTGGTTGGGTAAACTCACCACTAATAGATGTGGTGAGCACTGTATGGTGGAATGGCACACCTCACACCTGGCTTGGGTGAGGCAAAGTCATAACAAGTAACCAAAATGTTTGTACCCACGTAATATCCTAAAATAAAAAAAAAAAAACTCAAAAAAAAAGCACAGAATGGGCCCCAAGAGCCTCACCCCCACTTAGGAAAGCAGATGAATAAACAGCCCATTGTAATTCAGTAGGACTGGGCTGAGGGTGGAAAGCAAAACACAGGCTGCTGGGTGTGGGGGACAGTGGGAGATGCTTCTTGCTTCTTGCTCTCTCATACCCTACACTGAGGCATAATAAGCTTCAATAAGCAGCATTCTAACAGCAGCTACCTCAAAGGAGGCAGAGAAAATAGAAAAGAGAGAAGGCAGGGCATTTTCAAGGAGGTAATGAACCACAGGAGCAGTACATTTGCTCTAAATCAAGGATGTTAGAACCTTTGCCACCTAACCATGGGGCCAGGGAAACATTGTGAATGAGGCTGGATCCTCTGCAATGATTCCACAGCACCCTGCTGTTCCTCCAATCATGACCAAACATCTTGGGCATTGGATTTCCACTCTTTCCACATGTGTGCTGAGTTTCTGGCCATGGAACTCCTCTATTCTGTGACCTTTTATGTCCACTTTATATCTGGCAGTGTAGATACCAAGATGATAAAGATGGAAACCTCCCTTCAAGAGTTCACATTTTAGCACAATAGAAAAATTGATAAATGAAATAAATAAATAGGCAATTATGATTCTAGGTGAACTTCATTGCTTCACTGAAAGCAATAATACTATGCTGTGGAAACCCAGAGAGGGCCAGGTTTTATTACTTGAGCGCATGACAAAGAGTGCAAAGAAGAAATGGTATTTGACCTGTGACCTGAATTTAGTCTCTGAAAAGTGCATCTTGGCCACAAGGAACAATTTAGTATAAAACTTCAAACTTCTTATTTGGAGGCTGATGAAGAGCATGTATGGCTTGAGCTGAGCGTAGAGGATATGAAGAGTGGAAGGAAAGATCATTCAGACTGGGAAGAGGAAACATGAGAATATGGATGTGGTTGTGTAGATATATAGATTTAAACTCAAAATCTCAAGGAGCTGTTATAATGTGGGAATACTTAATGAATTGCTTGGTATGGAGCTGTTATTCAGTGAACATTTGTTGAATGAAGGGTCTTTGTTAAGATCAGATATTAGGTGGTTGGCAAGTGTGCCTATTCTTTTTTCAGTTGTCTACCCATTCATCTTTCCAACCATCCATGAATTGAATCTTCCATCCAAACATTTATCAAAGAGTTCATCAAAGAGTGACAGTCACAAATACAGTACTTGTTACAGTCACAGTTGCACATAAGCAGTAACTCCCCCTGGTATTTATTACTTTCAGGAAAACGGATGTGTGTGGGAGAGGGACTGGCCCGCATGGAGCTGTTTTTATTCCTGACCAGCATTTTACAGAACTTTAACCTGAAATCTTCGATTGATCCAAAGAAGCTCAATGCCACTTCGAATCTTGGTGGTTTTATTTCTGTGCCACCCTTGTACAAGATCTGCTTCATTCCTGTGTGACGAAGGTCAGATCATCTGCCTGCTGTGGCTGTCTTCTGCCTCTCTCTCTTATCAATGGCGTCCTCCACCTCCTTCCTACTATTAGGGATGTCTTCTCTGACCTGTTGTCTCACATCTCTCCATTCTCTTAAGAAGCAGTGAGCATTCAATTTCCATTACAGTGAGTTTCTGGAATTTTACACACAACTGCATCTATATCTGCTCTTCCTCACACTCTGTAACACAGTATTTACTGCCACATGTGACAATACTTACCTAGTGTTGAGTTGTTAATATGTTATCACTAGAAAACACAGTAAAATGATTAATGTATGATAATTCAGAGCCATTTCTCCTGTTTTAAATAAAAAGTGTTATTAATTGCTGAATCAGATTGCAGACTTTTCTTCTTTTGAGCCTAATGCAAGTAAGAAAAGAAAGAAAACAGAGTCCCCAGAGGCCATGTTGGTCCTCATAATGGTAAGCACAGAGAGGAACAAAGCGTAAGAGGGCAGGGAAGCTCTCTTGGAGGAGTGTCACCAAGAGTTACTGGAGGTTTGCATTTGAAAGAGAGAACCTGTGTCCAGGGGAAGCTCTAACCTTTTTATTGACAGGATCAGTGACAGTTAGGAATGGACATTAAGTGTTGGAATTCTTGTTTTGCTTGAGTGTTACTGTAAATACCAAGTAAAGATCTAGAATGCTCTTTTCACTTTCTATCCACCTTAGAATAGACTATGAATATATTGTTTCATATTGCTACTCATGTGTTCCGAGTGTAATGATTCTCTCCCCAGACAAGAACAACATCTCTGGAAAGCCTCACCAGATTGTATTATTCTTCTAGTCTCTATGTCTATGTTTTACACATAATATATATGTGATAGTAATTTGATGTTTTGGGGCTAAAATGATAAACCTCATTGCATCTGTACAGCATCAGCAGGTGAACATATATCTGACAAATTCTGGTCTTCTTTCCCACTTTTTTCCGTTTTGAAGTAAGATGAGAAATGACATAACCTATTAACCTATTTCAAGCTCATCTAGAGGAAGCCATTTATACTTGGCATGCATTTGTAATTTAACACACGCATATATCTGTGTATATATCTCTATGCATGTATGTGTGCATAGGTGTAAATTAAAATATAGCATATAATTATGTACAAACATATACATGTGGATTTAAAAGTCATTCTTTAAAATATTGGGTTCATATTACACATACTATTAAAGAACTTGCTGGTGTTTACTAAACAATATGCCAGGTTGTCAGGTAAACTTCTAAGGTACTAGAAACATGGGTAAATAATTTGATAGGACTTGTTACATATGAGTAAATGGAAATAGCTATTACACTTTGAAAATAGCTTAAAAATAAAAAGTACAAATTTAACCTACATTATCCTCCATTAACCTTCTTGGTTGGCAAATGAAAACATTTTAATGTGTCAGCAAATCTGTGAGAAACAGGCAGTCTTTTTACTTTTTCATGTTCTATTTCCAATTTCATTGATTTCTGCTCTAATTTTTATGATTTCTTTTCTTCTGCTTACTTAGGAATGAACTAGCTCTTCTTTTTCCAGTTTCCTAATATAGATGCTTAGATAACCGATTTTATATGATTTTCCTTTTTATGAAAGGAAGTTTCTTCATATGCCTTCAGTGCTATAAATTTCCTTGTAAGTACTGTCTTTAATCCATAGCCTTTCTCCCACTCAAGACCCAGCACTAATGTATTCTTTAAATTAACTGACACTTACCAAGTTCCAAAGTTAATTTTCTGATTTCTCTTTCCTTGGTGGTTTAGAAAACCGAGAAGAGGGAGAGGATTTTCACATTTCAAATAATTCTGGTGCCTGAATGGCTCATAGAAAATGTTGTATTTAAGAATATTGGACTGACCTGCTGAATTTATAATTTACTACTTACAGAAAGTCTTCATGACACTGTATTTGGCAATGATTTCATTAATATGACACCCAAAGCATAGGCAATGGAAGCAAAGATAGATATATTGGTCTTCATCAAAGTTAACTTTGTACATCCAAGGACACTATCAAGAGCATAAAGACAACCCACAGAATAGCTGAAAATATTTGGAATCATATATCTTTTAAGAGTTAATGTCCAAAATATATAAAGTATTTCTACAACTCAATAACATCAACAAAAAGGACAAAAACTGGTTAAAAATGTGCAAAGTGCCAGAATGAATGTTTCACCAGAGAAGATAAAGAATGGCTTAAGCACTTGAAAACATGCACATCGTCACTGATCATTAGGGTAATATAAATCAAAACCTCAATGAGACACCACCTTCTACCCATTAGGATGGTTGTTCCAAAGATTCAGCAAATAGTAAGTGTTGATGAGAATGTGGAGAAATCAGGAAACCTGTGCACCTCTTGTGGGAATGTATAGTGATGCAGCCACTATGAAAAATAATGTAGTGGTTCCACAAAAATTACTAAGAGAATTACCATATGACCCAGCAATTCAAACACTGAGTATGTACCCAAAAGAAATGAAAGCTGGGTATCATAGAAATATATGTACCCCACTGTTCATAACAGCAGCATTCACAGCATCCAAAGGTAGAAGCATCCCAAGTGTGCATTGACTAAGCAAAGTGATAAACAATATGTGGTATACACATACAATGGAATATTATTCAGGCTTTAAGAGAATGGAAATTCTGACACATGCTACAATATGAATGAAACTTGAAGATATTATGTGAAGAGAAAATAGCCAGTCATAATTATACAAAATATTGTATGATTACACTTCTATGAGATACCTAGAATAGACAAATTCATAGTAACAGAAATTCTCTGTGGGTTATTATACAGGTGGTTGTCAGGGACAGGAGTTATTTGAGAATGTGCAGTTATTGTTTAATGATACGAAGTTCAGTTTTGTAAGATGAAATGAGTTCTGGGGATAGTGTTGTTATTTGCATAATAATGCAAATGTACTTAATACTACTAAATTGTACACTAAAAATGATTAAACTGGATAATTTTATGTTAAGTATGTCTTGCCACAATTAAATATTCCAAAAATTTACTACTTATACTATCTGGATAGTACAATACAATGATAATAACTTAAAGAATGTTTTCAATAAAGCAATCCTGAAAACTATAATATATTCAAGACGAAAAAGAGCACTGGTGAAACCTCTCATGGGGCATGTGTTGCTGAAAAGCTCTGAGTTCAGAGACCTCAATCCATGTAGTTCCTGTTCACAGGTGTCCCCTCCAGAACATGCCTGTCTTGGGTCATTCTCCAGAGACTTCAATGAACGGAGTTCTTGTCAGTATTGTCTCCAGACTGAAGCACTGTTACCCATGGGCAGGTGGGACTGATGAAGCTGCTCCACCACGACCAGAAGGATGAGCTTCCCCACTGCATCACTGATCCTAGGAAAGGCCCCACTTCCTGTCTAGCCCCGACTCCTTTCCCAGAATGGTCACTGGAGCAGGGCTGGACAGGTGGTTTATCCTGATTCCAATGCCCTGACCTCAGTTTGTCTGCAAATCCTTCAGGGGGTGAAGGGTGGAGAGCCCGGTGGGATCACACTTGGGGTTGAGGCTCGTCTCAGAGACCTTTCTTCCCCTGGACCTACCCATGGACCCTAGGCCTTGACATGACTGGTTCTAAGAAGAGGAGGGACTCAAATTTTTGTTGTGGGGAAAGGAGGAGCCTCCTTTTTTAATTTTAAGAATAGCTCTTTTGGGCCGGGCGCGGTGGCTCACGCCTGTAATCCTAGCACTCTGGGAGGCCGAGGTGGGTGGATCGCTCAAGGTCAGGAGTTCGAGACCTGCCTGAGCAAGAATGAGACCCCGTCTCTACTAAAAATAGAAAGAAATTATCTGGTCAACTAAAAATATATATAGAAAAAATTAGCCGGGCATGGTGGCACATGCCTGTAGTCCCAGCTACTCGGGAGGCTGAGGCAGTAGGATTGCTTGAGCCCAGGAGTTTGAGGTTGCTGTGAGCGAGGCTGACGCCATGGCACTCACTCTAGCCCGGGCAACAGAGCGAGACTCTGTCTCAAAAAAAAAAAAAAAAATAGCTCTTTTGGATCCAGGGGAATCTTGAGATTGGGAAGTGAATGTGGAGGAGAGACTGGAAGCCAAGGAGATTGTCTGAGGAGAGAGGCGAGGAATCCTCCTGTGTCAAGGGAAGCAGTACCCCATGCATGGAGAGCAGGGAGCAAATGCTCCCTGTCAAATGCTCCATCAGGACCACCAGCTGCCTGTGGATTTATATCTGTAAACAAGAGTGTAATCATAGTTGGGAGAGTCTCCATGTCATGTCTGTCAGCTCTTGTCTGCAGATGATGAGATTTCTTTTAGCCTTAAGGCTCTCATCCAATGATCATGGGCTTTTGTTTCCAGGAACAGAATCTGCTTCCAAGAAGAAGAATTGGCTCTTTCCAGCATTTCTTCTAGATCTCTGATTCCTTTTCTGTAGGTGCCCAGTTGTTCATTTTTAAAGCTTATCATGTCATTTGCTATGGAAATTCTCACCTTTTGCTGCAAGTCATGATTTGCCTTGATAGATAATAACTCAAGAAAGTCCATTTGTTTGTGGTGTTAAATTCATTTCATTTTCTTTCTCATCAAGATGCATATTATAGCTACAATGCATATATTCTTTAGTTCTGTTTTCTGACATGCCTTTGGCCCGCTGATACCCACTTAAAATGAGCACAACTAGTGCAGAGATCTTGATTGTAAACCACATTTTCAGATGAAATTTCCCAGGGGTCCTCATAGAAATGGCTGATTCAAGAGCTGAGGTAGGGAAAGTACAAGATGAGCCAAGAATATATTGCTTTGTCAAAAAATAAAAAAGTCTCAAGGATTGCATGGGCCATGGGAAAGGTCACAGAATCTAGCCATTTAGGAGACATGTGAGCACAAAATAAAGGATATTTGTAGTGGATTATAACCCTTACACAACAAATAATTAAATGAATGATTACTTACTAATATTAATAAAAACTGAATAACTGGAAATTTGATGAGGAATAGATAATTACAGAATTTCAAAGAACGCACCTACAAGACACTTCTAAGCTACACAGCTGAAAGAAATCACCTTACAGTAGAGAAGATCGGAAGACAGTATGCAAACCTAGTAATCAAATGGACATGATTCATACTGGAACAGATTGAAATTGTCTGTCACCCATAAATGAGAGGAAAAAGTGTCATTCAGTGATATTGCTGCCAAAGATGCATATGCTGAATTCAATCATTAGGTAACATCAGACAAGCTTCAACTGAAGGACATTTTATAAAGATTCAGCCTGCACTTTGAAAGAATGTCAATGTCATGGAGCTCAAGTATCAACTGAAGGAAGGTTCCAGACTGAAGATGACAAAAGAGACATGAAAACTGGTTGCACCATGTGATTCTGGATTCTGATCTGAATTTTGAATTTGGCGTACCTCATATTTTTGGTACTAATTGGTGAAACAGCAATGAGCATGAAGATTAGAAAGTCTCAATTCATTAATTTCCTGATTTTCATAGGTTTTCTGTATCTATATAAGAGAATCACCTTACGTTTTGGAAATACTACAGTGTGTCAGGTCTTTGGACTCAGGTCAGGAATTTACTTTCAAATAAGTCAAAGTAAAACAATTCTTTGCTCATACTAGCAACTACTCTATACATCTGCTATTGTTAAAGAAAAATGAACGGAGTGTGGATTTTTATACATGAAATTAACCTTTTGCAAATGAAGAATCAATATTGTCACTGGACATCTGAAGTCCTCAGCATCATAAGCTTTATAAAAATTCAAATTAAAACTTCAATAATATATTATATAATACACCAGAATGGTTATAATAAAAAAAGATACCACTATGTGTTCATAAGAATTTGAAGCAACTGTCATTCTTATATTTAAACTGGAAATTGGTTCAATCATTTGGACAATTCTTTGTCAGAATTTACTTAAAGTGACCACATGCATATCTAGCAAATCCACTTGTAGGTAGGTACTGAGCAGAAATGCAAAACATTGGGATGCCAAAACAATGTACATTAATGTTCATAATCGCACTATTAAAAACAGGACCCTACTGAAAGCAATACCAATGTCTATAGCAATAAAATGGGAAAAAAATTGTAAAATAGTATAAAATGAAACACTATAAGGAAAGTATAACTTACGTACTGCTATTTACAAAAGCAATAATGAATGTCAGAAACATAAAACAATTAGTTTCCATGAAAACAACTAGATAGTGTATAGATATTAATGGATAATTTCATTTATATAAAGTTCGCAAACAAACCAACCTCTCCTGTGGCATGACACTGGGTCCCTTTAGGGATGGGTTGGTAGTAGTAGTGGAAGGAGGAGGCATAAGCAGGCTCTGGGGGTGCTAGCAAAATTCTATTTCATGACCTGCTTCTAGGTTACACAGATATGTGTTCATTTTACGTTAATGCACTGAGCACTTAGAACATGTGTACTTTTCTGTATGTTTATTTTTAATGAAAAAGTTTATTTAAAAACAAACATTCTACAAAAACAATATTATAAACAATAATGACTGAGAATTTTAAAAAGAAGGTCAAACACCGAAACACATATTCAGGAACTTAAAAGATCAACAAGCACATTAAGTGTCAAAAAGTCAACACCTAAGAATATCACCTTCAAGTGAATAAAATGAAGAGAAAGGAAAAAACTGAAAGAAGCTGAGGAAAGAAAACACTTTAGCTATAAAGAAAAAGAAGAAGAATTATACCAGAACTCTCTTCAGAATTCATGCAAACAGGAAGAGAGTGGAGCAAAATATTAAAAGTATTGAAAACAAACTCACCCATCTTGATTCTGTTTCCAGAAATTATTTGTCTTAAGTGAAGGAGAAATAAACACTCACATAAACACAGTTGAGAACATTTTCTTTAGTTCCTCCTTACAGGTAATTTAAGTGAAGTTTTTCTGAGAGAAGAAAATGATATAAGTGAAATGCTGATCTACATAAGGGAAGGAGGGGAGTTAGAGGAGGAATAATTGAAGGTAAAATAAAACTTTTACTTTCCTTATTCTTAGTCAATGTAACAGATAAAAGTTTCTTCAGAATAGTTACACCAACAATATATTTGGTGATTAAAGATTTGGATTAGTGAAATAAATGATATTGACAGTCACAAGAGAGAAAAATTATTTTTTCTTGGGGCCACGGTGTTTTATTAGGAAAATAGAATAAAAACTTCAAAAACAAAATGATGCTTTCTAATTTAATGAAAAATTTATTTTTTATTGTTTTCTATGCATGAGTTATATGTAACTTGAAAAATAGTTCTTGTGGCTCCCTAGATAAAGAGACATTTGAGTGACATATGCTTCACGAGGCCCCAGGCCCAAAACTAGTGTGAGTTAAATACAACTCACATGGTAGTTAATGTTCTAATGATACTAGGAATTAGAGGGAGGAAATAGGAATACTTTTTTACAGGTAGGTGTAATTACCCATGAAGCAGTACAGTATTTTGAAAGTGAACTTGGATTAGTGGCAAATATATACTGCAAACTTTAGGGAAAGTACTTAAGAAAGCAATAAGGAAACCTAATATATCAAGAAAGAAAAGAAAATTCCATCATATAACATGCTCTATTAAAACCCTAAAAGACAGAAAAAGAGGTGAATATAAATGTAAAAATAAAGGACAAGGGCAATAAATAGAAACAACAAAAATATATGGTAGATATTAATCCAACTATATCAAAATCACTGTAAACATCATTACATACACCAATTAATAGGCAGAAATTGTCAGAGTAAATCAAAAGACAAGACTCAACTATATCTGTGCTGTCTACAACAAGTCCACTTGAAATATAAAGACATATAATTAAAAAAATATAGAAATAAAGATATATCGTGCTATTAACAACACTAACCAAAATAAAGATGGAATACCTGTCTTAGTTTCAGACAAAGCTATCTTCAGACAAGGAAAATTGGTTAGAGATTGAGGAATGTTACATAATGATGAAAAGTTCAATTTTCCAAGAAGACATAACAATCCTTAAAGTATGTGCACTTGATAGTAGAATGTCAGATACATGAGTTAAAAAGTGATAGAACTGTAAGGAGAAATAGATGACTCCACTATTAGAGCTGCAAAATCCCACACTCCTCTATCAGAAGTGGGTAGGTCCAGCAGGCAAAAAGTCAACAATGACATAGTTGAACTGAACAACAACATCAATCAACTGGATCTGATTCACGTTTATGGAGTATTCGACCAACAAAAGGCGAATACACATTCTTTGGAAACTAACGTGGAGCATTCAGCCAGATAGACTACATGCTGGGCCATAAAACACACTTTAATAAATGTAAAAAACATATGATTCATATGATGTCTGATTCTAGAACACAATGGGATTAAACTAGAAATCAATAACAAATAGCTGGAGTATTTCAAAATACTTAGAGGGTAAGGAATACATTTTTAAATAACACATGGTTCAAAGAAGGAATCTTAAAAGAAGTTACAAAACATTTTGAATTAAATTAAATGAAAATAGAACTTTTCAACTTTAATATCCACTGACAGAGCTGTACAGGTCATTAAAGTAGAAAAGCAATAAAGAAACACTAGACTTAAATGGTACTCTAGAACAAATGGACCGAATAGAGACTTACAGAACATTCTACCCCCAAACTACTGAATACATTTTTCTCACCAGCACATGGGACATTCTCCAAGACTGCTCAAATTGTAGGCCACAAAACATGTCTTGGTAAAATAGAAAGCATTGAAATCATACTGTATATCTTCTCAGATCACAGTGGAATAAAAGTATAAATCAATTACAAGCAAAGCATTGAAATCTACACAAACTCAAGGAAATTATAAAACCTCCAGCAGAATTATTTTTGGGTCAATGATGAAATTAAGATGGAAATCAAAAGATTGCTCAGACTGAACAACAAAAAGGACACAAGCTATCAAAATCTATGGAATGAAGCAACAGCAGTCCTAAGGGGAAAATTCATAGTCTTAAATGCCTACATCAAAAAGATAGAAAGTTCACAATTTGACAACCTAAAGTCACATCTCAAGGAACTAGAAAAGGAAGAGCAAAGCAAACCCAAAGCCAGCGGAAGAAAAGAAATAACAAAGCTCAGAGAAGACTTAAATGAAATGGAAACCAAACAAATAATGCAAAACAAAAAGTTGGTTCTTTGAAAAGATAAATGAAACCAATAGACCTCTTGTTAGATTAACTAGGAATAGAGAGAAATGACCCAAATAAGCTCAATCAGAACTGAAAAAGGGGATATCACAACTGTTACCACAGAAATATAAAGTATCATCTGTGAATACTATGAAAATCTCTATGCCCATAAACTAGAAAATGTAGAGGAAATGGATAAATTCCTAGAAACACACAACCTCCCAAGACTTAAGTCAGGAAGAACTAGAAATCCTGAACAAACCAAATATGAGCTGTGTGTTTTAAGTAGTAATAAAAAAAATTTCTGAACAACAAAAAAGCCCCAGAGCAGATGGAATCACAGCCAAATTCTATGAGAGAAGCAAAGAACTGGTACCTGTTCTACAGAAATTATTCCATAACATCAAGAAAGAGGGAATCTAACTCATTCTATCAATATGAAGGCAGTATCACATTCATACCAAAACCCCTAAAGGACACAAGGGAAAAAAAAACTACAGACCAATATTCCTTATAAACATAGATGGAAAAATCCTCAGTAAAATATGAGGAAACCAAATTCAACATCACATCAAAAAGATAATTTACCATGATCAAGTGGGCTTCATTCCAGGAATGTAAGGATGGTTCAACATATGCAAATCAATAAATGTGATTCATCACATAAACAGAAGCAAAAACAAAGACCACATGATTATCTCAATAGATGTAGAAAAATCATACGATGAAATCCAGCACCCTTCATGACAAAAACCATCAACAAACTAGGCATAGAAGGAACATACCTCAAAATTTTAAAGTCACATATGAAAAACCCATAGCCAACATCATACTAAATTGGGAAAAGTTGAAAGCCTTCCCCTATGAACTGGAACAAGACTGTCACCACTTTTATTCAACATAGTACTGGATGTCCTAACCAGAGTAATCAGGTAAGAGAAAGAAAGGAAGTGTATCAAAATCAGGAAAGAGGGGATGATATTATTGCTTTTCTCTGATGATATGACCTTGTACTGGAAAATCCCAAAGACTCTACCAAAAGAGTCCCAGCATAGATAAATAAATTGAGCAAAGTCACAGGTAACAAGTCAAGGCACACAAATCAGTAGCATTTCAATATACTAAAAATAGTAAGCCCAGAGTCAAATCAAAGATTCAATGCTATTCACAATAGCTACAAAGAAAATAAAATACTTACGAATGTGCTTAACTAAGAAGGTGATAGATGTCTACAAGGAGAATTATGAAACCCAACTCTAACCTTGTGTCATCAATGACATAAACAAATGGAAATACATCTCATGATCATGGATGAGTAGAATCAACATGTCCATACTGCCCAAAGTGTTTTAAAGGCTCAAGACAAACCCAGTCAAAATACAAAGGTAATATTTCATGGATCTAGAGAAAATAATTTTGTGTTTCATTTGGATCCAAAAAAGAGCCCGAATAGCCAAAGCAACCTTAAGCAAAAAGAACAAATCTAGAGGCATCATATTACCTGACTTTATTTTTTAAATTTCAAAATATTAAGAGGGTACAAATATTTATGGATACACGGATCACTTTTGTAATGCTTGAGTCATAGCCACAGGTGTGCTCATTGCCCAAATAGTGTTCATTGTACCCATTAGGTAGGTTTTGCCCATTTCCTTCTCCCCCATCTCCTACCCGTTTGATATCCACTGAGTTTTACTTCCCTCTGGGCACAGCTGTGCTTGTCACTTAGCTTCAGTTTAGTAATGAGTACATGGTGTTTGTTTTTCTCACCTTGAGATACTTCACTTAGGACAATGTTCTTCTGTTCCATCCTACCTGACTTTAAGTAATACTAAAAGACTACAGTAACCAAAACAGCATGGCATTGGTATAAAAGTAGAGACAACAATGGAAAAGAATAGAGAAACCAGATATAAAACCATCTACCTACAACCACCTATTATGGACAAAGTAGACAAAAACAAACATTGGGGAAGAGAAGCCCTATTCAATTAATGCTTCTAGGAAAACTGGATAGCCACACACAGAAGAATGAAACAGGACCCCCATCTTTTGCCTTATACAGAAATTAATTAGAGATGGATAAAAGGCATGGAACCATGAAAATTATGGAATAAAATGTGGGAGAAACTCTTCTAGATACTGTCCTAAGCAAAGTATATATGACTAAGATCCCAAAAGCAAATATAGCAACAATAAAAATGAACAAATGGGACTTAATTAAATTAAAAATCTTCTGTATAACAAAGGAAATAATCAACAGGGTAAATAGACAACCTATAGGATAGTAGAAAATATTCACAAACTATATATCTGATAAAGGGCTAATAACCAGAATCTACAAGGAACTCAAGCAAATCAGCAAGAAAAAAACAAACCACCATATTAAAAAGTGGGAAAAATACATGAACAGAAGTTTTTCAAAAGAAGATAGACAAATGGCCAACAAACAAATGAAGAAATGCTCAACATCACTAATCATCAGGGAAACACAAATTAAAACCACAATGAGATATCACCTTTTCCCTGTAAGAATTGCCATTACTGAAAAGTCAAAAAACAATAGATGCTAGCATAGATGCAGAGAGAAAGGAATGCTTATACACTGTTGTTGGGACTACAAGTAAGTCAAACCTCTGTGTAAAACAATTTGGACATTCCTCAAAGAAATAAACGTAGATTTATCATTTGATCCAGCAGTCCCACTACTGGGTATCTACCCAAAGGAAAAGAAGTCATTTTATCAAAAAAGAACCAGCACTTGATTGTTTATTACAGTACAATTCACAATCACAAAGACTGTGCCCAACCTAAGTGATCATCAATTCATGAGTACACTCACAATATATGTTTTATATATACCATGGAGTTCTGCTCAGCCATGAAAAGAAGTGAAATAATGTCTTTTGTAGCAACTTGGATGAAACTGGAGACCATTATCCTAAGTGAAGTATCTCAGGAAAGGAAAAACAAACACCACATGCACTCTCTAATAATTAGGAACTAATTGATGAATACACATGGGCACAGAGAGATGTAAAGGTAATTGGAAATCAAGAAGGAAGGAAGGGGGAAGAGGGAAGGGGTAAAAACCTACCTATCAGGTATAATGAACAGTACTCGGGTAATGGGCATGCTAAATGCCGTGACTTAAGCATCATACAAGGTATCCATGTAACAAAAACATTTATACCCACTTAATATTCTCATATTAAAAAACAGAACTTCTCAAAATTTGTGGAATATACTGAAAGCAATTCTTACAGTGAAATTTATTTCACTGATTGCAAATATTAGAAAAGAAGGAAGACATAAAATCAATATTGTAGCAATCCACCTTAGGAAACTAGAAAAAGAAGAACCAATTATATACAAATAAACCAAATAAAGAAACAATAAAACTCAGAGAAAAATGGCTGGAATTAAAAATAGGCAGTGAATAGAGAACATCAATGAAATCAAAAGCTGGTTCTTTGAAAATAAAATAAAGAAATCTTTTTCAGTTTGAGAACAAAAAGACAGTAAGACATTTTAATGTCAGAATTAAAAGTGGAGCCATTACTACTGATACCATGAACATTAAAAGCACAATAAAGTAATATTATGCACAACTCTATTCCCTCAAATATAATAACTTAGATGAAGTCGTTTAGTCTTTAAAGACAAAAATCAGCTAAATTTCACACAAGAAGCAATAGGTATTTGAATAGACCTTTATCTATTAAATTAATTCAGTCATTAATTAATAACCTCCAAAATAGAATGCACCAGGCCCATATAGGTTCACTGGTGAATTAAAACTAAACACTTAAGGAAGAAATTAAACCAGTTCTCCACAATCTCTTCCAGAAGGCAGTAGTAGATGGAATTCTTCCTAACTCATCCTATGAGGCCAGCATTACCCTAATACCAAAACCAGAGAGGGACATTATAAAAAAGAACTACTAGAGACCAATATATCTATGGAAAATAGATACAAATCTCCTCAACAAAGTATTATCAAATTGTATTCAGCAGTATATAAAAAGAATTGTAAGATATACCACTACCAAGTGGGATTTATTTTAGGTATGTAAGACTGTTTCAATATTTGAAAATCTCCTAATGTATTCCATTACTTCAACTTGCCAAAGAAGAGACCATCACTTGATGATATTGATCAATGTGGAAATGTATTTCACAAATTCAACACACCATCATGATAAGAACTCTCAGCAAACTAGAATTGAAGGGGAATTCTCTCAATCTGATACAGACCATCTACAACAACCTTATAGCTAACATCATCATTAATGGTAAGAAATTGAAACTTTCTGGCTAATTACAGGAACAAGGCAAGATGCTTCCTTTCACCACTCCTATTTGACAATATACTGGTAATCCTAACTAATGCAACGACAAGAAAAGGAAACAAAAGCTATACTGATTGAGAAGGAAGAAATAAAACTGTCATTTGCAGATCACATAAGTGTCTGTGTAGAAAATTCCAAAGAATCAAAGAACTTCCAGAATCACAAAAAAGAAAATATAAAACAAAACAAGAACAAGAAAAAATCTCCTGGAATTTATAAGCAATTATATTAATAGTAATGTTGCAGGATACAAGGCTAATATGAAATAGCAAATTACTTTCCTATACACTAGCAATGAACAATTGAAATTTGAAATTAAAAACATAATATTGCTTGTATTAGTAGAAAAATTCTGAAATACTTAGGTACAAGTGTGAGAAAATATATGTGAGGTAATCTGAAGAAAACTACAAAAGTCTGATGAAAGAAACCAAAGAAGACCTAAATAGATGAACAGATATTCCATGGCCATACATGAAGACTCACTATTGTCATCAGTCTTCTTAATTTGTTTTATGGATAAAATGCAATTCCAAATAAAATCTAAACAAGTTGTTTTTTCTTTTTTAGTTAACAACAAGCTGATTGTAAAATTTATATGAAGAGGCCAAAAATTCAGAATAGCCAATATTGAAGAAGAACAAAGTTGGGAGACTGACCCTGCCTTACCAGACTTGAAGACTTAGTATAAAGCTACAGTAATCAAGACAGTGTGGTAGTGATAAAATATTAGACAAATAGATTACTAGAACAAAATTTAAAGCCTGAAATAAATACTACACATATTAGAAATATAGTTAATAGAATGAAGTTCCACACAATATAGTCAACAGATTTTTGACTAAGAAGCAAAGACAATTCAATGGGGAAATGATAGTCTTCTCAACAAATGTTGCTGGAACTATTGGACATTCACGCAAAACAATGAATCTAGATGTATACCTTACACTAGTCACAGAAGTTAACTCAAAATAGTTCGAAGACCTAAATGTAAAATGCAAAAGTGTAAATGGATAAACTTTGATACATTGTACATCCATATATTGGAATATTATTTAATGTTAAAAAGAAATAAGCTTTCAAGACATGGAGGAAACTTATGCATGTTAGTTGATGAATGGAACCAATCTGAAAAGACTACATACTGGTTGATTTCAACTATTAATATACGACATTCTAGAAAATATGATATATTGCACTATGGCAACACCAAATGATCATTCATTTGCCAAGGGCTTTGGGGGAAGGGAGGGATGCATAGGCAGGGCACAGAGGAATTTTAGGGCAATGAAACTACCCTGCATGATACTATAATGAAGGGTACATGTCATTACACATTAGTCAAAACCCATAGAATGTACAACACAAAGAGCGAAGCCTATGTAAACTACAAACTTTGGTTGACGATTATGAGTAACTCTTGGATCATTAATAGTAACTAACAAACCACATTGATTAGGATAGTTTACTGTGGGAGAGGATATGGGTGGGTGCTGGGAGAGGATATATGGTCACCTGTGTACTTCTTATGTAGTTTTGCTGGGAACCTGAAACTCCTCTAAAAAATAAATTCTATAATTAAAAAAAATCCTCTCTAATCCACAATTCTAGTGAAGCTAAAGCTTGCTTTACCCTTCAACTGTGGTGGGCTTACTGCTGATAATCTCCTGATGAACTGGGCCAAGATCGGAATTCGTGAGATGGGATGTGAGATGTCACCGAACTGGGAGTTGGACAAGCAATGAACAATACCACGTTGGAGTTGGTCTAGCAAAATATGATGTCTTATGCTGATGTCTTGGTGGCAGTTTATCTCACTGAGTCGCCAATTGCTCATTCCTGAAAAGCAAAACAAAGCTTAAAACAGTTGATCTAAGAGATCCCTTTCAATTGTCTATGAGTCTTTCATTCTGTAAAAAGAAAGGTCAGTGCAGAAGCCTCAGCTTAGCAGAAGGGAAGAAGAGCAGAGCAGGCACACCTATGTCTCCAGGAATGGAATGATTACAGAGAGCAACTGAGCATATTTTATGCGAATAAGCTGGTGTGGTTCTTTTAGACCAATGTGAGTCAGGTAGAAAGTTCCTCCCCTATGCTCTGGAGAAAGTGTTAAACATGCCTCTGCTGACTCAAGTTTTAAAGGTTGTAAAACCAAACTCTTTTCACCCCCACTTTAGTCAATGGGTGCTGTAATATTTAACTAAATTAATGTTCAAGTTGAAAGTCACTGACTAGGTTGAATAATGAAATACTGAATCTTAGTACACAATATGTGAATTTTGGTGAACCCGGTTGAACTTAATGTTTTCCTTGCAGGTGGGGTGCACGTGATGGGTAGTTGATTTCAGACTCAGCATTTCCACCTGCAGTCTGTGTGTCCTTGGCCAAAGTACTGAATCCGCAAGGCCCAGCTTTCCCTTCCCCAAGATGAGAATAATTTTACCTGAGGCAAAATCCACTGGGATCATTTCTATCCACCCTTCGAGTCAGGGGTGTCTGCTTGGAGGAGGTGCCTGGTGAAGTTGTTTCTAACTTCTGACATGTCCTAATGAAGTGAACATTCTTTACAGCTTAGACCATTCTCAGCCTCTGAGCGGCCTCGTCATCAACAAGGAATCCGAAGTTTACAAGATGCCCAGGAGAAACAGGAGTTAAACGAGCCCCCGAAACAGTCCACGTCATTTCTGGTTCTGCAGGAAATCCTGGAGTCTGAGGAAAAAGGTAATCAGCCCCACCTGCGGGCAGAGG
>CM052446.1:36065204-36089468 GCA_028533085.1 Varecia variegata | reverse complement strand
TGCCCATCTTGCTCTGCCCCTCCTCAATTCTCCTTCATCTTAAAAATACCTATCCCTAAACTCTGACCCCTCTTGCTAAAAATTATCTCATCCATACCCTCAAATTCAAACTCCTGGAAGAATTTGGATATATGCATGTACACATTTCCTAATCCATCTTTTATTTCTCAACCCATTGAAAAATATCTTCCATTCCAATGATACTGTTTCGAAGGCCATAGATGACTTCCATATTATTAAATCCAATGAATGCTTTCCAGGCCTAATTTTACTTGACCTCTTGGTAGCACTTAATACTCTTAGGGATGTCTTCCATTAGGATGCATTCAATTCCCACATCAGTGTGGTAATAATCTCCTAGTTTTCCTCCTCTCTCTGGGTATTTATTCTCCATATTCTTTATCCTGTAGAACTTTGGTAGCATTTTTTCAATTTTAGGTTTGCTAGAGATAAAGTTTTAGTTTCTGTCTGGAAATGTCCTTCTATTACATTATTGTTCTGTAATTTCGGGGGGGAGGTAATGTCTTTTTCAGGTTTTGCGGTTAGTATTATGCTGGCTTTATTAAATGTTTTTGTTTTTTTTTTTTTTTTTTTTTTTTTTCGAGACAGAGTCTCGCTCTTTTTGCCCTGGCTAGAGTGCCGTGGCGTCAGCCTAGCTCACAGCAACCTCAAACTCCTGGGCTCAAGTGATCCTCCTGCCTCAGCCTCCCATAAATGTTTTGAGAAGTGTTTTCCTTCTCTGTATTTTCTGAAAGAGTCAAACTCAAAACTCTGAATTCTCAGTTTAGTTCTTTTAACTTTAGGTGAGTTATTTGGAGCTTGCCCACCCTTGTCTAACTCAAGAGCTAGCCAGAGATTTGAAAGTGTTCATATAAAGAATTTAGGGCTTCTCCTCTCTGGCTCTCTCTTTATCCCCTTTCTCTTCAGCTTCTGTGTGGGGTGAAGTCCCTGAATGTTTTTTGGTTCTTCAAGCCAGTGAGACTGAATACAAATTTTAGTCACCCAATATTTTGCTGCCTGGGGCTTGCCCTCAAGATAAAATCATGAAAATGGAAACTCATCCGGTACCATTCTTTTTTTTCAAGTGTCTTCTGTAATCCAGTACCTTCATGTTTTTGGTAATCCTCCAGTGTATATATATTTATTTATGAGAGTTCTTCCAATAGGAGCTGCTCAGAAAGTACCCTATTGATATGGCTCTAAATTCACTCACCTTTCCTTTTGTGGTCTCCAATGCTATTACTCCCATCCAGTAAGTTTTGCTTTTTGCTCTTTTTAATTCTAGTATTTCTATGCTTATAGTTTTCATTTCTCTGCTGATATTTCCCATCTATTTCCTTGTTATTATTCCTCTGTTATACTTGGGATATATTCTTTACTATGGATATGTTGCATATATTCCCTTATAATTGTTCCCTTAAATACTTGGATATATTCATAATATCTACTTTGAAGTTCTTGTGTGATAATCCTGCCATTTAGGATTTCATGGGTCTGTTTCTGTTGATTGGCTTTTTTCTCTTATTTTGGGTCACATTTCTTTCTTTTACGTTTCTAATAATTTTTTATTGTATGCTGAACATTTTGAATGATGCCTTGTAGGGAGTCTGGATTATGCTGTCTTCCTTTAAAAGGCATTGCCTTTTATTTTAGCAGGCAGTTATATTACTGACAGATGTTTATCATTCTGTTAGGCTTAGTATAATTCTTTGTCATTGTGGGTTAATTTCAATTTTAAATTTGGTCTTTGGGCATGGCCCTTAGTCCAGGGTAGAGTTCCTTAGTTGGACAGTTTGGAATTTGAGGGGTCAGCACAGAATATCTGAGGTTAGAAGAAAGTTCACTCTGTCCTTTCTGGGTTGGAACTTCAGCTCCATCTGTTCCTATACAATATCTGGTATTTATCTTCAGTTCTCAACCCTCCAGCAGTCATACTGTAACAGGCTTCATGGAGTTTCCTACCACACATGAGCCACCCAACCCACAGCCATGGACTTACAGAGAAGAGTCTTGTACACTTTTGAGATCCTCACTATTTGTGGATTCCTCCTGTCCTATACCCTAGAATTTGTAAAGACAAATTCTAGGTGCCAAATTTTGGTCTCTGTTTTCTCAGCTTGCAAATAACACCACTTTGCTTTTCCTTCACTATCCTGCATAGTGGGAGGAAAGTGTTCTCAGTCAGAAATCCAGGGTGATTATGGGGCCAAAGTTCTCTTTACTAAAGGGTCACAATCCTGGATTGCCTCTTGTGCAATGATGAAAAGCTGTTACCTTATATATGTTTTTCAGATTTCTATTTGTTTAACTGCGAGGGCAACTCCAAAGCAGTTACTGTGTCATTGCCAGAAGCAGATGGCCACACCAGTCAGAAGAAGTGTTTTATCACAACTTAACTTTATCTAGAAGCCCATTTTGGGGCTGAACATGCAAGTTTCCTCTATACTCAGGGTGTGTTCTAAGTTCACCCAGGCAGGAAGTGAATCACAGGAATAGCTGTGTTACTAAGAAGAGGGTCAGGAGGGACTGCTACTTCTGCCTCTCTTTCATTTATCCACACGGATATGACAGTTTATGCATTTGGCCTATGGATTTTGTGAAATGAGAACTACATCATGTTTGGAGAGGCCATGCAGTATACCAGAACACATTCAGACATATCTGGATTTAAAATTTGTCTCCGCTACATAGTAAAAGTATGGCCTTTGTTAAGATCCCAAACTATTGTGAATGCAATCATTATCATTATAACAGTAATGAAACCTCTTTCTATTGAGCATTTTAACATGTAGTAATCTTTGCATAAAAAGTATTTCCTATATTATATCATCTTACATTTATAAAAAAAACTAATGCAAATATGTTGTTTACATTTTACCAGTGATGAAAATGAGGCATTGAAATGTTAAACAACTTAACTATGGTCGCAGAGCTTAATCTGGTGAAGAGAAAGATATGACTGATTCTGAAAACTAAACTCTAATTCACTATTGTTTCTGAGTTTCAGAAAACCCCACTAGAAATTGAAAATGCTCTCTCCTTTCCATAAAAATATGTGAAAATTCAGTTTAAGAAACATAGCAGAAGGAGGGGATACTTACCAGGTTCTCATCTTGATGAGAAAATGAAGTTTCTCAGAATAAGGCCACTAAACTACTAAGTTCCGAGGAAGGCCTCATACTTGGTTGTTCTAAAGAGAATGAGCTGGATTTTCAGTCGTATCAGTGCTCTTAGACAATACTGCAATTTATTGGTCAAGTGCAATGTGCTCCAGGGATCTCCCTTGTTTTTTTGCAAAGTACATGCTGGTGTCAGACTACACACTGGTGAAGATGGCCTTGCAATCAAAGAACAGTGCCCTGGACTGGGCGTTATATGATTTAACACCTATTGGGTTTGGTCAATAATTTGTTCTGTGATATGGAGCAAATATATTCTCCTTTTTTTGTGCCTCAATCTCCTTTTATAAAACAAAAGGATTAGATAAGGGATTTCTAATTTTTTTTCAAGCTCCATGAACTTCTTTATAATTTGCTTTATGTGTTTCTCTTTCTATCAGGGCACAAACATATTAATACACCTGTCTTCTGTGCTGCATGATGACAAAGAGTTTCCCAACCCAGAGCAGTTTGACCCTGGCCACTTTCTGGATGAAAGTGGCAACTTTAAGAAGAGTGACTACTTCATGCCTTTTTCAGCAGGCAAGCAAGCTTTCTTTTTATTTGTACATCAGGGGTTAAGTGAGATGAGGAAGGGCTTTTGAATGGAGGGTATTCTGTGATGGACAGATTATCATTTGTATGAGGCCAGAGGCACCACTCCCAAAGTCCTGGGTGTTTCTCATTGGATTGGCGGCTGTCCTCACTGATTCTGCTTCCTGACCCCCACTGAGGTCCTCAAGAGTTCCTCTTAGAGGTCCAGTTCTAGAAAGGCTTTTCTCATTTATCCCAAGAAGCCAGTTCCCTCAATAAACTTCACTGAACACCTTACAAGTAGCAATGCCATGCTCAGATCCAGGGATCCAAGTGTGAACAAGAAACAGATCTTCCCTCTAAGAGAGAGGAAGACAAATTAACAGGCAATGAGACTCCAGTGTGACAAATGCTGTGCTCGGGGCTTCTGTGTGAGCCCAGAGAGAGGAGCTCCTGACTCTGGTCATTTTCCAGGGGGCAGGGCCAGAGAAGTTGGAGGGTGAGGGAAATTTTCTTTCAGGAAGTAACATTTGTGTATCTTCCCTTGATTTGTAAGGGCCCTGGAAAGAATCAGGTGGGCACACTCCAAAACTTTAACTAAAGTGAGTTTAATGAAGAGACTGTTTTCAGAGGTGTGGGAAGGATGAGGGAAGAAACAAAGCATTGTAAAGTACTCAGGACTAACATCAGCAGGGAGATGTTACCATCCTAGGGCAGAAGGGACAAGGGAAGGAGGGTGTTATTGGAACCTGAACAAACTTTTAGCCAGGAGAGAGTGGATGTAAGAGAACCATCTATATAGATAGGAACACAGCCACTGCCAACACTGCGGCCTGGCAGGGTGGGATTGAGGAAATAGACACTCTGACCTTCTCAACGTCTAATCTTCTGAATTTACTCAGAACCCAGAAGGGAATTAACTTCTGGGTTAATGCAGTCCATAGAAGTGAGTTTCCTGGGAACAGTTAGACACAAAGGCAAGCAAATACAGCATGGATCTGGAAAGAGGAAGAAGTGGAGAATTTTCAGCACATTCCAGGGAAGAAGCAAGAGGGAGATTAGAGGCTAAAGGACCTTTCCCACAGAAGTAACTGAAACAGAGAGAGATATAAGAGATTTGCTTCTGATTATTTAAGAAAATAAATATCGAGCAACCCTTGGTATAGTGATCCCAAGATTATGTACTACACCCAGGGATAATCTGAACAGGAGCCACTGCTGCACTGCTCCTTGTCTTCCTTCCTGTAGTTTGGAGTCCCCTGTTGCATAATGAGCGTGACTCAAATTCCTATTCATTTCACATGGTTTGCAGGCCTGCCTTTTGTCTTGTCACTGTGGGTATTACAAGATAGATCTAAGGGCTTACCTTAAGAGTTTATATTCCAGTCTGTGAGAAAGTGAATAATTTAAATTTCATGTGAAATTGTACTGTAATAGCATTAATGAGTGTTGTGGAAAACAGGTAAGAGTGTGAATTGTTTGCCCTGAGCACCTCAGAGAAGTTTGCATAGAATAAATGAAGTCTGACCTGTATCTGGAAGGATATATAGTCTATTGGCAGGCAGAGCAGAGGGGAAGATCATTCCAGATAGCAGAAGACCTGGAGTCTGAGATACAACTTGAAATTGCCAATTTGTTTGGGGAGTGGTGTAATTAGTAATGGCTGGGATGTGGGGAACTGGATGGAAGGAATGGAAACAAATGAGGCTCTAAGAATTACGTATATTGCTTGTGCAATATACGTAACCTAAACTTTTCTACTCCCATAATATGCTGAAATAACAAATGATAATAATAATAATACAAATAAAAGAATTGCCTGTGGCCAGTTTGTGACATTTCTTTTTCATACCTGGCAATGTGAAGCTCTTGAAAATTTTTAAAGCAGGTATGTGAAAAGATTAAGATTATCATTTAGAATACAGACAAGGAGAAATAAATCTATTATTGAGTACTGGGTCAGACATACATGGAAAAGTGGATACAGTGTTGTGTATTGTTCCAGTTGGGATACGGGAGTATGTGTGTGTGGAAAGATGTCAATGGCAAGCCTCAGCATAGCAGTTCTAGCACATACAGAAAAGATTTTTTCATATAGTATGCACACAGAAATATGTGCTGAGGAAATGAAGGAAATCAGGTTTGGGTATAAATAGAAGAAGCCAAAGGTTAATTAGTCATTCATTAATATATTTCTTCATTCCATATTTATTTTAGCCTCCCTGTGTGCTAACTTAGAAATAGAATTTAATGAAAAATTAATTCATATGTCATTTTTAGGAAAAAGAGTTTGTGTTGGAGAGAGCCTGGCCCGCATGGAGCTGTTTTTAATCGTGACCAGCATTTTGCAGAATTTTACCTTGAAACCTCTGGTTGATCCAAAGGACATTGACACCACCCCCATTGTCAATGGGTTAGGCTCTCTACCACCCTTCTATGAGGTCTGTTTCATTCCAGTCTGAAGAAAGGGCAGCCTAAGGAACTTCAGAGCAAGACCCTCCAGCCTCATCTGAACAAACCAGAGGCTTTCTGACCTGTGTGCCAGCGACTTATTATCCACCTCTGTCTTAACAGCAGAATGTCATCTCTGAGCCCTAGCTTTTCTAATTTTCCCCCACCCTTCAAATTTCCTAAAATTCTCCACCCTTCAAATTTTCCTGCATAAAATAAAGCTCCCGTTTCATCTCCAGTAAGATTCTTTTTTTGTAATAGAACCTTGAGATCATAAGCTACATCTCATTTGCAGTGTATACCAAATGGAAAGCAGACTATAAATGTTAGGGTATAAGGTTAGAGTGTGAGCT
Source organism: Varecia variegata (assembly GCA_028533085.1). NCBI lineage: Eukaryota > Metazoa > Chordata > Mammalia > Primates > Lemuridae > Varecia > Varecia variegata. The sequence continues at coordinate 36,082,972 of CM052446.1, read as the reverse complement.
ACTGCATTGGGTTTTGAGAAAGATTTCTCCAGACAAAAATTAGGATAGAAATAAGAGATTTATTTACTTTTCCCAGGCAGAAAAGGGCCAACACAGCACTGAAGGAAGTAGAGAATGTTGGTAGAGAGAACCAGGTAGTTGGCCTTTTTGTCTAGGGGGAGGTTGTAAATTAGCAGGGTATAGTTGAGCAACTGCTGCATCTGCTCCTTTCTTTCTTCCTGGTGGTGAGCTGGTAACAGAAATGGCAAGGATGTCAAAATCCAGGAGTTGCCTACCACCTTTCTTTGGAGATGGGATTATCAAAGCAGATATGACTCTGCCCTTGAGATATGGCAGAAGCCTGAGAGTTGTATCCTGCTATTCATTCAGGAACTCCAAGGCTGTAAAACAAATTCTAAGAAAAGCAGTTTCTGGTGAATGTAAAGAGACCACATTTCCTTTCTGTTAGGCTGCTTTCAGATGTTGTGAAAATGGAACCCTGCAGGGTGCCTGTAGGCTAATCAGGTAGGGGGAGAGACAGAGAGAGAGAGAGAGCACATGCGCAAGCGCCTGAGCATGCACAGGGAGAGAGCAGAGAGCTCATTTTCTTTTCTTTCTTTTTTTTTTTCCTGCTAGCAAGACTGACCGTCTCTTCGTAAATGTCATATTTTGCTTTATTACAAATTGAAAATCAGGAATTGTCCTATGAGATTTAAAAAAATTTTAAATAAAATAAGTAAAATTCACTTATCTCTCACTCCTATCTAACTCTCCAGGGGAATGGTCTCTTGAAAGTTTGTCATGTACATTTTCTGCCTTTTCTCAGTGGACATTAAAATATAATTATGTGTGCATACCTATATGTGTGTGATGTTTATGTTTAGGTATGTATGTAGTATGTTTAGGTATGTATGTAGTATATGTGTACAGATGCAGGGAGAAAGCAAGGGAAGATCATTCCAGTCAAAGGGAATAACATGAGATAAAATTTGAATTAACCAGTCCATCCAAGGATGTGCTTCTTTTCCCTCTCAGTGGTTAAATACACATAAAAAGACGCACACACACACAGACACACTAAGACAAAAGAGAGGTAAATATGTACATATGGTTATATTTCAACACATGCAAACAGAAATATACAAGGAAACTTCACTGTTGTGCATGGTAGCTAAGCCTGCAATCCCAGCACTTTTGGAGGCCAAGGCAGGAGGATCGCTTGAGGCCAGGAGTTCAAGAACAATCTGGGCAACACAGCAAGACCTAATCTCTGCAAAAAAATAAAAAAAAAAAATATAGCTGGGTGTGGTTGGTGGTGCACAACCGTAGTCCCAGCTACTTGGGAGGCTGAGGCAGGAGGATTGCTTGAGCCCAGGAGTTGGAGGTTGCAGTGAGCTATGATACTGCTGCTGCATTCCATTCTGGGCAGCACAGTAAGACCATGTCTCGAAAAAAAATATTTATTTTTGTTGCACTATAATTGCCATTGGGGTCTCAGTCATAAATTCTTTGAAAAGACTGATGTCTAGAAGAGTTATTCCTACATTTTCTTCTAGAATTCTTATGGTTTCATGTCTTACATTTAAGTCTTTATCTTGAATTAATTTTTGTGGGTGGCGAGAGATAGTGGTCCTGTTTCATACTTCTGCATGTGGCTATCCAATTTTCCTAGCACAATTTATTGAATAGAGTTTCTTTTCTGCAGTGTGCATTGTTATCTGCTTTGTCAAAGATCAGTTGGCTTTAGGTAGATGGTTTTGTATCTGGGGGTCTCTATTCTTTTCCATTGCTCTATGTCTCTGTTTTTGTACCAGTACAAAGCTGTTTTGGTTACTATATCCTTGCACTATAGTTTGAAGTCTGGTAATATGATGACTCTAGTTTTGTTCTTTCTGCTTAAGATTGCTTTGGCTATTCAGACTCTTTTCTGGTTCCAAATGAAGCATAGAATTATTTTTTCTAGATCTGTGAAATATGACGTTGACATTTTGATGGGGATTGCATTGAATCTGTAAATGACTCTGAGTAAAATCATTTTACTCAAAAAAATGATTGGACATTTTAACAATGTGGATTCTACTGATCCATGAGCAAGATGTTTTTCCATTTGTTTGTGTTATCTGTAATTTCTTTCCTCAGTGTCTTGCAGTTCTCCTTGTAGAGATTGTTCACCTCCTTGGTTAAGTATATATACCATATGAAAACAATCCTTTCATCCCTTGATGGACCCTTAGGTTGTTCCTATATCTTGGCTATAATAAATAATGCTACAATAAACATGGGAGTGCAGACATCTGTTCAACATATTGATTTCAATTCTTTTAGTACATACCCAGAGGTGGAAATGCTGGATCATATGGTCATTTTGTTTTCAGTTTTTTTGAGGGGCCCCCACACTGTTTTCCAAAACGGATCTACTAATCTACAATACCACCAACAATGTACAAGTTTCCCCTTTTCTCCACAGCCTCACCAATACTTATCTTTCATCTTTTTGATAATAAAACTCTAACAGGTGTGAGGTGATAGCTTATTGTGGTTTTAATTTGTGTTTCTCTGATTAGAGATGTTGAACATGTTTTTATGTGTCTGTTGGCAATCTGTACGTCTTCTTTTGAGAAATGCCTATTCAAGTCATTTGTCATTTTTAAAAAATAAAGTTATTTATTTACTTGTTATTGAGTAGTTTGATTTCCTCATATATTTTTGATATTAGCCCCTTACTGAATGTATGCTTTGCAAATATTTTCTCCCAATCTGTGAGTTGTCTCTTAACTCTATTAGTTGTTTCCTTTTTTGTGCAGAGCTTTTTTATTTGATAAAATCTCATGCATTTATTTTTATTTAATTGCTTGTGCCTTTTTGGTCATATCCAAAAAATCACTGCCCAGACCCATATTATAGAGATTTTCTCCTATCTTTTCTTCTAGTAGTTTTATATTTTCAGGTCTTGTGTTTAATTCTTTAATGCATTTTGAGTTGCTTCTTGTGTAAGGGATGAGATAAGGGCTCATTCTTATTATTCTGCATGTGAATATCCAGTTTTCCCAACACCATTTATTGAAGAGACAGTTTTTCCCCATTGTGTGTACTTGCTACCTTTGTCAAAAGTCAGTTGACTATATCTGTGTGGGTTTACCTCTGGACATTCTATCCTATTTCATTGATCAATAGAAAATTGTAAAGGCTTTATGAAAAAACTGTTAGAACCAACAAAATTAACTTAGACAAATGAGTAGTGTTTCTACATATTTACAATGAGTTATCTGAAAAAGAAATTAAGTAAACAACACCAATTATAATAGCATAAAAGTACTTAGGAGTTTCTTACTCTTTACTCAGGAAATCACCAAAAGGAAAAAAATACTTAGGAGTAAATTTTTAAAAATTTATTAAGAATATTACAGACTCGGGGGAATGGGAGGGACATGGGCAATATATCTAACCAGAACTTTTGTACCCCCATAATAAGCTGAAATAAGAAAAATAAAAAAAGAATATTACAGGGGTACAAATGTTTTGGTTACATGGGTTGCTTATGTACTGCTTGAGAAAAAGTTCTAAGTGTGTACATCACCCAGAGAGTGCACACTGTACCCATAGGTATGATTTCACCATCCCCTTTCCCCTCCCACCTGCTTGATATCTGTTGAGTTTTACTTCCATCTGTGCACATGAGTGCTGTTTGGTGAGTTCCAGTTTAATAGTGAGTATACGTGGTATTTGTTTTTCCATTCTTATGATACTTCACTGAGGAGAATGATTTCCAGTTCTATCTAGATTGTTACAAAAGGAATTAATTCATTCTTTTTTATGGCTGAGTAGTACTCCATGACATACATATACAACATTTCTTTACCGTAAGTAAAGAAAAAATCACCTAAACAGGATGCAAAAAGCACCAACCATGATGGAAAAGATGAACTGGTTAATGAAAGTCCTCATTTTAAAAGCAACATGTTATTGAATTCCCACAATAAGAGTGTGGGAGTCTTCTCAAAATGAGGGAACTGAGTGTTAGAGAAAGAAAGCAAACCTGAACTTTGGCTGAGTCAAGCTTCAAGTCCAGTCCTGTATCCTTTTCCTAACTCTTGATCTCTCCAGTAATTTTGGTGATGCCTCACCTTCACCTGATACTGATACCAGCCCCTGCCAGCCATAGGGCATGCAGTGCAGCATGGCTTCTCAGCAACCCTCCTATCTCTTGAGGCCAGGTCCCAGGTTCCAGGACTAAATTCACAATCACTTGTTACCCATACAAGGAGGCAGATACAATAATCCATGTAATCTTCCCAAGACCCTAAATTTAATCACTTGTAAAAATTCCATTTTCCCATGCAAAGTGAAATATTTACATGTTCCAATGATCAGGATGTGCACATCTTTTGGGGACCACTACATTGCACACTAAAGGTAGGAAAATATTTGTTAAATAGGACACAAAAGGCACCAACAATAGAAAAGATTAATAAACTGATGAAAGTCTTTCTTAAAATATTAAAAACATAGCCACCTGAGGAGGAGATATTTGTTAAATATATAAACAAATCCTCTCCTTCCTTCACCCCTTCCTTTCCTATTCTCTCTCAAAACAAGCCAGTACCAAATCCACTATGGGTCCAAGTAAGTTAAGTATTTATGGCGCTAGTGATAGAATTGTGTTCTCTGAGTTAATTGTGAGAGCTCAATCAGGTTAAAAAGACACTCCCACAGAGGGGCTGCCTGCGGTGGTGTATGACATGCTAATCAGGGAGAGGGCAGTATCACAGAACAGGCATGTGCATCAAATCCTCAGCAGGTGATGAGGACCTCCATGCTGTTGGGCACTTAATTTGGGGTTTCACAGATTGTACCAAACAAAGAAGTGGACATCCACTATGGTATCTGGGCATGGGGTATCAGAGCTTGAGTAAGTGAAGAGGACATTGATGCAGAAGATGAGACTGCCTGGGAGGGAACTCAGAGCCAAGCAGTGTGAAAACAGCATCCCCATGGAGGAGTGGTCTAGCATGGGTGTCAGAGCCCAAGAGAGGCGAGGAAGCCACCCACATGGGGAAGTTGAGGGAGGCTGCCTTGTTTGGGGAGTCAGAGAATGGATTCTGAACTGGACATAAAGGAATCATTGGAATTTATTGAGGAAATACGAATGGGGCCTGAGGGTTAGATGGCTATAATGCATCAATATTCATTTTCAGATTTTGATAGTTGTGTTATAGTTATATAGGAGAATTGTCTTGTTTTTAGGAAATGCATTCTAACATATTTTAGGTTTTAGAAACATCAGGTAAGCAGTTTAAAATAGTTTAAAAGAAGAGAAATTCTTTGAGCCGGGCACAGTGGCTCACGCCTGTAATCCTAGCACTCTGGAAGGCCAAGGCGGGAGGACCGCTCGAGATCAGGAGTTCGAGACCAGCCTGAGCAAGAGCAAGACCCCATCTCTACTAAAAATAGAAAGAAATGATCTGGACAGCTAAAAATATATATAGAAAAAAATTAACCGGGTATGGTGGCACATGCCTGTAGTCCCAGCTGCACAAGAGTCTGAGGCAGAAGGATTGCTTAAGCCCAGGAGTTTGAGGTTACTGTGAGCTTGATGCCACGGCACTCTAGCTCAGGCAACAGAGCCAGGCTCTGTCTCAAAAAACAAAAGCAAACAACAACAAAAAGAAATTCTTTGTATGTATATTCAACTTTTCTGTATACTTGGCATTGTCAGATATACGTATCTATCTACCTACCATCTCTCTGTGAGCAGGAGGAAGCATAAGGGGTCTTTTAGGGTGCTGTAAAAATTCTTTTTCTTTTCTTTTCTTTTTTTTTATTGTTGACAGAGTCTCTCTCTGTTGCCCTGGGTAGAGTGCAGTGGTGTCATCATAGCTCACTGTCACCTCAAGCTCCTGGGTTCCAGTGATCCCCCTGCCTCAGCCTCCAGAGTAGCTGAGACTACCAGGTGGGGACCAAAATGCCTGGCTAACTTTTCTATTTTTAGTAGAGACAGGTCTTGCTCTTGCTCAGGCTGGTCTAGAACTCCTGAGCTCAAGCAATCCTCCTGCCTTAGCCTCCCAGGGTGCTAGGAATACAGGCATGAACTACTGTACCTGGCCAAAATTCTTTTTCTTGATTTGTGTGTTGGTTACACAGATATTCACTTTTTGACAATTCTTTGAGCTACATATTTAGGACATGTGCAACATTCTCGACATATGTTATTATTCAAAGAAAATGGTTATTTATAAACAAACAGCTTTAGCCAAGCAATGTGTATGACTCTGTGTCCGTGCAGACTTCCTGCTGATGTCTCTTGTCCATCCATTTGGGCAGTGATGGGAACTCTTCAATGTGAGAATAACTGAACTGAGAATTGGAAACCTGAATTCTAAAACAAGGTCTTGTTGTGATGCATTGGTGACACTTCATCTCACTGAGTCACCAATTCCTTATTCCTAAAAATAAAGGGATTAGGCTACAGGATCTCTGAGATCCTTTCTGTCTCTAATTATTGATAATTCTCTCATTGTGTAAAAAAAGAAAAGGCCAGGCAGGAGCCTCATGGAAGGAAAGAGGAAAGTAGAGACACCCATCACTTAGGGAATAAAGTGAATGATCTAACAAGAGCCATCAAGCTTGTTTTATCCAAAATAAGGGAGTGTGGTTCTTTTAGAGTTTAAAGCTACACGAACTTTGTTCTAAATAAAGAGTTCACTGAGACCTGGGTTCATGAAAGTTCTAAATGTCATAAAATCAAACTTTTATAACCCCTATTTTAGTTAACTGGTGCTGCAATGTTTAACTCAATGTTTATTTTGAAAGTCACTGATTAGGGTAAATCATTGACTATTGCATCATAGCACACACTCAGTAAATGCTGAATTTGCCAGAAGTGACTGTTTTGCTTGGAGAGAAGCATGTGAGATGGAGGATTTATGGGTTCCAGGGTCAGCTTTACAACCTGAAGACAACATGTCCTTGGCCAATCTATGAGGCGTTGCTTTCTTATCCTTAAGCTGGGATAATTTTACTTTAGGTAAAGGTAATTGAGAGAATCAAAGGGATATTATTACAGTGAAAATTTTCTGTGAATTGTCAGAATCCCTATAAAAATAAGGGCTAAAGTACCTAGGAATATATTTACCTAAGGAAGTAAAAGATCTCTACAAGGAGAACTATGAAACAATGAGGAAGGAAATAGCAGAGGACATAAACAGGTGGAAAACCATAAGATGCTCATGGGTCGGCAGAATCAACATTGTTAAAATGTCTATACTACCCAAAGTGATCTACAGATTCAATGCAATCCCTATTAAATTACTAACATCATTTTTCACAGATATAGAAAAAGTAATTTTATGCTTCATATGGAACACAGAGGACCCCATTTAGCAAAAGCAATTTTAGGCAATAAGAACAAAATGGGAGGTATTAATTTACCAGACTTCAAACTATACTACAAGACTGTGGTTATTAAATCAGCTTGGTATTGGCATAAGAACAGAGAGAGACACAGACCAGTGGAACAGAACTGAGAATCCAGATATAAAACCATCCTCATACAGCCATCTAATCTTTGACAAAGTAGAAAAAAACATACACTGGGGGAAAGAATCCTTATTCAATAAATGGTTCTGGGAAAACTGGATAGTCACATGTAGAAGACTGAAACAGGACCCACACCTGTCACTTCTCACAAAAATCAAATCACGTTGGATAACAGATTTAAACCTAAGGTGTGAAACTATTAGAATTCTAGAAGAAAATGTGAGGGAAACTCTTATAGAAATTGGCCCTAGGCAAAGAATTTATGAAAAAGACCCCAAAGGCAATCACAGCAACAACAACAATAAATAAATGAGACCTGATTAACTGAAAAAGCATCAGCCATCTTCTGAACCCCTATATTCCTCTTTGTCTTTCTTTACCTTTGTTGGCTTAACATCAATTTTATCTGATGTAAGAATGGCTATACCTCCTCTCTTATGATTTACGTTTATGTGGAATACTTTTTTTCTATCCTTTCATGATGAGTCTGTGTGCAGCCTTGTGGTATAGATGTGTTTCCTGCAGACAACGGATAATCGAGCTGTATTTTTTCATCCATTCAGCCAGCCTATGTCTTTTGAAAGGAGCATTCAGTCCATACATGTTGACTGATAGCATTGACATATGGGATATTGCTCTGTTTATCTTTTTGTAAAGACACTTATTGCCCTGTTTTACTTCTTGTTCTATTGTTTTATAGGAGATGTGAGTAGGACTAGTGCTATGAGAAAGGAAAACACAGGCCCCTGGGAGGAAAGGGGTAGGGAGAGAAGCTGCCTGATTCCTGCTCATCATAAGCCACAACATTCAACAGGAGAAAGGAAGTTTGAGTTGTCTCACAGAAGGAGCAGAGTAAGACAGGAAGAGAAGGCAGGTCACTTTTACAGAGGCAAAGGACCACAGGAATGGGAAATTTTCTGTAGATCCAGGCCATCCACAATTAACTGTGGGGTCAGGAAAACCTTGGGAATGTGGCAGGATACTCCACAATGAATCCAGAGCACTTTTATCTTCCACCATTCACGATCATATCTTGCATATTTAGTCTCCACAGCTAGTGTCTGTGTCTCTGGTTATGAAGTTGCCTTTATCTTTTTCTATGACTTTTGATGACTGCTTTGTGTCTGGCACTGTACAGATTAAGATGTCCAGGACAGAGCCCTTGTTTTAAGAGAGTCACATTTTAGTGGGATAGAAATATAAATAGAAAGCAGGACGCAAGGTGATCTGTGCTCCAGTGGAAACATAAATATGATGAGGTAACCTAGAAAGGGCAAGCTTCTATTGAACAAATGGGACTGTAGGAGATAAACCTTGCAACCTCATGGTGTGTTGGAGATGGATGAAGAGTGTATATTCCTAGAGCTGAGAGCAGAGTATGTGAAGGATGAAAGGATGATATGGAATGATAAATTGGGAACAGAATGTGAAGGGTCAAGTCAAGTCATTTGGACCTTATCCTGTAGGGCAGACAGGGAGCCATTTAATTGAGGGAGTAACATGTTTAGACAGGTGTATTTGAAAGTATTCTAAGGAAAAAAATCTGTAGGTGAATATTGTGCCAGAGGTACAAAGGGAAACAGGGTCTATAAGCCTCCTCAGCTTAGCCCTTCTCCCATCAACCCACTGAACAAGAAGTGTGAGTCTATTTCTAGAAAAAGTTTGATGGAAACTTGAAATGTCCAAAGAGCAGTTACAATGTGAGAATACTTAATGAAGTGTGTGGCATAGAGCTGTTACTCCATAAAAATTTATTCAGTGAAGGGTACCTGGTAAAGAAAGACATTAAGTGAATAATATGTTTGTTATTGCTATCCTTTGGTGTGTCCTGCCTTCCTTCTAACCATCCTATCTTCGAACTATCTATCTCTTCTTTCATTCATCAAATAGTTACTACATACTTTCTGTGACAGTTCATAACCTCATATTTTAGGGACAAACTCTCTCTCTATTTTTTTTCTTCAGGAAAATGGATTTGTGTGGGAGACGACCTGGCCACATGGAGCTGTTTTTATTCCTCATCTCCATTTACAGAAATTGACCCTGAAATGTCTGGCTGACCCAAATAATCAACATCACCCCAGTTGCCAATGGCTTTGGCCATACTCTGCCCTCGTACCAGCTTGGCTTCATACCTGTCTGAGGAAGGGCAGACTGTCTGCTGCTGCAACCCTCCCTTATCTGGGCATCATCACTGCATTCCCAGTATTAGGGATGCCTTCTCTGACTTCTGTCATATTTCCCCATTCCTCAAGATCCAGTGAACACTCCAACTCCATTAAGGAGAGTTTCCTGGGTCACTGCACTTCTCTGCACTCTGTTCTTCTCTGCACTCTGTAAAACTGGCATTGACCACCACATATGCTTATACTTAGGAAGTGCTGAGTCATTAATATGATATCACCACACAGCATAGCAACCTGATTAGTATATATGAGAACTCAGACCCATTTCTCCTCTGCATATTCTAAATAAACAGCATTATCAACTTCTGGCTCAGATTGCAGACTTTCTATCTTTTGTGCACAATGCAAGCAAGAAATTAAAGAAAACAGAGTCCCAAGGGGCCATTCTGGTCCTCAGAATGATAAGCACAGAGGAGGACAACAGGGGAGAGGGTAGGGAAGCTCTCTGGACTGAGTGTCACCTAGAGTTACTGGAGTTTTGAATTTGAAAGAGATAAACTCTCCAGGAGCAGCTGCAACCTGTAGGGAAATATTAAGGGGATAAGCAACAGGTAGGAAAGGACACTAAATGTTAGGATTCATGTCCCTGGTTGGGTGTTACTGTAAATACAAAATAAAGAGTTGGAATAGTTTTTTTACTCCATATTTACAACTTAGACTCAAGTATGAATCTATACTTTCATATTGCTACCCACATGTTCTGAGTGTTATTCTTCTCTCCTCAAACAGGAACAAAAATCCCTGGAAAGCCTCACTAGATTCTATTATTTTTCTACTTTCCACTACATTGTTTTACACTTAATATAAATGTGATGGTAATTTGATGCTATGGCTCTAAAATCATTAGCTTCATGCCATCTCTAAAGCACAGACAATCGAACATCTTATACCTAACAAAATCTAGTCATCATTTTCCCTTCCTTTTTTCTTGAAGGTATAAAATGAGACATAATATCACCCATTAACCTTTTCCAAGATCATTTCCTAGAATAAGCATTTATACTCAGCATGCATTTGTAAGATAACACATGTGTATATTTGCACATATATATCTATACATATGGGTGTGCATAGGAATATATTCACATGTAACGTATGTTGTATACACACGTATGCATGTGAGATTAAAAGTGGTTCTTTAAAATATTGGGTTCATATTTCATATATTATCATGTCCTTGCTGTTTTTTACTAAAGTGTATGTCAGGTAATCTTCCAAGGTAATAGAAACATGGGCAAATGATTTGATTGGACAGATTCCAGAAGAGTAAATGGAAATGGCTATTAATCATATAGATAGCTTAAAAAGAAAAAGTACAAATTAAAAGTACATTTCAATCCTTTAAACCTGCTTGATTAGCAAATGAAAATTTTTAATGTGTTAGCAAAAGTGTGGGAAATAGGCAGTCTTGAATATTTTTCCAATGTCCTGTTTCCAATTCCATTGACTTCTCTTCTAATTTTTATGATATTTTTTTCTTCTGCTTACTTTGGAATTAATTAGCTCTTCATATTCTAGTTCCTAATATGGATGCTTAGATTTTTGATTTTATATCTTTCTTCTTTTCATGAGAAGGAAGCATTTTAAATGCATTCAATGTTATAAATTCCTCTGTGAGCATTGTCTTTACAAAACTCTTAACAACTTAACACCCAGCATGAATGTATCCTTTAAATTAGCTGACATTTATCAAGTCCCAGAAATATGTTTCTGCTTTCTCATAGCACAGTGGTCCAGAAAACATTGAAAGAGGAAAGAGTTTTGATATTTCAAATGATTATGGTGGCTGAACAGCTTTTGGAAAATATTGTATTTAGGGTGAGCAGACTGACTTGTTAAATTATAATTTACTACTTATAGAAAAGCTTCATGACATTGAATTTGGCAATGATTCCTTGAATATGGCAGAAATGTATAGGCAATAGAAAAATAGAAAAATAAGTCTTCAAAATTAACTTTGTGATACACTGCTGGTGGGACTGCAAACTTGTACAATCTCAGTGGAAAGTAATATGGAGATACCTGAAAGAGCTAAAAGTAGAACTACCATTTGATCCAGCAATCCCATTACTGGGCATCTACCCGAAGGAAAAAAAGACATTCTATAAAGAAGACATCTGCACTCAAATGTTTACAGCAGCACAATTCACAATTGCAAAGATGTGGAAACAACCCAAGTGCCCATCAATACGTGAGTGGATTAATAAAATGTGGTATATGTATACCATGGAGTTCTACTCAGCCACAAAAACAATGGTGATCTACCACCTCTTGTATTATCCTGGATAGAGCTAGGCCCCTTCTACTAAGTGAAGGATCCCAAGAATGGAAAACCAAGCACCACATGTACTCACACATCAAATTGGTACTAATTGATCAACACTTATATGCACATATAGTAGTAACATTCATTGGGTGTCTGGCAGGTGGGACAGGGGGAGGAAAGGATGGGTATATTCACAGCTAATTGGTATGATGGGAGATGGATGCACTTCAACCTCTGACTCGGGTTGGGCAAAGGCAATATATGCAACCTAACCATTTGTACCCCCATAACATGCTGAAATAAAAAACAAACAATCAAACAAAAAAACCCAAAATTACCTTTTTGCATCAAAGGGCACCATCAAGACAGTAAAAAGACAACCAATGGAATGGCAGAAACATTTACAGATCATATGTCTGTTAAATGTTAATATTAAAAATATATTTTTTAAAGAATTCTTATCACTCAAAACAAACAACAGAAACAACTAACTGGTTAAAAAAGTGGACAAATGATTTTATTTAAGATTTCTCCAATGTATATATAAGATGGCCAATAAGAACATAAAAAGATGTACACCATCACTAATCATTAGGATAATGCAAATCAAAACCACAATGAGATACTCTCTTTCACCCATTAGGACAGCTGTTATAAAAACACAGGAAATAATCTCTTGATGAGAATGTGGAGAAATTGGAATGATGCTGTAACTATGAAAAACATTATAGTGTTTCCACAAAAAATTAAGAAGCAATTCCACTTCTGGGTATATACCCCAAAGAAATGAATGCAGGGTATCATAAATATATTTATATACCCCTTTTCATAGCAGCCTTATTCACAATAATCCAAAGGTAGAAGTATCCCAAGTGTCCATTGAGCAAGCAACGGATAAACAAAATGTGGTGTATACATATAATGGGAGATTATTCAGTCTTTAAAAGAAAGGAAAATCTGACACCTTCTACAACACGAATGTCACTTGAAGACATTATGCAAAGTGAAACAAACCAGTCACAATTATACAAAATACTGTATAATTCCATGTATTTGAGGTACATAGAAAAGGCAAATTCACAGTGACAGAAAGTCTCAATGGATTATTATGTAGGTGGTGTCAAGGACAGGAGGAAGTTGAGAATGAGGAGTTATTGTTTAATGATACAAAGTTCAGTTTTGCAAGATGAAAAGGGTATTGACAACAGTGATGTTGGTTGTACGAGGATGTGAGCATATTTAATGCCACTGAACTGTACACTAAAAATCATTAAACTAGTTAATTTTATGTTATATACATTTTACCACAATTAATAAAATATTATTCACATTCCAAAGAAAACTACCACTTATATTATCTAGACAGTACAATAGAATGAAAATAACTTAAATGAGGTTTCTTCAGTAAAGCTATCTAAAAACTATAATACAATAAAGACAAAAAAGAGCACAAGTGAAGCCACTCATGGGGAATGTGTTGGTGAACAGCTGTGCACTCATGGACCTCAATCAGTGTAGTTCCTTTTCACAGGTGGCTCCTCCATAATATGCCTGATTTGTGTTACTCTCTGGTGACTTCCATGACTGAGTTCTTGTGAGTAATTTCTCCAGATTGAAGCAGGGTTATCCATGGGCAGCTGGGACTGACGAAGCTACTCCACCACGACCAGAAGGATGAGTTTCCCCACTGCATCACTAAACTTAGGAAAGGCCCCACTTCCTGTCTATCCCCTGTGCCTTTCTCAGAGTGGTCACTGGAGCAGGGCTGGTTTATCCTGATCCCAATGCCCTGACCTCAGTTTGTCTGCAAATCCTGGAGACGGTGAAGGGTGAGGAGCTCAGAGGGACCACACCTGGGGGTGAGGCTCCTCACAGAGACTTTTCTTCCTCACGACCTACCCGTGGACCCTGGGCCTTGCAGTGACTGGTTCTAAGAAAAGCAAGGACTCAAATTTCGGGTATGGGGAAAGGAAGAGCCTCCCTTTTTCTAAAAGAACAACTGTTTTGGATCTAAGGGAAACTAGAGATTAGGAAGTGAGTGTGGAGGACAGCCTGGCAGCCAAGGGGGTTGTCTGAGGAGAGTGGTGGGGAACCCTCCTGTGTCAGGGGAAGCAGTACCCTGGCATGGAGAGCAAGGAGTAAATGCTCCCTGCCAAATGCTCCATAGGGACCATCAACTCCCTGAGGATTTATATCTGGAAGTGGGACTTTAATCATAGCTGGGAGATTCTTAGTCTCATGTCTGCAAGCTTTTCTCTGCAGATGATGAGGTTTCTTTTAGCCTTTTAGGCTCTCAACCGATGATCATGGGCTTTGGTTTCCAGGAATAGATTCTGCCTCTGACAAGACAAAATGTCTCTTTCCAGCATTTCCTCTGGATCTGTGATTCCCTTTCTGCTGGTCTCCAGTTTTTCATTTTATAGCTGATCATGTCATTTGCTATGGAAATTCTCACCTTTTACTGCAAGTCATGATTTCCCTTGATTTTAATAACTCAAGACAATCCATTTCTTTGTGGTGTTAAAGTCCAGTCATTTCATTTTCTTTCTCATCAAGATGCATATTATAGCTACGGTGCACGTGTTCTTTAGCTCTATTCTCTGGGATGGGGCCCTGTGATACTCTTCTAGCAATGAGCACGACTAATGCACAGATCTTGATTCTAAACAATATTTTCAGATAAAAAGTCTCAGGGGTTCTCACGGAAATGGTGGAGTCCTCAGAGAAATGGCAGATTGGAGAGCCAAGTTAGGGAAAATACAAGATGAACTGAGAATATATTGCTGTGTCAAAAAATTTAAAAAAATCTCAAGGATTGAATCAGTCATGGAAATGGACGCAGAATCCAGCCATTTAGGAGACATGTGAGCTCAAAATAAAGCATAATATTGGATTATAACCCTTCAAAAACAAACAATTGAATTCATGATTACTTACTGATATTAATAAATATATGAATAACTGCAAAATTGATGAGGAATAAATAATTACAATATTTCAAAGAATCTCCCCACAAGATACTTCTAAATTATGAATTTGAAGAGAATTACTTTACAGTGGAGGAGAAAGGCAGACAATATTCAACTCTGGTAATCAAATGAACATCATTTATAATGGAACACATTGAAATTGTTTGTCACCCAAAAATGAGAAGAAAAAGTGTCAATGATATTCCTGCCAAAGATGCATGCACTCAATTTAATCATTATGAAACATCAGACAAGCTTCAATAAGGAACATTTTATGAATATTCAGCCTATACTCTGAAAGAATATCAATGTTTTACAGCTCAAGTGTCAACTAAAGAATGGTTCCAGACTTATGTTGACTAAAGAGACATGACAACTAGTTGCAGCATGAGATTCTGGATTCTGATCTGAATTCTGAATTCTGAATTCATATTTTTGGCACTTATTGGTGAAACGTCAATGGAAATGAAGATTAGAAAGTTCCAATTTATTAACATTAACTTCCTGATTTTCATGGTTTTCCCCTATCTATACAAGAGAATCACCTTATTTTTGGGAAATACTACGATATGTCACATCTTTCAACACAGGTCAGCAATTTACTTTCAAATAAGTCAAAGTAAAACAAGTGTTTGTTTATAGTAGCAACTTTCCTATGTACCTGTGATAGCTAAAGAAAAATGAAGGCATTGTGGATTTATGTATGCAAAATAAACTAAGCTTTCATGCATGATGAATAAATGTTGCCACTGGACATCTAAAGTCCTCAGCATCATTGAGCTGAGGACTTAAAAATTCAAATTAAAACTTCAGTAAGATATTATTATATGATACACCAGAATGGTTAATATTTTAAAAAGTCATATCACACTATGTATTGATAAGAAAGTGAAGCAATTGTTACTCTCATAGTAAAATTGTAAATTGGTTCAACTATTTGGACAATTTAGACTTTACTTAAAGTGATCACATGCATATCTAGCAATTCCAGTTGTAGGTGGGTACTGAGCAGAAGTGCAACACATGGGGACACCAAACCATATGTACGTATGTGCATCATAGCAGTATTCAAAATAACACCATACTGGAAGCAACACCAATGTCTATAGCAATACAATGGAAAAAATAAATTGTAAAATAATATAAAATGAAACACTATAAGGAAAGCATAACTTAACTACTGGTATTTGCAAAAGTATGAATGAATGTCATAAAGATAATATTCCATGAAAAAAATTAGACAGTTTATAAATATTAATGGATGATTACATTTATATAAAGTTCACAAACAAACCAACCTCTCCTCTGGCATGACACTGCATCCTGTTGGGGAGGGGTTGGTAAAAGGTGGAAGGGGGTGGAAGGGGCTAGGCATAAGTAGGGTGGAAGAAGGAGGCATAAGTAGGCTCCTGGGATCCTAGCAAAATTGTTTTTCATGACCTGCTTCTAGGTTACACAGACATGTTCATTTTATATTAATGCACTGAGCTATATATTTAGAACATGTCTATTTTCCTCTATGTTTACTACACTTAATAGAAAAGCTGATTTATAAACAGTCTACAAAAGCAATATTTGAAGCAATAATGACTGAGAATTTCCCCAAATTAATGTCAAACACCAAACCACATATCCAGAAACTTCAAAGAACAACAAGCACATTAAGTGTCAAAAAGTCAACACCTAAGAATATCACTTTCAAATGATAAAATGAAGAGAAAGGAAAAAACTGAAAGAAGCTAATGAAAGAAAACACTTTAGCTATAAAGAATAAGAATCACATCAGAAGTCTCTTAGAATTCATGCAAACAAGAGAATGAAGCAAAATATTTAAAATGTTGAAAACAAACCCACCCATCCTGATGCTGTTCCCAGAAAATTATTCTTATTAAGCGAATGAGACATAAACACCAACACAAACAAAATTTACAGTTTTCTTGAGTTCCTTCTTGCAGGTAATTTAAATGGAGTATTTCTTTTTTTTTTTTATTCTTATTTCAGCATATCGTGGGGGTACAAACATTTAGGTTATGTATATTGCCCTGACCCCACCACCACCCTGAGTCAGAGCTTCAAACGTGTCCATCCCCTAGACGGTGCGCATCACTGGGAAAATTGGATAGCCACATGTAGAAGACTGAAACAGGACCCACACTTTTCACCTCTCACAAAAATAAAATCACGGTGGACAACAGACTTAAACCTTAGGAGTGAAACTATTAGAATTCTAGAAGAAAATGTGGGAAAGACCCTTATAGACATTGGCCTAGGCAAAGAATTTATGAAAAAGAACCCAAAGGCAATCACAGCAACAATAAAAATAAATAAATGGGACCTGATTAAATTAAAAGGCTTCTGCATAGCCAAAGAAACAGTCACAAGAGCAAACAGACAACCTACAGAATGGGAAAAAATTTTCACATGCTACACATCCAATAAAGGACTGATAACAAGAATCTATTTAGAACTCAACAAAATCAGCAAGAAAAAATCAAACAACCCTATCAGAAAGTGGGCAAAGTACATGAATAGAAATTTTTCAAAAGAAGATAGAAGAATGGCCAACAAACATATGAAAAAATGCTCAACATCTCTAATCATCAGGGAAATGCAAATCAAAACCACAATGAGATATCACTTAACTCCAGTGAGAATGGCCTTTACCAAAAAGTCCCAAAACAATACATGTTGGCGTGGATGCAGAGAGACAGGAACACTCATACACTGCTGGTGGGACTGCAAACTGGTGCAACCCCTGTGGAAAGCAATATGGAGATACCTTAAATAGATACAGGTAGACCTACCATTTGATCCAGCAATCCCATTATTGGG
>CM052446.1:36052767-36065104 GCA_028533085.1 Varecia variegata | reverse complement strand
TATATGTATACCATGGAGTATTACTCAGCTATAAGAAATAACGGTGATGTAGAATCTCTTATGTTCTCCTAGAAAGAGTTGGAACCCATTCTACTAAGTGAAGTATCCCAAGAATGGAAAAATAAGCACCACATGTACTCACCAGCAAATTGGTTTCCCTGATCATCACCTAAATGCACATTTGGGAATAACACCAATTGGATGTTGGGCAGATGTGGGAGGTGGGGGGAGGGAATGGTTGTATACCTACATAATGAGTGCGATGCACACTGTCTGGGGAATAGACATGCTTGAAGCTCTGACTTGGGGGGGGCATGGGCAATATACATAACCTAAACTTTTGTACCCCCATAATAAGCGGAAATAAAAAAAACGAATCTGATTGTGAAGATTATATGGAGAGGACAAAAACCCAGAATAGCCAATGTTAAAGAAGAACAAAGTTGGGAGACTGACCCTGCCTTACCTGACCTAAAGACTTGCTATACAACTACATTAATCAAGACAGTGTGGTACTGGTAAAATATTAGTTAAATAGAATAATAGAAAAGAATATAAAGCCTGAAATATATATTGCACAATATTAGAAATATACTTAACAGAATAATGATCCCAACAATATAGTTAACTGATTTTTGTCTAAGAAGCAAAGACAATTCAATGAAGAAATGATAGTCTTCTCAACAAATGTTGCTAGAACTATTGGACTTTCTTGCACAACAATGAATCTAGATGTACATCTTACATTACTTATAGTAGTTTTCTCAAAATAGTTTGAAGACTTAAATGTAAAATGCAAAAGTATAAATTTTCAATAGATGAATGGATAAACTTTGATGTATCATATATCTGTATAATGGAATATTATATAATGTTAAAAAGAAGTGAACTGTCAAGACATGGAGGAAATTTATGCATGTCAGTGGATGAAAGGAACCAATCTGAAAAGAGTACATACTGTGTGATTCCAACTATTAATATATGACATTCTGGAAAAGGTAGGAATAAGGCAACAATACATGATCATTCAATGGCAAGGGCTTTGGGGGAGGGAGGGATGTACAGGGAGATCACAGAGGATTTTTAGGGCAGTGAAACTATCCTGTATGATACTAGAATGATGGGTACATGTCATTTATACATTAGTCAATACACATAGAACATACAACACATATAGTGAAGCCTATATAAACTATAAAGTTTGGTTGATGATTGTGTAACTGTTGGATCATTGATTGTAACTAATAAGCCACACTGATTATGATAGCTAATGTGGGCGAGGATATGGTTGTGTGTGGGGAGAGGGTATGTGGGACCTGTGTACTTCTTACTTAGTTTTTCTGGAAACCTGAAACTCCTCTAAAAAATAAATACTATAATTTAAAAATAACCCTCTCTAACCCACAACTCTAGCAAAGCAAAGGCTTGCTTTACACTTTGACTGTGGTGGGCTTAATACTGATAATGTCCTGATGAACTGCACTAAGATGGGAATTCTGTGGGATGGGATGTGAGATGTCACTGAGGTGGAAGTTGGAGCATGGAGATTCTATTAATAATTTGATGTCTTGTGCTGATGCTTTGGTGACACTTTATCTCACTAAGTCGCCAATTGCTCATTCCTAAATACCAAAGCCAAGCTCAGAACTGTTGATCTGAGAGATGCCTTTAAATTGTCTATGATTCTTTCATTCTGTAAAAGGAAAAGTCCATGCAGGAGCCTCAGCTCAGCAGAAGGGAGGAAGAGCAGAGCAGGGACACCTATGTCTCAAGGAATGAAACGATTGCTCTCCAGAGAGCAACCGAGCTTATTTTATCAAAACAAAGTGGCGTGGTTCTTTCAGACCAATGTGAGTCAGGTAGAAAATTCCTTCTCTTTGCTATAGATAAAGTGTTCACCATGTATGTACACACTGAGGTTTTAAAGGTTATAAAACCATACTCTTTTAACCTCCAGTTTAGTCAATCAGTGCTGTAATATTTAACTAAATTAATGTTCAAGTTGAAAGTCACGGACTAGGTTGAATAATGAAATAATGAATCTTAGTACACAATATGTGAATTTTTCTTGAACCAGTTGAACTGAATGGTTTGCTTGCGGGTAGGTTGCAAATGTTGGGTTCTTGATTGCAGGCTCAGCATTTCCACCTGCAGTCTGTGTGTTCTTGGCCAAAGTACTGAATCTGCAAGGCCCAGCTTTCCCTTCCCCAAGATTAGAATAATTTTACTTCAGGCAAAGATAACTGAGAGAATCAAAAGGTATATGGTGTGTGTGAAATTTCTCTTTAAATTGTCAGAATCCCTGTAAACATGACTGATAAAACATTGTGTAACTGGGTCTTGACATAACCTCATTTTTCTTAATAAAACAGGTGGAAATAACTGCACTAGTTAATTTAGAAAGAATATGATGATATCTTTACAGAACATGCCTTTGCAGAAGCACTATCATTAGTGATCTGTAATATTCATTATTCTGATTGTACTGAGATCCTCATGGCCACTAAATGTCAGTCAGCTTCCATTCAGGTCTGCACATTGTGGTGTTTCTCTGCTGTGAGGCTGTTAGTGATTTCCCTACCTCCCATACTCTATTGCATCTACAACTGTTATTGGTGTACATTATTTCATTCTATTATTTCTGATAGTGACAGACCAAAAACATCACAAGCAGCTGTGTCTGGAGGAGACTGTGAGGTGGAGAAGCCATAGTTTCTCAAACAACCCCCACTAAATCTCTGAGTTTGGCTCCTCCATCAGTTGTTCTGAGCAACATTCACCTCCGCAGTGATGGAAAGGGGCAAACGCTGTCTTTTATTTTATATACTCGGGCTGCAATCCAGTGCAATTAAACCAGAATGTCCAGGGTGGGTAGCAGAAAGAAGAAGGCTAAAGAACATTTATTTTTATCTCTCTCAGTGGGACAAAGTCCACTGGGAAGACAACATCAGCAGATCTAGGTGATTCACCACTTTATATGTCAAAGAGCACACACTGAATTAGCAGGGAGCATTATAAAAGCCTTGGAGTGCAAGCTCATAGTTGTCTGGGTTAGAAGAGAAGGCTGCAATGGACCCAGCTGTGGTTCTGGTGCTCTGTCTCTTCAGTTTACTTCTCCTCTTCCTCTGGCGACAGAGCTCTGGGAGAGGGAAGCTCCCTCCTGGTCCCACTCCTCTCCCAATTATTGGAAATATCTTACAGCTTGATGTTAAGAACAGGAAGAAAACTTTCAGCAATGTAAGTATGCTTTATAAAGTTCCTTCAGTGACTTGCAAAATTGTAAGTTATTGGACTTCCATTTTTAAATAAAATATATTCAGCCTATTTAGGTCTCTCACTTCCTTAGTTAGATATATTCCTATTTAATTTTCTTTGATGCTATTGTGAAATATATTGCATCTTTGATTTAATTCTTGGCTTGACTATTATTGGCATATAAAAGCTTATGATTGGTGTGCATTGATTTTGCATTCTGAGACTTGGTTGAATTCGTTTATCAATTCCAGAAGTCTCTTGGTTGAATCATTGGTATTTTCTATATATAATATCATATTGTCAGCAAAGAGCAATAGTTTCAGCTTTTCTGCCCCAATTTGGATGCTCTTGATTTCTTTCTCCTGTCTGATTGTTCTGACTACGACTTTCAGCAACATGTTGGATAGAGGTGGTGATAGAGGGAAACCTTGTTTTGTTCCAGTTCTAGAGGGAATGCTTTCGATTTTTCCCTGTTCAGTATGACATTGGCTGTGAGTTTGTTGTATATGGTTTTAATAATTTTGAGGAATGTCCCATCTATGCCTATTTTGTTAAGGGTTCTTATCATAAAAGGATGATGAATTTTGTCAAATACTTTTTCTGTGTGTTTTGAGAGGATCATATGGTCTTTGTTTTTTCTTTTATTTATATGGTGAATTGCATTTATAGATTTGCATATGTTGACCCATCCTTGCATCTCTGGCATGAGGCCCATCTGGTTATCATGAATTTTTTTTTTGATGTGCAGTTGAATTCAGTGTGCTAAGATTTTATTGAGACTTTTTGCATCTATATTCATAAGGGATAGTTGTCTGTAGTTTTCTTTTTTTGTTGTGTCCTTTCCTGGCTTTGGTATCAAAGAGATATTGGCTTCATAGGATGAGTTGGGGAAGATTCCAGCCTTTTTAATGTTGTATAATAATTTCTGCAGTATAGGTACCAGTTCTTCTTTGTAGTTTTGGAAACAAAGAGTTTGTACGCTCATACTATTTTGAAATAAAAAAAATCACTGGTATAGAAAATGTCTCAAGTTCTTTCAAATAACAAAATGATTCATGAAACTAGTTCTAGAAAATATTTAAAATACTTCTGGTGAGAGAAAAAAATGGTAGAATAGTGGTGACCTCCTGGCTTTCTGCTCTGAGAGAAGTAGGTGAAGAATTCGGGAATTCGGATGGCTACACATGAGTGGATCACTCCCCCCCAAGAACAGCGTTGTGAAACTGCAGAGAAACAGCATGGGACACACAATGCCAGTGGGAAAAAAGGTGAATAGGAGATATGGTGGTAAAGACTGGAGAGTGTCAGATACACAATAGGGAATAGAGTGTGGGACGGCCATGCCCACCTGGCCAGCCAGTGCAGTGTGATCTGACCCACAGGAGGATGCCCGGCTTCTCCACTGACCTACACACCCACTCAGACAGGGACATGCCTGAAGTCAGTGCAAAGTCCTGGCATGGGAGGACAGGCTCTGTGGAGAGGAGACAATAGGGAGAAACATTTTGAACTCCCTGGTTCTCTGTGCTGGGACCACACTGGGCAGGGGAAGGACTGGTCTGAGTGGTCACTTGCCACTACCATGTCAGGGAGTTTGCAGACAGGCACTTCACCCTGGTGGTCAGCATGAGTAGAACAAAGGAGGTGAATGCTGAAAAGGGGGTTCTGCTCCTGAAAATCACTGATGATTAGGTTGGCTCAGGGTGAGAAAGAAAGAGCAGGACCCTCTGTTAGGCAGATGTGAGACTGTGGGACTGTGATGTAGATGAGACAGCTGGCAGCCTGTTGATTCAGCCCACTGGACCGGCATCTGCCAACTCCTGAGTGGTCACACCCATCACTAGCTGTCCAAGGGTGGGCGTCCGCCCTTTTTTTGTTGCATAACTTGGAGATGCTATCGCATGCTACAGTTTCAGGCAGCACCCCTCCCCCATCCTGGGGACTTCCGTGCCAGTGCAGCAGGCTCCGCAGTTGGAGGTGGGGAGAAGTGAGAAAAGCTGCCTTCTCTTTCCAGCTGGCATAAATCCCCAGGACTTTGGTGCTAAAAAATAGCGAACAACCTGTTGATTTTGATAGCTGGACTGGTGTCAGTAGGTGAATTTTGAGTGCCTCTCCCCAGTGCTAGTTCTCCTGGGGTGGGGGACCACCATCTGTGGGATGCTCAGCCTGCAGATGCTGGGGATCAAGGTGTTGTCAGGCAACACTCCTCCAGCAGCCCGGTGACTTTCCTTCAGAGATGGTGAGAAGTGAGAAAAGCTGTATTCTCTGTGCAAGTAGTGTGAATCTGTGGTGCTTTGGTGCTGAACAATAGTTGGCAGCCTGTTCATTTGGCCCTCTGGACTGGCTTTGGTCATCTAATAAGATCATAACTCCAGGGCTTGCTCTCCATGTCTGGGCAGCTTCCAGGATTGGGGTTTGTGGACAGGGAAGGAAAAATCTGGCCAGAGACCTCAGCAATTGCACCAATTGACCCATGCCAATCAGGAACAACCTTCCAAGTGTGGTGAAAGAGCCCTGAATCACATATTAGTGGCCCCCCTACTGGTAGATCAAGCAACCATACAAATACACCAAGGCTTGCACCCACCAGCTATGAACTACCTTTTTTTTTTTAATTTCAGGATATTATGGGGGTACAATCATTTTGGTTACATGTTATGACTTTGCCACACCCAAACCATGATTTGAAGCGTGCCTTTTTCCCCCTACAATGCTCACTGTGTCCATTAGTTGTGAGTTTCCCCCAACCCCCAATGAATATTACTACCATGTGAGCACCTTAGTGTTGATCAGTTAGTGCCAATTTGAAGGCGAGTACATGTGGTGCTTATTCTTCCATTGTTGTGATACCTCACTTCAGAGGATGGGCTCAAGCTCTATCCAGAAAATATAAGAGGTGCTAGATCACCATTGTTTTTTGTAATTGAGTAGTATTCCATTGTATACATATACCATATTTTATTAATCTACTCATGGATTGACGGGCACTAGGGTTGTTTCCACATCCGTGCAATAGTGAATTGTGCTTCCATAAAGATTTGAGTGCAATGTCTTTATTATAGAATGGCTTTTGTTCCTTTTGGTAGATGTCTAATAGTGCTATTGCTGGATCAAATGGTATTTCTATTTTTAGCTCTTTGAGGAATCTCCAAATTATTTTCCACAGAGGTTGTACTAATTTGCAGCCTCACTTGCCCTTACCCCCACCTCAAGGGGGTACAGGGTCCAAGTAACCCTTGCGAGTGGCAAGACCCTTCCCAAAGATTGGGGCATTCATATACCCCATCCAGGGGACCAGAGCCTAACACAGAGACATTGATAATTGGCTCCTCTATACACACTATCATCAATGACAGAGAGGATAATTTCATAGCTTAACACAGCACCTTCCATCTCAAGCTATTAGAGGGCAGTGGAGTCATACACACAAGTGTGATCCACCAGCTGGGAGCTTAAGCTGTGGGACCAAACTCACTAGTCTCCACTGGCAAGAGGTGAAGACAACAGGTCAGGTGTAATGCAAATTCCTCAAATACATCTAAAGCAATACAGGACCAGTGCACCTCTCCCCAGCACTGTCAGGGAATGACCCTTGGGGACTTGGAGATAGAGCCATAAAGCAGTCCTAGCACCCCCAGTTCTCGATCAAGAAGCCTGATAAGAAAGAATCTGTGAAAGAATGCAGGAAACATTAATGATCAGAGAGAAATGTTACCCCCAAGAGAAATCATTAGATCCTCAACACTGAATACCAATTTAAATGAAATGATTAAAATGATAGGTGGATATGGTAGCAGAAAGTTCTAAAAACAGCAGAAAAGGGCTACAGTTCTTAACAGGAGAGAGAGCGAGGAGTTGTCAGGAAAGCTGCAGGTTACTTTAAGATAGTCGTCCCAAATGCATTAGAGGAACTGTAAAAATCTGCCACAGAAGGAACGATGATGCATAGTCAGAAAAGTTACTGCAGCATAAACAAGAAACCCTTCTTGTTCAGGACTGTCATAGCCTCAGTTTGCAAAAAGTGCAGCTATTGATTAATGCAATGTAGTGTCAATTAGATGTACATTCCTGAGGTCTTTTATCTGTTGTAGCTTTTTCTTTTTCTTTTTCTTTTCATTACATCTGGTATATTTCCCTGTAAATTGTGGTAGTGGTACCAGGAATAAAAAATTAAGGAATTTTTAACTTTTCAAACAAAAAAGGACAGGGGAATAATTTTGAATATGGATTGTAAGAAAACTCAATGGAATTGAAGAGAAAATAGAAGCTCAACACAACGAAGCCACAAGAACACTATAGGAAATGAATAAAAAATTCTCTAAAGAAATTGAAATATCATGAAAGAACCAAACAGAAATACTGGAAATGAAAGAGGCATTCAAGGAACTACAAAACACAGTGGAAAGCCTTAAGGACAGGATGGATCACACAGAGGAACAAATCTCAGAGCTTGAAGATAATGTCTATGTGCCAAACAAATCAGATGAAGAAAAAGAACACAGAAGCAAGAGACAAGAACAGAACATACAACAAATGTGGGATTATGTAAACAAACCAAATATAAAAATTATAGGCATCCTGGAGGGAGAAGAAGAAAATATACAAGGGCTGGATAAACTATTTCTTGGAATACTGGAGGAAAACCTACCTGGCCAGGCCAGAAATCTAGATATCCAGGTACAAGAAACACATAGAACTCCTGAGAGACTCAATATGAAAGGCAATCACCCCATCACATAGTTAGTTATTAGTCTGGGCAGAAATAAACATAAAAGAGGAAATCTTTTGAGCAGTAAGACAAAAACAGCAGATAACCTACAAAGGAAAATCTATCAGACTAACTGCAGACTTCTCAACTGAAACCTTACAAGCCAGAAGGAACTCGACACACATCCTCAATCTTCTAAAGCAGAATAATGGTCAACCTAGAATTCTTTACCTGGCAAAACTAAGCTTTCTTTATGAGGGAGAAATAAACACTGTCCCAGACAAGCAATCACTGACGGAATTTGCGAAGACCAGACCTGTCCTGCAAGAAGTACTCAGACCCACACTATACACTGAACGGTGCAATAGACACCCACCAAGGTAAAATCACGCAAGATTTAAAGTCCAGAACCTTGATTTCACAACTACTCAAGAGGTAAAACAAAACAATATGAGTTTATCTAACAATATGAATAGAAATCTACCCCAAATATCAATTATCTCAGTAAATGTGAATGGCTTGAATTGTCCACTGAAGAGACATAGACTGGCTGAGTGGATAAAAAAACAGAAGCCAAGTATCTGCTGTCTCCAGGAAATGCATCTCACAAAGACCCTTTAGACTCAAGTTCAAGGGTTGGAAAACAAACTTCCAGGCAAATGAAAACCAAAAGAAAGCTGGGGTAGCTATTCTTATATCAGATAACATAAACTTTAACATGGCAAAGTGTAGAAAGACAAAGATGGTCACTATATAATGGTGAAGGGAAAAATCCAACAGGAAGACAACAATTCTTAATATTTATGCACCCAACACCACAGCACCCAGATACATAAAGCAAACCCTGATTGATCTAAATAACATGATAAACAGTAATGCCATAGTAGCTGGGGGTTTTGATACCCCATTGACTGAACATATTCTACAAGCAGAAAATAAGCAAGAAAAACAATGAACTTAAATAGAGCTCTAGAACGAATGGGTTCAACAGACATTTAGAGAATATTCACCCAAATAAAACTGAATATACATTCTTCTCATCAGCTCTTGGAAATTACTCTAAAATTGATCACCTCTTAGGCGACAAATCAGATCTCAACAAATTTTAAAAAATAGAAATTTTACAATGTATTTTCTCAGATCAAGTAGAATAAAATTAGAGATCAATTCCAACAGAAACACTCACCACTTCACAAGATCATGGAAGTTAAACAATCTATTGTTGAATGACTATTGGGTGAAGGAGGAGATCGAGATGGAAATCAAGAGATTCTAGGAAATAAGTGATAATGGGGACACAAATTGTCAAAACCTGTGGAATACAGCAAAAACATTCCTTAGAGGAAAACTAATAGCATTAAATGTACACATCCAAATGACAGAAAGGTCACAAATCAACAAACTAATAAACCATCTCAAGGAACTGGAAAAGGGGGAACAAATTAATCCTAAACCTAGCAGAAGAAAAGAAATAACTAAGATCAGAACAGAACTAAATGACATTTAGAAGAAAAAAACTATATAGAAGGTTAATAAAAACAAAAGCTGGTTTTTTGAAAACATAAACAAAATTGACAGCCCTCTTGGTAGATTGACAAGAACTGGAAAGGAAAAGGCTATAATAAACTCAAGTAGAAATGAAAAAGGAGAGATAACTACAGACATCACTGAAATACAAAACATTATCTTTGACTATTATAAAAATCTATATGGCCCAAAACTACAAAACGTGGAGGAAATGGACAAATACTTTGAAACACACAATCCTCCTAGGCTAAATCTAGAATAAATAGAATTCCTGAATAGACAAATATGAAGCACAGAAACTGAAGCAGCAGTTAAAAATCTTCCAACAAATAAAGTCCCAGACCACCTGTATTTAACAAACTTACAAAGAAGAACTCATACCTCTACTGCAGAAATTATTCCACAACATTGGGAAGGACGGTATTCTCTGAAATTCATTCTACGAGGCCAATATCACCTTCATACCAAAGCCAGGAAAGGACACAACAAAAAAAGAAAACTACTGACCAATATTCCCCATGAATATAGATGCAAAAATACTCAGCAAAATCTTAGCAAACCGAATCCACAGCACATCAAAAAGATAATTCATCATGACCAGGTGGGCTTTATCCAAGTGATGCAAGTTTGGTTCAACTTACGCAAATCTATAAATGCAATTCACCACATAAATAAAAGCAAGAACAAAGACCATCTTATACTCTCCATAGATACAGAAAAACATTTCACAGAATCCAGCACACTTTTATGATAAAGACTCTTAATAAAATAGGCATAGATGGGACATACCTTTAAATTATTAAAGCCATGTACGATAAGCCTACAGCCAATATCATACTGAATGGGGAAAAATTGAAAGCATTCCCACTTAGAACCGGAACCAGACAAGGTTGTCCACTCTCTCTGCTTCTATTTAACATAGTGCTGAAAGTCTTTGCCAGAGGAATCAGACAAGGGAGGGGAATTAAGGGTGTCCAAATGCAGGCAGAAGAGATCAAACTCTTAGTCTTTGCTTACCATATGATATTATATCTAGAAAATCTCAAGCATTAATCCAAGAGTCTACTGGAATTGATATATTAATTTAGTAAAGTGTCAGGATACAAAATCAATGCACAGAAATCCATGGCATCCATATATACCAATAACAGTCAAGCCAACAGTCAAATCAAAGATGCAACACCTTTCACAATAGCATCAAAGAAAATTAAGTATTTAGGAATATATTTAATGAAGGAGGTGAGAAACACATAGAGAGAGAACTACTAAACACTCAGAAAAGAAATTGTAGAAGATTGAAACAGATGGAAAACCCTATGATGTTCATGGATTGGCAGAATCACTATTGTTAAAATGTACATACTACCTAAAGTGATCTATAGAATTAATGCAATCGCTGTCAAAATACCATCATCATTTTACAGTTCTAGAAAAAATAATTCTATGCTTTGTATGGAACCAGAGAAGATCTCATATAGCCAAAGCAATCTTAAACAAAAAGAACAAATTGGGAGGCATCAGTCTACCAGACTTTAAGCTTTACTACAAGGCTATAGTAACCAAAACAGCATGGGACTGGCACAAGAACAGAGATATAGACCTGTAGAACAGGACTGAGAACCCAGATATAAAACAATCCTAATATTGTCATCTAATCTTTGACAAAGCAGACAAAAATATACATTGGGGAAAGAATCTCTATTCAATAAATGGTGCTGGGACAACTGGATAACCACATTCAGAACATTGAAACTGGACCCCACCTCTTACCTGCCACAAAAATCAACTCACGATGCATAACAAACTTAAACCTAAGGCATGAAACTTTCAGAATTCTAGAAGAAAATGTGGAGAAAACTCTTACAGATATCAGGCTAGGCAAAGAATTTATGGAGAAGACCCCCAAAGTAATCAGTGGCAACAACAAAATAAATAAAAAAGGACCGGATCAAATTGAAAAGCTTCTCCACAGCCAATGACACTATCATTAGAGCAAATAGACAACCTAGAGAATTGGAGAAAATATTTGCATGCTACACAACCGATAAAGGGCTGATAACAAGAATCTATGTATAGCTTAAGAAAGTTAACAAGAAAAAATCAAACAACCCGATCAAAAAGTGGGCAAAGGACATGAAATGAAACTTTTCAAAAGAAGACAGAATAATGGCCAGGAAACATATAAAAAATTGCTCAAAATTTCTAATCATCAGGGAAATGCAAATCAAAACCACAATAAGATATCACCTAACTCCAGTCATAATGGCATGTATTAAAAAGTCCCAAAACAAGAAATGCTGGCATGGATGTGGAGAGATTGGAGCACTCTTACATAGCTGGTAGGACTGCAAATTAGTACAACCCCTGTGCAAAGTTATTTGGAGATATCGCAAAGAGCTAAAAATAGATATAACATTTGATCCAATCCTACTACTAGGCATCTACCCAAGGAAAAATAAGACATTCTACAATAAAGACATCTTCACCCAAATGTTCATGGCAGCACAATTCACAACTGCAAAGATGTGGACACAACCCAATGCCCATCAATACATGAGTGGAGTAATAAAATGTGGTATATGTATACCATGGACTACTACTCAATTACAAAAAACAATGGTGATCTAGCACCTCTTACATTATCCTGGATAGAGCTTGAGCCCATCCTTTGAAGTGAGGTATCACAAGAATGGAAAAATAAGCATCACATGTACTTGCCATCAAATTGGTACTAACTGACCAACACTACAGTGCTCACATTGTAGTAATATTCACTTGGTGTCAGTCAGGTGGGGGTGGGGTGGCGCTGGGTAAACTCACAACTAATGGATGGTAGCACACTGTAGT
>CM052446.1:36040563-36052267 GCA_028533085.1 Varecia variegata | reverse complement strand
CCCCCCGCCTCTGTCAAATACACAATTGGTGTTATTCCCAAATATGCACTTAGGTGATGATCAGGGAAACCAATTTTCTGGTGAGTACATGTGGTGCTTATTTTTCCATTCTTGGGATGTTTCACTTAATAGAATGGGTTCCAACTCTATCCAGGAGAACCAAAGAGGTGTCGTATGTGGCTTCTTTCACATAACATAGTGATTTGGACACTGACCTACATGGTAGAATGTATCATTATGTTATTTGTTTTGTGGCTGAATAATTTCCATTTTCCATGCACTCATACAACAATTTAAGCTTTATCTGTTTATGGACATTTGTATTATTTGTAGTATAAATAATGCTGCTGTGAACATTTGAGTACATGTTTCTTCATGGCTATTTTTCATTTTTCTTAAGTATAGTCCTAGGATTGGAATTTCTGAGTCACATGGCAATTTTAGGGTTATCTTTTTTAAAAACAAGTAAGCTCTTCTGCAGTGAATGCAACATTTTACATTCTTACCTGTAATCAGCAAGGGTTCCTATCTGTACATGATTGGTACTACTTGTAATTTTGTAATTTTTGCATCACTTAAAGTGATTTTGACTTGCTTATCCTTCCTGACCAAAGATATTGAGCATCTTTTCACATACTGTGTCTCATTTGCATATCTTCTTTGCACAAATGATATTCAAGTTCTTTCCTCATTTTTTAAATTGAGTTTCATGTCTTCTTGTTGTTGAGCTGTAAGGATTGTTTATATAATCTTCACATTAAACCCATTAAAGTGTTTATCTAACCCATATTAAATAAATGATATGAAAATACTTCCTCCCATTCAGTAGGTTGTCAGTTTATATTTCAATTATGTCCTTTGATGTGCAAATATTTTAATTTTGATGAAGTTCAGTGTCTCTATTTATTTCTTTTGGTCATTTAGTATCATATCTATGAATACATTGGCAAATCTGAAGGCATTAAGATTTACCCCGAGGCCAGGCGCAGTGGCTCACGCCTGTAATCCTAGCACTCTGGGAGGCCGAGGCGGGCGGATCGTTTGAGCTCAGGAGTTCGAGACCAGCCTGAGCAAGAGCGAGACCCCGTCTCTACTAAAAATAGAAAGAAATTATATGGACAGCTAAAAATATATATATAGAAAAAATTAGCCGGGCATGGTGGCGCATACCTGTAGTCCCAGCTACTGGGGAGGCTGAGGCAGTAGGATCACTTAAGCCCAGGAGTTTGAGGTTGCTGTGAGCTAGGCTGACGCCACGGCACTCACTCTAGCCCGGGCAACAGAGTGAGACTCTGCCTCAAAAAAAAAAAAAAAAAAATTAAAAAAAAAAAAAAAAAAAAAGCTTTACCCCGATATTTTATTCTGAGACTTTCATAGTTTTAGTTCCTATCCTTGAATTTTCATCTACTTTCAGAATTATTTTGAGTATGGCATGAGGGATGGGGCCAACTTCTTTCCTTTGTGATTTATCCAGATGTCCCATGACTGTTTTTTGAAGAAACTCTTCCTTATATTGAATGGTCTTGCCATGCTTGTTAGAAATGAATTGGTGATACATATTAAGGTCTATATCTGGATGTCAATTTGACTTGTATGATTGTTCTTGATGTCTCTCCTCATGCCAATATCATAGTGTTTTGATTATTATAGCTTTAATTTGAAGTTTTGAAGTTGGGAAATCAAGTCCTTCCCCTGTAGTTACATTTGAATTGGGGATTGGCTATGCCATATTTGCCAAAAAGGCCGTTGTGATTTTGATAGGGATTACATTGAATATTCACATCATTTTGGGAAAGAAGTGCCATCTTAATAATATGATGTCTTTCAATTCTCGAAGGTGGGGTGGTTTTCCATTTATTTAGGTATCTCTATTATTGTTATTACTGTGAGCAACCGTTTTCATTGTATGAGTCTTCCCTAAGGTTCCCCTAAATTTCTTAGGGCTTTTGTCCTTTTGGATGCTATCGCAAATTTAACTATTTCCTTGATTTAATTTTGAGATTGTTCACTGTTGGTGTACAGAGACACATCTTAGTTTTGCATTGATCTTGAACCCTGAAGTATTGCTGAAATCATTTATTTCCTCTAGTTATTTTCTTTGTGGATTTTATCTACTTTTCTTTATATAGTGTCATGTTATCTTCAAATAGAAGTAGTCTTACTTCCTCCTTTTCTATCTAAATGACTTTTGTTTTTGTTGCCTAATTGCTCTGTCTAGGATCTTAGTACTATATTGAATAGAAGTGGTGAAAGTTGACATACTTGGGGTTATTTTTTCTGGGTAATGGGCAGAGGCTCCAAAAATTTGAGGGCAAAGCCTAGAAGCCTAGATTGCCATTCCTGGAGTGTTAAAGGCAAATCAAGTGTAGGCTCAGAAGTAGACAAGAGTTTGTATAGAGAGCATAAATCATCATAGAGTTATTTCAGTGGTATTGTTCAGAATATTTGGTAGAAAAAGGAATATTGAAAGCCATTCTGATGAGGCGACAGATAGAAATGAGGAACAAGTTATGGAAAACTAGAATATAGGTTTTCCTTGTTACAGAGTTGCAAAGAAGTTTGCAGAATTATGTTCATGCCCTAGGGCTTTATGGAATGTGGATTTTATGAGCAATTAGATAGGATATCTGGCAGAAGGGATACCTAAGCAACAAGCACTCAGGGTGCTGCACAGTTTCTTTTGTCCATTTACACTAGAATGAGAGAAGAGAATGTTTTCAAGCTGGAATTTATTGATAAGAAGGGAAACAGTGGTAAAATTTGGGAAATTTCCAGCCTGGCCAACTAAAGAATGAAAAGGCAGCTTTAGGTGAGCAAACCAAGGGAGTGGCCAAGCAATCATTTGCTAAAAATATTAGTATGTATAGAAAGGGGGCAGGTGCTATTCATCAAGATAGTAGGAGTATAACCCCAAAGGCATTTCAGAGATCTTTAGGCCATGCTGGGACCTGTAGGACAACATTTCCAGAGAAGTGCCAGAGGGACTTTAGCAGGTTTTGCTCTTCACAATGTGGGGACTCTGCACCCCACATAATAGGACTAGCATTCAAGTCAGTTATCAAGAGTAGATTTGTTAGAAAAGAAAATTTGGTCCCCTCTTGCCCACTTGCTCTAGCCCTCTCTTACCCTTCTGCCTTGTGCCATGGGATGACACAGCATGAAGAACAAAACCAAAGGTCAGTGCCATGTTCTTTGACTTTCCCGCCTCTGGAACCATGAGAAATAAATAACTGTTTTAAATAAAGCACTCAGTCTGTTGTATTCTTTTATACAAAACAAAATGGATGAAGAAAGGACACTAATGCACATTTTATTATAATTTTTGGAGAAAGAAATATGCTGCATGGCTCACCAGAGGCAAATAGTCTCCATAATGAAATTTATAGGCATGCCAGGGACAGGGAGTGGGAAATGAAATTTCAGTCAACTGATCTACAGTTTCTACCCTGCCATATAGTAGTGTTGTCTAGTAATAAATGCTTCAGCTTATGTGTTTTATAAACTTATAACAATGTGAGGTATTTTAAATTCACTCTAATTAAATATTCTGGTAAATAAATGGTCAGATAATTTTATCAAATATTTCCTAGGAAAAGCATAATTCACAGTCTGAGTTCACTATGGAAAACTTGCTGAACACAGTATCTGATTTATTTGTTGCTGGGACAGAGACAACAAGCACCACTCTGAGATATGGACTTCTGCTCCTGCTGAAGCACCCAGAGGTCACAGGTATGAGCACAGATGATGAGCATGGTGAATTGCAGAAAAGATGGTGGGTAGATGTTGCTAGGGTCCTCCATCTTTTGTGTACTCCAGAAAGAGGAAAACTCTAGAAAAAAGATACTTGTATTTGCCATCTTTGTAGACTATTCTCTCCAAGCCTTCAGCAGCGTGAATAAAATCAAAACTTGTACCACAAGTTACAGGGTCATGGAATTTTTGGAACACCAGGATAAAAGAGAAAAGCATAAAATC
The DNA here is from genome assembly GCA_028533085.1 of Varecia variegata. NCBI lineage: Eukaryota > Metazoa > Chordata > Mammalia > Primates > Lemuridae > Varecia > Varecia variegata. The sequence goes on along the minus strand of CM052446.1, from coordinate 36,048,289 downwards.
TTTCAGAGAATTCTATTAGGTCATGTATAAAGGAATAGGTTCAGAAATTATCAGAATTCTCAATATTATTTTGTGTACCAAAAGAAAAGGGTATGTTCAAACATGCATGGGACTGCCACAAACTTTATACTCTATTTTCTCTTTCTCCAATACTGGAGGCTGAGCTCCATCTAAATAGTAATACTTGAACCTAAGTCAGAGGATGTCATGAGCTCCAGTTGTCAGGACACCTCCAGTAGGAGAAGGAGAGTGTCAGGGAGGCTACTGTGCACCAGCACTTCAGAATGTGCTTGGTGGATAAGAGATGTTGAGGGGAGACTCCAAGAACAAGGGAGAAGTGAATGATAGTCTGTGGTTTCCTAATAAATATTAGTTGGAGTTTACTACAATACATTGCCAGGAGCAAGGTAAATTAATACACACTTTCTAGAGGATAATGTGTTAATATTTTTCATAAGGCCAAAAAGAACATTGACCCAGTAATTCCATTATTTTTAAGGAACTAATCAGACAATCATATAAATGATTTTCATTACAATGTTGTTTATAATAGTAAAACACTTAAAAAAAATCTATATGTCCAACAGTAGTGAAACAAATAGTAGTAAAATTCATAAAATTGAATGTCAACAAAATTGACATTGATCTTTTGACATGGAAATATATGTATATGTGTCTGAGTGTGTGTGTGACATAGATATAATTTTTGTTAAGTTGTTTAATGTAATATGCCATACACATACACATATATATGCACATAAAAATACAGAGAAAATATATACACATATATGTATATTCATTTGCATATTATTTACATATGTATGCAAGAGACATGTTTAAATTTCACAGAAAAATAAATTGCTATATATAAATATACACATATATATACACACATATGTATGCATGTATACTACATCTGTAGATAGTCTTTTGTCATATATTCATTTATCTGTATATACTTATGTATATATTCTCAAATGATATAAACCATAGTTGTTAACCACAATTATCTCTGTGTGGTAGGAATAATAATGATTTTTTACATTTTCTTTACGTGTATTTATATCTTTAGATTTTTCTATAGTATGTATATTGCTATGTAATTAAATAATGTGAATAGTTTGCTTATCAAAAAAAAAAAGAAATATCCACCTGAGCATTTGAAAGGAATTCTAATTTGAGCTACAGAAATTATGAATTCAAGTTAAAGACATTTTTATGCCCAAGAAAGTACTAAAAATATAAAAAAAATATAATGTAATCATAGTTATCTTAGCAGGGAAGAATATTTATGTACTCAGAATGATGTAAATAATGAATAGTGATATAAGCAGAAATTGTGGTCTAAATATATTCTGTTAAATAGAGTGAGATGAATTGTTTGTGTGCAGGTGTGTATCTGTGTGTGTGTGTGTGTCTATATATAGTCTGGACATGGAGATTAAAATTCTCATCTCCTGTATCAGGAAATCTTTAAACATTATTTAAGAATAGTTATGGAAGAAATAGAAACATTATTTACAAATATTAACATCAATTTAGAAGAAGCTGCTAGAATGCTCAAAGTGGCCACATTTGAGAAATGGGATGATAGAGAGAGTACTATTCTAAATTCCATATGCATGCACACACTCAGACACACAGAGAAAACACATACACATAAAAGTGTCATATTGAGTGGAAAAAGCCAGACCCCAAAGACTATATACTCTATGCTCCCATTTTGTGACATGCTAGGGAAACCAAAGTGTAGTGACGGGATGCAGATCAGTGGTTGCCTGAAGCCAGGAAGTTGAGAGGGGCCAAAAGAAATTTTTTGGGGTGATGAAAATATTCCATATCTTGACTATGGTAGTACTTACAAGACTGTCTTCAGTTTGTTAAAACTCATCAAACTATACGCTTAAAATGGGCAACTTTTTTGTATGTAAGTTAGACTTCAATAAATCTCATTTTAAAACTCAAAAAAAAAAAACACCAACCACATACACATATATAGATCCATTCCAATGTATTTTTAAACCCCATACATTATTTTGTCATTAATGTAATATTTGTTTTATGAGTTCATTTTGCAAGGATTGCAATTTCTTGACTTAATTATGTCGTGTTTATTTTTAATATTTTGTGTTTATTATACATAAAATAAATGTGTAGCAACATAGTTCTATGTTTATTGTTTGTTAAAGTTGTCCTGGATGCTAATGTTTAGGTATGTACTAATGCATTGTGATGCCTAGTTTGTAGGAGAGTGGTATGTGTATATATATTATGGCAAATCTCAGTATAAGTCCAGATGTACATATGGGCATATAACTCACGTACACAACGTTGTTGAGGCACCTTCCTCATGCTTCGTGTAATCTTAAATTGCTATAACAAATGTGCCATTTTTCTCTTTTTCCATCACTTCTTACTTGTGTCTTATCAGCTAAACTCCAGGAAGAGATTGACCGTGTGATTGGCAGACATCGGATCCCCTGCATGCAGGACAGGAGCCACATGCCCTACACGGATGCTGTGGTGCATGAGATCCAGAGATACATTGACCTGGTCCCCAATAGTCTGCCCCATGCAGTGACCCGTGACATTAAATTCAGAAACTACCTGATCCCCAAGGTAAACTGTTGGTCCTACACTGTACCTCAGTCCTCTTGAAATCCCCAAATTCATAGTCTGGTTCCAATCCTCTACCAACACAAGATGAGAAGTGCAAAATTCGTACATGTGACAGCTTGATGGATTTTGTGCTCTTTTGTTTGCAGTTATAAAGCTTTATAAAAGGTCTTGGTTCCTGGCAGTGTGTGTCTTCCATGTTGGTCCTGCCTCTTTAATATTGTTTTGGCTACACTTAAGTGTTTACACTCTCAAATAAATGTTAAAAGTATCACTTTGTCATTTTCCCAAAACATTCTTTGGGAGTTTTAACAGGTTCATATTAAATCGATAGTTCAATTTGGAAAGAATTAACATCTTGATTCCTTACATCTTTCGATTTATGCATATGGTTATGCTCCCAATCTATTTGGACTTTCTTCTATTTTTCTCAGTAATGTGTTTTCAGTGCTCTGGTTTGCAAATCTTTGGCCAGATTTTTCCTAAAGAATTAGTCCTTAGTTGCTGCTATAAACTTTGAAAATGCCCTCTTCATTTCTTTATACCTGCTATCTGGAAATACCATTGGTTTTATCATTCTGATGCCCTCATATGTGGTAACCTTGCTAAGTTGATTAATAATATGTTGGTAGAGTCATCTGGAATTTCTATATACATTATCCTTCTGTTCAGGTTATTATTTGTTTTATTTTTATTTTCCAATTCTTATGTCCTTAATTTCTCTTTATTGTATTATTGAACTGGTCAGGATTACAGGACAGTCTTGAATAGAATTGGTGATAGTGGGCATCCCTGTTTCATTTCTCATGGGTGGGAAGGGATGGAGGTTTAGTATTTCATCCTTGAGAATGCCGCTTTAAGTAGATTTGGGTATGTATTATTTATGAAATTAGGAAATTTTGCTCCTGTCTGGTTTTTTTTCAGTTGTAATGTATTTAATTTTATTTTTAATTTTTTTCATTTCAGCATATTATGGGGGTATAAAAGTTTAGGTTATGTATATTGCCCTTGTCCCCCCACCCCCCCAAGTCAGAGCTTCAAGCGTGTCCATTCCCCAGACAGTGCACATCACACTCATTATGTAGGTATACACCCATCCCCTCCCACCCCATATCTGCCCAACACCCGATTAGTGTTATTCCCAAATGTGCTCTTAGGTGATGATCAGGGAAACCAATTTGATGGTGAGTACATGTGGTGCTTATTTTTCCATTCTTGGGATACTTCACTTAGTAGAATGTGTTCCAACTCTATCCAGGAGAACATAAGAGATTCCATATCACCATTATTTCCTATAGCTCAGTAATACTCCATGGTATACATATACCACATTTTATTAATCCACTCATGTACTGATGGGCACTTGGGTTGTTTCCACATCTTTGCGACTGTGAACTGTGCTGCTGTAAACATTCGGGTGCAGATGTCTTTTTTATAGAATGACTTTTGTTCTTTTGGGTAGAAGTCCAATAATGGGATTGCTGGATCGAATGGTAGGTCTACTTGAATCTGTTTAGGGTATCTCCATATTGCTTTCCACAGAGGTTGCACTGCAGTGTATGAGTGTACCTGTCTCTCCGCATCCACGCCAACATTTATTATTATGGGACTTTTTGACAAAGGCCATTCTCACTGGAGTTAAGTGATATCTCATTGTGGTTTTTATTTGCATTTCTCTGATGATTAGGGATGCTGAGCATTTTTTCATATGTTTGTGGGCCATTACTCTGTCTTCTTTTGAAAAATTTCTATTCATGTACTTTGCCCAGTTTTTGATAGGGTTGTTTGATTTTTTCTTGTTGATTGTCCTGAGTTCTAAATAGATTCTAGTTATCAGTCCTTTATTGGATGTGTAGCACGTGAAAATTTTTTCCCATTCTGTAGGTTGTCTGTTTGCTCTTGTGACTGTTTCTTTGGCTGTGCAGAAGCTTTTTAATTTAATCAGGTCCCATTTATTTATTTTTGTTGTTGTTGTGATTGCCTTTGGGGTCTTCTTCATAAATTCTTTGCCTAGGCCAATGTCTATAAGGGTCTTTCCCACATTTTCTTCTAGAATTCTAATAGTTTCACTCCTAAGGTTTAAGTCTGTTATCCACCATGATTTGATTTTTGTGAGAGGTGAAAAGTGTGGGTCCTGTTTCAGTCTTCTACATGTGGCTACCCAGTTTTACTAGCACCATTTCTGTTTTTTTAATATAATTTGTGCCATGAATGTGTGGATAATTTTATCAAATGGTTCTTGGCGTCTCTTGGTATGATTATATATTGGCTACAATTTCCTCACTAAATATGCATAAGTCTATACACATAGCTAGATTTGATCTCCTCCATATTACACAAGGACTTTTGTATTTTTATTCTTAAGGGATTTTGGTCTCTAATTTTTTCCTCACAATTTTTTTGTCAGAGTTTTGGTATCAAGATTATGGTGGTGTATAAAAGTAGGTGATCAATGTTCCCTAATGTGAGTCTGTTTTTACGACCTTCTCCTCCCCCTACTTTTCTTCTTCTGACCATTTAGAGATATCTTTGAAATGTCTAACACCTTCTGGATAAATTCCAGATTTATATATGAAACAATGCAGAATTTGGGACGATGTTTATCTTCTTCCAGAAAGGGAGCATTCTCCTCCCATAGCAGTCATAATGCTGCAACACCTCCTGCCCTGACTCCGAGGTGGACATGATGTGAACACGGTTGATAGTTAACTGTAGCCATGAGTGTACCTCTCTGATGTTTTCCCATCTCTGGATCTTGAGACCAGTTTTTTTTCTTAGCAGCTATACAATGCCTTTTTCACATGGTTTCCATATTCATCCAGATGTTCTAGTTGCTATGCTGCAGGCAACCCTATTCCACCTGAACTAGGACATATTATTGTTAAAATTAAAAATTATATATATATAAATATTGTATTTTTATGGGGCAAAAATAAATGAGATTGGTAAGGTTGCAAATACTTATGTCATTTCCTGGAGGAAACAGAACTGATAACTTTACCAAGTGGTTATGAGGCTCTCCCTGAGGTCACTGATTGGGTACAAGGATTAGCATTTCAGCTCATTCTGTTTTCACCAAGGACATAGCTAAGAAGGAATTTGCTTCTATTTCGGTCTGAGGGTATTGGTAATGAAACTTGGTCTCCTCTGATTATCTATGTGGGAAATAGACTGAGGAGTCAGACAGGGATATCCACTTCCCCACCCCCATCCACTGCATCAGACTGGGGACCTGCCTCTGGGAACATTGCATCTGCTGAGATCTCCCATTCGCCAGGCTGTGGGGCAGCTCTTGCTGTGCCTGGTGAGTTTTGAATGGAGAGAGCCCAGAGCCCAAGGAATGACTCATTCATTCTCTTCTGTGTGGGACAGTCTAGTATAGAAATATGCAGCTCTGTGTGGCTAAATCCATCCCCTACAAGTGAGATAAATGGGCTCTTTTGCCAAAGCCTGGAGCCACTAATCTAGGTGGAGATAATGGTCTAAGACAGGAGTTGGCCAGTGTTTTCTGTAATGGCTACAGTAAATATTTTAGACATTTCAGGCCATAGGTTTTCTGCTGCACTACTGAGCTCTGCCAGTGTGGCATGGAAGTGAATTGTGAAGTGTGAAGAATGAGAAAGGATATGTGCCAATTTTTATGGAGAATGAAATTTAAATTTCATACATTTTCATATGTCAAAAATGTTAATCTTTGGCATTTGTAAAAACATTCTTACTGATGGGCTATGCCAAAATAGGAGGTAGGTTGAATTCGTGCATGGTCTTGCAAGTACTATGTTTGTGCCCAGTGGAAGACAATTCTGTTCAGTAGAAATCTATGCAATGATGTGAGGCTGATTGTGCTTTTCTGCCCCATATCTGAAGAATATTTGCCACCAAATGGCTCAGAGATTTACCTTTTTCTTTTTATAGATGTTTTATTGTCTTAGCACTTACAATTTATATAAAGACACATTTCAAGTTAATTTTCATTTATGATGTGGAGTAGTAATGGTCATGCTTCAGTTTTTTCTTGTGAATTTCCAGGTGTTTGAGTATCATTTCTTGAAAGCATATCTGCTTTTATATCTTTAAGAAACATTTTCATATATTACTTGTTTCAACAGAGAAATAATTTTAAAAGTTAAATTACAGGCATTTAATATTACAAATTTAGGGATGGATTTTCCCCATATTTGTACTTAAAAATTTAATCTAAATAAAATTAAAACCCATATAGACATATATGTATGTGTGTATATATATATATGATAGTGTGTATATATCTACTTTTATATCTTTCTATCCATTTCTGTATATATCAGCACTTTCCCATGTATGCCCTAAGAGTAAAGATTGTCTCCTAACTTAATAAAAATAGCATTCTCATTCAGGAGTTACTGTTACAATAATATGATCTAATATACAGCCTATATGTAAATTTTTCTAATTTCACTAGAATTATTTTAGCTTTTATTCTCTTGCCATTTACCATCAGGTCAAGGAACAAGTATATAATTTGCTTATCATGCTCCTTAGTCTCTTGTGACCAAGGACACAGTTCTTTTCCTTGGTTTGTTTCCTTCAGTATGTTGACCTCTTTATGGAGTCCAGGCTAGTAGCCATTTAAAATGTTCCTTAGGCTTTGGTGTGATTGTTTTCTAAAGATTAGATTCCAGTTACGATTTTGGCAAGAATAAGGCATAGGTGCTTTTAGTAGCCCACAGAATCTCATTGGTGAGGTGGGGGCAAGTATGTTCCTTGTGCCATTATTGGTTATGCTTATTTCCTCAGTAAAAGGTGGTATCTGCCAGATCTCTGCATTGCAGAGGTTTTGCTCTTTATGTATAATTAATAAATATCCATGGTGTGGTACTTTAAGACTTTATGTAAATCCTGCTTCCCAAATCACACACCCAACAATTTCAGCTTTAACTGATGATCCGGACCTGAATAGTCACAAAGTGAGCATTTTTCTACTTTCATCATCCCTTCTATGGTTGTAAATTAGGATCAATCTCTAATGACTATCTCCCCCAAGATTTTATATCAAGACAAAAAACCTGCTTGACAAAGATAAACACTCAATTATTTTATTCTTGTTACTGTACTTCTTGTTTTCTTATTG
>CM052446.1:36007506-36040063 GCA_028533085.1 Varecia variegata | reverse complement strand
GGAGTTCGAGACCAGCCTGAGCAAGAGCGAGACCCCGTCTCTACTAAAAAATAGAAAGAAATTATATGGACAGCTAAAAATATATATAGAAAAAATTAGCCGGGCATGGTGGCGCATGCCTGTAGTCCCAGCTACTCGGGAGGCTGAGGCAGTAGGATCGCTTAAGCCCAGGAGTTTGAGGTTGCTGTGAGCTAGGAAGGCGCCACGGCACTCACTCTAGCCCGGGCAACAAAGCGAGACTCTGTCTCAAAAAAAAAAAAAAAAAAAAAAAAAAAAAAAAAAAAAAAAAAAAAAAAAAAAAAAAAAAAAAAAAAAGAAAACATTTTGAAATAAATTAAATGAAAATAGAACTTTTCAACTTCAACACCCACTGACAGAGCAGTACAGGTCATCAAAGCAGAAAATCAATAAAGGGAGTCCAGACTTAAATGGGACTCTACAACAAATGGACCGAATAGAGAGTTATAGAACATTCTACCCACAAACTACTGAATACATTCTTCTCATCAGCACATAGGACATTCTCCAAGACTGATAAAATTGTAGGCCACAAAACATGTCTCAGTAAAATAGAAAACATTGAAATCATACTATATATCTTCTCAGGCCACAGTGGAATAAAAGTATAAATTAATGACAAGCAAAGCATTGAAATCTACACAAACTCAAGGAAATTATAAAACCTCCTGCAGAATTATTTTTGAATCAATGATGAAATTAAGATGAAAATCAAAAGATTGCTCAGACTGAACAACTAAAAGGACACAAGCTATCAAAATCTATGGAATGAAGCAACAGCAGTCCTAAGGGGAAAATTCATAGTCTTAAATGCCTACATCAAAAAGATAGAAAGTTCACAATTTGACAATCTAAAGTCACATATCAAGAAACTAGAAAAGGAAGAGCAAAGCGAACCCAAAGCCAGCAGAAGAAAAGAAATAATAAATCTCGGAGAAGACTTAAACTCTTAATTTCTTAATTTCCTCATATATTTTTGATATTAGCCCCTTACTGAATGTATGCTTTGCAAATATTTTCTCCCAATCTGTGGGTTGTCTCTCAACTCTATTAATTGTTTCCTTTTTTGTGCAGAGCTTTTTTGTTTGATAAAATCTCATGCATTTATTTTTTATTTAATTGCTTGTGCCTTTTTGGTCATATCCAAAAAATCACTGCCCGACCAATGTTATGGAGATTTCCTCCTATCTTTTCTTCTAGTAGTTTTATATTTTCAGGTCTTGTGTTTAATTCTTTAATCCATTTTGAGTTGCTTTTTGTGTAAGGGATGAGATAAGGGCTCATTTTTATTATTCTGCATGTGGATACCCAGTGTTCCCAACACCATTTATTGAAGAGACAGTTTTTCCCCATTGTATGTTCTTACTACCTTTGTAAAAAGTCAATGAACTGTATCTGTGTGGGTTTATTTCTGGATATTCTATCCTATTTCATTGATCAATAGAAAATTGTAAAAGCTTTATCAAAAAACCGTTAGAACCAACAAAATTAATGTAGAATAATCAGTAGTGTTTCTATATGGTAACAATGAGCTATCTGAAAAAGAAATTAAGTAAACAACACCAATTATAATAGCATAAAAGTACTTAGGAGTTTCTTACTTTTTACTCAGAAAATCACAAAAAGGAAAAAAATACTTAGGAGTAAATTTTTAAAAAATTATTAAGACTATTACAGGGGTACAAATGTTTTGGTTACATGGGTTGCTTATGTACTGCTTGAGAAAAATTCTAAGTATGTACATCACCCAGATAGTGCACACTGTACCCATTAGGCATGATTTCACCATCCCCTTTCCCCTCCCACCTGCTTGATGTCTGTTGAGTTTTACTTCCATCTGTGCACATGAATGCTGTTTGGTTAGTTCCAGTTTAATAGTGAGTATATGTGGTATTTGTTTTTCCATTCTTATGATACTTCACTGAGGAGAATGATCTCCAGTTCCATCTAGATTGTTACAAAGGGAATTAATTCATTCTTTTTTATGGCTGAGTAGTACTCCATGGGATACATATACAACATTTTGTTAATACACTCATGAATTGATGGGCACTTGGGTTGATTCCACATCTTTGTGATTGTGAATTGTGCTGCAGTAAACATTCCAGTGCCAGTGTCTTTTTCATATAATAACTTTTTTCCTTTGGGTAAATACCCAGTGGTGGGATTGCTGGATCAAATTTTAGATCTACTTTTAGTTCGTTGAGGAATCTCCATAGAGGTTGTAGTTATAGAGATTGAACTAGTTTACAGTCCCACCAAAGTGTATAAGTACTCCTTTCTCTCAGCAACCACACCAGCATCTATTGTTTTGAAACTTTTTCATAAAGGCCATTCTCACTGGGTTAGGTGATATCTCAGTGTGGTTTTGATTTGCATTTCCCTGATGATTAGAGGCACTGGGCATTTTTTTCATATGTTTATTGGCCATTAGTCTATCTTCTTTTGAAAAGCTTCTGTTTGTGAATTTTGCCTACTTTTTAAGGGAGTCTTTTGATGTTTTCTTGCTGATTTGCTTGAGCTCTTGTAGATTCTGGTTGTTAGCCCTTTATCCGATGTATAGGATGTGAATATTTTCTCCCATTCTGTAGGTTGTCTGTTTACTCTGTTAATTGTTTCCTTGTCTGTGCAGATGGCTTTTAATTAAATCAAGTCCCCTTTATTTATTTTTGTTATTGCTGTGTTATTGGGGTCTTCATAAATTCTTTGCCTAGGCTGACATATAGAAGAGTTTTTCCAACATTTTTTTCTAGAATTCTAATGGTTTCTTGTCTTACATTTAAGTCTGTTAACCATCTTGAATTAGTTTTTGTGAGTGGTCAGAGGTATGGATCCTGTTTCAATCTTCTACAAGTGGCTATCCTCTTTTCCAACAACATTTATTGAATAGGGCTTATTTTCCCCAGTGTATATTATTGTCTGCTCTGTCAAAGATCTGATGGCAATATGTGGATGGTTTTAAATCTGGGTTCTCTGTTCTGTTCCATTGGTCTATGTCTCCATTTTTGTGCCAGTACCATGCTACTTTGGTTACTATACCCTTTTAGTATAGCTTGAAATCTGGTAAGGTGGTGCCTCCAGATTTGTTTCTTTTGTTTGAGGTTGCTTTGGCTATTCAGGCTCTTTTCAGGTTCCAAATGAAGCATAGAATTATTCTTTCTAGATCTGTGAAAAGTGATGTTACTATTTTGATGGGGATTGCATTGAATCTATAAATCACTTTGGGTACTATGAACATTTTAACAATGTTGATTCTGCTGATACATGAGCATGATAGGTTTTTCCACTTGTTTACATTGTCTTCAATTTTCTTCGTCAGTGATTCATAGTTCTCTTTGTAGAGATATTTTAAATTAATTAATTAAATAATTAACTTATATTTCAGAATATTTTGAGGGTACAAACATTTTGGTTGCATGAATTGCTTTTGTACAGTTTGAGTCAACATTGTAAGTGTGTCTATCATGCATAAAGTGTGTATTGTGCCATTTAGGTGTGAATTTGCCCATCTCCTCCTCCCCCCACTGGCCTGCTTGATTTCTTTTTAATTTTACTACAATATGTGCACATGAATGTTGATCTGTAAGTTTCTATTTAGTAATGAGTACATGTGGGTTTTGTTCTTCCATTCTTGTGATACTTCACTTAAAATGATGGTCTCTAGTTCCATCCAGGTTTTTACAAAAGGTATTAGTTCACCATTTTGGGGGGGTAATACTCCATGATATACATATACCACATTTTATTGATCGATTCATGTATGGATGGGCTCTTGGATTGTTTTTGCATCTTTGCAATTGCGAATTGTGCTGCTATTAACATTCAAGTGCAAATGTCTTTTTTATAAAATGTCCTTTTGTCCATTGGGTAAAAACCCAGTAGTGGGATTGCAGGATCAAATGGTAGGCCTACTTTTAGTTTTTTGAGATATCTCCGTATTACTTTCCATAGAGGTTGTACTAGTTTGCTGTCCCACCAATAGTGTGTAAGTGTTCCTTTCTCTCTGCATCCATGCCACCATCTACTCTTTGGAGACTTTTTGATAAAAGCCATTCTCATTGGAGTTAGGTAATATCTCATTGTGGTTTTGATTTGAATTTCCCTAAAGATTAGAGATGTTGAGCATTTTTTCATATGCTTATTGGCCATTAGTCTATCTTCTTTTGAAAAGCTTCTGTTCATGTGTTTTGCCCATTATTAATGGTTTTTTTTATGTTTTCTTGCTGATTTCTGTGAGTTATTATAGATTAGCCCTTTATTGGATATATTTAAACAAGGAGGTGAAAGATCTGTACATCTGTACTACTCAACAGAGAGATCTTTCACCCCTTTGGTTAACTACATTACTAGGTATTTTCTTTTCTTTGTAGCTATTGTGAAAGCTATTGTGTCTGATTTGATTCTCAGCTTGACTATTGTTACTGTATAGGAATATTACTGATTTGTGTACATTAATTCTGTATCCTAAGAATTTGCTGAATTTATTTATCAACTCTAGGAGTCTCTTGGCAGAGTCTTTGGGGTTTTCTAGTATAAGATCGTATCATCAGCAAACAGTAATATTTTGACCTTCACTTTCCCCATTTGGATACAGTTAGTTTTCTTCTTTTGCCTGATTGCTCTGGCTAGGAATTCCAGCACTATGTTGAATAGAAGTGGTGACAGTGGGCATTCTTGTCTTGTTCCAGTTCTAAGTGGCAATCTTTTTAACTCTTCTCCACTCAGTATGATGTTTGCTGTGGGTTTGTCATACATGGCTTTTATAATTTTAAGCTCAGTTCCATACATTCCTATTTTGTTCAGAGTTTTTATCATAAAAGGATGTTGAATTTTTGTCGAATGCTTTTTCTGCAACTATTTAGATGACCATACAATGTTTGTTTTTGCTCCTGTTTATGTGGTGTGTAACATTTATTGATTTGCAAATGTTGAACCATCCTTCCATCCCTGGGATGAAGCCCATGTGGTTGCAGTTGATTATTTTTTTGATGCACTGCTGAATTCAGTTTGCTAGAATTTTGTTGAGATTTTTGCATCTATATTCATAAGAGATATTGGTCTATAATTCTCCTTTTGTGTGTGTGTTTTCTTTCCTGGCAGTGGTATCAAGGTGATAATGGCTTCATAGAATGCGTTGGGTAGGATTCCTTCCTTCTTAATGTCCTAAAACAATTTTTGCAGTATGGGTACCAATTCTTCTTTGTAGGTCTAGTAAAATTCATCTATGAAACCAACTGGTCTGGGGCTTTATTTTGTTGGAAGATTTTTTTATGGCTCCTTCATTTTGTTGCTTGTTTTGGTCTGTATGGGAATTCTATTTCTTCCTTTTTGGGATTTGAGATTTGGGAGGTTGTGTGGTTCCAGGAATTTGTCCATTTCCTCAAAAACTCAATGTTTTTGAGTTGATGTGTGTGGAAGTTTTCATAGCATTCAAAGATGATGGTTTTTAATTCTGTGGTATCAGTTGTAATATCTCCTCTTTTATTTCTGATTGAGCTTATTTGGGTCCTGTCTTTTCCATTTCTGGTTAATATTGGTCGAGGTCTATCAATTTTGTTTATCTTTTCAAAGAGCCAACTTTTTGTTTGATTAATATTTCGTATTTTTTTTTGTTTATTTTTGACTTCATTTAATTCTGCTCTGAACTTAGTATTTCTTTTCTTCTGTTGAGTCTGGGTTTGGTTTTCTCTTCCTTTTCTACTTCCTTGAGATGATTCATTGGATTGTTGGTTTGCATAGGTGCAAATTTAACCAAAGAAGTAAACACTATATACTGAAAAGTATAAAACATTGATGAAAAAAATTGAAGATGACACAAACTAATGGAAAGATATTTTGTGTTCATGGATTAGTATTATTAAAATGTGCATGCTATGCAAAGCAACCTATACATTCAATGCAATCCATATGAAAATTCCAATGTCATTCTTCACAGAAATAGGAAAACCAGTCATAAAATTTGTATGGAGCCACAAAAGACGCTGAATAGCTAAAGTTATCTTAAGCCAAAAAAACAAAGCTGGAGGCATCACATTACCAAATTTCAAATATATTAAAAAGCTATAGTACCTAAAGCAGCATAGTACTGTCATAAAAACAGACATATCTCTTATGAATATTTACCCAATCCTAGCAAACCAAATCCAACAGCTTATTAAAAGGAATATACACCATGACCAAATGGGATTTATTCCTGGAATGCAACATTGGTTCAAAATACAAAAATCAATCAAAATACAATTAGGTCTTATCTAATAGATATGAAGATCTATTTTGAAAGTCTAGTAGTTAAGATAGTGTGCTGTATCTATAATGATGGATAAATAATTCAATGAAATTTAACAGAGATTCAACAAATAGACTCACATACATGTGAATGCTTTATTTATAATGAAGATGGCATACAGTATTATGAAGAAATGGCAGGCTTTTCAATAAATAGTGCTGTGTGAATTTGCTATCCACATGAAAACAAAAATGGTATTTGACCCCTGTATTGCACCATAAACAGAAAAAAATTCCAAGTGAAATGTGGATGTACAAAGTCAAACAATCAAATGTTTGCATCATATGGCATACACTCATGACTTTGGGTAGTGTATTACTTTCCTATTGCTATGGTAATAAATTATCATAAACTAAGTGGCTTAAAATAACACAGAATTATTATCTGATAGTCCTAGAGGTTATAAGCCCAAAATTATTGTCACTGGGCTAAAAGTAAGGTGTCTTCAAGGCTGTGTTCATATCTGGGGGTGGGGGTCTAGGTGAGAATAGGCTTCCTTGTCTTTTCTACTGTATAGTGGCTGTCTACATTCATTGGCTTTTGGCCTCTTCCTCCATCTTCAAAGCCAGCAACATAGCATCTTCAAATGTCTCTCTCACTCTGACCCTCTTAACTCCCCTTTTCTCTTATAAGGAACTATGTCATTACATGGAGCCCACCTGCATAATTCAAGACAATCAGTCCATGTCAATTATATTTGCTTTAATTACATTTATAATTTAGTTTAGCCATGCAAGGAAATATATTTAGAAGTTATGGGGGTTAGGTGGTGGACACTTTTTGGGGGGTGGGGCTATATTTCTGCCTCCCGCAAGTAAAGAAAAAATCACCTAACCAGGATGCAAAAAGCACCACTGATGATGGAAAAGATGAACATGTTGATGAAAGCCTTCATTTTAAAAGCAACATGTTATTGAATTCTCACATTAAGAGAGTGGGAGTCTTCTCAAAATGAGAGAACTGAGAGTTAGAGAAGGAAAGCAAACCTGAGCTTTGGCTGAGTCAAGCTTCAAGTCCAGTCCTGTATCCTTTTCATAACTCTTGATCTCTCCAGTAATTTTGGTAATGCCTCACCTTCACCTGATACTGATACCAGCCCCTGCCAGCCATAGGGCATGCAGTGCAGCGTGGCTTCTCAGTAACCCTCTTATCCCTTGAGGCCAGTTCCCAGGATCCAGGACTAAATTCACAATCACTCGTTACCCATACAAGGAGGCAGATACAATATTCCATGATAATCTTCCCAAGATCCTTAACTTAATCACTTCTGCAAATTCCATTTTCCATGTAAAGTAAAATATCTACATGTTTCAGTGATCAGGATATGGACATCTTTTGGGGACCACTATGTTGCCCACTAATGGTAGGAAAATATATGTTAAATAGGATACAAAAAGCATCTACCATAATAGAAAAGATTAATAAATTGATGAAAGTCTTTCTTAAAATATTAAAAACATACCCAACTGAGGAGGAGATATTTGTTAAATATATAACCAAATCCTCTCCTTCCTTCTCCCATTCCTTTCCCATTCCTTCTTAAAACAATCCAGTACCAAATCCACTATGGGTCTAAGTAAGTTAGGTATTTATGGCACTAGTGATAGAACTGTGTTCTCTGAGTTAATTGTGAGAGCCCAATCAGGTTAAAAAGGACACTCCCACAGAGGGGCTGCCTGCAGTGGTGTATGAAATGCTCATCAGGAAGAGGGTGGTGTCACAGAAAGGGCATGTGCATCAAATCCTGAGCAGGTGATGAGGACCTCCATGCTGTTGGGCACTTAATTTGGGGTTTCAAAGATTGTACCAGACAAAGAAGTGGACATCCAATGTGGTATCTGGGCATGGGGTATCAGAGCTTGAGTAAGTGAAGAGGACATTGATGCAGAAGATGGGGTTCCCTGGTGAGGGAACTCAGAGCCAACCAGTGTGAAAACAGCATCCCCATGAAGGAGTGATCTAACATGAGTGTCAGAGCCCAAGAGAGGCAAGGAAGCCACTCACATGGGGAAGTTGAGGGAGACTGCCTTGTTTGGGGAATCAGAGAATGGATTCTGAACTGGACGTAAAGGAATCATTGGAATTTATTGGGGAAATGCGAATGGGGCCTGAGGGTTAGATGGCTATAATGCATCAATATTCATTTTCAGATTTTGATAGTTGTGTTATAGTTATGTAGGAGAATAGCCTTGTTGTTAGGAAATGCATTCTAACATATTTTAGGTTTTAGAAACATCAGGTCAGCAATTTAAACCAGTTTAAAAGAAGAGAAATTCTTTGTATGTATATTTAACATTTCTGTACACTTATGATTGTCAGATATATTTATCTATCTATCTATCATCTGTCTGTGAGCAGGAGGAAGCATAAAGGGTCTTTTGGGGTCCTGGAAAAATTCCTTTTCTTTTGTTTTGTTTTTTTGTGTTTGTTTGTTTATTTGTTTGTTTTTTTATTAGAGACAGAGTCTCACTCTGTTGCCCTGGGTAGAGTGCAATAGCGTCATCATAACTTACTGCAACCTCAAACTCCTGGGCTCCAGTGATCCCCCTGCCTCAGCCTCCAGAGTAGCTGAGACTACCAGGTGTGGGCCAAAATTCCTGGCTAATTTTTCTATTTTTAGTAGAGCCAGGTACTGTTCTTGCTCAGGCTGGTCTAGAACTCCTGAGCTCAAGCAATCCTCCTGCCTCAGCCTCCCAGGGTGCTTGGAATACAGGCATGAACCACTGCACCTGGCCAAAATTCTTTTTCTTGATTTGTGTGTTGGTTGCACAGATATTCACTTCTTGACAATTCTTTGAGCTACAAATTTAGGACATGTGCAACATTCTTGATGTATATTATTATTCAAAGAAAATGATTATTTATAAATAAACAGCCATAGGCAAGCAATGTGTATGACTCTGTGTCTGTGGAGGGCTTCCTGCTACTATACTACAAGGCTATAGTTATTAAATCAGCTTGGTATTGGCACAAGAACAGGAACATTGACCAGTGGAACAGAACTGAGAACCCAGATATAAAACAATACTCATGTAGTCATCTAATCTTTGACATAGCAGACAAAAATATACCCTGAGGAAGAGAATCCTTATTCAATAAATGGTGCTTGGAAAACTGGATAGCCACATGCAGAAGACTGAAAGAGGATCCACGCCTTTCACCTCTCACAAAAATCAACTCATGGTGGATAACAGACTTAAACCTAAGGTGTTAAACTATTAGAATTCTGGAAGAAAATGCTGGAAAAAACTCCTATAGACATTGACCTAGGCAAAGAATTTATGAAGAAGACCTCAAAGGCAATCACAGCAACAACAAAAATAAATAAATGAGACCTGATTAAATTAAAAAGCTTCTGCGCAGTCAAAGAAACTGTCATGAGAGAAAATAGACAACCTGAAGAATGGGAGAAAATTTTCACATGCTACACATACAGTAAAGGGCTGATAACTAGAATCGATTTAGAACTCAGGAAAATCAGCAAGAAAAAAATCAAACAACCCTATCAAAAAATGGGCAAAGTACATGAACACAAACTTTTCTAAAGAAGACAGAAGAATGGTTAGCAAACACATGAAAAAATGCTCAACATCTCTAATCATCAGGGAATTGCAAATCAAAACCACAATGAGATATCACTTAACTCCAGTGAGAATGGCCTTTATGAAAAAGTCCCAAAACAACAAGTGTTGGTGTTCATGTAGAGAGATAGGAACATTCATACACTGCTGGTGGGACTGCAAACTAGTGCAACCTCTGTGGAAAGCAATATGGAGATACCTCAAAGAGATACAAGTAAATCTATCATTTGATCCAGCATTCTCATTACTGGGCATCTACTCAAAAGAACAAAAGACATTCTGTAAAAAAGACATCTGCACTCAAATGTTTATAGCACCACAATTCACAATTGCAAAGATGTGGAAACAATCCAGGTGCCCATTAATACATGAGTGGATTAATAAAATGTGGGGTATGTATACCATGGAGTACTATTCAGCTATAAGAAACAACGGTGATATAGCACCTCTTATATTTTCCTGAATAGAGTAGAAACCCATACTACTAAGTGAAGTATCCCAAGAATGGAAAAATAAGCACCACATGTACTCACCGAAAAATTGGTTTCACTGATCAACACTTAAGTGCACATATAGGAATAATAGTCATCGGGGGTTGGGCAGATGGGGGGGAGGAGGGGATAGGTATATACATACATAATGAGTGTGATGAACACCGTCTAGGGGATGGACACCTTGAAGCTTTGATTCGGGGGCAGGGGGGCAAGGGCTATACACATAACCTAAACATTTGTACCCCCATAATATGCTGAATTTTAAAAAATGATAAAAATGAAGGGATTAGTCTACAGGATCACTAAGATCCTTTCTGTCACTAATTATTTATAATTCTCTCATTGTATAAAAAGAGAAAGGACCAGACAGGAGCCTAATGGCAGGAAAGAGGAAAGTAGAGACACCCATCACTTAGGGAATAAAGTGAATGATTTAAAGAGAGCCGTCAAGGTTATTTTTTTCCAAAATAAGGGAGTGTGGCTCTTTTAGAGTTTAAAGCTACATGAACCAAACATTAAATTACTGCTTCTGTTTGTTCTAAAGATTTCACTGAGACCTGGGTTCATGAAAGTTCTAAATGTTATAAAACCAAACTTTTATAACCCCTATTTTAGTTAACTGGTGCTGCAATGATTAACTCAATGTTTATTTTGAAAGTCACTGATTAGGGTAAATCATTGACTATTACATCAAAGTACACACTCAGTAAATGCTGAATTTGTTTGAAGTGACTGTTTTTCTTGGAGAGAAGCATGTGAGATGGAGGGGTTATGGGTTCCAGGGTCAGCTTTACCACTTGCAAACACCATGTCCTTGGCCAGTCTATGAAGCCTTGTTTTCTTATGTGGGATAAGATAAGAAAAACTGAGATAATTTTACCTTAGTAAAGGTAATTGAGAGAATCAAAAGGGATTTTATTGCTGTGAAAATTTTCTGTGAATTGTCAGAATTCCTATAAAAAAGGAGGGCTAAACATTATGTACCTGGGGGTCTTGACAAAAACTTTATTTTTCCTTATAAAACAGCTTAGAAATAACTATACTAACCAATTTAAAACAAATATCTTTACAGGCCTCAACTCTGTACAAGCATTGGCATTAGTGATCTAGTAATGTATATCATTCCAGTGATATACTGATTTGTTTTCCTTTGGATAAATACGCACCAGTGGGACTACTGGATTGTATGGTAGTTCTGTTTTTTTGTTTGTTTGTTTGTTTGTTTGTTTGTTTTTTTGGAGAAATCTCCATACTGTTTTCCATAATGACTGTAGTAATTTACATTCCCACCAACAATGTATAAGAGTTCCCCTTTCTCTGCATCCTCATCAGTATCTGTTAGTTTTTTCTTTTCAATAACAGCCATTCTATCTAGGGTAAGATAATATCTCATTGTGGTTTTAATTTATATTTCTTTGATAGGTAGTGATGTTGAGTATTTCTTTACATACCTGTTGGCTATGAGTATGTCTTCCTTTGTGAAATGTGTGTCTATTCATGCCCTTTGCCCACTTTTTTGGTGGGATTATTATTATTATTTTTATTCTTGATTTGAGTTCCTTGTATATTCTGAATATTAGTACCTTGTTGAGTGAATATTTTGCAAATATTTTTCCCCTTCTACAGATTTTCTCTTTATTCTGTTGATTGTTTCTTATCTGTGAAGAAGCTTTTTAGTTTAATATAGTCCCATTTGTCTTTGTGGCCTGTGCTTTTGTGATCTTAGCCATAAAATCTTTGCCTAGACTAATGTCCTGAAATGTTTCCCCTATTTTTTCTTCTAGCAGTTTTATAGAATTGGGTCATATATTTAAATCCTAAATACATCTCAAGTTGATTTTTGTATATGGTGGTAAGTATGGGTAAGGTTTCATTCTTCTGCAGATGGATATCCAATTTCTCCAGCAACATTTATTGAAGAGGGTATCCTTTCCCCGATGTATGTTCCTGGTACCTTTGTTGAAAATTGGTTAGCTAGAAACATGTAGTTTTATTGCTGGGTTCTCTAATCTGTTTTATTGGTCTATGTGTCTGTTTTCATAGCAATACCATGCTGTTTTGATTACAATAGCCTTGTAGTATATTTTGAAGTCAGGTAGTGTTATGCATCTAGCTTTGTTCTTTTGTTCAGGATTGCTTTGGCTATTCTGGCTCTTTTTTAATTCCATACTAATTTTAGGATATTTTATTCCATTTCTGTGAAGAGTGTTATTGGCATTTTGATAGGAATTGCATTGAATTTGTAGATTGATTTGGGCAGCATGATCATTTTAATGATATTTATTCTTTTGCTCTATGAGCATGGGATGTCTTTCCATTTGTTTGTGTCCACTTCAACTTCTTTCATCAGTGCTTTATAGTTTTTTTTTGTAGAGGTCTTTCGCCTCCTTGGTTAAATTTATTACTAGGTATTAATACTCTTAGGTATTTTATTTTTTCATAGCTGTTGTAATTAAATTGCCTTCTTGATTTCTTTCTCACTTAGTTCATTATGGATAGAAATGCTACTGATTTTTGTATGTTGATTTTTTACCCTGCAACTTTAATGAATTTGTTTATTAGTTCTAACATTTTTAGTCTTTAGTTTTTTTCTAGATATAAGCTCATATGATTTGTAAAGAGAAGAATTCAACTTCCTCTTTTTCAATTTGGATGCCTTTAAATTATTTTTCTTACCTGACTGTTCTGGCTAGGACTTTTAGTACTATGTTAAATAGTAGTGGAGAAAGTGGGCATCCTTGTCTTATTTGAGTTTTTAGATTCATTCCATATGATGTTAGCTATGGACTTATTATATATGGCATTTATTATATTGAGGAATATTTCTTTTATGCCTAGTTTGTTGAGAATTTTTATAATGAAGGGAAATTGAATTTTATCAAATGCCTTTTCTGCATATATTGAGGTGATCATTTTGGTTTTGTTCTTCATTCTGTTGAAGTCCTGTATCATGTTTATTGATTTCTGTATGTTGAATAATACATGAATCTTTGAGTTAAATCCCACTTGATCCTTGTATTTTCTTTTTGATGGTACTGTTGGATTTGGTTTGCTAATATTTTCTTGAGGATTTTTGTGTCTATGTTCATCAGGGATACTGGCATCTACTTTTCTTTTTTTGTCCCATCCTTGTCTGATTTTGGTATCAGAGTAATAATGTTCTCATAGAATGAGTTAGGGAGAATTCACTCCTCTTCAATTTTTTGGAATAGTTTGAAGAGAAGCAGTGTAGTTCACTGAAAGTTTCATAGAATTCAGCACTGAATCTATCTGGTTCTGGAATTTTCTTTTGTGAGAGACCTTTTATTACTGATTATTTTTAAATATTTGCATCTCCTTTTCATTTTCCAGTTCTCAAAAGTCTATGGCCCTGTGTTCACTGTGTATTTTGGAATGAATCCTACTGTCATGTTGCATGGGTGCAAAGCAGTGAAATAAACCTTGAGCCTGCGCTTCCGGCCGCCCTCACGAACTCACCTTCTGGCTTCTCTTGCACTTCTCCGTCCCTCAGTCCTTCATCTCAGGCTCAGAGCCAGAGATGGTGTTCCTGAACCTCTTACCTCCTTGTGTTTTGCACTCTCACCATACCGTTTGTCTGAGACGCTTTGGGAACAAGGAAAATTATGTTTCACTGTGGTCTATTGGAGATTTTGGAAACTTGGACTCTGATGGAGGGTTCAAAGGAGACCCTCAATTATTGTGTGATATCAGACACCATGGTGATGTAATGGATTTACAGTTTTTTGATCAGGAAAGAATTGTATCTGCTTCATCAACAGGATGTGTAACAATTTTCCTTCACCATCCAAATAACCAGACTCTGTCAGTCAACCAGCAGTGGACAACAGCTCACTACCACACAGATCCAGGCAGTCCTTCCTATAGCAGTGCACCATGACAGGTATTGTGTGCAACAATCCAGAAATTGTCATGGTTGGAGAGGATGGTCGAATAAATCTCTTCAGAGCTGATCACAAGGAAGGTGTCAGAACTATAGACAATGCAGATAGCAGTACACTCCATGCGGTGACCTTCCTTCGAACTCCTGAGATTCTTACAGTAAATTCAACTGGACAGTTAAAAATATGGGATTTCAGACAACAAGGAAACGAGCCTTCTCAGATATTATCGTTGACTGGTGAACGAGTGCCACTCCACTGTGTTGATAGACATCCCAATCAACAGCATGTTGTAGCTACTGGTGGCCAGGATGGAATGTTGAGTATTTGGGATGTTAGACAAGGTACTATGCCTGTATCTCTGCTGAAGGCTCATGAAGCTGAAATGTGGGAAGTTCACTTTCACCCATCCAACCCAGATCATCTATTTACTTGTTCTGAAGATGGGTCCCTCTGGCACTGGGATGCCTCCACAGACATAACTGAAAAGTCATCACTCTTTCACCAAGAACCTCACTCTGTTGCTTGGGCAAGTGCCATGGGATCAGCCTAGCTCACAGTAACCTCAAACTCCTGGACTCAAGAGATCCTCCTGCCTCAGCCTCCCGGGTAGCTGGGACTACAGGTGTGCACCACCACACCTGGCTAATTTTTTCTATTTTCAGTTGCCTGGCTAATTTCTTCCTATTTTTAGTAGAGACAGGGTCTTACTCTTGCTCAGGCTGCTCTTGAACTCCTGAGCTCAAGCTGTCCTCCCACCTTAGCCTTCCAGAGTGCTAGGATTACAGGCGTGAGTGAAATTTAATTATTTAACAAATATATCTGAAGCTTTCTTCTTTTATTATTGATAATTTTAAGCATATAAAAAGTTATTTTATGAACCTATTTACTCACCAACCAGCTTCATCAATTAAAAACACACAGCCAGTCTTATTTAATCTCTGCTGTTGTCCATTCCATGACCCCACTCCTGCTCTGAATAATTTTAAAGCAAATTCTAGATGACATATTTCATTTATAATTCTTCATTGTATATCTCTGAAGGATGAGAACCCACCTTTTTTAAGCATAAGCACAATACCATTATCATGCCTATGCTACGTTCTTATTTCTCAATATCATCAAATATCCAAGCACTATTTAAATTTCCCAGATCATAAACATTTTTTATAGTTGATTTGTTTCCATCAACAGACAAGGTCCATTGGATTACATGTCTCTTAAATTGCTTTTAATCTGTATATTCCCCTTTATTTTTCCTTTTTTCTTTTTCACTGATGGTTAATTTTATGATGAATAGATCAAGCAGACAACACCTGAACCTACTGATCAATCTTGTATCACAAAAGTGGACAAGTAGACATTATGTGCTTCCTAATGTGATGTAAAAGGAGTAAACAACACCACCTATAAAAAAATAAATAAATAAATAAATAAAGATAAGCCTTGAGAGATATGAGAGAGGAGTTCTTTGGAAGAGGCAGAGTTTCCCAGTGATGGAAATATTTAACAAAGTATTATACTTGGTAGGTGTTCACGTGGCTCTGTCAGCATTGGTGATGGGGTTGAGGAGGGTGGATTTCAGAGACTTGAAGAGCTCCTCAGTCAGAACTTGGCCCACCTATGTGACTTCTAATTGTCAGCTTTTTCTATCTTGCCTGGGATCTCTCTCCTAGTCTGTTTTCCCTACTGTTAGAAATCATTTTCAGCAATGGAATGAAATAGAAGGAATCTGGCATTTCTCACTTGTGACCCTGTGGAATTTCAGGATGGGAAAGAGGGACATTGGGGACTGTTTTTGAGAGGAGGCCTGCTGCATTGTGGAGGAATTGAGAAACACCAAGTGTGGTTGACTCTCTACTCTATATCACTGACCTTAACAATCAGCTGTCTTCTCTAATGATGCTCATGGAAACATTTTAGGGGTGGCTAGATCTTTCATTATGGGTCCTCATTGTCAGCCCTCATGTGGAGGAGAGAGATTTGAAGCAGAAATTCAAGGGAGCTTGTATCTGTTCTTGTTGTGTTTGTACACAGTGACTGTGCATACACCGTATAAAAGTCTCATTTATTCCTATTCTGTCCCAAAGTTTGTTTTCAAATCATTACATCATGAAGGCAGAAGGTTTTGAGTTTAGTCTTTACAAATTGTTAAATAACAATGTTTTTTTTTTTCATAGTTTAACCATGGATTATCTATTCTAGAACATTTCGCCAAAGAATATTTGTCAAGTGAACATGGTGGGAATGATCTCATCACAACCTTATGGAGCACGAAAAAATGATATGCGCTTTCAATCTATCAGTCTATATTTGTATGGTCAGCCTCACTGACATGTCTGAGGAGTTTTCCAAGGCCTATAGTTCTGATGCCTATATTTCTCATAATAATGATTGTTATCTATGGTTTTAATTGCCTCAACATCTCTTAATCCTTCCCTCATCAACTGCCTTCTCCCTCTAAACACAGGAATATTTTAAAACTCTCAACATGTGTTTTTTAATGTTACTAACTACTTACTATATTGGCATATATTTTAAGAAAATGTGTTAATGCATAATTCTACAAAATACAGAAGTACCAGGTTATAAAATGATTTAACTAGATTTCAATTATTATTAATAGCTCTTTACTCTGTCTTTTCTAACTGTAAGTCTGTCTAATTCACTTTTGTGAATTTTACCTTGAGAAATTCTACCAAGTTCTCACAGTGAAGATTGAAGAAAAATCCACTATGCTTCAAGTAGGGGAAGGAGGGAAGTAGCCATTTTGAGCATTTCTGTTCTTAATATGATCTGCTCTCAAGAGAAATTATTTTACCAAAATCTACCTACTGGGACTTTATAACAGTCTAATGGATCTGGGGGAAGGCAAATAGTTAACTCCAGATCCTTCTAGCCTTCTTATCTTACCTAAGTGGTTCCGGAGGGAAAGGCTCACTAAAAGACTGAGATCTGATCATTGAAGTGTAGAATATTGCCCTTCCCCCACACTTTGCTACCACATTATTAAAGGCCTATTTACAGCAGTTTCTTTTAGTACATCGTATCTGGATTTCAACATAAAATTATTAATACGGCCGGGTGAGGTGGCTCACGCCTGTAATCCTAGCACTCTGGGAGGCTGAGGCGGGTGGATCGCTCAAGGTCAGGAGTTCGAGACCAGCCTGAGCAAGAACCGAGACCCTGGTTCTAAAAATAGAAAGAAATTATCTGGCCAACTAAAATATATATAGAAAAAATTAGCCGGGCATGGTGGCGCATGCCTGTAGTCCCAGCTACTCGGGAGGCTGAGGCAGTAGCAACGCTTAAGCCCAGGAGTTTGAGGTTGCTGTGAGCTAGGCTGACGCCATGGCACTCACTGTAGCCTGGGCAACAAAGTGAGACTCTGTCTCAAAAAAAAAAAAAAAGTATTAATACAAGGCCTCCTAAAATGCAAAAACCAGTGAAGAGATGGATCAAGCATCAGAACGAAACTCAGATGTGTCAGGGATGCTGGAATTATCAGACCAGGAATTTAAAGTAAGATTAATATGTTAAAGTCTCTAAAGAGGAAGTAGATGTCATGAAAAAAATGCATGGGTAATATAACCAGAGAGATGGGAATACCTTCAAGGGCTAACTAGTATACTGCAAAGAACTAGTGAGGTTGAGGATATGTCAATGGAAACTTCCAAAATTGATAAAGTAAAGAGAGAAAGACTGGTAAATTAGAATGGAAAAATCTAAGACCAAAGTCTATATCTCCGTTCTTATCCCAGTCCCATGCTGTTTTGGTTACTATAGCCTTGTAGTAAAGCTTGAATTATGATAGACTGATGCCTCCCAATTTGTTCTTTTTGCTTAAGATTGCTTTGGCTATAAGAAGTCTTCTCTGCTTCCATACAAAGCATAGAATTATTTTTTCTAGATCTATAAACTGATGATGGTATTTTGATAGGGATTGCATTAATTCTGTAGATCACTTTAGGTAGTATGGACATTTTAACAAAATTTATTTTGCCAATCCATGGGCATAGTAGGGTTTTCCATGTGTTTCCATCTTCTACAATTTCTTTTCTCAGTGTTTCATACTTCTCCCTATATAGGTCTCTCACCTCCTTCATGAAACATATTCCTAAATATTTAACTGTCTTTGATGGTATTGTGAAAGGTGTTGCATCTTTGATTTGATTTTTGGCTTGACTGTTATTTGCATATATGAATGCCTCTGATTTGTATTCATTGATCTCGTATCCTTAGACTTTACCGAATTCATTTATCAATTCCAGGAGTCTCTTGGTTGAATCCTTGGGATTTTCTAGATACAATATCATATGGTCAGCAAAGAGTGAGTGTTTGGCATCTTCTGCCCACATTTGTACACACTTAATTCCCCTCTCTTGTCTAATTGCTCTGGCAAGTACTTCCAGCACTATGTTGAATAGAAGTGGAGATAGTGGGCAATCTTGTCTGGTTCCAGTTCTAAGCAGGAATGCTTTCAATTTTTCCATATTCGCTATGATATTGGCTGTGGGTTTATCACATATGGCTTTAATAATTTTAAGGTAAGACCCATCTATGCCTATTTTGTTTAGAGTTTTTGTCATAAAAGTGTGCAGGATTTTGCCAAATGCTTTTTCTGCATCTATGAAGAGAATCATATGATCTTTGTTCTTGCTTTTACTTATGTGGTGAATTGCATTTATAGATTTGTGTGTATTACCTTGCATCTTTGGGATAAATCCCGCCTGGTCATGATGAATTATTTTTTTGATGTGCTGTTGGATTCTGTTTGCTAAGATTTTGTTGAGGATTTTTGCATCTATATTCATGAGGGAGGTTGGTCTATAGTTTTCTTTTCCTATTGTGTCCTATCCTGGCTTTGGTATCAAGGTGCTATTGGCTTAGTACAATGAGTTGGGGAGGATACCATCCTTCTCAGTGTTGTGGAATAATTTCCATAATATAAGTATTAGTTCTTTGTAAGTTTGGTAAAATTCAAGTGTGAACGCATCTGGTCCGGGACTTTTGTTGTTGTTGTTGGAAGATTTTTTAATACTGCTTCAATTTCTGTGCTTGGTATTGGTCTATCCAGGAATTACATTTCTTCCTGACTGAGCCTAGGGAGGTTGTGTGTTTCAAAGAATTTGCCCATTTCCTCCATGCTCTGCAATTTTGGGGCATATAGATTTTCATAGTATTCAAAGATAATGTTTTGTATTGCTGTGATGTCTGTAGTGACCTCTCCTTTTTCATTTCTGCTTGAGTTTATTAGAGTCCTTTCCTTGCTGGTTTTTGTCAATCGAGCAAGAAGGCTGTCAATTTTGTTTAGCTTTTTGAAAAAACAACTTTTGGTTTTATTAATCTTCTTCATAGTTCTTTTATTTTTAATTGCCTTTAGTTCTGCTCTGATCTTAGTTATTTCTTTTCTTCTGCTAGGTTTAGGATTGATTTGCTCTTCCTTTACCAGTTCCTTGAGATGGTTTATTAGTTTGTTGATTTGTGACCTTTCTGTCATTTGGATGTGTACATTTAATGCTATTAGTTTTCCTCTCATGAATGTTTTTGCTGTATTCCACAGATTTTGATAACTTTTGTCCCCATTATCAGGTAGTTTGAAGAATCTTTTGATTTCCATCTGGATCTCCTCCTTGAGCCAATAGTTATTCAGCAATAGATTGTTTATTTTCTATGACTTTGTGAAGTGGTGAGTGTTTCTGTTGATCTCTAATTTTATTCCACTGTGATCTGAGAAGATACATGGTATAATTTCTTTTTTTTTTAATTTGCTGAGATCTGATTAGTGGCCTAGGATATCATTGATTTTAGAAAAATTTCCATGAGCTGTTGAGAAGAATGTATATTCAGTGGTATTTGGGGGGAATGTTCTGTAGATGTCTGTTAGACTTATTTGTTCTAGAGCTCTGTTTAAGTCCACTGTTCTTTGCTTACTTTCTGCTTGTAGGATATGTCCAGTTCAGTCAGTGAGGTGTTGAAATCCCCAGCTACTATGGCATTACTGTTTATCATGTTATTTAGATCAAACAGGCTGTGCTTTACATATCCGGGTACTCCTA
Organism: Varecia variegata; assembly: GCA_028533085.1. Taxonomy (NCBI): domain Eukaryota; kingdom Metazoa; phylum Chordata; class Mammalia; order Primates; family Lemuridae; genus Varecia; species Varecia variegata. The sequence goes on along the minus strand of CM052446.1, from coordinate 36,019,726 downwards.
TGCTTGCTAAATAAATATTAAGAATTGTTAAGTCTTCTTGTTGGATTTTTCCCTCCACTACTATGTAGTGACCATCTTTGTCTTTCTTTAGTTTTGACATTTTAAAATTTATATTATCTGATACAAGAATAGCTGTCCCAGCTTTCTTTCTTTTTTTCTTTTTTTATTTCAGCTTATTATGGGGGCACAAAAGTTTAGGTTATGTATATTGCCCATGCCCCCCACCCCCTGAGTCAGAGCTTCCAGTGTGTCCATTCCCCAGACAGTGCGCATCGCACTGATTATGTAGGTATACACCCATCCCCTTCCTCCACCCCCCAAATCTGCCCGACACCCAATTGGTGTTATTCTCAAATGTGCACTTAGGTGATGATCAGGGAAACCAATTTGCCGGTGAGTACATGTGGTGCTTATTTTTCCATTCTTGGGCTACTTCACTTAGTAGAATGCATTCCAACTCTTTCCAGGAGAACAAAAGAGATTCTACATCACTGCTATTTTGTATAGCTGAGTAATACTCCATGGTATACATATACCACATTTTACGAATCCACTCATGTGTTGATGGCCATTTGCGTTGTTTCCACATCTTTGTGATTGTGAATTGTGCTGCTATAAACATTCGGGTGCAGATGTCTTTGTAATAGAATGTCTTTTGTTCTTTTGGTTAGATGCCCCATAATGGGATTGCTGGATCAAATGGTAGGGCTACTTGTATCTGTTTAAGGTATCTCTATATTGCTTTCCACAGGGGTTGCACTAGTTTGCAGTCCCACCAGCAGTGTATGAATCCAGCTTTCTTTTGCTTTTAATTTGCCTGGAAGATTGTTTTCCAACACTTCACCTTGAGTCTGAAAGTGACTTTGTCGGTGCATTTCCTGAAGACAGTAGATATGTGGCTTGTATTTTTTTTTTTTTTTTTTTTTATCCAGCCAGCCAGCCTATGTCTCTTGAGTGGGGAACTGAAGACATTCACGTTTATTGAAAGAATTAGTAAGTGGGTGGATTTCCGTTCATCGTGTTGGGTAGAACCTTATTGCTTTATTTTAACTCTTGAGCCATTATGATATATGGGTGCTGAGCTTTAGCTTTTGGGTGAGTTTACACCAGTGGGTGTCTATTGTGCTGTTTGACATATAATAGAGATCTGAGTACTTCCTGTAGGGAAAATCTGGTCCTCATAAATTCCCTGAGGGTTTGCTTGTCTGAGAAAGTCTTTATTTCTTCCTCATAGAAGAAAGTTTTGCAGTATACAAAATTCTAAGCTGACAATTTTTCTTTTTGAGAAGATTGAGAATTGGGACCTAAATCTCTTCTGGCTTAAAAGGTCTCAGTTGATAATTTTGCAGTTGGTCTCATGGGTTTCCCTTTGTAAGGTGTAAACCTGATGTTTTCACCTTACAGCTCATAGGAGTTCCTCCTTTGTGTTAACTTTGGTCAGTCTGTTGGCTACAGGTCGTGGTTTCCTCTTTGTGATGAACCTCCCACGTGTCCATTGAGCTTCCTGTACTTTGTTATCTAATTTTCTAGCTAGACCAGAGAAATTTTCCTCAATTATTTCCTCAAATAGGTTTTCCAATCTTTGTGTATTTTCTTCTTCATGTTCATAGATGCCTATGATTCTTATGTTAGGCCTCTTTACATAATCCCATCTTTCTTGTAGGTCTTGTTCATTCCTCTTATTGCTCTGTTATTTCTCTTTGACTGAATTGTGTAATTCAAAGATGATGTCTTCAAGCTCTAAGATTCTTTCTTCTACCTGATCCAGCCTCTTCTTAAAGCTTTCCACTCTGTTTTGTATTTCCTTAAATGAATTTTTTATTTTCTTAAGTCCTGTTTGATTTCTTTAATTCAATTTCTTTAGTAAATTGTTTATTTATTTTCTGTATTGTTTTTGTGGTTTCTTTGTATTGGGTTTCAATTTTCTCCTGTATTGTGTTGAGCTTCCTTATAGTCCATATTCAAAACTCTTTATCATTTTGATATTTTCCTTTTCCTTGTTATGCATTAGAAAAGTGTTGTTTACTTTGGTGGTATCCTTTCACTCTGATTTTTCATATTTCTGGATATCTTTGGCTGATTTCTTCTCATCTGGCCTCTCAAACAAGTCCTGGAGGTATTGAGTCTGGCTTGCAGGCCTGTCCCTGAGACCCTGAAGATCAATCCCTGACCATGCCAGGGAGAAGAGTGCTGGTCCCAAGTTGCCTATGAGGTGTTCAAGCATGTTGGATGATCCTCTTGGTTTGCCTCTGTCATGCTGTCTTCACCTCTTCCCAGCAGTGTGAATTGTGTTGGGTCCCCCAATTTAATCTCTGATATGGTGGGTGGTACTTTTGAGTATGAATAAGCTTCACCCTATTTGCTTGAGTTGGAAGATGCTATGGTGAGCTATATATTTCTTCTTCCTGTCATTGGCTGATGTTTGTGTGAAAGAGCCAGCTGCTGAGGTGTTCTTTTGTGTGTGTGGTAGACTGTTGTCCCTCATGTGGAGTATGTGAGTGCCCCAAGCCTTAGGAGGGGCCCTGTAGCTCCCAGGGGGTTTCTTGACCTCCACTACCACTGAGGTGGTGGGAGGAGCAAAGTAGTTGTTGGCTAGGTTGTGGGAGCCTGAATGGCTTTGCAAAGCCTTAGCAGGGATCATAAGGTGTTTTTCCAGCCACTATGGGGAGCTTCTGGTAGGAGAGTCAGGACAAGCTTTCCAATCCTAGAGGGCTGTTCATGGGGAGGGGCCTAAGTGTTGATATGCTATGGGTCTGGTCTGGGATCCTTCCACCCTTATCCAATAGCACAATTTTTCTGTGGGAAGGGGTATGTGGTCCCCTAAATGGCCACTCCTTGGACCCCCCCATACACCCTATAAAATTGAGTCAGTAAGTGCTGTAAAGGGTGTGCAAATTGACCTCCCTGTTAGTAGGTGGTGCTTGCTGTAAGGAATAAGGTGCAATATTGGTTTTGGCTCCTTGACTGGCTCTAGTCCCTCAGGAGAAGCAGTTGAGTGCCCCAGATGGTGGATGGTGCCCTGGAACTTCCAGGTGAGTGCTTCTACTCTGCCACAGCAGAGGCAGGTGGGGGAGTGCAGCCAGGTGGGGCTGGATTGGGTGTGCTTGCCCTCAGGCTCTACAAAAACTGTTGTTGTTTTGGCAGGGGTCAAAGATCTGCTCCCAGCTTCTGGGCAGAGGTACCAGGAAAGTGCTAAAGTGGCCCCACCTGACCAGAAAGTCTGTTCATAGCAACAGGGTCATCTGAGATTCACAATCTGGCAGTCTGGAGTGAGCTCCTTTCCTCCTTCATCTACTTTGTGGTCTCTTCTTGGTGTCTGCCAGCAGGCAGTAGTCCAAGTCAGCTGAGCTCCCCCATGACTGTGCTGCAGGCTGGGAGGTTTCCTGCCCAGGATCTCAGCCTGAGCTGACAACAAGACCCTCTCGTGGGGGAAGGGGTGCCCCATGATCATGCTGTAGCTAGGACCCACACTGCCTTATTCCCCCAGATCTTCCCATGCAGGCTCCCTCACCTCCCAAGATCAATTCACAAATCTCCCCTCTGTGTCCCTGAGCAACACTATCAAGTCCTGGGGGTATAGGACCTGGACTGTGGAGCTGTCCCTGGGTCCCAGAAGATCAATAGCTGACCGTGTCAGGGAGAACCATGCTGGTCCTGAGTCACACATGGGATTCCTGAGCAGGATCAATGTCCCTCCACCTTTGAGCATGTCCTGCTCTGATGAAGTGCCAGGCAAGCAGCACCAGGGAAGGCTGGTGAGCAGGGAGCTTACAGACAGTGTATCCCTCAGTCCGCTGCAGGACCTCAAAAGGAAAGGCCTAAGCCCCACTCTCTGTGGAAGCATTGGTGTGGTGGTTCAATTGTCTCTCTTGGTAGCCGTGGTTGAGGGAGGGAATGGGAGGAATAGAGTCTGGATGGCATGCTAGCCCTCTGGTCATCTCCAAACCTCTCTCTGGAAGGCAGTCTGCCCAGAATGTCTAGGCTTGAGTCATGGAGATCACCTGGGATCCACTGGACCCCTGTGGCTCCCGGAGTCTGGGAAGGAATTGGGAGATGTCTGTGTGGGAACAAGCAAGACCAAATCTGAGGAGTTTACACCCCTGGGAAGCACAAAGGCATACGGTGGGTAGAGAAGCAATATCCTGCCTGCCATCCTGATTCAGGTTTGTGGGGCGGTTAGCACCCCACAGGGGCTAGAAGCCTGGTGCCCTGTCCACAAGAAGTTCCTAGCTCACTGACAGCAGCATTCCCTGGGCTTGTGTGGTCAGAAAGTCTCTCCAGCAGCTAGGCAACACACTTACTGTCAGTGATGGAAAGGAGGGATAATCAAACCACTCCACCTACATTTCTCCCTGGAATTCAAGCCTCTTGTGGGTTGATATTTGCCAATACTTTGCTCCTTCTTGTTTTGCTCTGCAACTTTTTCCAATGGAGTCTCCTGAAGGTTCTGGCCCCCTTCCTTCAGGGCCACACCTAATCTATGTTGTCTGTTTCTTCATTTTTTCCCTTTCACCTAAAACTTCTCCTTCTTACTGAGATACTCTCTCTGGCAGCTAAAGTCTCTTGTCAGCCATCTTCTGAACCTCTATATCCCTCTTTGTCTTTCTTTACCTTTGTTGGCTTAACATCAATTTTATCTGATATAAGAATGGCTACACCTGCTCTCTTATGATTTATGTTTATGTAGAATATTTTTTTCTATCCTTTCATGATGAGTCTGTGTGGAACCTTGTGGTTCAGATGTGTTTCCTGCAGACAACAGATAATCGAGTTGTATTTTTTCATCCATTCAGCCAGCCTATGTCTTTTGAAAGGAGCATTCAGTCCATGCATGTTGACTGATAGCATTGACATGTGGGATGTTGGTCTGTTCATCTTTTTGGAAAGACACTTACTGCCTTGTTTTCCTTCTTGTTCTATTGTTTTATAGGCTATGTGAGTAGGACTAGTGCTATGAGAAAGGAAAACACAGGCCCCTGGGAGGAAGGAGATAGGGAGAGAAGCTGCCTGATTCCTGCTCATCATAAGCCACAACATTCAACAGGAGAAAGGAAGTTCAAGCTGTCTCACAGAAGGGGGGGGAGCAAGACAAGGAGAGAAGGCAGGTCACTTTTACAGAGGTAATGGACCACAGGAGTGGGAATTTTCTGTAGATCCAGGAGGTCCACAATTAACTGTGGTGTCATGAAAACCTTGGGATTGTGGCAGGATACTCCACAATGAATCCAGAGCACTTTTATCTTCCACCATTCACGATCACATCTTGCATATTTAGTCTCCACAGCTAGTGTCTGTGTCTCGGGTTATGAAGTTGCCTTCATTTTTTCTATGACTTTTGATGCCTGCTTTGCGTCTGGAACTGTATACATTAAGATGTCCAGGACAGAGCCCTTCTTTAAAGAGAGTCACATTTTAGTGGGATAGAAAGATAGTTAGAGAACAGGACTCAAGGTGATCTGTGCTCCAGTGGAAACATAAATATGATGAGGTAACCTAGAAAGGGTAAGCTTCTATTGAACAAATGGGACTGTAGGAAATAGATCTTGAAACCTCATCATGTGTGTGAGGAGATTCAGGTGTGTTGGAGATTCATGAAGAGTGGATATGCCTAGAGCTGAGAGCAGAGTATGTGAAGGATGAAAGGAATGATATGGAATGATAAATTGGGAACAGAATGTGAAGGGTCAAATCAAGTCACTTTTACCTTATCCTGTAGGGCAGAGGGGGAGACATTTAAGTGATTGAGTAACATGTTTAGACAGGTGTATTTGAAAGTATTCTAAGGAAAGAAATCTTTAGTTGAATATTGTGCCAGAGGTACAAAGGGAAACAGGGTCTATGAGCCTTCTCAGCTTAGCCCTTCTCCCTTCAACCCACTGGACAAGAAGTCTGAGTCTGTTTCTAGAAAAAGTTTGATGGAAACTTGAAATGTCCAAGAGCAGTTCCAATGCGAGAATACTTAATGAAGTGTGTGGCATAGAGCTGTTACTCCATAAAAATTTATTGAATGAAGGGTACCTGATAAAACAAGACATTAAGTGAATAGTATGTTTGTTATTGCTGTCCTTTGGTATGTTCTGCCATCCTTCCAGCCATCCTATCTTCGATCCATCCATCTCTTCTTTCATTCATCAGATAGTTACTGCGTACTTTCTGTGACAGTTCACAACCTCATATTTTAGGAACAAACTCTCTCTCTATTTTGTTTTCTTTAGGAAAATGGATTTGTGTGGGAGAGGGCCTGGCCACATGGAGCTGTTTTTATTCCTGATCTCCATTTACAGAAATTCACCCTGAAATCTCTGGCTGACCCAAAGTATCAACATCATCCCAGTTGCCAATGGCTTTGACCACACTCTGCTATCATACCAGCTTGGCTTCATACCTGTCTGAGGAAGGGCAGACTGTCTGCTGCTGCAACCCTCCCTTATCTGGGCATCATCACTGCATTCCCAGTATTAGGGATGCCTTCTCTGATCCTCTCTGACTTCCGTCATATTTCCCCATTTCCTCAAGATCCAGTGAACACTCCAACTCCATTAAGGAGAGTTTCCTGGGCCACTGCACTTCTCTGCACTCTGTTCTTCTCTGCACTCTGTAAAACTGGCATTGACCACCACATATGCTTATACTTAGGTAGTGCTGAGTCATTAATATGACATCACCACAAAGCAGAGCAACATGATTAGTATATATAATAATTCAGACCCATTTCTCCTCTGCATGTTCTAAATAAAAAGCATTATCATCTTCTAGGTTAAATTGCAGACTTTCCATCTTTTATGCATAATGCAAGTAAGACATTAAAGAAAATAGAGTCCCAAGGGGCCATGCTGGTCCTCAGAATGATAAGAACAGAGAAGGACAAAAGGGGAGAGGGTAGGGAAGCTCTCGTGACTGAGTCTGTGTGTCCTTGGCCAAAGTACTGAATCTCCAAGGCTCAGATTTCCTTTCCCCAAGATGAGAATAATTTTACTTCAGGCAAAGGTACTTGAGAGAATCATAACATACATGGTTTGTGTGAAATTTCTCTGTAAATTGTCAGAATCTCTGTAAACAAGACTTATAAAACATTGTGTAACTGGGTCTTGACATGTTAATTTTTCTTAATAAAACAGGTGGAAATAACTGCACTAGTTAATTTGGAAAGAATACAATTATATCTTTACAGAACATGCCTTTCCACAAACACTATCATTAGTGATCTGTAATATACATCATTCTGATTGTACTGAGATCCTCATGGCCACTGAATGTCATTCAGCTTCCATTCAGGTCTGCACATGGTGGTGCTTCTGTGCTGTGGGTCTGTTTAGTGATTTCCCTACCTCCCATACTGTATTGCATCTACAACTGTTATTTGGTGTACATTATTACATTCTATTGTTTCTGATAGTTACAGACCAAAAACATCAGAAGCAGCTGTGTCTGGAGGGGACTGCGAGGTGGAGAAGCCATAGTTTCTCAAACCCTCCCCACTAAATCTCTGAGTTTGGCTCCTCCATCAGTTGTTTTGAGCAACGTTCACCTCTGCAGTGACGGAAAGGGGAGAACCTGTCTTTTATTTTATATGCTTGGGCAGCAATCCAGTACAATTAAACCAGAATGTCCAGGGTGGGTAGAGGAAAGAAGAAGGCTAAAGAACATTTTGTTTTTATCTGTCTCAGTGGGCCAAAGTCCACTGGGAAGACAACATCAGTGGATCTAGGTGATTCACCACTTTATATGTCAAAGAGCACACACTGAATTAGCAGGGAGTATTATAAAAGCCTTGGAGTGCAAGCTTATAATTGTCTGGGTTAGAAGAGAAGGCTGCAATGGACCCAGCTGTGGTTCTGGTGCTCTATCTCTTCTGTTTGCTCCTCATCTTACTCCGGAGACAGAGCTCTGGGAGAGGGAAGCTCCCTCCTGGTCCCACTCCTCTCCCAATTATTGGAAATATCCTACAGATGGATGTTAAGAACATCAAGAAAACTATCAGCAATGTGAGTATGCTTTATGTTCCTTCAGTGGCTTGCAAAACAGTAAGTTATTGGACTTCCATTTTTAAATAAAATATATTCTGCCTATTTAGGACTCTCACTGCCTTAGTTAAATATATATTCCTAAATATTTAAGTTTCTTTGATGCTATTGTGAAACATATTGCATCTTTGATTTCATTCTCAGCTTGACTATTATTGGCATATATAAAAAGTTACGATTAGTGTACATTGATTTTGTATTCTGAGATTAGTTGAATTCATTTATCAATTCCAGGAGTCTCTTGGTTGAATCATTGGGGTTTTCTAGATATAATGTCCTATCATCAGCAAAGAGCAATAGTTTGAGCCCTTCTGCCCCCATTTGGATGCCCTTGATTTCCTTCTCTTGTCTGATTGTTCTGACTAGAACTTCCAGCAATATGATGGATAGAGGTGGTGACAGAGGGCAACCTTGTCTTGTTCCAGTTCTAAGAGAGAATGCTTTCAATTTTTCCCTGTTTAGTATGATGTTGGCTGTGGGTTTGTTGTATATGGTTTTAATAATTTTGAGGAATGTCCCATCTATGCCTATTTTGTTAAGAGTTCTTTTCATAAAAGTGTGATGAATTTTGTCAAATGTTTTTTCTGTGTATATTGAGAGGATCATATGGTCTTTGTTTTTGCTTTTATTTATATGGTGAGTTACATTTATAGATTTGCATATGTTGACCCATCCTTGCATCTCTGGGATGAAACCTATCTGGTTATCATGAATTATTTTTTTGATGTACAGTTGACTTCAGTGTGCTAAGATTTTTTTGAGAATTTTTGTATCTGTATTGATAAGGGATAGTTGTCTGTAGTGTTTTTTTGTTGTTGTTGTGCCCTTTCCTGGCTTTAGTATCAAGGTGATATTATCTTCATAGAATGAGTTGGGGTAGATTACATCCTTTTTAATGTTGTACAATAATTTCTGCAGTATAGGTACCAGTTCTATTTTGTAGTTTTGGAACCAAAGAGTTTGTACCCCCATACTATTTTGAAATCAAAAAAATCACTGGTATAGAAAATGTCTCAAGTCCTTTCAAAGAACAAATGATTCATGAAACTAGTTCTAGAAAATATTTAAGATAGTTCTGGTGAGAGAAAAGAATGGGAGATTAGTGGTGACCTCCTGGCTCTCTGTTCCCAGAGAAGTAGGTGAAGAACACAGATGGCTACACATGAGAGGATCACTCCCCCCTAAAAATAGCATTGTGAATCTGCAGAGAAACAGCATGGGACACACAATGCAGGGGGAAATTTGGTGAATGGGAGATACGATGGCAAAGACTGGAGAGTGTCTGATATACAATAGCGAATAGAGTGCGGGATGGCCAGGCCCACCTGGCCAGCCAGTGCAGTGTGATCTGACCCACAGGAGGATGCCTGGTTTCTCCACTGACCCACACACCCACTCAGACAGGGACATGCCTGAAGTCAGTGCAAAGTCCTGGCATAGGAGGACAGGCTCTGTGGAGAGGAGACAATAGTGGGAAACATTTTGAACTCCCTGGTGCTCTGTGCTGGGACCACACTGGGTCGGGGAGGGACTGGTCTGAGTGGTTACTTCTCACTACCTCGTGAGGGAGTTTGGAAACAGGCATCTCACTCTGGTGGTCAGCGGGAGCAGAACAAAGGAGGTGAATGCTGAAAAGGGGGCTCTGCCCCTGAAAACCACTGATGATTAGGTTGGCTCAGGGTGGAAAAGAAAGAATAGGACCCTCTGCTAGGCAGACATGAGACTTCAGGACTGTGATGTAGATGGTACAGCTGGCAACTTCTTGATTCAGCCTGCTAGACCGGCATCTGCCAACTCCTGAGTGGTCACACCCAGCACTAGCTGTCCAGGGGTGGGTGTCCGCCATTTTTGGAGTGCACAACTTGGAGATGCGGTGATGTGCTGCAGTTTCAGGCAGCACCCCTTCCCCTTCCCCTTCCTAGGGACTTTCGTGCCAGTGCAGCAGGCTCTGCACTTGGAGGTGGGGAGAAATGAAAAAAGCTGCCTTGTCTGTGAAGCTGGCATGAATCCCTGGGACTTTGGTGCTAAAACATAGCGTGCAACCTGCTGATTTAGATAGCCGGGCTGGTATCAGAAGTTGAATCTTGAGTGCTTCTCCCCAGTGCTAGTTCTCCTGGGGTGGGGACAATCATCTGTGAGATCCCCAGGCCACAGATGCTGGGGATCATGGTGGTGTCAAGCAACACCCCTCCAGAAGCCTGGTGACTTTCCCTTGGAGGTGGAGAGAAGTCAGAAAAGCTGCTTTCTCTGTGTGAGTGGAGTGAATCTGTGGTCCTTTGGTGCTGAACAATAGTTGGTGGCCTGTTGATTTGTCCCGCTTTGATTCGCTTCAGTCATCTAATAAGATCATAACTCCAGGGCTTGCTCTCCATGTCCAGGCAGCTGCCAGGATTGGGGTTTGTGCACAGGGAAGGAAAAACCTGGCCAGAGACATCAGCAATTGCAACAATTGACCCCTCCCATCAGGAGCAGCCTTCCAAATGTGGTGAAAGAGCCCTGAAAAACATATTAGTCACTCCCCCTACTGGCAGATCAAGCAACCATAGAAATACACAAATCAAGGCTTGCAGGCACCAGCTGTGATCTATCATTTTTTTTTTTTAATTTTAGGATATTATGGGGGTACAAACATTTTGGTTACATGTTATGACTTTGCCACACCCAAGCCATGATTTGAGGCGTGCCCTTTCTCCCCTACAATGCTTATCGCATCCATTAGTTGTGAGTTTACCCACTCCAACCCCCCAACTCCCAGTGAATATTACTACCATGTGAGCACCTTAGTGTTGATCAGTTAGTGCCAATTTGAGGGCGAGTACATATGGTGCTTATTCTTCCATTCTTGTGATATCTCACTTCGGAGGATGGGCTCAAGCTCTATCCAGGAAAATATAAGAGGTGCTAGATTACCATCTTTTTTTGTAATTGAGTAGAATTTCATTGTGTACATATACCGTATTTTATCAATCCACTCATGGATTGATGGGCACTAGGGTTTTTCCACATCCTTGCAATAGTGAATTGTGCTGCCATAAACATTTCAGTGTAGATGTCTTTGTTATAAAATGCAAATGGTATTTCTATTTTTAGCTCTTTGAGGTATCTCCAAATTATTTTCCACAGAGGTTGTATTAATTTGAAGTCCCACTTGCCCTTATCCCAACCTCAAGAGGGAACAGGGTCCAACTAACCCATGTGAGTGGCAAGACTCTTCCCAAAGATCAGGGCATTCATACACCCCATCCAGGGGATCAGAGCCTAACACAGAGACATCGATAACTGGCTCCTCCATGCAAACTACAATCAATGACAGAGAGGGTAATTCCATAGCTTAACACAGTGCCTTACATCTCAAGCTATTAGAGGGCAGTGGAGTCAGATACACAACTATGATCCACCAGATGGGAGCTTAAGCTGTGGGACCAAACTCACTAGTCTCCACTGGCAAGATGTGAAGACAACAGGTCAGAGGTAATGCAACTTCCTAACATAGCTCTAAGGCAATACAGGACCAGTGCACCTCTCCCCAGTACTGTCAGGGTGCGATCCTTGGGGAATTGGAGATAGCGCCATAAAGCAGTCCTAGCACCTCTAGTTCTAACCCAAGTAGCCTGATGAGAAAGAATCAGGGAGAGTACCCTGCGAACATGGCGCTGCGAGCGGCGCGGAGCCTGCGGGCTGTGGCCTGCAGCCTGCACTTGGCCTCGGCGCCCACCGTGCGCTACCCGCCGCGGCCCTGGCGGCTGGGGGCGGGCGCCGTCCGGACGCTGCGCATTGGACCCGCTCTGCTCGCAGTGCGTAAATTTACAGAGAAACATGAATGGGTAACAACAGAAAATGGTGTCAGAACAGTGGGAATCAGCAATTTTGCACAGGAAGCTTTGGGAGATGTTGTTTACTGTAGTCTGCCTGAAGTTGGGACAAAATTAAACAAACAAGATGAGTTTGGTGCTCTGCAAAGTGTGAAAGCTGCTAGTGAACTCTATTCTCCTTTATCAGAAGTCACTGAAATTAATGAAGCTCTGGCAGAAAACCCTGGACTTGTTAACAAATCTTGTTATGAAGATGGTTGGCTGATCAAGATGACACTGAGTAACCCTTCAGAACTAGATGAACTAATGAGTGAAGAAGCATATGAGAAATACGTAAAATCTATTGAGGAGTGAAAATGGAACCCCTAAATAAACTAGTGTGAA
>CM052446.1:35985342-36007006 GCA_028533085.1 Varecia variegata | reverse complement strand
CTAAAATATATATAGAAAAAATTAGCCGGGCATGGTGGCGCATGCCTGTAGTCCCAGCTACTTGGGAGGCTGAGGCAGTAGGATCGCTTAAGCCCAGGAGTTTGAGGTTGCTGTGAGCTAGGCTGACGCCATGGCACTCACTCTAGCCTGGGCAACAAAGCGAGACTCTGTCTCAAAAAAAAAAAAAAAAAAAAAAAACAATCTATTGCTGAATGACTATTGGGTCAAGGAGGAGATCCAGATGGAAATCCAAAGATTCTTAGAACTAAGTGATAATGGGGACACAAATTGTCAAAACCTGTGGAATACAGCAAAAGCATTCTTGAGAGGAAAACTAATAGCCTTAAATGTTCACATCCAAAAGACAAAAAGATCACAAATCAACAAACTAATAATCTATCTCAAGGAACTGGAAAAGGAAAAGCAAATTAATCCTAAACCTAGCAGAAGAAAAGAAATAACTAAGATCAGAACAGAACTAAATAACATTTAGAATAAAAGAACTATATAGAAAGTTACTAAAACCACAAGTTGGTTTTTTGAAAACATAAACAAAATTGACAGCCCTCTTGGTACATTGACAAGAACCAGAAAGGAAAGGACTATAATAAACTGAAGTAGAAATGAAAAAGGAGAGATCAATACAGACATCATGGAAACACAAAACATTATCTTTGATACTATAAAAATCTATATATCCAAAAACTACAAAACATGGAGGAAATGGACAAATACTTAGAAACACACAATCTTCCTTGGCTCAATCAGGACTAAATAGAATTCCTGAACAGACCAATGTCAAGCAGAGAAACTAAAGCAGCAATTAAAAATCTTCCAACAAGAAAATGCCTGGACCACCTGAATTTAACAAACTTACAAAGAAGAACTCATACCTATACTGCAGAAATTATTCCACAATGGGAAGGATGGTATCCTATGAAACTCATTCTATGAAGCCAATATCACCTTGAAACCTAAACCAGGAAAGGACACAACAAAAAAAGAAAACTACTGACCAATATTCCCCATGAATATAGATGCAAAAATACCCAGAAAAATCTTAGCAAACTGAATCCAACAGCACATCAAAAAATATCATCATGACCAGGTGGGTTTTAGCCCAGAGATGCAAATTTTGTTCAACATTCACAAAACTATAAATGCAATTCACCATATAAATAAAAGCAAGAATAAAGACCATATGGTTTTCTCCATAGATGCAGAAATACATTTCTCGGAATCCAGCACACTTTTATGATAAAAAACTCTTAACAAAATATAGATGGGACATACCTTTAAATTATTAAAGCCATGTCTGATAAATCCACAGCCAATATCATACTGAATGGGGAAAAATTGAAAGCATTCCCACTTAGAACCAGAACCAGACAACGTTGTGCACTATCTCCACTTCTATTCAACATAGTGCTGGAAGTCCTTGCCAGAGTAATCAGACAAGAGAGGGGAATTAAGGGTGTCTAAACATAGGCAGAAGGGGTCAAACTCTTACTCTTTGCTGACCATACAATATTATATCCAGAAAAATCCCAAGTATTAAACCAAGACACTACTGGAATTGATAAATAAAGTCTCAGGATACAAAATCAATGCACAGAAATCAGTGGCATCCATATCTGCCAATAACAGTCAAGCCAATAGTCAAATCAAAGACACAACACCTTTCACAATAGCATCAAAGAAAATTAAATATTTAGGAATACATTTAACGAAAGAGGAGAGAACACATAGAGGGAGAACTACAAAACACTCAGAAAAGAAATTGTAGAAGATGTAAACAGATAGAAAACCATACCATGTTCATAGATTGGCAGAATCACTACTGTTAAAATGTCCATACTACCTAAAGTGATCTACAGAATTAATGTAATCCCTATCAAAATACCATTATCAGTTTACAGATCTAGAAAAAATAATTCTATGCTTTGTATGGAACATATAGCCAAAGCAATCTTAAGCAAAAAGGACAAATTGGGAGGCATCAGTCTACCAGACTTCAAACTTCACTACAAGGCTATAGTAACAAAAACACCATGGGACTGGCACAAGAACAGAGATATAGACCTTTGGAACTGGACTGAGAACCCATTTATAAAACCAACCTGATATTGTCATCTAATCTTTGACAAAGCAGACAAAAATATACACTGGGGTAAAGAACTTCTATTCAATAAATGGTGCTGGGACAACTGGACAACCACATGCAGAAGATTGAAACTGGATCCCCACCTCTCACTTCTCACAAAAATAACTCATAATGGATAACAGACTTATACCTGAGGCATGAAACCTTAAGAATTCTAGAAGAAAATGGGGGGAAAACTCTTATAGACATCAGCCTAGGCAAAGAATTTATGAAGAAGATCCCCAAAGCAATCAGCAGCAACAAAAATAAATAAATGGGACCTGATCAAATTAAAAAGCTTCTGCATAGCCAAGGAAACAATCATTAGAGTGAATAGACAACCTACAGAATGGGAGAAAATATTTCCATGCTACACATCCGATAAAGGGCTGATAACAATCATGTATTTAGAACTTAAGAAAATTAACAAGAAAAAATCAAACAACCCCATCAAAAAGTGGGCAAAGGACATGAACCAAAACTTTTCAAAAGAAGACAGAATAATGTCCAGGAAACATATAAAAAATTGCTCAAAATCTCTAATCATTAGGGAAATGCAAATCAAAACCACAATAAGATATCACCTAATTCCAGTGATAATGGTCTTTATTAAAAAGTCCCAAAACAAGAAATGCTGGCATGGATGTGGAGAGATTGGAGCACTCTTACACAGCTGGTAGGACTGCAAATTAGTACAACTCCTGTGTAAAGTAATTTGGAGATACCTCAAAGAGCTAAAAATAGATATGACATTTGATCCAGCAATCTCACTACTAGGCATCTACCCAAGGAAAAATAAGACATTCTATAATAAAGACATCTTCACCCGAATGTTCATGGCAGCACAATTCACAATTGCAAAGATGTGGAAAAAACCCAAGTGCCCATCAATACATGAATGGAATAATAAAATGTGGTATATGTATACCATGGAATGCTACTCAATTACAAAAAACAGTCGTGATCTAGCACCTCTTATATTAGCCTGGATAGAGCTTGAGCCCATCCTTTGAAGTGAGGTATCACAAGAATGGAAAAACAAGTATCACATGTACTTGCCATCAAGTTGGTACTAATTGATCAACACCAATGTGCTCACATGGTAGTAATATTCCTTAGGTGCTGGTCAGGTGGGACGGGGGTGTTGGGAGTGGGTAAACTCACAACTAATGGATGTGGAGCACACTGTAGGAGGGAAGGATATGCTTCTAGCCCTGGCTTGGACAAGGCAAAGTCATTATATGTAACCAAAATGTTTGTACCTCCATAATATTTGAAACCAAAAAAAAAGAAAAAAGAAAAAATACAAAATATCTAGTGCTAAAAAAAATACTTCCGTTTCTTCGTTATTTTAAGCCCACAAGTATATGTTTTAGAGAAATTTTTTAAAGTATAAAAAGTATAAAAATGTAAAAAAATACAAACTCATCAAATTGTATTTTTAAAGGTGGTTTACCCCTTTTAGATAAATTAATTTTGTAATGTGTAAAATAAAGGATTGAAATGGAAAAAAATAAATAAAATGAATTCCTAGAAGCATACTGGTATAACAGATCATTTTAAAGCAACATAATTCCTATAAACATTTATGCTTCTGTAGTCTTTTCTAGTCTGTCACTGTCAAAAATAGTGGAATCGGTATGAATTTTGTGAGTAGAGGAACATTTAGGTTGTTGTATGGTAGAACCAAAATAATATAGTAGCAATGATTTGGAGTGCTGTGTTCCGTCTTTGTATTGTAGCCATTTGGTATGATTTTTGGCTCAAGGTAAATGGTAGGAAAACTGTGTGTGATTAGCAATTTTATTCAATAAGTCAGAATACCCATAGGTTTTATTTGAAATAGCCATGAAAATTCAATTTCTCTGAATAATCAATTTTTGTCTGACATCATAGAAATAGCTACGGGTTCAGAATGAGCATAAGGGAATGAAAGAAATAAGTGATCAGTCAGGGCACAATTGGTGGTATCAGAATTCTATTGGGTTCTGCAGAAAGCAGCTCTCTGTGGCCCAGATTCCTGGTGGATGGAAAATGTTGTTCTGCCAGGAGATGTTACATATCCTGGTGCTGTCTCTGTGATGCTCACTCTTTCAGCATCGATAATAACAGCAGATCCCAAAGAGGTCTGGGCATTAGAATCATCTGTTGTAACTTTTAAAAACATAGGGATTTTCGTGTTCATCCAGGGGTACTGAGTGAGGATCCCCCTAGCAAGATCTACTCATGTGATCCTGAAGCAGTCAGCTGGGTATTGGTCTCAAAGCAGACATCAGGGACTGATAAATTGATCAAGTGTTAGAGTTTGAATAAGCAGAGATTGAAATTTGGATGTTTCATACATTACCTCTGGGATGCTGAAAATGAATTTGGAATTCTCTAACCTGAATATCTTTATTTGTAAAATTGGGCAAATATACCTGCTAAATGTATTGAGGTGAGAATTTTTTTAATTGCAAAATATTAAAGGGGGACAAGTGTTTTTGTTAAAGGGATAAATTGTGTCATGCTGAAGTCAGGGTTTTATCGTACCTGTTACCAGAGCAGTGTTCATTGTACCAGATATATGTTTTTAGCCCTCACTGCCCTATCATCCTACCCCCTTCTTGATTTCCAATATCCTTTACATATCTTTGTGGCAGTGTTTACCCATTCTTTACCTCCACTTATTAGTGAGAACATGTGATGTTTGTTTTTCCATTCCTGTGATATTTCATTTAGAATAATGGTCTCCAGTTCCATCCAGGTTGCTCTAAAGGGCATTATGTCATTCCTTTTTATGGCTGAGTACCACACCATGGGGGGTGTGTGTGTGTGTGTGTGTGTCTTTTTGAAATTATGACTTCTTTTCCTTTGAGTAGATAACCAGTCATGGGATTGATGGGATTGTTGGATTTATTGGTAGGTCAACTTTTAGTTCTTTGATGAATCTCGATACTGTTTTCCATAGAGATTTCCCTAGTATACAGTCCCACCAACAATGTATAATCATTCCTTTTTCAGTGCATCCATGCCATGATCTATTGTTTTTACACTTTTCTGTAATGGCCATTCTGACAGGGGTGACATAAAATCCCACTGGAGTTTTAATTTGCATTTCTGTGATTAGTGATGTTGAACATTTTTTCATGTGTTTGTTGTCCATTTGTCTATCTTCTTTTGGAAAAACTCTGTCCATGTCTTTTGACCACTCTTTAATGGAGTTATTAGTTTTTTGTTGCTGATTTGTTTGAATTCATTGTAGATTCTGGATGTTAGCCCTTGGTTGGGTATATAGTTTGCAAATATTTTCTCTCATTCTGTGGATTGTCTGTTTATTCTCTTGGTTATATTTCTTGCTGTGCAGAAACTTTTTAATTTTATTGCCCCATTTATTAATTTGTTTTCATTGCTGTGTTTGCCATCTGGGTCTTACTGATAAATTCTTTCCCTAAGCCAATGTCTAGAAGAGTTTTTCCTACTTTTTCCTTCTAGAAATTTTATGATTTTAGGTCTTACATTTAAGTCTTTAATCCATGTTGAATTAAGTTTTTTTATATTGCAAAAGAGGGAGGGATCCTACTCGATTCTTCTGCATGTGACTCTCTATTTTTCCCAGCACTATTTATTTAATAGGTCACCCTTTTTCCAGCATATGTTTTTGATTGCTTTAGGACAATTCAGTTGCTCATAGGTATATGGTTTTATATCTCAGCTCTCTACTGTGTTCCATTGGATTATGTCTCTGCGCTTATACTAGTGCCATGATATTCAGGTTATTATGGACTTGTAGTATAATTTGAAGTCAGGTAATGTGATGTTGCCAGATTTGTTGTTATTGTATAACTTTGCTTTGGCTATTTGCACTCTTTTTTGGTTCCATTTAGGATTAATTTATCTAGATCTGTGAAAAGTGACCTTGGTACTTTGATGGGATTGACAATGTGACAATTAATTGTATGCTGTGTACCAATAGCCTGGGCCATTGCAGGGCACTTTGGAGTTCATTGAGGAGTGGCAGTTATGACTATCACCATCACATTTATGAATAAAATTCAGACATATGTGAATCTGTGTGTGGCAGAATAAAAGCATTAAATAATACAGTGATAATATCAGTCTGAATCAGACACAAAATATTGACCAAATTGTGACTTCTTTTGCTGTTATTTTCATCTTGCTTCCATTTCCCAGTTCTCAAAAGTCTATGGCCCTGTATTCACTGTGTATTTTGGCATGAAACCTATGGTGGTATTACATGGATATGAAGCAGTGAAGGAAGCCCTGATTGATCATGGAGAGGAGTTTTCAGGAAGAGGATATTTCCCAGTTTCTGAAAGAACTAGCAAAGGACTTGGTAAGTGTACATGTGCCCGAGTCAGCAGTGGCAAAGGGGGTGAGGAGGATGGAAACATAACTTAGGTGGGCAGAGGTTGGCCCACCCACATCCCTGTGGAGTGTCAGCTCCCTCCTCCTTGCCTGGAATTTCTCTCCTAGTTTCTGTTTCCCATTCTGGTAGGAATCATTTTCAGCAATGGAAATAGATGGAAAGAGGTCCGGCGCTTCGCCCTCATGACCCTGCGGAATTTTGGAATGGGGAAGAGGAGCATTGAGGAACGTGTCCAAGAGGAGGCCCGCTGCCTTGTGGAGGAGTTGAGAAAAACCAAGAGTGGGTGACTCTCTACTCTCTATCACTCACCTCTACAGACTGCTGTCTTCTCTAATGACATCTTTGGACACATTCAGGGGTGGCCAGATCTTTCATTATGAGTCTTGGTTGTCAGTCTTGTAGTGGAGTACGGAGGTTTGAAACAGAGCTCAGGGAGCTTGCGTGCATCTGGGCTGTGTGTACAAGCGTGATTGTGCAAACAGTGTGGACATAAAAAGTCATTTAATCTGATTTTCTCCTTAACTTTGTTTCTTTCTTTTCAAATCAGAAATCATGAGTATAGGTTTTGAGTTCATTTTCAGAAAGTGTTAAAGAGCAATGCTTTTTCCATACCATAAATGTAAGTTACCTAATTCAGAACATTTCACCAGAGAATACATGGCAAATGGTCATGGTGGGAATGACCCCATCACACACTTACAGAGCACCTACCATGTGACTTGTGCTTTCATTTAATTGTACTATGTTTGCATGGTCAGCCTCACTGACATGTCTGGGTGTTTCTGCCAAGCCCTGCTACAGTTCTGGCCAGTGAGGATGCTAAGTATGGTTTTACTTGCTCAGGTATATCTCAGTGCAATTCTTATCAATTATTATTTCTCTACAAATTCATCACTATTCAAAAAATATCAGCATTACTTATTTCTTATTTACCACTACTTACTGTATTGATTTCTCTTTTTTGAGCAAATATATTTTGTAGTATAATTCTGAAAAACACACAAATAACAATTTATAAATTATTTAACTAGATTTTAAGTATCATCAATAACTCTTTACCTTTTCTTTCCTAAGAGTACTTTTGCTCTGTTTTCAGTTTTTCTTATCTCTTTTCCCCCTCTTTATTGGATTTAGTTTAGATATTTATGGTAATTATTTTCCTCCCATTTCCAATTCTCCTAAGCTATGAAGTGTGGTTTACAATGATTCTGATTATCAGCTCAGATTCTAAATTGCGGTTTTAAAAATTCTCTCTTTCAAATCAAGTGAAAGGAAAGATTGAAAATCAGATTTTATTTGTGTAGATGTACACACACACACGGGCACACACACAGAGATACAATCCCAAGGCTTCGCAAATTACCTTCCTTGTCTTTGGCTGAAATACAACTTTTTCTGAAAGCTTAGAGACCTGTAATGTTGAAAGGCGCCTGGCATAGAAGCAGCTAACGTGACAGGTTTCCTGTTGTTCAATGCCTTACTATTTAGTCGGAACGCTTTTGATTCAGGTCATTCTTATTTAGGGTCTATAGATGTGTGTTTGGGAGATCTTTATGTAAAAAATTTACTGATCACTTAATTACAACATTATCATGTTAGAGACACGCTACCAAAAGAAAAGGACAACCTTCTTATAATTTAATTTCTTCACCTGTAATATGACAGACTTGGGTTAAGGTATGGTCAAATTTTAAAATTTATTACAACATACTGCTGTTGATGTCATGGAGAACATTATCCCAGCATCCACAAAGAGTGGCTTTGCCTAAATGAATTAAATGTGGAGGATGATTGAAAATTATGGAGGCTTACTTACTAGGGAAGGAAGTTTTTAAAAAATCATTGAAATGAGAAATGAAAAGACTTCATTTATCAATACTTCGTTGGCTTACTTAACCTGCTTTTATATTTGAAATAAAAATTACTCATTTTATTTCATTAGATACACAAATTCATCTTACATTTAGTGTTCATTTGTATTAGTTTTTCATCTCCTGTAACATGGCTATATTGTACGTTTCACATTTTTCCTTTACAGTGCATGAAACCACCCACAGTCTCTCTCTCTTCAGTTCTTTTCTACTGTTTCAATACAGGATTCTTTCAGCTATTCGTCATACATAAATACTTTGCACATCTAAATTATTCACTCCTTTTCTATCTCTGTGCTTTAGTGTTCACAGACTTTGAAGACAGATGTGACTCTGCTGTACAAACTTGGATCATTAGCTTTTAAAAATGTTTTCTCTTTCCTTCCAAAATGGTATACACTTTGGTTTAAAAGGGTATAAATAAAGTAATGGATGTGAATCGCCACATGTGAAATTCCATTATTTAATCAGTGAGGCTGTAATGTTCAACTCAGGTTTAAGGTAAAAGTGAAGTGTTTTGATTTCTCATGTGCTGAACTTAATTTTTGATGTTAGGGATACTTGTTGATCAGATAATTCTTAAAATTTCAAAATTACATTGACCTCGTAACAAAGACAAATTATTTTATGTTTTTATAGTATTTTAAAGTGATTTTGAATTCTTTAGCCTCATCCTGTGATCCCACATTTATCCTGGGTTGTGCTCCCTGCAATGTGATCTGCTCCATCATTTTCCAGCGTCGTTTTGATTACAAAGATTGCAATTTTCTTACCTTGATGGAGAGGTTCAATAAAAACTTCAAAATTCTAAGTTCCTCATGGATGCAGGTGAGTCTAGGATTTTTTCTTCCTGAAAAACCACTTATACTCTTTTCTCTGACAAATCAAAAATCTATATGGACCAAGATGTCAACTGCGTGTTTGAATACTGCTGTCCTTCCCAGAGATTTATGAAGTGACCATCTGGGATAGATGGCTGAGCTCTTTACTTTACACACGAGAAGTGAATGCCCAAATGTAGGGCTGGATTGTGAGCCCCTTAGCTCACTGACCAGTGGCTTTTCCACTCACCCCCAAAGCCCTACTTCTATAAGATACTTGGGTGACAGTCCAAAATATGCCTATATTATATGATGCACATCCAGGCCCTTTTTGAAGACTTCCATTACCCACATATCTTGTCCTCAACACTTAGAGATCTCTTCATAGCATTACTTGGCAAAAGTATCCTAATTTAAGAAGAGAATATGTCCTGCAAGGACTGCAACTATTTGGGACCATAGAAACTGTCAGGAAACACTGCCTGATGCAGGGGTGTTTGATGCCTCAGATGGGAACCTAGCTGACAAGGTAACTGTGTTAAGAATGACAAAATGAAGGTTTTATGGTGTATGAACCAGAAACAAGCATCACAATGTTACCGTGTGCTGAATTGGCATGATGTACACTCTGCCTAAATATAATTGTTTGGTCTTAGAGAAGTTATTGAACTACTCTGATGTACTGTTGGCTTTCAAGATACTTTTGAGAACCACTCCCCCTTCTAAAATGCTGATTCCATTTCTGAGGCTGCTTTAAAGAAAGGAAAACAGCAACGACCGGTTGTCTGGTCTCAGTCATTTTGCCCAAACTCCCTTAACCTCTGCTGTCATCTACAAAATGTGAATGCTAATAATCCATGCCATGTTATCTTCCAAGTTTGTAAGGAAGAATTGGTGTGAAAATTGAGAGAATTTATGGGAAAGTGTTTTATGCAATAAAAATGATGTATGAGTCTAGGAAATGATTAACATTTTTGACTCTCAGGTCAGAATTTTCTCCTTCGAATCTTTTTATAAGCAGAAAGAATTACTATATATGCATAACAAAAATTTCTTTGTCAATATGGATAGCATGTTTTATTCATAGTTATACCTATAACTTCTTAGCATAGTTTGGTATATGGTATATTTTTTTATACTTTTTTTTATTAAATAAACTATTGTGCTCTATTTTAGCTCTGCAATCATTTCCCTTTTCTTCTTGATTATTTCCCTGGAATTCATAACAAATTATTTGAAAACATTGGTCTTACAAAAAGTTATATTTTTGAGAAAATAAAAGAACACCAAAAATCTCTGGATGTTAATAATCCTCGGGACTTTATTGATTGTTTCCTGATCAAAATGGAGCAGGTAAAATGTTAGCAACAGTTCAGTTATTTCATTGTTTGTGCAATGTGTGGTTCATTGAGTAGTTCTTTAATGTACTTGGGTTTCAATAGTCAGGCCTCAATTCTTGGCAAACATATAAAATACATATTGTATGTATGAATCTACACTAAGCATCATAGAAAATGCACAATTAAATTGTCTTATAGGTAGAATGCATATACTTCTTTAAATAAAAATAATCTACCTGAAGAGAATAGAATGTATTTCTCACATGAAACGGAAATAATTGCAAAGTAGTTAGAAAATACAAAATATGATGCCATTAGATGAAGATGGGCAGCATCAAAGCATGCAGTGTATGGAAGAATGGAAAAGAATGGCTGAACCTAGGTGGACTTCCTCCATGTCCTGCAGATTGAAATAGACCTGAAAATATGTGCAGTGAGGTATAGGAGTGGGGTTTTAGATGGGTTGAGTGGTTTATGTAGAGCTATAGAAGTATGTGGTGGGAGAAGTAGGTAGATGGAAGAGGGAAGGTTTAATTGAGTGTAACTTAAAATGAATTTGCACAGATAAGGACTCGGAGGCTGCTGTCTATCAGGTAACACTTTAACATCAATCCTGTCATCACTGTATTATTTATTGAGAGGCTATTTTTTCTCTATTGAATTGTCTTGGCATCCTTGTCAAAAACCAATAGACCACAAATGTGAGGGTTTATTCTTGGGCTCTCAGTTCTACTCCATTGACCTATATGTCTGTCCTTATGCCAGTTGTGCAGTATCTTGAAGTCGTAATTGCTGTAGCTTTTCATTAAGTTTTCATATCACAAAGTATGGGTTCTCCAAGTTTGTTCTTTGTCCAGACTACTTTGGCTATTCTGAATCCCTTGCATCTCTGTATGAGTTTTAGGATAAGCTTGTCAATTTCTTCAGAGCAGCCAGTGTGTATTTTGACAGGGGTCACATTAAATCTGTAGAATAATTCAGGAAGTGCTGACATTTTAAAATTGAGGCAAAATTCATGTAACATGCAATTAGTCTATATAAAGTGTACACTTTAGTGGCATTTATTGTATTCACAATGTTGTGCAACCACCAGCTATCTCTAGTTTCAAAATCTTTTCATCATCCCAGAAAGCATACCAAATTCATTCATGATCACTCCTCATTCCCCACCCCTTACTGTAGTAACCTTTAATCTGCTTTCTGCCTCTGTGAATTTGCTTATCATGGATATAGCATACAAAAAGGACTCAGAGTGTGTGTGACCATTTGTTTGTGGCTTCTTTCACTTAACATAGTGATTTGGACACTGACCTACATTGTAGAATGTATCATTATGTTATTTGTTTTGTGGCTGAATAATTTCCATTTTCCATCCACTCATACAACAATTTAAGCTTTATCTGTTTATGGACATTTGTGTTATTTGTAGTATAAGTAATGCTGCTGTGAACATTTGAGTACATGTTTTTTCATGGATATTTTTCATTTTTCTTAAGTGTAGTACTAGGATTGGAATTTCTGAGTCATAAGGCAATTTTAGGGTTATCTTTTTTAAAAACAAGTAAGCCTTTCTGCAGTGAATGCAACATTTATTTACATTCTTACCAGTAATTGGCAAGGGTTCCTATCTGTACATGATTGTCACTACTTGTAATTTTGTAATTTTTGTGTCACTGAAAGTGATTTTGACTTGCTTGTCCTTCGTGACCAAAGATATTGAGCATCTTTTCACATGCTGTGTCTGATTTGCATATCTTCTTTGCACAAATGATAGTCAAGTCCTGTGCTCATTTTTTAAATTGAGTTTCTTGTCTTCTTGTTGTTGAGCTGTAAGAATTGTTTACATAATCTTGACATTAAACCCATTAAAGTGTTTAACTAACCCATATTAAATAAATGATACGAAAATACTTCCTCTCATTTGGTAGGTTGTCAGTTTACATTAGAGTTATGCCCCTTGATGTGCAAATATTTTAATTTTGATGAAGTCTAGTGTATCTATTTTTTCTTTTGGTCATTTAGTATCATATCTGTGAATACATTGGCAAATCTGAAGGCATTAAGGTTTACCCCAATATTTTATTCTAGGACTTTTGCAGTTTTAATTCCCATCTTTGAATTTTCATCTACTTTCAAAATTATTTTGAGTATGGCGTGAGGGATGGGGCCAACTTTTCCTTTGCATGTGATTACCCAGATGTCTCAACAGTTTGTTGAAGAAACTCTTCCTTTACTTTGAGTGGTCTTAGCATGCACGTTAGAAATGAACTGGTGATACATATTAAGGTTTATATCTAGATGTCAATTCGACTTGCATGTTTGTTCTGGATGTCTCTCCTCATGCCAGTACCACAGTGTTTTGATTATTATAGATTTGATTTGAAGTTTTGAAGTTGGGAAATCGAGTCCTCCCTGGTAGTTACCCATGAATTGGGAATTGGCTATGCCATTTTTGCCAAAAAGGCCATTGTGATTTTGATAGGGATTACATTGAATATTCACATCATTTTGGAAATCAATTGCCATCTTAATAGTATGATGTCTTCTAATTTTGAAGGTCGAGTGGTTTTCCATTTATTTAGGTATTCTCTATTATTGTTATTTTTATTAGCAACAGTTGTCAATTTTCATTGTGAGTCTTTCCTAAGATTCCCCTAAGGTTCTTAGGCCTTTTCTCCTTTTGGATGCTATTGTAAACTTAACTATTTCCTTGATTTAATTTTCAGACTGTTCATCCTTGGTGTATAGAGACACATCTTAGTTTTGCATTGATCTTGTACCCTGAAATATTGCTAAAATCATTTATTTTCTCTAGTTATTTTCTTTGTGGATTTTATGGACTTTTCTTCATATAGTATCATGTTTTCTACAAATAGAATTAGTTGTATTTCTATCTTTTCTATCTACATGACTTTTCTTTTTCTTGCCTAATTACTCTGTCTAGGATCTTCATACTGTATTGAATGGAAGTGGTGAAAGTTGACATACTTGGGGTTATTTTTTCTGGGTAATGGGTAGAGGCTTGAAAACTTTGAGTGAGAAGCCTAGAAGCCTAGATTGCCATGGCTGGAGTGTTAAAGGCAATTGTAGTGTAGACTCAGAAGTAGACAAGAGTTTGTACAGAGAGACTAAATCATCTTAGAGATTTTTTCAGTGGTATTGTTAAGAATATTGGTAGACAAAGGAATATTAAAGGCCATTCTGATGAGGTGACAGATGGAAATGAAGAACAAGTTATGGAAAACTGGAATAAAGGTTTTCCTTGTTACAATTGGCAAAGAAGTTTGCAGAATTGTGTTCATGCCCTAGGGCATTATGGAATGTGGATTTATGAGCAATTAGTCAGGATATCTGGCAGAAGGGAAACCTAAGCAGCAAGCATTCAGGGTGCTGCACAGCCTCTTTTGTCCACTTACAGTAGAATGAGAGAAGAAAGATGTTTTTAAGCTGGAATTTATTGATAAGAAGGGAAGCAGTGGTAAAATTTGGGAAATTTCTAGCCTGGCCAGATAAAGAGTGAAAAGGCACCTTTAGGTGAGCAAACCAAGGGAGTGGCCAAGCAATCATTTGCTAAAAGGATTAGTATGTATAGAAAGGGGGCAGGTGCTATTCATCAAGACAGTAGGAGGATGACCCCAGAGGCATTTCACAGATCTTCAAGCCAAGCTGGGACCTGTACAACAACATTTCCAGAGAAGTGGCAGAGGGACCTCAGCAGTTTTTGCTCTTCACAATGTGGGGACTCTGCACCCCACATATAGGACTAGCGTTCAAGTCTGTTCTCAAGAGTAGATTTGTTAGAAAAGCAAATTTGGCTCCCTCTTGCTCACTTGCTCTAGACCTCTCTTGCCCTTCTGCCTTGTGCCATGGGATGACACAGCATGAAGGGCAGAACCAAAGGTCAGTTCCATGTTCTTGGACTTTCCACCCTCTGGAACCATGAGAAATAAAAAACTGTTTTAAACAAAACACTCAGTCTGTTGTATTCTTTCATACAACACAAAATGTACAAAGAAAGGGCACCAATGCACTTTTGATTATAATTTTTGGGGAAAGAAATACACTGCATAGCTCACCTAGAGGCAAATAGTCTCCATAATGAAATTTATAGGCATGCCAGAGGCAGCAAATAGGAAATGAAATTTCAGTCAACTGATCTACAGTTTCTACCCTGCCATATAGTAGTGTTGTCTAGTAATAAATGCTTCAGGTTATGTGTTGTATAACCTTAAAACAATATGAGGTATTTTAAAATCACTGTAATTAAATATTCTGGTAAATAATTGATCAGGTAATTTTATCAAATGTTTCCTAGGAAAAGCACAACTCGCAGTCTGAATTCACTATGGAAAACTTGGTGAGCACAGTATCTGATTTATTTGTTGCTGGGACAGAGACAACAAGCACCACTCTGAGATATGGACTTCTGCTCCTGCTGAAGCACCCAGAGGTCACAGGTATGACCACAGATGATGAGCATAGTGAATTGCAGAAAAGATGTTGGGTAGATGTTGCTAGGGTCCTCCCTCTTTTGTATACTCCAGAAAGAGGAAACTCTAGAAAAAGATACTTATATTTGCCATCTTTGTAGACTATTCTCTCCAAGTGTTTAGCAGAGTGAATGAAATCAAAACTTGTACCCCAAGTTACAGGGTCATGGAATATTTGGAACACCAGGATAAAAGAGAAAAGCATAAAATCTTTCAGAGAATTCTATTAGGTCATGTATAAAGGAAAAGGTTCAGAAATTATCAGAATTCTCAATATTATTTTGTGTATTAAAAGAAAAGGGTATGTCCAAACATGCATGAGATTGCCACAGACTTTATACTCTATTTTCTCTTTCTCCAATACTGGAGGCTGAGTTCCATCTAAATATCAATATTTGAAACTAAATCAGAGGACAACATGAGCTCCAGCTGTCAGGACACCTCCTGTAGGACAAGGAGCGTCTCAGGGAGTCTGCAGCACTTCAGAATGTGCTTGGCCGATAAGGCATGTTGAGGGGAGACTCCAAGAACAAGGGAGAAGTGATCGATAGTCCATGGTTTCCAATAATTATTAGTTGGAGTTTGAAATATCCACCTGAGCATTTGAAAGGAATTCTAACTTGAGCTATAGAAATTATGAATTCAAGTAAAAGGCATTTTTATGCCCAAGAAAGTACTAAAAATATAATGTAATCATAGTTGTCTTATCAGGGAAGAATATTTATGTACTCAGAATGATGTAAACAATGAATAGTGATATAAGCAGAGATTGTGGTCTAAATATATTCTGTTAAATAGAGTGAGAGGAATTGTGTGCACGCAGGTGTGTATCTGTGTGTTTGTGTGTGTCTATATATGGTGTGGACATGGAGATTAAAATTCTCATCTCCTATATCAGGAAATCTTTAAGTATTATTTAAGAATTGGTATGCAAGAAATAGAAACATTATTTATAAATATTAACATCAATTTAGAAGAAGCTGCTAGAATGCTCAAGGTGGCCACATGTGAAAAGTAGGAAGATAAAGAGAGTACCATTCTAAATTCCACATGCATGCACACACAGAAAAAACATATACACATAAAAGTGTCATATTGAGTGGAAAAAGCCATATCCCAAGGACTATATACTCTATGCTCCCATTTTGTGACATGCTAGGGAAACCAAAGTATAGTGACAGGATGCAGATCAGTGGTTGCCTGAAGCCAGGAAGTTGAGAGGGGCCAAAGGAAATTTTTTGGGTTGATGAAAATATTCCATATCTTGACTATGATAGTAGTTACAAGATTGTCTTTAGTTTGTTAAAACTCACCAAACTATACACTTAAAAAGGGCGACCTTTTGTATGTAAGTTGGACTTCAATAAATCTCATTTTAAAACTCAAAACAAAAAACCAAACACATGCACATATATAGATCCATTACAATGTATTTTTAAACCTCATACATTATTTTGTCATTAATGTAATATTTGTTTTATGTTTTTCATTTTGCAAGGATTGCAATTAATTAATTTATTTATTTATTAATTTATTTTTTCTTGAGACAGAGTCTGGCTCTGTGCCCAGGCTAGAGTGCTGTGGCGTCAGCCTAGCTCACAGCAACCTCAAACTCCTAGGCTCAAGCAATCCTTCTGCCCCAGCCTCCGGAGTAGCTGGGACTACAGACATGTGCCACCATGCCCGGCTAATATTTTCTCTATATATATTTTTAGTTGTCCAAATAATTTCTTTCTATTTTTAGTAGAGATGGGGTCTCGCTGTTGCTCAGGCTGGCCTTGAGCTCTTGACCTCAAGCAATTCTCCTGCCTTGGCCTCCCAGAGTGCTAGGGTTACAGGCGTGAGCCACCGCACTTGGCCGGATTGCAATTTCTTGAATTAATTATGTTGTGTTTATTTTTTAAATATTTTATGTTTATTATATTATACGTGAAATAAATGTGGAGCAACATAGGTTCTATGTTTATTATTTGTTAAAGTTGTCCTGGATGCTAATGTATAGGTATGTACTAATGCATTGCGATGCCTAGTTTGCAGGAGAGTGGTAACTCTCATTGTAAGTCTAGGTGTACATATGTGCATATAACTCATGTACAAAATGCTGTTGAGACACCTTCTTCATGCTTCATATAATCTTAAATTGCTATAACAAATGTGCCATTTTTCTCTTTTTCCATCACTTCTTACTTGTGTCTTATCAGCTAAAGTCCAGAAAGAGATTGACCGTGTGATTGGCAGACACCGGAGCCCCTGCATGCAGGACAGGAGCCACATGCCCTACACGGATGCCGTGGTGCATGAGATCCAGAGATACATTGACCTGGTTCCGAATAGTGTGCCCCATGCAGTGACTTCTGACATTAAATTCAGAAACTACCTGATCCCCAAGGTAACCTTGTTGGTCCTACACTGTACCTCAGTCCTCTTGAAATCCCAAAATTCACAGTGTGGTTCCAATCCTCTACCATCAGAAGATGAGAAGTGCAAAATTCATACATGTGGCAGCTTGATGGACTTTGTGCTCTTTTGTTTGGGGTTATGAAGCTTTATAACAGGTCTTGGTTCCTGGCAGTGTGTGTCTTCCAAGTTGGTCCTGCCTCTTTAATATTGTTTTGACTACTCTTAACTGTTTACACTCTCAAATAGATGTTAAAAATATCACTTTGTCATTTTCCCTGAACACTCTTCTGGGAATTTTAACAGGGTCATATTAAATCTATAGTTCAATTTGGAAAGAATTAACATCTTGATGCCTTACATCTTTCAATTTATGCATATGGTTATGCTGCTAATCTATTTGGACTTTCTTCTGTTTCTCAGTAATGTGTTTTCAGTGCTCTGGTTTGCAAATCTTTGGGCAGATTTCTCCTAAAGAATTAGTCCTTAGTTGCTGCTATAAACTTTGAAAATGCGCTCTTCATTTCTTTATACCTGCTATCTGGGAATATCATTGGTTTTATCATTCTGATGCCCTCATATGTAGTAACCTTGCTAAGTTGATTAATCATTGCTAATAATTTGTTAGTAGAGTCATCTGGAATTTCTATGTACGTTATCCTTCTGTTTAGGTTATTATTTGTTTTATTTTTATTTTCCAATTCCTCTGTCCTTAATTTCTCTTTACTGTATTATTGAACTGGTCAGGATTACAGGATAGTGTTGAATAGAATTGGTGATAGTGGGCATCCCTGTTTCATTTCTGATCTGTGGGAAGGGACAGAGGTTTAGTATTTCATCATTGAGAATGCTGCTTTAAGTAGATTTGGGTATATATTCTTTATGACATTAGGAATTTTGCTCCCTTCTCTTTTTTATATATAATTTTTGTCATGCATGTGTGGATAATTTTATCAAATGGTTCTCAGCATCTCTTGGTATGATTATATATTGGCCTCACTTTCCTCACTAAATATGCATAAGTCTATACACATAGCTGGATTTGATCTCCTCCATATTATACAGGGACTTTTGTATTTTTATTCATAAGGCCTTTTGGTCTCTAATCTTTTCCTCACAATTTTTTTTTGTCAGAGTTTTGGTATCGAGATTATGGTGGTGTATGAAAGTAGGTGAGAAATGTTCCCTAATATGGGTCTGTTTTTATGACCTTCTCCTCCCCCGACTTTTCTTCTCGTGCCCACTTAGATGTATAATTAAAATGTCTAACAACTTCTGGATAAATTCCAGATATTATATATGAAACAATGCAGAATTTGAGATGATGTTTATCTTTTTCCATGAAGGGAGCACTCTCCTCCCATGGCAGTCATAATGCTGCAACACCTCCTGCCCTGACTCCGAGGTGGACATGGTGTGAACACAGTCGATAGTTAACTATAGCTGTGAGCGTACCTCTCTGATGTTTTCCCATCTCTGGATCTTGAGACTGATTTTTTCTTAGCAGCTATACAATGCCTTTTTCACATGGTTTCTGTATTAATACAGGTGTTCTAGTTGCTATGCTGCAGGCGACCCTATTCCACTTGATCCAGGAGACATAATTGTTAAAATTTAAAATTAGATAACTAAATATTGTATTTTCATGGGGCAAAAAGAAATGAGATTGGTAAATTTGCAAATACTAATGTCATTTCCTGGAGGAGGCAGAACTGATAACTTTACCAAGAGGTTATGAGGCTCTCCCTGAGGTCACTGATTGGGTACAAGGATTAGCATTTCAGCTCATTCTGTTTTCACCAAGGACATAACTAAGAAAAAATTTGCTTCTCACTATTCAGGTCTGAGAGTAATAGTAATGAAACGTGGTCTCCTGTAGCTATCTACATGGGAAATAGACTGAGGAATCAGACAGGGATATCCACTTCCCCACCCCCATCCACTGTATCAGATTGGGGACCTGCCTCTGGGGAGCGCTGCATCTGCTGAGATCTCCCATTCGCCAGGGATTAGGGCGGCTCATGCTGTGCCTGGTGAGTTTTGAATGGAGAGAGTCCAGAGCCTGAGAAATGACCCATTCGTTCCCTTCTGTGTGGGACAGTCTAGTATAAAAATATGCAGCTGTTTGGCTAATTCCATCCTCTTACAAGTGAGATAAATGGGCTTTTTTGCCACAGGCTGGAGCCACTAATCCAGGTGGAGATAATGGTCTAAGACAGGAGTTGGCCAACGTTTTCTGTAATGGCCACGTAGTAAATATTTGAGACATTTCAGGCCATAGGTTTTCTGCTGCACTACTGAGCTCTGCCAGTGTGGCATGGAAGTGAGTTGTGAAGTGTGAAGAATGAGGAAGGATATGTGACAATTTTTATGGAGAATGAAATTTAAATTGCATGTATTTTTCATATGTCAAAAATGTTATTCTTTGGAATTTGTAAAAACATTCTTACTGATGGGCTATGCCAGAATAGGAGGTAGGGTGAATTCGTGCATGGTCTTGCAAGTACTATGTTTGTGCCCAGTAGAAGACAATTCTGTTCAGTAGAAATTTATACAATGATGTGAGGCTGATTGTGCTTTTGTGCCCTACATGTGAAGAATATTTGTCACCAAATGGCTCAGAGATTTACTGTTATCTTTTTGTAGATATTTTGTATTTTTAGCACTTCCATTTAGATAAAGACACATTTCAAGCTAATTTTCATTTATGATGTGGAGTAGTAAGGGTCATGCTTCAATTTTTTCCTTATGAATTTCCAGGTGTTTGAGTATCATTTGTAGAAAGTATATCTTTATATACTTTCATATCTTTTATATGCTTTTATATCTTTAAGAAGCATTTTCAAATATTACTTGTTTCAAAATTCAGAGAAATAATTTTAAAAATTAAATTATATGCATTTAATATTATAAAATTAGGGAGGGATTTTCCCCATATTTGTATTTAAAAAATTTAAATCTAAATAAAATTAAAATACATATAGACATATATGTATATATATATGAACATGTATATAGATCTACTTTTATATCTTTCTATCCATTTCTCTATATATCGGTACATTCCCATGTAGGCCTCAAGAGTAAACATTTTCTCCTAACAATAAAAATAGCATTCATATTCAGGAGTTACTGATACAATAATATGATCTAATATGCAGCCTATATGTAAATTTTTCCAATTTTACTAGAATAATTTTAGCTTTTATTCTCTTGCCATTTACCATCCAGTCAAGGAACAAGCATATAATTTGCTTATCATGCTCTTTAGTCTCTTGTGATCAAGGACACAGTTCCTTTCCTTCGTTTGTTTCCTTCAGTATGTTGACCTTTTTGTGGAGTCCAGGCTAGTAGCCATTTAAAATGTTCCTTAGGCTGTTTTTGTGTGATTGTTTTTTAAATATTAGATTCCAGTTATTATTTTGGAAGAATAAGGTATAGGTGCTTTGAGTATCCAACAGAATCTCATTGGTGAAGTGGGGGCACATATGTCACTCGTGCCATTATTGTTTAAGCTCATTTCCTCAGCAATAAGGTGGTATCTGCCAGATCTCTGCATTCCAGAGGTTTTGCTCTTTTTGTATAATTAATAAATATCCATGGCATAGTACTTTAAGACTTTACATAAATTTTTGTTCCCAAATCACATACCCAACAGTTTCAGCTTTAACTGATGATCCTGACCTGAATAGTCACAAAGTGAGCATTTTTCTAATTTCATGATTCCTCTGTGGTTGTAAGTTAGGATCAATCTCTAATGAATATCTCCCCCATGATTTTATATTAAGACAAAATATCTGCTTGGCAATAATAATCACTCAGTCATTTTATTCTTGTTACTGTATTCTTGTTTTCATGTTGGATGATGTCATTTTAAACTTTACTAGATCATATGATCTAGTTTAAAAGAGTCCTATTAACAGGTACTCTGGATATTTTAAGTGCCAACAGAGATTTCGATTTTACAGCATAGTCTTTACACAGGGTGTGTGAAAACTGAAGTGATGAAATAGAGCAGCCTGTGAGGATAGACCCTGGCTTCCAACCTTGACGATAAGGAGAACAGATTCAGAAGGGTTATCACCCCAGGGACCAAGTGCTCAGGATTTCAACTGTGATTGGAGAGCCCTTCAGCAAGATCATCACCACTGGTCTTAAACTCATCCTTGTTGATTCCTGGGTCTGTGTGTCTGGAAATGTTCCTGCTCTTCTTTGGACCTGTGTTTCTTCATC
>CM052446.1:35964076-35984842 GCA_028533085.1 Varecia variegata | reverse complement strand
TCATTGGGCCAGAGTCATCATGGTGCTCTGGGGAGTTGAACCAGTTCTTCATAATCAGGAAGGCTGAAGTATAGGTAAATTGAATTCTGCCTTGGATATATCACTGAGGTACTCAAGAACTCCTCCTAGAATGCAAAATGTATTTAGACTTTCCTCATGTGCCACTGCAAAGGTTCTCACTCTGCAGTTTCACTGAGTGTCTTCCACTTGGTGTCCTCACCACCCATCTGAGCTTTGGGGATTCACATGTCAACAAGCACAGAATGGGGGCTAGGATGTGGAGAGATAGGAAGACTCTAACGCTGCTGGTGGGACTGCAAATTAGTACAACCTCTGTGGAAAATAATATGGAGATACCTCAAAGAGCTAAAAATAGAAGTACCATTTGATCCAGCAATAGCACTACTAGGCATCTACCCAAAGGAACAAAAGACATACTATAATAAAGACATCTGTACTCAAATGTTTATGGCAGCACCATTCACTATTGCAAGGTTGTGGAAACAACCCAAGTGCCCTTCAATCCATGGATGGATTAATAAAATATGGTATATGTATACAATGGAATACTACTCAATTACAAAAAGCAATGGTGATCTAGCACCTCTTATATTATCCTGGATAGAGTTTCAGCCCATCCTCTGAAGTGAGGTATCACAAGAATGGAAGAATAAGCATAACATGTACTTGCCATCGAATTGGCACTAACTGATCAACACTAAGGTGCTCACATGATAGTAATATTCACTTGAGGTTGGGGGTGTGGGGGTGGGTAAACTCACAACTAATGGATGCAGTGAGCATTGTATGGGGGTGAGGCAAAGTCATAACTTGTAACCAAAATGTTTGTACCTCCATAGTGTCCTAAAATAAAAAAATAACAAACACAGAATGGAAACCAAAGGGCCATACCCCCAGTTAGGAAAGCAGATGAATAAACAGGCTATTGTAATTCAGTAGGACTGGGCTGAGGGTGGAAAGCAAAGCACAGGCTGCTGGGTGCAGGGGAGAGAGAGAAAAGCTGCCTGCTTCTTGCTCTCTCATACCCCACACTGAGGCAAAATAAGCTTCAATAAGCAACATTCTAAGAGCAGCAACCTCAAAGGAGGCAAAGAAAACTGAAAAGAGAGAAGGCAGGGCATTTTCAAGAAGGTAATAAACCACAGGAGCAGGACATTTGCTCTAAATCAAGGATGTTAGAACCTTTGCCAAGTATCCATGGGGCCAGGGAAACATTATGAATGAGGCTGGATCCTCTACAATGACTCCACAGCACCCTGCTGTTCCTCCTGTCATGACCATGCATCTTGGGTATTGGATCTCCACTCTTTCCACGTGAGTGCTGAGTTTCTGGCCATGGAACTGCTCTATTCTGTGACCTTTTATGCCCACTTTATATCTGGCAGTGTAGACACCAAGAGGACAAAGATGAAAACCTCCCTTTAAGAGTTCACATTTTAGCACAACAGAAAAATCAATAAATGAAATACATAAATAGGCAATTATGATTCCAGGTAAACTTCATTGCTTCATTGAAAGCAATAATATTATGCTATGGAAACCCAGAGAGGGTTAAGGTTTTATTACTTGAGTGCATGGCAAAGAGTGCAAAGAAGAAATGGAATTTGACCTGTGACCTGAATTTAGTCTCTGCAAAGCACATCTTGGCCAAAAGGAACAGTTTAGTATAAAACTTCAAACATCTTTTTGCATTGGGGGCTGATAAACAGCGTGTGTGTCTTGAGCTGAGCATAGAGGATATAAAGAGCGAAAGGAAAGACAATGGAATTTCAGAGTAGAAACAGGAAACATGAGAATATGGATGTGGTTTTGTAGATACATAGATTTAAACTCAAAATGTCAAGGGAGCTGTTATAATGTGGGAATATTTAATGAATTCCTTGGTATGGAGCTGTTTTCAGTGAACATTTGTTGAATTAAGGGTCTTTGTTAAGATCAGATGTCAGGTGGATGGCAAGTGTGCCTATTCTTTGTTCAGTTGTCTACCCAGTCATCTTTCCATCCATCCATCAATTCCTTCTTCCATCCAAGCAAT
Organism: Varecia variegata; assembly: GCA_028533085.1. Classification (NCBI taxonomy): domain Eukaryota; kingdom Metazoa; phylum Chordata; class Mammalia; order Primates; family Lemuridae; genus Varecia; species Varecia variegata. The sequence continues at coordinate 35,982,786 of CM052446.1, read as the reverse complement.
CATCAAAGAGGGACAGTCACAAACACAGTACCTGTTACAGTCACAGTTACACATAAGTAGTGACTCCCCCTGATATTTATTACTTTCAGGAAAACGGATGTGTGTGGGAGAGGGACTGGCCCGCATGGAGCTGTTTTTATTCCTGACCAGCATTTTACAGAACTTTAACCTGAAATCTTCGATTGATCCAAAGAAGCTCAATACCACTTCGATTTCTGCTGCGTCTATTTCTTTGCCACCCTTGTACAAGATCAGCTTCATTCCTGTGTGACGAAGGTCATATCTTCTGCCTGCTGTGGCTGTCTTCTGCCTCTCTCTTATCAATGGCGTCCTCCACCCCCTTGCTATTATTAGGGATGTCTTCTCTGACCTGTTGTCTCACATCACCCCATTCCCTTAAGATGCAGTGAACATCCAATGTCCATTACGGTGAGTTTCTGGAATTTTACACACAATTGCATCTATATCTGCTCTTCCTCACACTGTGTAACACAGTATTTACTGCCACATGTGACAATACTTACATAGTGTTGAGTTGTTAATATGTTATCACTAGAAAACACAGTAAAATGATTAACGTATGCTAATTCAGAGCCATTTCTCCTGTGCGTGTTTTAAATAAAAAGTGTTATTAATTGCTGAATGAGATTGCAGACTTTCCTTCTTTTGTTCATAATGCAAGTAGGAAATTAAAGAAAACGGAGTCCCCGGAGGCCATGCTGGTCCTCATAATGATAAGCACAGACAGGAACCAAGGAGAAGAGGGCAGGGAAGCTCTCTTGGAGGAGTGTCACCAAGAGTTACTGGAGGTTTGCATTTGAAAGAGAGAACCTGTGTCCAGGGGCAGCTCTAACCTTTATATTGACAGGATCAGTGACAGTTAGGAATGGACATTAAGTGTGGGAATTCCTGTTCTGCCTGAGTGTTACTGTAAATGCCAAGTAAAGATCTAGAATGCTCTTTTCACTTTCTGTCCACCTTAGAATGGAGTATGAATATATGGTTTCATACTGCTACCCATGTGTTCTGAGTGTAAAGATTCTCTCCCCAGACAAGAACAACATCTCTGTAAAACCTCACCAGATTGTATTATTCTTCTAGTTTCTATGTCTATGTTTTACACATCATATATATGTGATAGTAATTTGATATTTTGGGGCTAAAATGATAAGTCTCATAGCATCTGTACAGCATCAGCAGGTGGACATGTATCTGTGACAAATTCTGGTCTTCTTTCCAACTTTTTCCCGTTTTGAAGTAAGATGAGAAATGACATAACCCATTAACCTTTTCCAAGCTCATCTAGAGAAAGCCATTTATACTTGGCATGCATCTGTAATTTAACACACGCATTTATTTGTGTGTATATCTCTACACATGTATGTGTGCATAGGTGTAAATTAAAATATAGCATATATTGCATACAAACGTATACATGGGGATTTAAAAGTCATTCTTTAAAATATTGGGTTCATATTACACATACTATTAAAGAACTTGCTGGTGTTTACTGAACAAAATGCCAGGTTGCCAGGTAAACTTCTAAGGTACTAGAAACATGAGTAAATAATTTGATAGGACTTGTTACATATTAGTAAATGGAAATAGCTATTAAACTTTGAAAATAGCTTAAAAATAGAAAGTACAAATTTAACCTACATTATCCTCCATTAACCTTCTTCATTGGCAAATGAAAAACTTTTAATTTGTTATCAAATGTGTGAGAAACAGGCAGTCTTTTTATTTTTTCATGTCCTATTTCCAATTTCATTGATTTCTGCTCTAATTTTTATGATTTCTTTTCTTCTGCTTACTTAGGAATGAACTAGCTCTTCATTTTCCAGTTTCCTAATGTAGATGCTTAGATTACTGATTTTATATTATTTTCCTTTTTATGAAAGGAAGTTTCTTCATATGCAGACAGTGCTATAAATTTCCTTTTAAGTACTGTCCTTAATCCATAGCCTCTCTCCCACTCAAGACCCAGCACTAATGTATTCTTTAAATTAACTGGCACTTACCAAGTTCCAAAATTGATTTTCTGGTTTCTCTTTCCTTGGCGGTTTAGAAAACCTTAGAAGAGGGAAGAGGATTTTCATATTTCAAATAATTCTGGTGGCTGAATGGCTCATAGAAAATGTTGTATTTAGTAATATTGGACTGACCTGCTGAATTATAATTTACTACTTACAGAAAGTCTTCATGACACTGGATTTGGCAATGATTTCATTAATATGACACCCAAAGCATAGGCAATGGAAGCAAAGATAGATACATTGGTCTTCATCAAAGTTAACTTTCTACATCCAAGGACACTATCAAGAGTGTAAAGACAAGCCACAGAATAGCAGAAAATACTTGAAATCATGTATCTTTTAAAAGTTAATGTCCAAAATATATAAAGTATTTCTACAACTCAGTAACATCAACAAAAAGGACAAAAACTGGTTAAAAATGTGCAAAGTGCTAGAATGAACATTTCACCAGAGAAGATACAGAATGGCTTAAGCACTTGAAAATATGCACATCAACACTGATCATTAGGGTGATGCAAATCAAAACCTCAATGAGACACCACCTTCTCCCATTAGGATGGTTGTTCCAAAGATTCAGCAAATAAATTAAAAAAAAAGATTCAGCAAATAGCAAGTGTTGGTGAGAATGTGGAGAAATCAGGAAACCTGTGCACTTCTTGTGGGAATGTATAATGATGCAGGCACAATGAAAAATAGTGCAGTGCTTCCACTAAACTTAGTGAGAGAATTACTATATGACCCAGCATTTCAAACACTGTGTATGGTACCAAAAAAAATTGAAACCTGGATATCATAGAGATATTTGTACCCCACTGTTCATAGCAGCATCATTCACAGCATCCAAAGGTTGAAGCATCCCAAGTGTCCATTGACTAAGCAATGGGATAAAGAACATGTGATATATACATACAATGGAATATTATTCAGGATTTAAGAGAATGGAAATTCTGACACATACTACAACATGAATAACACTTGAAGATATTATGTGAAGAGAAAAATAGCCAGTCATAATTATACAAAATATTGTATGATCCCACTTCTCTGAGATACCTAGAATAGGCAAATTCATGGTAACAGAAAGTCTCTGTGGGTTATTATATGGGTGGTTGTCAGGGACAGGAGGTATTTGAGAATGTGCAGTTATTGTTTAATGATACAAAGTTCATTTTTGTAAGATGAAAATTGTTCTGGAGATAGTGTTGTTGTTTGCATAATAATGTGAATGTACTTAATGTTACTAAACTGTACACTAAAAATGATTAAACTGGATAATTTTATGTAAAGTGTGTCTTGCCACAACTATATACTCCAAAAATTTACTACTTATATTATCTGGATAGTACACTAGAATGATAATAACTTAAAGAATGTTTCTTCAGTAAAGCTGTCCTGAAAACAATCCTAATAAAATCAAGATGTAAAAGAGCACTGGTGAAATCTCTCATGGGGCATGTGTTGCTGAAAAGCTATGAGTTCAGAGACCTCAATCCATGTAGTTCCTTTTCACAGGTGTCCCCTCCAGAACATGCCTGTCTTGGGTCACTCTCCAGAGACTCCCATGAACGGAGTTCTTGTCAGTATTTTCTCCAGACTGAAGCAGTGTTACCCATGGGCAGGTGGGACTGACGAAGCTACTCCACCACGACCAGAAGGATGAGCTTCCCCACTGCATCACTGAACTTAGGAAAGGCCCCACTTCCTGTCTAGCCCCGACTCCTTTCCCAGAGTGGTCACTGGAGCAGGGCTGGACAGGTGGTTTATCCTGATTCCAATGCCCTGACCTCAGTTTGTCTGCAAATCCTTCACGCACTGATGGGTGAGGAGCCCAGTGGGGTCACACCTGGGGGTGAGGCTCCTCACAGAGACCTTTCTTCACCTGGACCTACCCATGGACACTAGATCTTGGCGTGACTCGTTCTAAGAAGAGGAGGGACTCAAATTTTTGTTTTAGGGAAAAGAGGAGCCTCCCGTTTTAATTTCAAGAATACCCCTTTTGTATCCAAGGGAAACTTGAGATTGGGAAGTGAATGTGGAGGGCAGGCTGGCAACCAAGGGGATTGTCTGAGGAGAGAGGCGAGGAATCCTCCTGTGTCAGGGGAAGCAGTACCCTGTGCATGGAGAGCAGGGAGCAAATGCTCCATCAGGACCACCAACTGCCTGTGGATTTATATCTGTAAACAAGAGTGTAATCATAGTTGGGAGAGTCTCCATGTCATGTCTGTCAGCTCTTGTCTGCAGATGATGAGATTTCTTTTAGCCTTAAGGCTCTCATCCAATGATCATGGGCTTTTGTTTCCAGGAACAGAATCTGCCTCTGAGAAGAAGAATTGTCTCTTTCCAGCATTTCTTCTAGATGTCTGATTCCTTTTCTGTAGGTCTGCAGTTGTTCATTTTTAAAGCTTATCATGTTATTTTCTATGGAAATTCTCACCTTTTGCTGCAAGTCATGATTTGCCTTGATAGGTAATAACTCAAGACAATCCATTTGTTTGTAGTGTTAAAGTCAAGTCATTTCCTATCTCATCAAGGTGCATGTTATAGCTACAATGCATATATTCTTTAGTTCTGTTTTCTGACATGCCTTGGGCCCGCTGATACCCACTTAAAATGAGCGCAACTAGTGCAGAGATCTTGATTGTAAACCACATTTTCAGATGAAATTTCCCAGGGGTCCTCACAGAAATGGCTGATTTGAGACCTGAGGTAGGGAAAATACAAGATGAGCCAAAATATATTGCTTTGTCAAAAAATAAAATAATCTCAAGGATTGCATGGGCCATCTAGCCATTTAGGAGACATGTGAGCAGAAAATAAAGGATAACTGTAGTGGATTATAACCCTTAGAAAACAATTAAATTAATGATTGCTTACTAAGATTAATAAAAAATGAATAACTGGAAATTTGATGAGGAATAGATAATTACAGAATTTCAAAGAATGTAACTACAAGACACTTCTAAGCTACACAGGTGAAAAGAATCACTTTACAGTGGAGGAAACAGGAAGACAGTATGCAAACCTAGTAATCAAATGGACATGATTCATACTGGAACAGATCGAAATTGTTTGTGACCCATAAATGAGAGGAAAAAGTGTCATTCAGTGATATTGCTGCCAAAGATGCATATGCTGAATTTAATCATTAGGTAACATCGGACAAGCTTCAATTGAGGGACATTTTATAAAGATTCAGCCTGTATTTTGAAAGAATGTCAATGTCATGGAGCTCAAGTACAAGGAAAGCATTGAAATCTACACAAACTCAAGGAAATTATAAAACCTCTTGCAGAATTATTTTTTGGGTCAATGATGAAATTAAGATGGAAATCAAAAGATTGCTCAAACTGTTTTGATGACCTGCACAGCTCTGTCAGTGTTCTAGCATCAGACATCATATGAATATTGTCTTTAAAGACAAAAATCAGCTAAATTTCACACAAGAAGCCATAGGTATTTGAATAGGCCTTTATCTATTAAATTAATTCAATCATTAATTAATGACCTCCAAAATAGAATGCACCAGGCCCATATAGGTTCACTGGTGAATTAAAACTAAACACTTAAGGAAGAAATTAAACCAGTTCTCCACAATCTCTTCCAGAAGGCAGTAGTAGACGGAATTCTTCCTAACTCATCCTATGAGGCCAGCATTACCCTAATACCAAAACCAGAGAAGGACATTATAAAAAAGAACTACTGGAGACCAATATATCTAAGGAAAATAGATACAAATCCCTCAACAAAGTATTATCAAATTGTATTCAGCAGTATATAAAAAGAATTATAAGGTATAGCACTACTAAGTGGGATTTATTTTAGGTATGCAAGACTGTTTGAATATTTGGAAATCCCCTAATGTATTCCATTACTTCAACTTGCTAAAGAAGAGAATATGACTTGATGATATTAATCAATGTGGAAATGTATTTCACAAAATTCAACACACCTTCATGATAAGAACTCAGGATTAATTTAAGCCACAATGATTTAAACAGCGCTATATTGGTGCAAGGGTAGATAAGTTAACCAATGGAATAAAATAGATTCTGACAAACAGATTTACACATATGCAGTAAAACCTGATTAAACAAAATTGTATTGACAGTGTAGACCTGAAAGAATAGTCTTTTTAATATGTGATGCTGAATCAGTTGGATATCCATATGGAAAAAAAATCTCGACCAGTATAGATACAAAAATTATTTTGAGATTTATTCTAGACCTAAATATGAAAAGTAAAACAATACAGTTTCTAGAATAATATATAGAAGAATATTTTCTGAATCCTAGGATAGACAAAGGTTTCCTAAACAATGTTCCAAAAGGCACTAACCAGAGAAGATTGACAAACTAGATTTTATTTAAAAAAAAAAACAACACTTTGTTCACTAATAAGAAACTCTAACAGAGTAACCAGAAAAGTTAGACTAGAAAAGGGCATTTTCAAAACACATATTTTAAAAAGCACTGATACACATATATGTAAATAGCTCTTTCAAATCTTTAAGATTGACAATTCAAAGACTTGAACAAGAATATAACATAAGAAGATATCCAAATGGTAAAGAAACACATGAAAATGTACTTAACAATTAGTCATCAGGGAAATGCAAATTAAAAGACAATGCAATATACCCACTGGAATTGGTACAATTAAAAGGATTGATCAAACACATGTTGGTGACGATGAGAAGCAATTGTAAACTTCGTACATTGCTGGTGGGAATGTAATTGGGCATAACCATGTTGGAAAGTTTGTTCATCTACTAAAGCTAAACATGTGACCCAGCATGGCTACCCCTGGGTATATACCCAAGCAAAATGAATGCTTATTTCTATCAAAATATGAATACAGTGGTGGTATTCATAATAAGAAAAAGCTGAAAACAGCCCAAACATTTACCAAAAGTAGAACATCTACATAAATTGTGGTACATTTATATGATGGAATTCACTGCAGTGAAATACTACTACTATTTGCAACAACATAAATATCACACATATAACATTGAATGGAAAAATGTTGAAAGAACAGTAAATTATATATAATTCTGTTTATATCAAGTTTGAAAACAAGCAGACTAACTATAATATTCCAGGACGGAATAATGGAAACCCTTGGTGGGATTATCAGCTCAGTGGGAGCAGTGCGGGATTCTGCATTTCACGTCATATCATGCATAATTATTTACCCTTGTTACCTCAAATTTTCGTTATTAAATGATGCATAAAGACAAAAAAAAAAGAACTCTCAGCAAACTAGAATTGAAGGGGAATTCTCTCAATCTGATACAAAGCATCTACAACAACCTTATAGCTAACATCATCATTAATGGTAAGAAATTGAAACTTTCTGGCTAATCACAGGAACAAGGCAAGATGCTTCCTCTCACCACTCCTATTTGACAATATACTGGTAATCCTAACTAATGCAATGACAAGAAAAGGAAATAAAAGCTATACTAATTGAGAAGGAAGAAATAAAACTGTCATTTGCAGATCATATAATTTTCTGTGTAGAAAATCCCAAAGAATCAAGGAACTCCCAGAAACACAAAAAAGAAAATATAAAACAAAACAAGAACAAGAAAAAAAATCTCCTGGAATTTATAAGCAATTATATTAATAGTAATATTGCAGGATACAAGGCTAACATGAAACAGCAAATTACTTTCCTATATACCAGCAATGAACAATTGAAATTTGAAATTAAAAACATAATATCACTTATATTAGTACAAAAGTTCTGAAATATTTAGGTACAAGTGTGAGAAAATATGTATGAGGTAATCTGAAGAAAACTACAAAAGTCTGATGAAAGAAACCAAAGAAGATCCAAATAAATGAACAGATATTCCATGGTCATACACGAAGACTTACTATTGTCATCAGTCTTCTTGATTTGTTCTATGGATAAAATGCAATCTCAACTAAAATCCAAACAAGTTATGTTTCTTGTTTAGTTAACAACAATCTGAGTGTAAAATTTATATGGAGAAGCCAAAAACTCAGAGTAGCCAATATTGAAGAAGAACAAAGTTGGGAGACTGACCCTGCCTTACCTGACTTCAAGACTTAGTATCAAGCTACAGTAATCAAGACAGTGTGGTAGTGATAAAATATTAGACAAATAGATTACTAGAACAGAATTTAAAGCCTGAAATAAATACTACACATATTAGAAATATAGTTAATAGAATGAAGTTCCACACAATATAGTCAACAGATTTTTGACTAAGAAGCAAAGACAATTCAATGGGGAAATGATAGTCTTCTCAACAAATGTTGCTGGAACTATTGGACATTCACGCAAAACAATGAATCTAGATGTATACCTTACATTAGTCACAGAAGTTAACTCAAAATAGTTCAAAGACCTAAATGGAAAATGCAAAAGTGCAAATGGGTAACTTTGATATATTGTACATCCATATAATGGAATATTATTTAATGTTAAAAAGAAATGAACTTTCAAGACATGGAGGAAACTTATGCATATTAGTTGATGAATGAAACCAATCTGAAAAGACTACATACTGCTTGATTTCAACTATGAATATATGACATCCTAGAAAATGTCATGTATTGCACTATGGCAACACCAAATGATCATTCATTTGCCAAGGACTTTGGGGGAAGGGAGGGATGTATAGGCAGAGCAGAGAGGATTTTTAGGGCAATAAAACTATCCTGTATTATACTATAATGAAGGGTACATGTCATTATACATTAGTCAAAACCCATAGAATGTACACACAAGGAGTGAAGCCTATGTAAACTATAAACTTTTGTTGACGATTATGTGTAACTCTTGGAACATTGATTGTAACTAATAAACCACATTGATTAGCACAGTTTATTGTGGGAGAGGATATGGGTGGGTGCTGGGAGAGGGTATATGGTCACGTGTGTACTTCTTACGTAGTTTTGCTGGGAACCTGAAACTCCTCTAAAAAATAAATTTTATAATTAAAAAAAATTCTCTCTAATCCACAATTCTAGTGAAGCTAAAGCTTGCTTTACCCTTCGACTGTGGTGGGCTTAATGCTGATAATCTTCTGAACTGGGCCAAGATGGGAATTCGTGAGACGGGATGTGAGATGTCACTGAACTGGGAGTTGGACAAGCAATGAACAATACCATGTTGGAGTTGGACTAGCAAAATATGATGATGTCTTCTGCTGATGCCTTGGTAACACTTTGTCTCACTGAGTCGCCAATTGCTCATTCCTAAAAAGCAAAACAAAGCATAGAACAGTTGATCTAAGATATCCCTTTCAATTGTCTATGAGTCTTCCATTCTATAAAAAGAAAGGTCAGTGCAGGAGCCTCAGCTTAGCAGAAGGGAAGACAAGCAGAGCAGGAACACCTATGTCTCAAGGAATGGAATGATTACAGAGAGTAACTGAGCATATGTTATGCAAATAAGCTGGTGTGGTTCTTTTAGACCAATTGAGTCAGGTAGAAAATTCCTCCTCTTTGCTCTGGACAAAGTGTTTAACATGCCTGTGCTGACTCAAGTTTTAAAGGTTGTAAAAACAAACTCTTTTGACCCCCAGTTTAGTCAATCAGTGCTGTAATGTTTAACTAAATTAATGTTCAAGTTGGAAGTCTACTGACTAGGTTGAATAATGAAATATTGAATCTTAGTACACAATATGTGAATTTTGGGGAACCCGGTTGAACTGAATGTTTTCCTTGTGGTGGGGTGCACATACTGGCTTATTGATTCCAGACTCAGCATTTCCACCTGCAGTCTGTGTGTCCTTGGCCAAAGTACGGAATCTCTAAGGCCCAGCATTCCCTTCCCCACGATGAAAATAATTTCACTTCAGGCAAAGATAACTGAGACGATCAAAAGGTATATGGTCTGAACGAAAACTCTCTGTAAATTGTCAGAATCCCTGTAAACAAGACTGATAAAACATTGTGTAACTGGGTCTTGATATAACTTAATTTTTCTTAATAAAACAGGTGGAAATAACTGCATTAGTAAATCTAGAAAGAATATGATGAAATCTTTACAGAGCACACCTTTGCACAGGCAGTGTCATTAGTGATCTGTAAGGTATATCATTCTGGTTGTGTTGAGATCCTCATGACCACTGAATGTCAGTCAGCTCCCATTCAGGTCTGCACATTGTTGTGCCTCTGTGCTGTGGGCCTGGTCAATGATTTCCCCACGTTCCATCCTCTACAGCATCCACAACCTTTGTTCTGTGTATAGTTTCCCTTCCTTGCTGTATATTATTACATTCTATCATTTCTGACAATGACAGATGAAATCCAACAGTAGCAGTCCTATCTGGAGGTGACTGGGAGGTGACAGATGAAATCCAACAGTAGCAGTCCTATCTGGAGGTAGAGAAGCCATAGTTTCTCAAACCCTCTCCACTAAATCTCTGAGTTTATCTCTTCTCTCAAGTTGTTCTGACCAACGTTCACCTCTGCAGTGATGGAAAGGGGAGAACCCTGTCTTTTATTTCTTCTCTCAAGCACCTCTGGTCCTATCATCCTTGGAGTCAAATAAGGGGCTTTTCTTTAATGAGAAGCCTGTTACTCCAAGCAGTGCCAATGTGTGGTACATGCAGAGTAACTAATGTTCAGTTGTTTGTTTTGTTTTGTCCAAATTGTTCTCAAGGCAGCCCTAGTGTAAGTGATAATGCACCACGGTGGGCATCAGGTCTCAGTTCAAATCCCGGTTCTCAAATCCCACAGCCTCCAGTGAGCTGTGTGGCACTGACAGGTCTCCTGTTCTTCCAGCCTCCATTTCCCCATTTGAAAAATAAGAAATGATAATTTCTGCCTTCTAAGGTTGTTTTTCATTTAATTGTGAAAGGCATATCAATTTATTACCTCATAACTTGATTTATGTTTTCTCATTCTAGATGTACGTATGAATTGTGTCTGCTATTTCATGTTTAGGCAGTCGTAATGCTAATAAAGTATATTATGTATTTTAAAGGATTCTGTTATCAAGGACAACTTCTGCTAATGTTTGATATACCATCCAAATGTACACATTTTATATACAAGGCATAGAATACACTGATCTTCTGAGCTGGTCATTACTCTGAGAATCCAGAATTTTTGATGATTTTCTTTCATCAATTATTTGCTTCAATTCTTCTCTGTCATGACAGCTCATTGGAACCACAAGGGCCTTAAGAAAATTACCAATACGTGGGCTGCAATCCCATATAATTAAACCAGAATGTGCAGGATGGGTACTGGAAAGAAGAAGAAGGCTAAAGTACATTTTATTTTTCTCTCTTTCAGTGGTCCAAAGTCCACTCAGCAGAGAACATCAAGTGGGTCTATGTGCTGAGCCACTAAATAGGTCACAGAGCACACACTGCACTAGCAGGGAGCATTATAAAAGCCTTGGAGGGCAAGTTCACAGTTGTCTTGGTAAGAAGAGAAGGCTACAATGGACCCAGCTGTGGTCCTGGTGCTCTGTCTCTCCTGTTTGCTTCTCCTCTTCCTCTGGAGACAGAGCTCTGGGAAAGGGAAGCTCCCTCCTGGCCCCACTCCTCTCCCAGTTATTGGAAATATCCTACAGATTGATGTTAAGAACATGAAGAAAACTTTCAGCAATGTAAGTATGCTTTGTACTGCTCCAGTGGCTTGCAAAGGGTAGTTATTGGACTTCCCATTTTAGATGGAGTGTACTCCTAGAAGCCTACTGGTATAATAGATCATCGTAAAGCAAAATAATCCCTATCAACTTAGATGCTTCTGTTGCCTTTTTTAGTCTCTTACTGTCAGAAGTAGTGGAATTTTGTAAGTAGAGAAACATTTAGGTTGTTGTATGGTAGAACCAAAATAATATAGTGGCAATGGTTTGCAGTGTTGTGTCCCTTCTTTGTATTGTAGCCATTTGCTATGATTTTTGTCTCAGAGTAAATGGTATGAAAAGTGTGTGTGATTAGAGATTTTATTCAATAAGTCACAATAGCCATAGGTGGTATTAAGAATCTTTTGGATTCTGCATAAAGATGCTCTCTGTGGCCCAGAATGCTGGTGGATGGAAAATGTTCCACCAGGAGACATGTCATGGTGCTGCCTCTGTGATGCTCACTCTTTCAGTGTCAGTAATAACAGCAGATCCCAACGAAGTCTTGGCATTAGAATCATCTGTTGTGACTTTTAAATATGTAGGTTTTCAGTGTTCATCAAGGAGTGTTGAGTCAGGATCCCCATGGCAAGACCTTTTCATGTGATCCTGAAGCAGTCAGCCGGGTACTGGTCTCAAGACAGACATAAGGGACTGATAAATTGCTGAAGTGTCAGAGTTTCAAGAAGCAGAGATTCAAATTTGGTTGTTCTGCACATCACCTGTGAGACACTGGAAATGAATTTGTAATTCTCTGGTCTCAGTTTCTTTATTTGTAAAATAGGACAAATAAACCTGCTAAATGTCTTGAGATGAGAATTTTTTTTAAATTGCACAATATTAAAGGGGTACAATTGTTTTCTTTCCATGGATGAATTTTGTCATGCTGAAGTCAGGGATTTAGTGTGCCTGTCACCTGAGCAGTGTTCATTGTACCAGGTAGGTGAATTTTTATCCCTCACTTCCCTCCTACCCTTTCCCCTTCTTGGTTTCCAATGTCCTATACATCTGTGTGGCAGTGTGTACCCATCCTTTACGTCCACTTATTAGTGAGAACATATGGTGTTTGTTTTCCAATTCCTGAGATATTTCATTTAGGATAATGGTCTCCAGTTCCATCCAATTTGCTGCAAAAGATATTCTTTCATTACTTTTTATGGCTGAGTACCACTCCATGGTGTATATATACATCACACTTTCTTTTTTTTTCAATTCAGGATATATGGGGGAACAAACATTTTGGTTACATGTAATGCTATTGCCTCACCCAAGCCAGAGATTGAGCCCATCCTTTGAAATGAGATATCACAAGGATGGAAAAACATGCACCACATGTATTCGCCATCAAATTGATACTAACTGCTCAACACTAAGGTATTCACATGGTGGTTATACCACACTTTCTTTATGCACTCATGAATTGATAGGCACTTAGGTTGGTTCCATATCTTTGAAATTGTGAATTGTGTTGTAATGAACATTTGAGTGAAGGTGTCCTTTTGAAATAATGACTTCTTTTCCTTTGAGTCATGGAATAACCAGTCATGGGATTGTTGGATTGAATGGTAGATCAACTTTTAGTTCTTTGAGGAATCTCCATACTGTTTTCCATAGAGGTTTACTATTATACACTCCCACCAACAGTGCATAATCATTCCTTTTTCAGGGCATCAATGCCAGCATCTATTGTTTTTACACTTTTCAATAATGGCCATTCTGAGAGGGATAATGTGAAATCTCATTGTGGTTTTATTTGCATTTTCCTGATGATGAGTGATGTTGAGCATCTTTTCATGTGTTTCTTGGCCATTTGTCTATCTTCTTTTGAGAAAACTCTGTTCATATCTTTTGCTCACTCTTTAATGGGGTTATTAGTTTTTCCTTGCTGGTTTGGCTGAGTTCTTTGTAGATTTTGGATATTAGTCCCTATTTGGGTGTATAGTTTGTGAATATTTTCTCATTCTGTAGATTGTCTGTTTATACTCTTGATTATTTTCCTTCCTGTGCAGAAACTTTTTAATTGATTTGCCCCACTTATTTATTTGTTATCATTTCTGTCTTTGCCATTTGGTTCTTATTCATAAATGCTTTGCCTAAGGCAACATCTAGAAGAGTTTTTCCTACTTTTTCCTTCCAGAATTTTTATGGTTTTAGGTCTTACATTTAAGTCTTTAATCCATTTTGAGTTAATTTTTGCATATCACAAGAGATAGGAGGGATCCTGCTCCATTCTTCTGCATGTGACTATCTAATTTTCCCAGCACAGTTTATTGAATAGGGCATCCTTTTTCCAGTGTATGTTTTTGACTGCTTTGTGAAAATTCAATTGGTCATAGCTATATGGTTTTATATCTGAGTTGTCTAGTGTTCCATTGGACTATGGCTCTATGTTTATACCAGTGCTATGCTGTTCAAGTTATTATAGCCTTGTAATATAATTTGAAGTCAGGTAGTAGATGTCTCCAGGTTTGTTCATTTTACGTAAACTAGGTTTGGCTATTTGCACTCTTTTTTGGTTCCATATGAAGTTTAGGATTAATTTATCTAGATCTGTGAAAAGTGACCTTAGTATTTTGATGGGTTCGGCAGTGTGAGAATTAATTGTAATCTGTGTACCAATTGCCTGGGCCACTGCAGGGCACACTGGAGTTCATTGATAAGTGGCAACTATGACTGTCACCATCACATTTATGCATAAAATTCAGATATATTTGAATCTGTGTGTGGCAGAATAAAAACATTAAATAATACAGTGATTATATCACTCTGAATCAGGCACAAAATATGGACCAAACACTGACTTCTTTTGCTGTTATTTGCAACTTGTTTCCATTTCCCAGTTCTCAAAAGTCTATGGCCCTGTGTTCACTGTGTACTTTGTCATGAAGCCCATTGTGGTGTTACATGGATATGAAGCAGTGAAGGAAGCCCTGATTGATCATGGAGAGGAATTTTCTGGAAGAGGCCTTTTCCCACTTTCTGAAAGAACTAGTAAAGGACTTGGTAAGTGTACATGTGCCTGAGTCAGCAGTGGTAAAGGGGGTAGGGAGGATGGAAACATAGCGTGGTTGGACAGAGCTTGGCCCACTCACATGACTGTGGAGTGTCAGCTCCCTCCTCCTTGCCTGGAATTTCCCTTCTGTTTTCTGTTTCCCATTCTCATAGGAATCTTTTTCAGCAATGGAGATGGATGGAAGTAGATCCGGCGCTTCACCCTCATGACCCTGCAGAATTTTGGGATGGGGAAGAGGAGCATTGAGGAACGTGTCCAAGAGGAGGCCTGCTGCCTTGTGGAGGAGTTGAGGAAAACCAAGGGTGGGTGACTCTCTGCTCTATATCACTGACCTCTACAGACTGCTGTCTTCTCTAATGACATCCTTGGACACATTCAGAGGTGGCCAGATCTTTCATAATGAGTCTTGGTTGTCAGCCCTGTAGTGGAGGAGGGAGGTTTGCAACAGAGCTCAGGGAACTTGTGTGTATCTGGGCTGTGTGTAGAGGCATGATTGTGCAAACAGTGTGGACATAAAAGGTCATTTAATATGATGTTCCCCTTAACTTTGTTTCTTTCTTTTCAAATCAGAAATCATGAGTATAGGTTTTGAGTTCATTTCCAGAAAGTGTTAAAGAGCAATACTTTTTCCATAGCATAAATTAAGTTACCTATTTCAGAACATTTCACCAGAGAATACATACATGGCAAATGGTCATGGTGTGAATGACCCCATCACACACTTACAGAGCACCTACTACATGACCTGTGCTTTCATTTAATTGGACTATGTTTGCATGGTCAGCCTCACTGACATGTCTGGGTGTTTCTGTTAGGTCCTGCTACAGTTCTGGCCAGTGAGAATGCTATGTATGGTTTCACCTGCTTAGGTATATCTCAGTGCAATTCTTATCAATCATTATTTCTCTATAGATTCAGCGCTTTTCAAAAAATAGCATTACTTATTTCTTGTTTACCATTTATTACTGTACTGATTTCTCTTTTTTGAGCAAATATATTTTGTAGTATAGTCTGAAGAACACATAAATACCAATTTATAAATTGTTTAACTAGATTTTAATTATTATCAATAACTCTTTACCTTTTCTTCCCTAATAGTATTTTGGCTCTGTTTTCAGTTTTTCTTATTTGTTTTCTCTCCTTTTGTTGGGTTTAGCTTAGATATTTGTGGTAATTATTTTCCTCCCACTGCCAATTCTACTAATCTATGAAGTGAGTGTCATAATGAATCTGATTATCAGTTCAGATTCTAAGTTACTTTTTAAAATTCTCTCTTTCAAATGAACTGAAAGATTGAAAATCAGATTTTATCTGTGCCGATGCACACGCAGACACACACACACACTTACACAGAGGCTCACACACAATCCCAAGGCTTCACAAATTACCTTCCTTCTCCTTGGCTAAAGTAAAACTTTTTCTGAAAGCTTAGAGATCTGTAATGTTTAAAGGAGCGTGGCATAAAAGGAGCTAACTCAACAGGTTTCCTATTGTTCAATGCCCTACCATTTATTCAGAACACTTTGGATTCAAGTCCTTATTTAGGGTCTATAGATGTGTGTTTGGGAGATCTTTATATATAAAATTTACTGATCACTTAATTACAGTATTTTCAGTTTAGAGGTTCCCTACCAAAAAAAAGGACAACTTTTCATTTAATTTAACTTCTTAACCTAAAAAATGACAGACTTAGCTTAACACGGTCAAATTTTAAAATTTATTAAAACATACTTCTGTTGATGGCTATAGAGAACATTATCCCAGAAGCCACAAAGAGTGGCTTTGCTCAAATGAATTAAATTTGGAGGATAATTGGAAATTATGGAGGTTTACTTCTTAGGGAAGGAAGTTTTGAAAAAAAACATTGAAATGAGAAATGAAAAGACTTCATTTATCAATACTTTGTGGGTTTGCCTAACTTGTATTTATATTTGAACTAAAAATTATTAATTTTATTTTATTAGATATACAAATTCCTCTTACATTTATTACTCATTTATATTGGCCTTTCTTCTTATGTTAGGTGGATAGATTGTACTTTTCACGTTTGTTCCTTAATGTGCATGAATTTACCTACAGTGTTCTCTCTTTATTTCCTTTCTACTGTTTCAACAAAGGATTCTTTCAGCTATTCGTTATATATAAGTACTTTCCACGTCCAAATTATTCACTCCTTTTCTATCTCTGGGCTTTAGTGTTCACAGGCTTTGAAGACAGATGTGATTCTGCTTTACAAACTTGGATCATTAGCTTTTCAAAATGTTTTCTCTTTCGTTCCAAAATATTAATAATAGACACTTTGGTTTTAAAGGGTATAAGTAAAGGCAATGGATATGAATTGCCACATGTGAAATTCCATTATTTAATCAGTGAGGTTGTAATGTTCAACTGAGGTTTAAAGTAAAAGTGAAGTGTTTTGATTTCACATGTGCTGAATTTATTTTTTGATGTTGGGAAATTTGTTGGTCAGATATTGCTTAAAAGTTCAAAATTACCTTTACCTGTTACAAAGGCAAATTATTTTATATTTTAATGGTATTTAAAATTGTTTTGAATTCATTAGCCTCATCCTGTGATCCCACATTTATCCTGGGTTGTCCTCCCTGCAATGTGATCTGCTCCATCATTTTCCAGAATCGTTTTGATTACAAAGATCAGAATTTTTTTACCTTGGTGGGGAAATTCAATGAAAATGCCAAAATTCTAAGCTCCTCATGGATCCAGGTGAGCCTAGGATTTCTTCTTCCTGACAAACCTCTTGTGCTCTTTTCTCTGACAAATCCAAAATTCTACATGGACCAAGCAGTCAGGTGCATATTTGAATACTGCTGTTCTTCCCAGATATTTATCAAGTGACCATCTGGGATAGATGGCTGAGCCCTTTGTTTTACACACAGGAAGTGAATGCCCAAATGTAGGGCTGGATTTTGAGCCCATTAGCTCCCTGACCAGTGGCTTTTCCACTCATCCCCAAAGCCCTACTTCTATAAGGTACTTGGGTGACAGCCCAAATACGCCTATATAATTTGATGTACATCCCGGCCCTTTTTGAAGACTTCCATTACCCACAAGGCTTGTCCTCAACACTTAGAGACCTCTTCATAGCATTACTTGGCGAAGTATCCTAATTTAAGAAGAGAATACCTCTTGCAAGGAGGGAGACTGTTTGGGACCATAGAAGCTTTCAGGAAACACTGCCTAATGCAGGGGTGTTTGATGCCTCAGAAGCGAGCCTATCTGGGAAGGTAACTGGGTTAGGAATGACAAAATGATAGATTCTATGATGTATGTATCACAAGCATCACAGTTTTACCCTGTGCTTAATTGGCATGTCCTACACCCTGCCTACAGAATAACTGTCTGGTCTTAGAGAAGTCATTAAACTACTCTGATGTACAGTTGCATTCCAAGATATCTCTGAGACACCCCTCCCTACTTGTAAAATACTGTTTCCATTTCTAAAGCTGCTTGAAGGAAAGAAAAACAGCAAGGACCAGTTTTCTGCTCTAAGTCAGGTTGGCCAAACTCCCTTAACCTCTGCTGTCATCTACAAAATGTGAATTCTAGTAATCCATGCCATGTTGTCTTTCAAGGTTGTAGGGAAAAATTGGTGCAAAAATTGAGAGAATTGATATAAAGGTGTTGTTATACAATAAAAATGATATATGAGTCTAGGATATGATTACCATTTTTGATTCTCAGGTAAGAATTTTCTCCTTCAAATCTTTTTATAGGCACAGAGAATTAATATATATGCACAATAAAATTTCTTTATCAATATGAACACCATGTTTTACTGTAATCTCTAACCACAGCTTGGTATATGGTATATATATTTTGTTACATGTTTTTTTTTTTTTTTTTTTTTTTGAGACAGAGTCTCACTCTGTTGCCCGGGCTAGAGTGAGTGCCGTGGCGTCAGCCTAGCTCACAGCAACCTCAAACTCCTGGGCTTAAGCGATCCTACTGCCTCAGCCTCCCAAGTAGCTGGGACTACAGGCATGCGCCACCATGCCCGGCTAATTTTTTCTATATATATTTT
>CM052446.1:35922645-35963976 GCA_028533085.1 Varecia variegata | reverse complement strand
TACATGTTTTTTATTAAAGAAATTATTGTGTTCTGTTTTAGCTCTGCAATAATTTCCCTGTTCTCATTGATTATTTCCCTGGAATTCATAACAAATTAGTTGAAAACATTGCTTTTATAAAAAGCTACATTTTGGAGAAAGCAAAAGAACAAGATCCAAGAATCGTTGGATGTTAACAACCCTCGAGACTTTATTGATTGTTTCCTGATCAAAATGGAGCAGGTAAAATGTTAGCAACATTTCAGTTATTTGATTGCTTGTGCATTGTGGGGTTCATTGAGTAGTTCTTTAATGTACTAGGAATGTTTAAATGGTCAGGCCTCACTGCTTGACAAGCACTTAACATATATATTGTATTTATGAATCTGCACTAAGCATCATAGAAAATGCACAATTAAATTGTCTCATAGCTAGAATGCATTGACTTCTTTAAATAAAAATAATCTATCTGAGGAGAATAGAATGTACTTCTCATATGAAATGGAAACAACTACAAAGATGTTAGAAAATATAAAATATGATGCCATTAGATGAAGATGAGAATGCTGTTTCTTTGCACAAATGTTATTCAAGTCCTTTGCCCATTTAAAAAAATTTTTTTTAATTTCAGCATATTACAGGAGTAAAAATGTTTAGATTACTTATATTGCCCTTGCCTCACCCAGGGCAGAGCTTCAAGCGTGTCCATCCCCCAGACGGTGTGCACCGCACCCATTATGTATGCATATACCCATCCCCTAGTCCCCCCTCCCATCTGCCTGACACCAGATGAATGTTATTACTATATATGCACTTAAGTGTTGATCAGTTAATATCAATTTGATGGTGAGTACATGTGGTGTTTGTTTTTCCATTCTTGGGATACTTCACTTAGTAGAATGGGTTCCAGCTCTATCTAGGATAATACAAGAGGTGCTAGATCACCATTGTTTTTTGTGGCTGAACAGAACTCCATGGTATACATATACCACATTTTATTAATCCACTCATGTATTGATGGGCACCTGGGTTGTTTCCACATCTTTGCAATTGTGAATTGTGCTGCTATAAACATTCTAGTGCAGATGTCTTTTGTTCTTTTTGGTAGATGCCCAGTAATGGGATTGCTGGATCAATGGTAGTTCTACTTGTATCTGTTTAAGGTACCTCCATATGGGTTTCCACAGAGGTTATACTAGTTTGCAGTCCCACTGGCAGTGTATGAGTGTTCCTATCTCTCCACATCCATGCCAACATTTATTGTTTGGGGACTTTTTGATAAAGGCCATTCTCACTGAGGATAGGTGATATCTCATTGTGGTTTTGATTTGCATTTCCCTGATGATTAGAGATGTTGAGCATTTTTTCATATGTGTGTTAGCCATTAGTCTATTTTCTTTTGAAAAGTTTCTGTTCATGTCCTTTGCCCACTTTTTGATAAGGTTGTTTGATTTTTTTTCTTGTTGATTTTCCTGAATTCTATATTGATTCTAGTTATCAACCCTTTATCGCATGTGTAACATGTGAATATTTTCTCCCATTCTGTAGGTTCTCTGCTTGCTCTGGTGATAGTTTCCTTGGCTGTGCAGAAGCTTTTTAATTTGATCAGGTCCCATTTATTTATTTTCGTTGTGATTGACTTTGGGGTCTTCTTCATAAATTCTTTGCCTAGGCCAATGTCTATAAGAGTTTTTCCAGCATTTGCTTCTAGAATTCTTATAGTTTCACACCTTAGGTTTAAGTCTGTTAACTGAAACAGGATCTGCACCTTTCACTTTTCACAAAAATCAACTCATGGTGGATAACAGACTTTGCCCATTTTTTAATTGAGTTTTGTGTCATCTTGTTGAACTGTAAGAATTGTTTACGTTTCTTTACATTTTAAACCCATTATGGTGTTTAATCAATCCATATTAAATAAATGATACGAAAATACTTTCTCCCATTCTGAGGTTGTCATCTTATATTTTAATTATGTCCTGTGATATGCAAATATTTTGATTTTGATGACATCCAGTGTATCTATTTTTCCTTTCATCATTTAGTGTGAGATCTATGAATAGATGGAAAAATCTGAAGGTGTTAAGATTTACTCCTATATTTTTATAGTTTTAGTTCCTATCATTAAATTTTCAACCACTTTCAAAATTATTTTGAGTATGGCATGAGGGATGGGGCCAAGTTCTTTCCTTTGCATGTGCTTATCCAGATGACTTTGCACTGTTTGTTGAAGAAACTCTTCCTTTAGATTGAATGGTCTTGGCACATATGTTGAAAATGAATTGGCGATACATATTAAGGTTTATTTCTAGATTTCAATTCTACTTTACTGTTGTTGATGTCTCTCTGCATGACAGTATTACAGTGTTTTGATTATTATAGTTTTGATTTGAAGTTTTGAAGTTGGGAAATCGAGTCTTCCTCTTGTAGTTACATATGAATTGAGGATTGGCTATGCCATTTTTGCCAAAAAGGCCATTGTGATTTTGATAGGGATTACATTGAATATTCACATCATTTTGGAAAGCAATTGCCATCTTGATAGTATGAGGTCTTCCAATTCTTGAAGGTCGGGTGGTTTTCCATTTATTTAGATATTCTCTATTATTATTATTGTGAGCAACAGTTGTTGGTTTTCATCTTATGAGTCTTTCCTAAGGTTCTTAGGCCTTTTCTCCTTTGGATGCTATTGTAAACTTAACTATTTCCTTGATTTAATTTCAGATTGTTCATTGTTGGTGTACAGAGACATATCTTAGTTTTGCATTGATCTTGCACCCTGAAATATTGCTGAAATCACTTATTGGCTCTATATACTTTCTTTGTGGATTGTATGGACTTTTCTACATATAGTATCATGTTATCATCAAATAGAATTAGTCTTACTTCCTCCTTTTCTATCTAAATGTCTATTCTTTTCCTTGCCTAATTGCTCTGTCTAGAATTTTAGTATTATATTGATTAGAAGTGGTGGGCCAGGTGCGGTGGCTCACGCCTGTAATCCTAGCACTCTGGGAGGCCGAGCCGGGTGGATCGCTCGAGGTCAGGAGTTCGAGACCAGCCTGAGCAAAAGTGAGACCCCGTCTCTACTAAAAATAGAAAGAAATTATCTGGCCAACTAAAATATATACAGAAAAAATTAGCTGGGCATGGTGGCGCATGCCCGTAGTCCCAGCTACCTGAGAGGCTGAGGTGGTAGGATCGCTTGAGCCCAGGAGTTTGAGGTTGCTGTGAGCTAGGCTGACGCCACGGCACTCACTCTAGCCTGGGCTACAAAGCGAGACTCTGTCTCAAAAAAAAAAAAGAAACTCATCCAAGGTCCTATAAGTAGTGAGTATTAGAGACAAGATTCAAATCCAGAGCACATGACCACAGAGCTCATGATCTTTATGAGTACATAATATTTCCTCTCAAGCACGAGTCCATTTTTGGCAACTGATAAATTAAAGACTGACAAAGAACTAGGTTAACTATATCAATGTTAGTAACATCTAACAATATTTTCAAAAGTCCATATCACTGAGAAATAAATGGTCTGTGGAGGAAAGGATAAAAGAGCAGGTTGGAAACTGTTTCCTCCCCACTAGCGAAACCAGGAGGAAAGAATGACCCAGAGAACCTTTAAGTAAACATTCTAGTAATTTGAAGCAGACCTGCTAGTAAACATGCTAATTGCTTTGTTTTTTTATTTCTTTTTTCTTTTATTTCAGGATATTATGGGGGTACAAACATTTTGGTTACATGTTATGACTTTGCCTCATCCAAGCCAGGATTGGAGGCATGCCCTTCCCCCATACACAGCTCACTGTGTTCATTAGTTGTGAGTTTACCCACCCCCAGGCCCCCAACCCCCGATGAATATTACTACTGTGTGAGCACCTTAGTGTTGATCAGTTGGTGCCAACTTGATGGTGAGTACATGTGGTGCTTATACTTCCATTCTTGTGATACCTCACTTCAGAGGATGTCATTTTAAACTTTACTAGATTGTATGATCTATTTTAAAAGAGTCCTATGAACAGGTATTCTGGATATTTTAAGTGCCAACAGAGATTTCAATTTTACACCATAGTCTTTATATAGGGTGTGTGAAAACTGAAGTGATGAAATAGTGCAGCCTGTGAGGATAGACCCTGGCTTCCAACCTTGGCGATAAGGAGAACAGATTCAGAAGGGTTATCACCCCAGTGACCAAGTGCTCAGGATTTCAACTGTGATTGGAGAGCCCTGCAGCAAGATCATCACCACTGGTCTTAAACTCATCCTTGCTGATTCCTGGGTCTGTGTGTCTGGAAATGTTCCTGCTCTTCTTTGGACCTGTGTTTCTTCATCTGTAGATCAAAAGATTTATCTAGGTTATTACTATTGTTTCTTACAGCTTTGTGACTCCTTCATAACTTGGTTACCTATGTCTATTTCATCCAGGGCACAGCCATATTAACATCACTGACATCTGCACGATGACAAAGAATTCCCCAACCCAGAGAAATTCGACCCTGGTCATTTTCTGGATGAAAGTGGCAACTTTAAAAAAAGCAACTTCTTCATGCCTTTCTCAACAGGTAATAGAAATTTATTTCCTTTGTTATTTTAGAGGACAAGAAAACTTTTTGGGATTAGTTGGAACTTACATGGTTTCTCCTCTGGGGCTGGTGGAAATGCTCCTTGTGCATGATCAGCTATGCACTCCTTCATCATTAGACATCCTCCTCATTGGGCCAGAGTCATCATGGTGCTCTGGGGAGTTGAACCAGTTCTTCATAATCAGGAAGGCTGAAGTATAGGTAAATGGAATTCTGCCTTGGATACATCACTGAGGTACTCAAGAACTCCTCCTAGAATGCAAAATTTATTTGGCCTTTCCTCATGTGCCACTGTAAATGTTCTCACTCTGAAGTTTCACTGAGTGTCTTCCACTTGGTGTCCTCACCACCCATGTGAGCTTTGGAGATTCACATGTCAACAAGCACAGAGTGGGCATCAAAGGACCTCACCCCCAGTTAGAAAAGCAGATGAATAAACAGCCCATTGTAATTCAGTAAGACTGAGCTGTGAGAGAGGAAAGCAAAGCACAGGCTGCTGGGTGTTGGGGACAGAGGGAGAAGCTGCCTGCTTCTTGCTCTCTCATACCCCACACTGAGGCATAATAAGCTGGAGGAAGCAAGATTGTAAGAGCAGCTACCTCAAAGGAGGCAGAGAAAATGGAAAAGAGAGAAGGCAGGGCATTTTGAAGAATGTAATGAACCACAGGAGCAGGGTATTTGATCAAAATCAAGGATGTTGGAATCTTTGCCAACTGACCATGGGACCCAGGAAACATTGTGAGTGAGGCTGGATCCTCTGCAATGATTCCACAGCACCCTGCTGTTCCTCCTGTCATGACCATGCATCTTGGGTATTGGATCTCCACTCTTTCCATGTGTGTGCTGAGTTTCTGGCCATGGAAACTCCTCTATGCTATGACCTTTTATGTCCACTTTATATCTGGCAGTGTAGATACCAAGATGACAAAGACTCTCTTCAAGAGTTCACATTTTAGCACAATAGAAAAATCAATAAATGAAATAAATAAATAAGCAGTTATGATTCCAGGTGATCCACGCCGCATTGAAAGTGATAATATGATCTTGAGTAAAAGCAGAGAGGGCAGGATTTTATTACTTGAGTGCATGGCAAAGAGTGCAAAGAAGGGCCAGGCGCGGTAGCTCACGCCTGTAATCCTAGCACTGTGGGAGGCCGAGGCGGGTGGATCGCTCGAGGTCAGGAGTTCGAGACCATCCTGAGCAAGAGCGAGACCCCGTCTCTACTAAAAATAAAAAGAAATGATCTGGGCAGCTAAAAATACATATAGAAAAAAATTAGCCGGGCATGGTGGTGCATGCCTGTAGTCCCACCCACTCGGGAGGCTGAGGCAGAAGATTGCTTGAACCCAAGAGTTTGAGGTTGCTGTGAGCTAGGCTGATACCACAGCACTCTAGCCCGGGCAACAGAATGAGACTCTGTCTCAAAAAAAAAAAAAAAGTGAAAAGAAGAAATGGAATTTGACCTGTGTCCTGAATTTAGTCTCTGAAAAGTGCATCTTGGCCAAAAGGAACAGCGTAATATAAAACTTCAAAATTCTTTTTGCATTGGAGGCTGATGAAGAGTGTGTATGGCTTGAGCTGAGCATAGAGGATATGAAGAGTGGAAGGAAAGATCATGGAATTTCAGACTAGGAACAGGAAACATGAGTGAGAATATGGATGTGGTTTTGTAGATATATAGATTTTAACTCAAAATGTCAAGGGAGCTGTTATAATGTGGAATTACTTAATGCATTGCTTGGTATGGAGCTGTTATTCAGTGAACATTTGTTGAATGAAGAGTCTTTGTTAAGATCAGATGTCAGGTGGATGCCAAGTGTGCCCATTCTTTGTTCAGTTGTCTGTCCAGTCATCTTTCCACCCATCCGTGAATTGATTCTTCCATCCAAGCATTCATCAAAGAGGGACAGTCACAAACACAGTACCTGTTACAGTCACAGTTGCACATAAGCAGTAACTCCCCCTGGTATTTATTACTTTCAGGAAAACGGATTTGTGTGGGAGAGGGACTGGCCCGCATGGAGCTGTTTTTATTCCTGACCAGCATTTTACAGAACTTTAACCTGAAATCTTCGATTGATCCAAAGAAGCTCACTGCCACTTCGATTTCTGCTGCGTCTGTTTCTTTGCCACCCTTGTACAAGATCAGCTTCATTCCTGTGTGACAAAGGTCA
Source organism: Varecia variegata (assembly GCA_028533085.1). Classification (NCBI taxonomy): domain Eukaryota; kingdom Metazoa; phylum Chordata; class Mammalia; order Primates; family Lemuridae; genus Varecia; species Varecia variegata. The sequence goes on along the minus strand of CM052446.1, from coordinate 35,957,240 downwards.
TATCCTCTGCCTGCTGTGGCTGTCTTCTGCCTCTCTCTTATCAATGGCGTCCTCCACCCCCTTGCTATTATGAAGGATGTCTTCTCTGACCTGTTGTTTCACATCGCCCCATTCATTCCCTTAAGATGCAGTGAGCATCCAATGTCCATTAAGCAGAGTTTCTGGAATTTTACACACAACTGTATCTATATCTGCTCTTCCTCACACCGTGTAACACAGTATTTACTGCCACATGTGACAATACTTACCTAGTGTTGAGTTGTTAATATGTTATCACTAGAAAACACAGTAAAATGATTAATGTATGATAATTCAGAGCCATTTCTCCTGTGTGTGTTTTAAAGAAAAAGTATTATTAATTGCTGAGTCAGATTGCAGACTTTCCTTCTTTTGTGCATAATGCAAGGAGGAATTTAAAGAAAACAGAGTCCTTGAAGGCCATGCTGGTCCTCATAATGATAAGCACAGAGAGGGACAAAGGGGAAAAGGGCAGGGAAGCTCTCTTGGAGGAGTGTCACCAAGAGTTACTGGAGGTTTGCATTTGAAAGAGAGAACCTGTGTCCAGGGGCAGCTCTAACCTTTATATTGACAGGATCAGTGACAGTTAGGAATGGACATAAGTGTTGGAATTCCTGTTCTGCTTGAGTGTTACTGTAAATACCAAGTAAAGATTTGGAATGTTCTTTTCACTTTCTACCCAACTTAGAATCAACTATGAATATATGGTTTCATATTGCTACTCATGTGTTCTGAGTGTAATGATTCTGTCCCTAGACAAGAACATCATCTCTGGAAAGCCTCACCAGATTGTTTTATTCTTCTACTTTCTATCTCTATGTTTTACACATAGCATATAGTTGTGTGTATATCACTATGCATGTATGTGTGCATAGGTGTAAATTAAAATATAGCATATGTTATATACAAGCATATACATGTGGATTTAAAAGTCATTCTTTAAAATATTGGGTTCATATTACACACACAATTAAAGAACTTGCTGGTGTTTACTGAACAATATGCCAGGTTGCCAAGTAAACTTCTAAGGTACTAGAAACATGGGTAAATAATTTGATAGGGCTAGTTACATATGAGTAAATGGAAATAGCTATTAAACTTATGAAAATAGCTTAACAATAAAAAGTACAAATTAAACCTACATTATCCTCTATTAACCTTCTTGGTTGGCAAATGAAAAAATTTTAATTTGTTAGCAAATCTTTGGGAAATGGGCAGTCTTTTATTTTTTAATATCCTATTTCCAATTTTGTTGATTTCTGTTCTAATTTTTATGATTTCTTTTCTTCTGCTTACTTAGGAATAAATTAGCTCTTCATTTTCCAGTTTCCTAATATGGATGCTTAGAGTACTGATTTTATATCATTCTACTTTTTTTTTTGAATGTCACTAGACAATTAAATTTTTATTGAAGCTTAAATTTTGGTACAGAGATACATTTCAACTGATTTAAGTCCAGCACCAATGAAAGGAGAAATTATAATACCAAAACTTTCCCTACTCTATCATACTAAAGATTACTTTAGATTACTATTCAATCTAGTTCTCATTTTTCTAGGCTGTGTTCCACACAAATGTACAGGTTTTCAATATTAGAATTCTTAAATCTATTAGGAAAAAAAATCACACTTCAAGCCAATAAATGTCATCAAATCTACTGGGATACTGTTCAAGAACAAAATTCACTTTTGAGCATTGGTCCTCAAAACAGAGCAATTTTGTTACTTGATGTTGGTCTGTCAGGAGTTGTTTCTTTCTGATGGAGCCTAGGGAGGTTGTGTGTTTTCAAGAATTTGTCCACTTCCTCAACGTTTTCGAGGTTATGTACATAGAGATTTTTAAAGTATTCAGAGATGATATTTTGTATTTCTGTGGTACCAGTTGTAATATCTCCTTTTTCGTTTCTGATTGAGCTTATTAGAGTCCTTTCTTTTCTGTTTCTAGTTAATCTATTGAGAGGCCTGTTGATTTTGTTCATTTTTTCAAAGAACCAACTTTTTGTTTTATTAATCTTCTGTATAAATCTTTTATTATTGATTTCATTTAGTTCTGCTCTGACCTCAGTTATTTCTTTTCTTCTGCTGGGTTTTAGGATTAGTTTGCACTTCCTTTTCCAATTCCTTGAAATGATTCATTAGACTGTCGATTTGTGATCTTTCTGTCTTTTGGAGGTAGGCACGTACAGCTATGAATTTTTCTCCTATGATTGCTTTTGCAAAATTCCACAGATTTTGGTAACTTGTGCTCCCTTTGTCATTTAGTTTCAAGAATCTTTTCATTTCCATCACAATTTCCTCCTTGAACCCAATAATTGTTCAGCAGGATGTTGTTTAATTTCCATGACTTTGTGTACAGTTCAGCATTTCTGTTGGAATTTCTAATTTTATTCCACTGTGGTCTGAGAAGATACATGGTATAATTTCTATTAAATTTTTGAGGCATGTTTTATGACCTAGAATGTGATAAATCCTACAGAATGTTCCATGAGCTGATGAGAAGAACATATATTCAGTAGTTTGGGGGTAGAATGTTCTGTAAATGTCTGTTAGGCCCATTTGTTCTCGAGTCCTGTTTAAGTTCATTGTTTCTTTGTTTATTTTCTGATTAGAGGATCTATCCCATTCTGTCAGTGGGGTTTTGAAATCCCTGACTATTATGATGTTGCTGTTTTTCATTTTGTTTATATCAAGTAAGGTGTGCTTTATAAATCTGGGCCCACCTGTACTAGGGGCATAAATATTTAGGATTGTCATGTCTTCTTGTTGAATTGTTCCTTTCATCATTATATAATGACCATCTTTGTCTTTCTTTACTTTTGTTGATTTGAAGTCTATGTTATCTGATATGAGAATGGGCTTGGTTTCCATTTGGATGGAATATTGTTTTTCCATCCTTTACCTTGAGTCTGAATGAGTCCTTCCTTGTTGGCTAGATGCATTTCTTGGAGACAGCAGATACTTGGCTTATATTTTTTTATCCATTCATCCAGCCTATTTCTCTTCAGTGGGAGGTTCAATTTGTTCACATTTATTGAAAGAATTGATAAGTGGGGTAAATTTCTGTTCATCGTGTTATGTAGAACTTCCTTGCTTTGTTTTACCTCTTGAGTCATTATGATATCTAAGCTTTGACCTTTAGCTTTTGGGTGATTTTACACTGGAGGGTATCTATTGTGCTGATCCATGTATAATGCAGATCTGAGTACTTCCTGCATGGCAGGTCTAGTTATGACAAATTTTCTCAATGTTTGCTTATCGGGGAAAGACTTAATTTCTCCATCAAATGTGAAACTCAGTTTTTCAGGATACAAAATTCTAGGCTGGCATTTTTTCTGTTTAAGAAGACTGAAGATGGGGACCCACTCCCTTCTGGCTTGTCAGGTTTCCATTGAGAAATCTGCTGTGATCCTGATGGATTTTCCGTTGTAGGCCAGTTTTTGCTTACATCTAGCTGCTTGTAGAATTTTCTCTTTCATTTTGACTTTAGCCAAGTTGATTACTATCTGTCTTGAAGATGTCCTATTTGCTATGAATCTTCCTGAAATTTGATGACCGTCTTGTATCTGGATGTCTAGATCTCTCGTGATGCTATGGAAATTTTCATCCATAATTCCCTCAAATAGATTTCCCATGTTTTTAGTGCTTTCTTCTTCTCCCTCAGGGATACCTATAATTTGTATGTTTGTTCACTTTGCATAGTCCCATTTCTCTCTAAGAGATTGCTCTGCCCTTGTTTTTCTCTTCTCTGCCTCTTTAAATGATCGGGTTAGGTCAACAGCCTTGTCTTCAAGCTCTGAGATTCTTTCCTCTCCTTGGTTTATTCTGTTGCTGAAACTTTCTGTTGTGTTTTGAAAATACCTGAATGACTCTTTCATTTCTTTAAGTTCTTGTATATCTTTCCTAATTTTGTCTAGTTCTTTAGTGACTTTTTCATTAATTTCCTGAAATATTTTTTGGGCTTCTTTTTATTGGTTTTTAACTTTCTTTTCAATTCCATTCATCTTATTTGCCATCCATTTTTTGAATTCCACATCAGTATTTATTGTTACAGCAAATAGTTGTCTTTTGTTAAAGAATTATATGTACAGCTCATTCTTTGAGGTTTCCAAGGGAACCTTACCTAATTCTGTTTACAAGAATAGATGGTTACAAAATTTTTCTAAGATAAGCATGTTAAGCCCTAAGTTAGAAACAGACCTGAGCATACAAATTAAAGATAAACTGTATAAAATGAGAACACTGAGACTGTGTACTACTCTAATCTACTTCTTCCAAACACAAACGTGTAGTCAGGAGTGAAGCAGAAATAGCCTTGAAGTCTAGGATAGTTCCAGCTGCATGTTATCTGCTGGGCAGACATTTTAATCAGCTTCTCCACCAAGGACCCAAACTGAGCTTCTCCCTTGCAAAAAAGCTTAAGGCGATGGCCAGCAGCAAAGAAGAAATGTTGCTGTGCAGACATCCTCTGGCAATGCCTGTCTTTGTTGGAAGCAGCTTCTATTCTGTGAACTAACATGTCCACAGATTCCTTCAAAGCAAAGCCCTGCAAAACTCCTGAAAACTTCCACATCTCTTAGCCTATTTTCCCAACACAAGTGGACCTCATTCTGCAGGACTGATGCTGTGCCATTAGGCTTCTAGGAGGTTGTACAGGCTAAAAGTAAAGCCCACTGTCCTGAGTCAATATTTTTTCACCTAAGTTTCTTTTCCATTAAATAGAATATGCATTTACTGTAGATTAACATTTTTAAAGAAGAAAAAAATTCACTGACAATACTAAGAGATAATAATAGTTAACATTTTAATATAGCTTCTTTCTTTTAATTACCTTTATGAATGTGTATGAACAAAAAAATGAATTTTAAATACATTTAGCTTTGTAAAAATTCCCTCTTTCACTTAGTATTGTATAAGCATGCTTCACTCTTTTCTTGCCCTATCATTTAGATTTTCAATCTCTGTCTTTTTTACATACTCCTTTTCTATGAGTAGTATGTTCACCTTTTCCTCTGTCTTCCTAAACATGTGGAATCTAGTTATTCTGTTTTATTAATATTTTTCTTGTCATGAATTCAATCCTCTGTGTAATTTGGAGGTCTGCTTTTATTGATTACTTTTTTCCCCTCATTACTGGTCATATTTCCCACTTGCTTGCATGCCTGGTAATTTTTGTCTGTCTGAAAACTATTGCAATTTTAGGTCAAGGCTGTAGAATATTTGTATGTTCTTATAAATATTTCTGTGTGTTCTTCAAGATGTAGTTAAGTTACTTGAAAACAGTTTCATCCTTCCACAAATTGTGTTTAAGTTTTATTAGGGGGTACTAGAGTAACTGTTAGCCTAGGCTTATTTTGCCCCACTACTGAGGCAATATGCTTCCGAGTACTCTACTTGATGTCCTGTGAATTATGAGGTTTTTCATGCTGGATGACAGGGAGTATCACTGACATTGTGTGAGTCCCTGGCATTGTTCCTTATGCTCCTTTCAGGAGGTTATTTCTTTGACCTGAGATAATTTCCTCACACACATAAGCTCATCAATCCTAGGCTGAAGATGTGAGGGCAGCCTCTGAAAAACCCCAGAATTCTCTCTTTGTGCAATTCCCCTGCTCTTCTATAATCTTCCCTGTGAACTCCAGCTGCTTGGACCTCCCCAATCTTCCCAGCCCCTTGATTTCTTCAATTCAGTAAAACCACCAAGTTCATCAGGGAATCCCCTCCCTGCACGAGGTTGAGAAACTCTGTAGGCTGCAAGCTAGGGCAATTATGGGTCTCAGCTAGTTTGTTTCTTCTCTCTGTGATCACTGTCCTGTGCTGGCTGATGTCCAGTGTGTGAAATTGTTTCATGTATTTTGTAGTTTTTAATTGTTTCAAGCAAGACAGTAATTGTGGTTTCACATTATAGGTGTTTCCTATTGACTGGAAACTAAAGTAGAGATCTAGGGCATATCTGTAGTATTTTATCTCTCAGAAAGTTTCACCTAGCCTGGCATTTAAGATTTGGGGTCTTGAAAAATCTGGGTCCGTAACTTCTCAAGACTTCTAAAAAAAATCAGTAAAACTGTTTACAAAGAAATATCTTCTATTACTATTTTGCAATTGTCCTTTTCAAAAAAAGTCACTTCCGAGTGAAACTTGGATTTAAGATTACAAATTTCAAGTATTCACTTGAGGAAAAAAATATTTTTTCCCTGTAATCACAACTTAAAAATAAACTCATTCATTTTTCTATCTCTTCTGCTCTTATTCCTTAGTGCAACAACTTGATAACTAAAATATGTGTCACTTATGTTGAGTTTTGTTGATTTAAACATTCCTAACCCTACTTTTCCTACTGCATGCATGAATATATGTGAATTTCAGGTTCTATATTCATTGTTTAAAATTTATTCACACCAATATCATAGCATTTCATATATCAAAAGTTGTATCCTTTACTTCATTATTCCTCAAAAAATAAACTTTTCTGCTCTTTTGAATTTGAGATTATAATGGCTCTTATGAACTCCAAGGTTACCTAAAAAGATAAATTTAACCGCTCGTTTTCTCATTAACAGTTACTGATATAAATACTTTCCTGTAGAAGCCTTGAGCCAATTTTCAGACTTGCCCCAAGAAGTATATTGGTTTCTTTTCCCCATAACCTCTTATTTGTGTCCTGCTACCTAATGTTCATAAAGAAAATATCCATGTGATTGGCTGACACCACAGCATACCCTACTTGAATTCTGTGGTGCACAAGATCCAAAGATAAGTTGACATTCTCCACAAAGCCTGCCCACTCTGTGAGTCACAACATTCAATTATGAAACTACTCTTTCCACAGAATGACATTTGTTTTTCCTATTCTTTGCCCCATGCCCTTGAAGGTAACTTGCACAGTAGAATCAGAGGTTTTTCAAACCCTACATAACACAGAAGAAGATCAGTAGCAGAAACACTAACAGATAGTTGTCTGCAGAGATCAGAATGTGGAAGAAATCTAATGTTGTGACACTGCTCTAGATCTCAGCTATTCTAATAGGCCTTGATTCTTCCAGTGGAGTTTTCCATTGAATGGAGGAAAAAACTTTCCCTTTGGGCTTTTCCCTAAATATATTAACAGTAGAATGGCCAGTTCCTTGCTGATATTATGATCCTACATAATTTCTAAGGTTTTTTCATATTGCCTCTAAATTCCTGTAAACTGTGGTAGACTAAATACTTTCCAGCCTCCTTTTCTTGCCACACATTTGTAGGCATAACACAAATATATACATAAACAAATACATATTCACACAGACATGCTGTACTTGTTTAAAAATCTATAACTGCATTGCAAAAGAAAATTCCAAACTCATAGAAAAATTGGGAAAATAACAACAAAAAAGAAAACACACAACAATGACAACCACAAGACAGCAAAGGAGATTACTGCCTCAAATGATGAAAGAACTCTAAGATTACCCAAAGCTTGAAAGAGGTAGAGGACTCCACAGAGGTGGTGGGGAAAAACCTAACATAGAGCTCTAATCTCTCTTCTCTCTAGGACTTCTGCAGAAAAGTGTGATTACCTTGACATAGAACATCCATATTGCAGAAAGTTAGTATAGAGGGACTGAGAGGCTAAGGCCTTTCTGCCCAAATTCTGGACTAGCAGAGAAAAGAAATGAAAATGGAGGTATGGACATGAAGATAGTTTTAGGTGGAAGAAGAGAGACTATACATCTGAGAGCCACCACCCAGGAGGACTCTACAGATGAGATTCCTCAGAAATGAACCCAGCACACTGTAGAGTTTGAGAACACAGACTCTGGAGTCAGACCACTCCAGCTCTGTCACTCACTGGCCTTGTGACGTTGGACATGTTAATAAACATATTTGTGCCTCAGTACAGTTATCTGTTACATGGAGATGAATTATAATATACCAATCTCATTGCATTGTTATAAGAAGTACATGAATTGATGTTTTCATATTGTTAGAAGTACCTGCCATATAATACTTCATCATTATATATTTATGAAAATCATTTTCATCTACTACATACATGCCCATTTGTAAAGGTCCACCATAATTTATTTGCCACTTCAAATAGGTCTTTTATTTGTTTCAAATCTATTATAGCCAATCATGACATGAGCATTGACATACGGTTAATTAATGTACCCATTCGAGGATAGTCATGAAATAAATACCCAAGAAGTTGAATTGCTTAAAGATTTGGTATGTTCATTTACATTTTCATGCATATAGTTACAATGTCCTTCAACAAGAATGTAGGGTTCACATGCCTAGGAACCATTCATTCATTCATTCATTTAAGTAGCCATTTATTTATCAAATATTCATTGAGCCAATATGTTCCAGACACTGTTTCAAGTAGTTGGTATTCATTAAGTGAGCAAAAAAAGATCCTGCTCATATCGAACATGTATTTTAGTGAATAAAAACAATAAAAAATAAACACATAAGAGGGATTAACAAATTTGTTAGCAACCTCTATTTTTTAGCCAGATTGCCCAAGTTCAACTCCTAGCTCTAACACATAAAAATCTGTGTGACCTAGAATCACAAGGTTCAACCATACTTCACTGAGCATCAGCTTAGTCGTTTGGGTATGAAAATGGGTAGAATAATAGTATGGTAGGCTGAATAATGCCTTGACATGGGGAGATTGTTCTAGATTATCCAGGTGGGCTCAATGTAATCACAAGGGTCCTCATAAGAGGGAGATAAGAGGATAAGAGTCAGTAGTAGGAGGTGTGACACCAGGGGCAAGAATCTGGAGTGAAGCAAGGAAGAGTTCACCAGCCCAGGAATTCAGGTAGCCTTTAGATGAAATAGGCAGGGAATCAGATTCTCCCCCTAGAGCCTCCAAAAGGAACCAGCACAGCCAACTCCTTCATTTTATCTCACCTGTGGGTGTTTGCTCACACCTCTGCTAACACTACATTAAAAAATGTTCACTTCCCAATCAAGAAGCTTTATAATGTATAATGTGTAATTTTAATTTGGATCTTTTCATCCGTGTAATAGCCATTTCCACTTTCTCTTCTGTAATCTATTTGGATCATTTGCCTATGTTTCTGTTACCTTAGAGGTTTGCTCTGTATATAGTTTAGTAGAATAGCAGCAAGTTGTAATACAATATGTATAGTATGAGTTGGATCTTGTAAATAACTATTTAACCCTATATCTGTGCATGCATAAATTATATTTTATCTATTGTGTGAATATACATTTATGTCCACATACATGTATAGATATATATGTATGTCTATACCCACATGTTGTCTTTAAAATGTATTCCAAAGTTTAGGTAGCCTCTTCTGAAAGATGAACTTGGAGAAGGGTAATGAGTAATATCAATTCTCACATCACACACTTCAAGCAGAAGATAGGAAAAAAAGATGAGTATAATTCGATGTGATAAAATATTGTTTAGTAGGCTTTGGAGATGACATGAGGGTAATGATTTCAGAACCACACCATCAAATTACCATCACACTTACATTAAGTGTAAAAGAAGGTAATGGAAACTAGAAAATAATAAAACCTGGTAATTCCTCCCAGGGATTTTGTTTGTGTTTGAGGAGAGAAGAGTAACTCTCAGAACACATGGGTATCAATATGAAAGCATATGTTTCCAAACTAAGTTGGAAACTAGAAGTAATAAAAATAATCCAAATCTTTACTTCTGATAAAGTAATGCCACAGCAACACCAAATAGGTACATAAATTCTAGTACATATTGTTCATTCCTCCTTATCACTGATCTTCCCAATATTTCCCTAAAGCTTGGAGCTGCTTCTGGACACAGATTCTCCTTCAAATCCAAACCTTGAGTAACTCTAGGTGAAACTCAGCCAAGAGAGCTTCTCTGCTCTCTTCTCCTTTGTCCCCTTTTGTGCTTATCATTTTGAGGACCAGCATGGCCTCCTGGGACTCTATTTTCATTTATTTTTTACTTGCTTTATGCACAAAAGAAGGAAAGTCTGAGAACTGACCCAATAAATAATAATGTCTTTTATTTAGAATATGCAGGAGAAATAAGTCTGAATTATCATATACTAATCATTTTCTCTGTTTTATCGTGATAACATTAATAACTGAATATTAGGTAAGGATTGGCATATGTGGCGACTAATACAAGGGTTACAGAATATGAGGAATAGTAGATATGTTTGTGCAGTGAAACTCAGGAAACTCTCCTAAAAGGAGGAATGATGTCCCCTGGATCTTGAGGGAATGGGGAGATGTGAGAGCAGAGGTCAGAGAAGGCATCTCTGATGGTGGGAAGGAGGTGGATGATGTCCCAGAGAAGAGGGAGCTGCAGAGGATAGCCCTTCAGCACCCAGACTGTCTGACCTTCTTCAGACAGGAATGAAGCAGAGCTGGTAAAAGGGTGACATAGAAGTAAATCCTTTTGAAGTTGGGGTGATATCAAGGTCCTTTGGGTCAACCAGAGATTTCAGGTTAAAGTTCTGTAAAATGGAGGTCAGGAATAAAAATAGCTCCATGCGGGCCAGTCCCTCTCCCAGACAAATCCGTTTTCCTAAAAATAAAAAGCATAGAGGGTAGTTACTCCCTGTGTGTAGCAGTGACTGTGACAAACACTGGGTTTGTAACTAGAACAAATAGAATACATAGTAACTCTTTGATGAAAGGTTGGATGGATGGATGGAAGGATGATTGGATAGACAAATGAAAAAAATGTGGACACACTTGCCCACCTAAAATCTGATCTTAAGGGGCACCCTTTGGTTAACAAATATTAATATTTATTAAGTATAAGCTCCATGCCAAGAACTCTATTAAGTGTTCTCATATTAAAACTGATGTTTTGATGTTTTGAGTTTCCATTTACATTTTACAAGAGAGCACACCCACATTCTTGTGTTTCCTGTTCCTAGGTTGACATTTCCACAATCTTTCCTTCCATTCTTCATAATCTCTATTCTCAGCTCAAGCCATGCTTCAACTGAAGCATGTGTCATGTTCTGAATGTTTCTCCTCCAAATTTATATGTTGAATTTTAATCCCAATGCAACAGTATTAATTGGTATGGCCTTTATAAGATCAATAAACTGTGCAGGCTCTGCATTCATTGGACTAATGACCATCTAAAAGAGATGCAAGGGAACTATTTCTCCCCTTCTTGTTCTTTCTGTCCTTCTTCTGTCCTTCCATCATGTGAAGACACAAAGAGGGCATGATCTAGAGGAATAGGCCCTAACCACACACCAATCCTTCTGGTGCCTGGATCTTGGACTTCCCTGCCTCCAGAACTGTGAGTAATAAATTTCTGCTCTTTATAAATTACTCAGTCTTGGGAATTTTGTTAGGGCACCACAAAGGGATGACAACAGCATGAATCACCTGGAATCACACATCTCTGTTTATTTTTGACGGCACTAAAATATGAATTTTGAAGGGAGAGCTCTGGGCACTTTCCTTGTTGCATCAGTATCTACAATGCCAGATATAAAGCAGACATCAAAAGTCACAGAATATAGAATGGGGATTCCATGTCCAGAGACCCAGCATACACACTGCAGGTGTGGAGATCCAATATCCAAGATATCATGACTGGATGAAGAGCGGGATGCTCTAGAATCACTGCAGAGTATCCTGCCACATTCCTAATGTTTTCCTGACTCTGTGATTATTAGGCAGAGACATCCTTGATTTAGAGCAAATGTCCCACTCCTACACTTCATTGCCTCCTTAAAAAACGCCCTGCCTTCTTTTCATTCTATTTTCTGCCTCCTTTGAGGCAGCTCAAATGTCATTTCTTGCTATTAAAACATTGCTTACTCCATTTTATGTCTCAGTGTGGGTTATGAGAGAGCAAGGGCAGGCATCTTCTCTCTCTGTCCCCTGCATCCAGCAGCCTGTGCATTTCTCTCTCCCAGCCCCAATCATACTGAATTATGATGATCACATTTACTCATCTGCTTCCTTACCTTGGGAGTGAGCTCTCAAGATTCGTTTCTGTGTCTGAGGATACTTGTATCCCCAGAGCTCAGCTTAGGGGGATGAGAAACACCACATAGAAGACATTCAGTGAAGTTTTAGAGTTAGATGCCTTTCTCATGGTGGGAGATGAAAGAAGAAATGAGTTTTAAGTTCTAATATGAGCTCTAGGGTACCTAAGTTATGTATCTAGTGGCAAAATTCAACCAACCTATACTTTAGCTTTCTCAGTTTGGAAAAAATGGGCCAGTTCCCCAAACCCCCTCTAATCCGGCCCAATAGCAAGAAAGTATCATGACAGGGGAACCACATGGGCATTGGGAGCGGTGCTCTGATCATGTACAAGAAACAATTAATTCTATAGGCTTCCAGAAGAGGCACCATGTAAGTTCCAACTGATCCCCAAAAGTAATCCTGTTCTCTGAAGTATTATGTAAAGGAATTTCTATTACCTGCTGAGAAAGGCATGAAGTGGTCACTTTTCTTAAAGTTGCCACTCTCATCCAGAAAGTGGCTAGGGTCAAACATTTCTGGGTTGGAGAATTCCTTGCTGTCATGAAGCACAGATGTTAGGACTGGTAATATGGTTGTGCCCTGGAAACCACAAACATAGATAAACCAAAGTATAAAGAAGTCACGGAACTGGAAGAAACAATGGTAATCACCTAGTTAATTCTTTGATCCATATATGAGGAAATGCTAGTCCAATAAGAGCAGCAACATTTCCAGCCAGACAGACTCAGCAATGAAAGACATAAGTTTAAGGCCAGTGCCAGTGATCCTGCCAAAGTGGCCTCCAATCACATATGAAGTACTGAGTGCTTGGGGGGATGAGAAACACCAATTTTGTACTTTGATACAAAACCTTCTGAATTAGTTCACCTTATAATCAATCTTAGATGTTAGTGTCTGTCCCCACTTGCTGCTCTATTTCATCAATTCAGTTTTCACACATCTCATATGTAGAGTATTGCTTAAAATGTAAATCTCTGTTGGCAGTTGAAATGTCTGCAATATCTATTCAGAGGGCATTTGTAATCAACCATATGATCTAGTTTAAAAAACATCTTCTGGGATGGTAACAACAAGTACAGTAACAACTATAAAACTATTGCGTTCATTATTGCCATGCAGTTTCTTTGTCTTAATTAAAAATATGGGGAAGATATTCATTACAGATTAATTCTAGCTTAAAAACACAGAAAGGATCATGAAATTAGAAAAATCATCACTTTGTAAGAATTCAGGAGAGGATCATCAATTAAAGCTAAAATTTTTAGGTGTATGATTTGGGAAGCAGGACTTTTACACAGTTTTAAAGTACAATGTCACAGATTTTTATTAATTACACATAAAAAGCAGAATCTCTGCAATAGAGAGATCTATTAGGTACCACCTTATTACTGAGGAACTTAGCATAAACAATAATGGCTTAAATATTTGAAATTTTACAAATCTCATTGATTTTTCCCCTTGAAAATATTAATACAACTTTTGGTTATACTATTTTTAATTTTAATAATAATATGACCTGGCTTCAGTGGAATTAGAGTAGCTTGTAGCATAGCAACTACAATGTCTGGATGAATATGGGAACCATGTGTTAGAAGGCATTGCAAAGCCACTAAGAAAAAAATTGTTCTCAAGATTCCAGAGATGGGAAAACATCAGAGAGGTAAGTTAACAGCTACAGTTAATTTTTAACTGTGCTCACTTCATGTCCAACCCTGAATCAGGGCAAGAGGTCTTACGTGATTATGACTGCCTATGGAAAAGGAATGAATCCTTTCTAGAAGGAGATAAACATCTCTGATACTCTGTATTTTTTCATTTATACTATCTGTTGTGCAACCAAAAGTTGTTAGGTATTTCAAAGATACAACTAACTGATCACAAGAAGAAGAGTGGGGAAAGGAAGGCAACAAAAACAGACCCAAATTTAGGAACATTTTTTGACTAATTTCATGAGGCCAGCATTATCTTGGCATCAGAAATCTGACAAGAAAATTTTGAGGAAGTAAAAACACAGATCAAAATATCTTATAAATATAAATACCGAAGTCCTGAATAATATGGAGCAGATCCAATCCAGCTACGTGTAGACTTGTGTATATTTAGAAGGAGGGTGAGGCCAATATATGCAATCATTCCAATAGAGGCAGAGAATCAATTTGATAAAATTAGACACAAATTTCTGACAAAAAATCATTAAAAAATTTGAGCGAAGAGCAAACTTTCTTAATGTGATAAAGAAAATGTACCTAAACCTACTTAAAGCATCATTCTCAATAGTGAGATGTTAAATCTCCACCCTTTCTTGCAGATGAGACATGAAACAAGTATTCCCACTATCACCAATTCTGTTCAGCGCCACCCTGGAAATCCTAGCCAGTGCAACAATGCAATAAAGAGAAATTAAGGCCACAAGAATTGGAAAATAAAAAATAAAACAAACATTATCCCAGACAGAAAAATAATTGCACATGGAAATTCCCCATGAATCTATAGTCAAATTATTAGCAACGATTATTCAGTTTAGAAAAGTTGTTAGATTCATGTCATAAGAATGATAAAATTAATTATATTCCTATATAGTAGGTATAAAGAAATGGAAAAGGCATTTTATAAATTCATAACAACAAAAATATTCATTATCTAGCAAAAACCTAACAAAAGATTTGCAAACCACTGCACTGAAAATAAAATATTACCGAGAAAATAAAAGAAAGCCCAAATAAATTTGGAGTATAACCATATTAATGAATTGAAAGATTCAATGTGACAAGATATCAATTTTTGCCAAATTGATCTATAGATTGAATATCATCCTGATAGAAATCCCAGCACAGTGTTGAGGTAATTGACAAACTGATACTTATAAAATGTATTTGGAAATGTGTACACCTAAGGGTAGACAAAATCATCTTGAAGAAGCAGATTTGGAAGACACAAGCTGCTAGGAACCAAGACCTGTTCTAAAGCTCTATAGCCCCAGTTAGAAATAACACAAGGTCCATCAAGCTGCCACACATGAGTTTTGCGTTTCCCTCATCTTGTGTTGGTAGAGGATTGGAACCATACCGTGGATTTGGGAATTTCAAGAATACTGAGATACAGTGTAGGAAAAACAAGCTTACCTTGGGGATTAGGTAGTTTCTGAATTTAATGTCACGGGTCACTGCATGGGGGAGGTCAGTGGGGACGAGGTCAATGTATCTCTGGACCTCATGTATCACAGCATCCGTGTAGGGCATGTGGCTCTTGTCCTGCATGCAGGGGCTCCTGTGTCTACCAACCACACGGTCAATCTCTTCCTGAACTTTAGCTGATAAGACACAAGTAAGAAGTGATGGAAAAAGAGAAAAATGGCACATTTACTGTAGGAATCAGGACTACATGAAGCATTATGAAAGTACCCCAATGTCATTTTAAACTTAAATTATAGAGCTAGAAGTACCTATAGACTTAGAGAATTGTTATAATACAAATGCATATAATTGCACCATAAGCTAGGCATTAAGATAAATCTCTTATGTATATGTATTGACATATATGATAAGTACTACAAACAGAAATGATGAAATGTTTGGTATATAAAGTAAGCATATGATGAAGTCATGAAATTATTGTCTTGCAAGAGTAAAAACAGGAATCAAATATTAGTTTCATATGAAAACAATATGAGGTTTTAAAAAAATTGAATTCTACTAAAAGATTTATACATATGTATTTGTGTCTGTATTCATGTGTTGCTGTGTATGTGTGTGTCTGTACCACGTACAATGGTACTCTCTTTATCTTCCCACTTCCCAAATGTGACTACTTTGGACATTCTAGCAGCTTCTTCTGAAAAATATATTCATTTTTCTAAATACAGAATGTTTCTATTTCTTATCCGTTTGTAGATAATATTTAATGATTTCTCATCATGGGATATGAAAATTTTAATCTCCATCTCCACCTCATATTTGGACACACTTTCAAACATATACACAGATGCACACTTCCTTCACTCCATTATCCAGAATATATTTGGACCACAATTTCTGGTTACATTAATTATATCATTCTAACTACATAAATATTCATCCCTGGTAAGATAGCTATGATTTTACATTTCATTTTTGGTATTTTCTTGTACTTAATGGTGTCTCTTTACTTGAATTCATATTTTTTTATTTCCCTAGTTAGAATTATTTCCAAATTCTTGAGAAGATGTTTCAAACTCCCAGTAATAATTTCCTAATTATTGGGAAACCTCAGACTATCAATCACTTCTTTTTTGGCTGTTTCCTGTACTCCATTCTTCCTAATTTAAAAGGACTGATTTTCATTTATAATTAAGCTATTGTCATTTCAGTGGGATCTTGACACATAAAAAAGCATCTGTTGCATAAAAGATAAATTTCTGAAGTAAAGTTATTCATAAAAGATAAAATTATTGACCCACTCCTCAAAATATTTTTTATATTGTCAAACACCAGTTTTATGGATCAGACTTCTGAAGTAATAAACTTCCTTTGGGTATATCTTTTGCCTAAATGGAAATGCCTTTCTTACGAATCTAACTCTTTAGAATACTTTCCAGACTGTAAATTATCTCAGGCAGCCTCATTAAATTTCTAGGATTTCTAAGTATGATTCAGTAAAGAGAGTTTCTGTTTTCCTTAATTCAATATTAGAACATGGAATTTTCATAATGAGGAAAGGTATCTTCAAAAATGTACCTACTGCTCAAAAAGTTTCTTTTTCATAATAAAATCAAAGTACAATCCTAATCCAATTTGTGTTGGCTCTGTCTGGCATAAATCATTACCCGGGAAATCCAGATACTGCACCAAAGCTCTATCACTCTTCCTACTGCCATGGTGCCTTTACTTTTCTCAGTCATCCTTTCCTATTGTGCAAAGATGTCCCACTTTAATCACATCATTAAGTTTGGACACACTACAGCTGTTGGCACAGAATTTTAAATAATGTAGCTTTTTAAGGGAAACAGGATGGAGGACACCAGCAGCGTCCTCCCAACATCATTTCTGAAATTCACATTGCTCATCATCTGTGATCATACCTGTGACTTCTGGATGCTTCAACAGGAGCAGGAGAGCATACCTCAAGGTTGTGCTTGTTGTCTCTGTCCCAGCTCCAAATAAATCAAATGCAGTGATTACTAAGGCTTCAAAAGTAAACTCCGATGGTTGATTGTTCTTTTCCTAGGAATGATTTGATGCAATAATCTGACAAATTCATATGCCAGCATATTTGATTACAGTGAATCCATAATAACTCACATTGTTATAAAGTTATCCAACGCAGAAAGTAGAAAGTATAACACTAGAGAAAACTACTGTATGGTATAGCAGAAGCTATAGATCAGTTGATCCAAACTTTATTTCCTGCCCCTTTGTTCCATACTTGCCCCAAAATTCCATTCATCAAA
The DNA here is from genome assembly GCA_028533085.1 of Varecia variegata. Lineage (NCBI taxonomy): Eukaryota > Metazoa > Chordata > Mammalia > Primates > Lemuridae > Varecia > Varecia variegata. The sequence continues at coordinate 35,939,825 of CM052446.1, read as the reverse complement.
CTCTTTGCAGTTATCTGAGTTAGGCAACACATTTTTTTCCAAAAAGATATACACAGAAACCTGCTGCTGCCACTTCCTTTATTTCCTCCTTCTTACTCAAACACAAATATGAAGGAGGAGGTAGAATAGACTTCATCTTGGGACATGAGGATTTAATCATGAAAATGAAGGCCTATATATGAAATATAGCAGACGGGGAAAAGAAGGCATTCAACTCTGTAATGCTTTGGGACTACTATATCATCCCTATTTTGCCCCACCATGAGACACTGTGTATTTGAGTTAAATACTCCCACCGTTTGTTTAATTATTAACTAGATTTTCCTTTATTTGCAGACAAATACAATCTAAAGTAACAGAAATAGGTAAACAGAACCATATCATGAAAAATGTTATAAGCCTGAATCAATAGTCTACAATTCTCTTCTTCTGTCAGAAATTGACATGGACTCATTATTGTCTGCAGACCTATTATAAAGTTGACATTGTGTAAAAGCTAATATAATATAATAGCAAAGCATAGAATGAATTACAGGGGAAAAGAATGGGTTAACAATGACAAGATAAGGCGAGCACTATTGTAATCCAGATGGGAGGCAAGACACAACCTGATCTAAGGAACAGGTACTGGAATAAATAGCAATATTCAAATTGAAAAGACACTGCAATCATGGAGACAGACAGTTGAGGCATTAACTGCCCATACAGCATAAAAAACAGAGTAGGGGTAATGCACATGCCAAGGCTAAGGGACTAGTTGAATGGAGTTGTTATGAATTGGAAGTTAGAAGAGAAAGCAATTGATAAGGACCAGTAAGTTTGGTTCAGGGCTGAGATGATGTGACACAGAATTGACAACAAGGAGATAGTTTCAAATATCGAGTACAGGGGATCTGTAATGTACAAAACATGCTATTTTCTCTTTTAAAAATTTTAACTAGCATCATGACAGATTACAAAATGTTATTTTCTAACCAGTTCCTAGGCTATCATTAAATTATTAACGATTTTATAGTCTCCAGGTGACCTGTAGCATGTCTAATATTATGGAATCAACACATGAAAATAGACTAGACCCTCTCAACAAGTGTACTTGCCTTATAATTTATTATCCACTCAGCCAGTCTATGTCTCTTCAGAGGACAATTCAAGCCATTCACATTTATTGACAGGATTGATATTTTGGGTGGATTTCTGTTCATATTGTTGGGTAAATTCTTATTGTTTTGTTTTACCCCTTGAGCCATTGTGGAATCCAGGTTCTGGACTTTAACTCCTAAGTGATTTTACTTTAGTGAGTGTCTATTATTCTGTTCAGTGTATAATGCAGGTCTGAGTACTTCCTGCAGGGCAGCTCTGGTCTTTGCAAATTCCATCAGTGATTGCTTGTCTGGGACAGTCTTTATTTCTCCCTCATAGATGAAGCATAGTTTTGCCAGGAAAAGAATTCTAGGTTGACCATTATTCTATTTTAGAAGATTGAGGTTAGGTCCCCAGTCCCTTCTGGCTTGTAGGGTTTCACTTGAGAAGTCTGCAGTTAGTCTGATAGGTTTTTCCTTTGTAGGTTATCTGCTGTTTTCATCTTACTGCTTGAAGGATTGCCTTATTTTTGTGTTTACTTTGGCCAGTCTAATAATTATGTGATGTGGTGACTGCTTTTTCATGTTGAGTCTTCCAGGAGCTCTGTGTGCTTCTTTTATCTAGATATCTAGATTTCTGGCCAGGCCAGGCATAGTTTACTCCAGTATTCCAAAAAATAGATTTTCCAGCCCTTGTGTATTTTCTTCTTTGCTCTCCAGGATGCCTATGATTCTTATATTTGGTTTCTTTACATAACCCCACAATTCTTGTATGTTTTGTTCGTGTCTCTTGCTTCTGTCTTCTTTTTCTTCATCTTATTTGTTTAGCACATAGGCATTATCTTCAAGCTCTCAGATTCTTTCCTCTGTGTGATCCATTCTATTCTTAAGGCTTTCCACTGTCTTTTGCAGTTCCTAGAATGCATCTTTCATTTCCAGAATTTCTGTTTGGTTCTTTTGTAATATTTTGATTTCTTTAGAGAATTTTTTATTCATTTTCTGTATTGTTCTCATGGCTTCTTTGTGTTGGGTTTCTATTTTCTCTTTGACTCCATTGAGTTTTCTTACAATCCATATACAGAGTTCTTCCTCCATCATTTCAATCATTTCATTTAAATTAGTATCTATTTTTGAAGGTCTAATGATTTCTTTTGGGGGTGACTTTTTTCTCTGATCTTTCATGTTTCCTGCTTGCTTTCACTGGTTCTTTCTCATCAGGCTACTTGGTCAAGAACTGGGAATGCTAGGACTGGTTTGTGCCCCTAATTTCAAGCCCCCAAAAGATGTTCCTTGACAGTAGTGGGAAGAGGCGTGCTGTTCTTGTATTGTCTTAGAGGTATTTTAGCAAGTTGGGTTACCTGTGACCTGTTGTCTTCACCTCTTGCCAATGGAGATTAGTGAGTTTGGTCCCCCAGCTTAAGCTCCTAGGTGGTGGATTGCACTTGTGTGTATGACTCCACTGCCCTCTAATAGCTAGAGATGGAAGGCACTGTGTTAAGCTATGGGGTTACCCTCTCTGTCATTGGATGTACATTGCATGGAGGAACAAGTTATTGAGGCAATCTGATGCCTTTGTGTTAGTCTCTGGTCTGCTGAATGAGGAATAGAATGCCCTGATCTTTAGGAAGGGTCTTGCCACTCCCGAGGGTTACTTGGACCCTATTCCCCCTTAAAGTGGGGGAATTTACATTTCCCTAATGATTAGTGATGTTGGGCATTTTTTCATGTACTAATAGGCCATTTATACACCATCTTAGGAAAAATGTCTACTGGAGTCCTGTGCCCATTTTTAAATTAGATTGTGTGTGTGAAATACTTCTAATGTGCTGTTAGACTCAATTTACTAGTATTTTGTAAAGAATTTTTGTATCTATATTCATAAGAGATATTGGTATTTTGTTGTGGTATCTTTATATGGCTTTGTTATTAGAGTAATGCTGGCCTCATAGAGTGTGTTGGCCAGAGACTTCAACACCCCGCTGATAGAACAGGACAGTTCCTCGAAAAAGAAAATTAACAAAGGAACAACGGACTTCAACAGAACTCTAGAACAAAAGGGCCTAACTGAGATATACAGAACATTGTACCCCAAAACCACTGAATATACGTTTTTCTCATCAGCTCATGGGACATTCTCTGTGATTGCCCACATCCTAGGCCACAAAGCATGTCTGAAAACATTTTAAAAAATAGAAATTATACCATACATCTTCTCAGACCACAGTGGAATAAAATTAGAAATCAACTCCAACAGAAACTCTCATCTCTACACAAAGTCATGGAAACTAAACAACCTTCTGCTGAACGATTATGTCATTAAGGAAGAAATCAAGATGGAAATCAAAAGATTCTTTGAACTAAATGGCAAATGAGACAAACGTTATCAAAATCTGTGGGACACACCTAAAACAGTCCTGAGAGGAAAATTTATATCCATAAATGCCTACATTCAAAAGACAGAAAGATCACAAATAAACAATTTAATGAATCATCTCAAAGAACTGGAAAAGGATGAGCAAACAGACCCCAAACCCAGCAGATGTAAATAAAAACCACAAAGAGATACCACCTCACCCATTAGAAGGGCCACCACCAAAAAACAAGTCAGAGAGTGGTGTCAGCAAAATGGCTAATTAGATACCCCTAGCACTCATCCTCCTCTCAAAGACAGCCACAACAATGAATATACAACTACATTTTAATGAAAATAACTAAAGGAGAGGGCAGGAGTACATCAAAGGAATAACAGAAACACTGAAACTCAGAATATACCTATAGAGGATAGAAAGAAACGCTAGGCCTCCACAACCTCATTCCCCAAGTGGGATCAGCTGGAAACCAGGAGGAACTTATCCCTACAACAAAAAGGTAAGCCAGAGTATCCCAGCAACCCCCCCTCAACACTTTGAACACTTACAGTCCTCAACACTGGGGACCCCTGCAGTCTTCACAGGCATGAGACGCCGCTGAGGGAGTTGCCTGCAGTCCACATAGCTGTGCTAGCCACAGAGGAGCTGAAACTGCCCTACTCTCTGTGCCCTGCATGGCTACTGTGTTACACTATCTTGGAACTGGAACAAAAGCTGGAGGGGATTTTGCTCCAGGGATGAGCAGCCATGGTTCCCCTTCATCCCTAAGGCTAAGCCACTGTCAAACCACTCTCACATGGTGGCCTGACATCCCCAAGCCAAGCTGCAAGCAGCTGTTACACCCTTCCCTGAGGGCCAAGCAGAGGTGGAGTATCTCCACCTACCTCTCCCTGCCCCCAGGCAGGAGCAGAAACTGAGCGGTCCCTCCAGGGAAACACTTTGGAGCCTTTGTGGAACTGCTACAAAAACTCAGTTGATGCTGTGCCCTGCCCAACAGGACTGGAACTGAAGGTATACACGGTCAGTCAAGGGAACAGTGCTATGGTGGAGCCTCTCCGTATAACCCTCCAAGCTGCTGCTGCATCCCGTCACCCTGTGCCAGAGCAGAAGCAATGCCAGGCATCTAGGGAAATGGTGCCTTGGTCACCCAGAGCAGTCACACCCCTCTGTGCTTGAGCTAAAGCAATACTCTGCCTCCTGGGAAAACAATACCTTTCCTGCTCAGAAAAGACATACTGCCCTGGTTCCTAAATTAAAAAAGCAACCTGCATCCCACGAAACGGTGCCTTGACTACCTAGAGCAGTCATACACTGCACACTTGAACCAAAGTGGTACCCTGCAGGGGTGAATTCTCTTATTGTCCTTAACTTTTGACAGTTTGGCCATAATATGCCATGGAGATGTTTTGGGGTTGTATCTATTTGGGGATCTCTGAGCTTCCTATAACTGGATGTCTAAATCAATTGGTAGACTTGGAAAATTTTCAGCTATTATTTCATTAAATAGGTTTGGGTTCTCTTACCTTCTAGAACACCCAGTATTCAAATATGTGGTTGCTTTACGGTGTCCTATATGTGACATAGTCTTTGTTCATTCTTTTTTAATCATCTGTCTTTATTTTTGTCTGTCTGGGTTATTTCAAAAACTTGAGTTAAAGGTTGAATATTTTCTTCAGAAGATAAATCTATTGGAGGAGTGAGGTAAATTGGCTGACTAAAGACATCAATCCTCAGATTATCTCAAAATAAAGAAAAAGTTTCAGGTGAAAAAGTATAGCCCAGGTGGAATGAGGAAAGAGGGCCAGAACATGCTGAACCTTCCACAGGAAGAAGTTGCAGAGCAGAACAAAAAGGAGCAAGATTTTGGCCCCAAGGAATCTGTAGTCCCACAGAAAGTGTAGGTGAGGGTTTATATCTTTCCTCCTCTCATATTTGTAGCAGACTGCTGGCTCCCAAACTGTTGGCAAACCCCTCTGCCCTCATGAGCCCAAGAAATGCTGCCATTGGCAAACTGAGAACTCCTTAAGTACAGAGTATCCGGCTGCCAGCCCACATGGGGCTGCTTCCCCCACCACAGTCCCGAGCCCAGATGGCAGGCACCATACTGGTGGTGCATCCATTGTGTGCCTCTATCCCATCCAGGGAGGTCTCCTTGTCACTGGATCCCACACAAGTATTCCCCAGCAATCACTTGGACTGTGACAACCACAAAGGTCATGGGAAGGACAGGAGAGCTGCAGAATTCCCAGAATTCTGACTCCTAGGGCGGGCTGCCCCTAGAGAATGGGAAAGTGCCTTGAGCCACATAGCTTTTGGGGACAAAGGAAAGTGGAGCACATGCTCTCCTCCACCTGAGAGACCATGGCTTGTGATGCAAATTTCTCTTCACCCACCCAAGTGGAGACGTGGGTACAGATTGGGCTCCATATGTCCTTAACATCTTACCTGCTCCATTTTGATCAGGAAACAATCAATAAAGTCCCGAGGGTTGTTAACATCCAATGATTCTTGGTGTTCTTTCACTTTCTCCAAAATATAACTTTTTATAAAAGCAGCATTGTTAAATAATGTGTTAAAAGTTGCTGGGAAATAATCAATCAGAGCAGGGAAATTATTGTAGATCTAAAAGACAAACAACAATTTATTGAATAAAAAATACTAATTGAAGATATATGCCATAATCCAAGCCCTGGTTAGAAATTATAGTTATTAAAATGAACATATGGTGTCCATCTTGAGGGAGAAATTTTTATTGTGCATGTACAGTAATTCTTGATGCTTATGGAAAGATTTGAGGGAGAAAATTCTGACCAGAGAATGAAATATGATAATTATTTCTTAGACTTATACATAATTTTTATAATGTAACAGCATCTTTTTTTTTTTTTTTTTTTCCTGAGACAGAGTCCCACTCTGTTGCCTGGGCTAGAGTGCCGTAGCGTCAGCCTAGCTCACAGCAACCTCAAACTCCTGGGCTCAAGCAATCCTCCTGCCTCAGCCTCCCGAGTAGCTGGGACTACAGGCAGGTGCCACCATGCCCAGCTAATTTTTTTATATATATATATATATTTTTAGATGTCCAGCTAATGTCTTTCTATTTTTTTTTAGTAGAGACGGGGTCTCATTCTTGCTCAGGCTGGTCTCGAACTCCTGAACTCAAACGATCCACCGCCTCGGCCTCCCAGAGTGCTAGGATTATAGGCGTGAGCCACCGCACCCGGCCAACAGCATCTTTATGTTCTCTTATTTTTATACCAATTATTCCCCACAACCTTGAAATATATAAGAAGGCATAAATTACTATAATTCACATTTTGTAGATGACAACACATTTTAAGTGAGTCTGGGCAATTGGTTGAGAGCACAATACTAGTCCCTGCTTTATTTATTTCTATCAAATAGCCTCAGAAAGGGAATCATTATTTTTAGTAGCAGGAGGGGCTCAAATATACCTAGAAACCAACTAGAACAATTAAGTGACTTCTCCAAGATCACACAATTATTATTTAGGCAGAGTGTGGGATATGCCAATTCAGCACAGGGTAAGATTGTGATGGTTGTTTCTGGTTCATACACCATAAAACTAACCATTTTGTCATTTTTAACCCAGATACCTTGTTGGCTAAGATGCCACCTGAGGCATCAAACACCCCTACTCTATGCAATGTTGTTTCCTGGCAGTTTACTGTCAGTATTCCTATGGTCCTACATATTTTCTTTCCTTGAGAAGATATTATCTCCCTCATTAGACTATTTCTGAAAGGTAATATGACAAATAAGTCTCAAAGTGTTGATTAGTAGGCAAGCCTTCTGGGTATCAGAAGCATTCAGAAAGGGCTTGGACGTCCACTGAGTGAAATAGGCATACTTTGAACAGTTAACACAGTACTTTCTAAAAACAGGACCTTGGGTTTAATGGAAAAATCACTATATAGGAAGCTAATGGGCTTGAAAGCCTGCCCTATATTTAGGCATTCATTTCCTGTGTGTAATATAAAGAGCTCAGCCATCTTTCCCAGAGGTTTACTCCATGACTTTCTTGGCAGAATAGTGGTATTCAAACATGCACTTCACAGCATGGTCCACGTAGGATTTTGGACTTCGCAGAGAAAAGAGCACAACTGGTTTCTCAGGAGGAAAGGATCATGGTCTCACCTGCATCCATGGGGAGTTGAAAATGTTGACATTAGCATGTAATTTTTCCATCAACTTAAGAAAATGCTTATCATTATAATCAAAACGATTCTGGAAAATAATGGAGCAAATCATGTTGCAAGGAGCACAGCTCAGGATAAAAGTGGGATCACAGGGTAAGGCTAAAGAATTGGAAAGAATTTTAAAATACATTAAAATATAAATAAAAAACAATTGGTCTTTATTAATAAGTAAAGGCAATTTTAAATTTTTAAGGACTATCTTACATACAAATTCCCTCAACAGCGAAAAAGAATTCAGCATGCATAAAATCAACACATCACTTTGACCTTAAACCTGAGTTGGCCATTACAACCTAGCTGGTTAAATAATGGTTTTACAAATACTCAAGTCTCATCTACTGCCTTTGTTTATACCCTTTTAACCCAAGGTGTCTGTCATTTTCAAAAGAAGGAAAAGACATTATTTGAAAACCTAATAATTCAAGTTTTCAGAGCAGAATCACATCTGTCTACAAAACTTGTTGACAATAAAGCACTGAGATAGAAAGGGAGAGAAGAGGTGGGTAACTGGAAAGTTTTTATATATAATACCAGCTGAAAGAATCATGTATTGAACCAATAGAGAGGTACAGATGAGAGAGAAATTGTGGATGAATTCATGTATTTTGAGAAACAAGTGTAAAAAGCAGAATTCATCTATGGTACATGAGAAGAAAAACTAATAAAAACAAACAGTAAGTATAAGATGGATTTGTTTGTCACAAAAAAATAAGATGAGAACTTTTTATTTTAAATATAAATCCTGGATAAGGAAAACAAAAAAATGAATTTATAAATGCAGATATTTTTATTTCAATTTAAAAAAAAACAAATTTTCTTTTTTAAGAAATAAATGTCTATCATCTCCAATCATCCTCAAAACTTATGTGAGCAAAGCTGCTATTTTGTAGATTCTCAGATATTGTTCCATATAGCCATCAACAGTATATAGTATGTTTTAAGAATTTTTTTATATTATATATCAGATGTCTTATTTTACAAATAATATATGTTTAAGAAATTTTAAAATTTGATAATCAGCTAGGCCAAGTCTGTCATTTTACAGGTAAGGAAATTAAATTATAGTAAAGGTTTTCTTTTATCCTGAGGGATTTCTAAAATGAAATTCTTGTAATCAAGTGACCACTAAACTTTATATGTAAGGAGCTCTTAAATTCACATCTATAGATGCTAAATAAGGGTGACTTGAATCAAAACTGTTTCGAATAAATTGTAGGACACTGAACAACAGGAAACCTCTTGAGTTAGCTGCTTCTATGCCAGGCTCCTTTATTACAGGGCTCTAAGCTTTAGAAAAAGTTTTATTTTAGCCTAGCAGGTGGAGGGTAATTTGAGAAGCCTTGGGGATTTTGTTTGTGTGTATGTAATAATTTTCAGTTTTTCCTTTCACTATATTTGGAAGAGAGTATTTTTTAAAAGGTAATTTATAATCCAGGCTAATGATCAGATTCATTGTGACGAGAACTTCATAAGTTAGTAGAGTTGGCAGTTGGAGGAAAACAAGTACCACAAATTTCCAATCCAAAAACCAATTAAATATGGGGAAAAAAATAAGCATAACTCTAAACAGAGACAAATTACACTTAAGGCAGGGTAAAGAGTTAACTGATAACAGTCAAAGTCTAGTTAAATAAATCGTTTTATAAATGGGTATTTTTGTACTTTGCAGAATTATACTATAGCATGTTTACTCAAAATATATAACTTAATATGGTAATGTTTAACAAGAAATAATTAATTCTGACATTTCTAAATAGTATAGTGGTTATAGAGAAATAATAATTGATGAAAATTGTACTAAGTTACACCTTAGCAATTAAAACTATACATATGCCCATCACTGGCCAGAACTGTAGCAGGGCCTAGAAAGAAACCCACAGACATGTCAGCGAGCCTGACTGTACAAACATAGTCCAGTCCAGGGAAAGGACAGGTCACGGGGTTCGCAGTCCATCAGGGTGTGATGGGGTCATTCCCATAATCACCATTTGCCAAGTATTCTCTGGTGAAATGTTCTGGAAGAGGTAACTCACTCACATTTATGCTATGGGGAAAACATTGCTCTTTAATTCATTCTGAAAATGAACTCAAAACTTATATTCATGATTTCTGATTTGAAAACAAAGAAACAATGTTGGGGAGACAATGGGATCTGTTAGGTAGGGATGAGGATATGCAGGTGGCAGGGCAAGTGGTTAGGCATGCAGGTGGCAGGGCAGGCAATAGGGGGATGTGGTCAAGGGCCGAGGAGCGGGACCAATAAAAACAGAGAAAAGAAACCACAAGAACAAGACCTTGAGGTGGGGGACTTTTCCTGACTGGGGGCATGCGCAGAAGTGAGGAGCTTACGACCAAATGTGACCTTTCCCTCACTGACACAGTGAAACTCACGCCCCCTAGTGACATGACAGTTCCAGAGCCACACATACAAGGACAGACAATGGGAGGGTACATGATTCTGGGAGTCTCCACCCACTTCCCAAAGAGACACGAATACTCCACCCCCAGCTTAACGTATTATTAGGGATTAGCATAAAGGACAGACCCTGACCCTGGGATGACGCTGTTCCTTATTGGAGCAGTCCTCTCTCTGCTGACCTTAAGAGTGTACTATACTTTCTAGACTCTGTCTTTAAACTCGGGGTCATCTCCACTCACAGGGACAGACCAGGACAACTCTCAAGAATCACACCTGACAGGATTAAATGACCTTTTATGCCCATGCTGTATGCACAATCGTGCCTGTACACACAGCACAGATGCACACAAGCTCCCCGGGCTCTCCGCTTCAAACATCCTCCACTTGGCTGACGACAAGGACCCATAATGAAAGATATGGCCACCCCTAAATATGTCCAAGGACATCATTAGAGAAGACAGTAGTCTGCTAAGGTCAGTGATACGGAGTAGAGAGTCACCCACCCTTGGTTTTTCTCAACTCCTCCACAAGGCAGCGGGCCTCCTCTTGGACACGTTCCTCAATGCTCCTCTTCCCCATCCCAAAATTCCGCAGGGTCATGAGGGCGAAGCGCCGGATCTCCTTCCATCTATTGCCATTGGTGAAAACGACACCTACCAAAATGGGGAACAGAAAGTAGCAGGGAAATCCCAGGCAAGGAGGGAGCTGACACTCCACAGCCCTGTGAGTGGCCAAGCTCTGCCCCAGGAGCTCTTCAGGCCTCTGTGGTCCATCCTCCCCACCCCCTTTACCACTGCTGCCTCAGCCACAGGCCCACCTACCAAGTCTACCGTTAATTCTTTCAATCACTGGGACACAGCCTCTGCCAGAAAACTCCTCTCCATTATCAATCAGGGCTTCCTTCACCACCTCATATCCATGTAACACCACGGCGGGCTTCATGCCAAGATACACAGTGAACACCGGGCCATACGCTTTTGAGAACTAAGGAAGAAAATACGGATAATATCAAAAGAAGTCACTATGTGCTCCATATATGTTGTGCCTAATTGGGACTGATGTTATCATTATATTGTAAATGTTTTTATTATGCCACACACAGCTTCAAATATTTCTGAATTTTATAAACAAATATGACAGCGATTGTTATAGCTTCCACTTACAAATGGACTATGTTATGCGAGGCTTTGGCCCAGCCGGTTTGTACACAGAGTACCATTAATCCTCACATCAACACATTCAGCAAGTTAATTTGGTCTGTTTTAAACAAAGAAACTGAGTTCAGAGAATTTCAGATTCATTTCCAGTATTCCACAGGTAATATAAAAAAGAACCAAAATTTGAAATTTTGTTTACTCGAACCCTGATGCTTGAGCAAATTTAGCACCCCCATGCACACTTTGAGCCCAATACCCCGCTGCCTGTTTCAGGGTCACCTCGGAAGGTCTTCTTGTGGGGATCCTGACCACATAGTCATGTGGTGAACACTAGAAAACTGTATTTTTAAAAGCCACTCCAGGTGATTCTAATGCATACACAAGTTTGGGACCTGCTGGTATTACTAACACAGACAAAGTGCATACCACAGAGGCAGCACTAGGACATGCGACATCTCCTGGAAGAACAATTTCTTCCATCCACCAGCATTCTTGGCCACAAACAGCAGCTTTGCGCAGAATTGAAAGGAATTCTGACACCATCAATTGGGCTTTGACTGATTTCTTCTTTTTCTCATTCCTTTATGCTAATCCTGAACACATATTTCCTTGACAGCAGGCATAAAATGATTCTTCAGAGAAGTTCAACTTTCATGACTATTCTAAATAAAACACATGGCTAATAGAGTAGATGACTCATTGAATGAAATCTCTAATCACACAAGTCCCTTACTGTTTACCTTGATACAAAAATCATAGCAAATGGCTACAAAACAAAGAAGGGACACAGAACTCCAAACTTTTGCCACTTTATCATTTTGATTCTATCACACAAAGTCTTAAATGTTTCTCTATTCACAAAATGCATTATTTCATTTCACTGTTTCTGGCAATGACAGACTGGAAAGGGCAACAGAAATGTCAAAGTATTTTATTAATACTTTGACTTTATTACTACCGCACAAAGCTGCTGTTTGTGGCCAAGAATGCTGGTGGATGGAAGAAATTGTTCTTCCAGGACATGTCACATGTCCTGGTGCTGCCTCTGTGGTGTGCACTCTCTCTGTGCACAATGATCCACTGTGATAGTGTGCCTCTAGGAATATATTTTATCTAAAAATAGGGGTCAGTTTACTTACCCATTGCAAGCCACTGGAGGATTGTAAAACATACTTACGTTGGTAAAGGATTTGCCAATGTCCTTAACATCCAACTGCAGCATATTTCCAATAATTGGGAGAGGAGTGGGGCCAGGAGGGAGCTTGCCTCTCCCAGAGCTCTGTCTCCAGAGGAAGAAGAGAAGCAAACAGGAGAGACAGAACACCAGAACCACAGCTGGGTCCATTGCAGCCTTCTCTTCTTACCAAGACAACTGTGAGCTTCGACTCCAAGGCTTTTGTAACACTCTCTGCTAATTCAGTGTGTGGCCAATCAGCTAGATGCACTTTATGCTCTCTTCTGAGTGGAATTTGGCCTACTGATAGAGATAAAAATAAAATGTTCTTTAGGCTTGTTCTCCTTCACTGTAGTACCCATAGATTCTGGCTTAATTCTACTATGTTGGGGTCCAGGTATTGATAATTAAAACAAATAAAACAAGTGGTTCCGAGGTGCAGCCATGATTGAGAAATACTAAAGTAAATGATTTGCTCTAAAAAATTACTCAAAATTCTGGAGTGTTAGACTAATGAAAAGTTATGACTCTGAAAGAAATCAATGTATTCTATGCCTTGTATACAAAAAAAATGTTGTAATGCTATATCAAAGATGAGCAGACTTTATCCTTGATAATGAAATCATTTCAAATAGTTAATATGCTCTATAGTTTAGGCTCATAGAACAGCCTAAACCTAAAATAGCTAACATAACTCATACACCTTGAATGAGGAAACATATATCAAGTAACTGGCTCAGCAAATATATGTCTTTTAACCTTAAACCCTCTAAAAAAAAAACCATTTGAAAGCAGGGGTTATTAATATAATTTTTTATTTTCAAATGAAGAAAGAGACTTTGGGAGAATAGGAGACCTGTCAGTTCTCATAGCTCATAGGTGGCAGAAATGGAATTTGAGCTGAGACCTACTGATTTCCATTGTAGTGCATCATCATTTACACCAGAGCTGCCTTGAGAACAATTTTAGGAAAACGAAACACACCCGCAAACATTTGTTACTCTGAGTGTACACCCCATAGACTCTGCTAGGAATGCAACAGGTGTCACATGAAATTGAAGCCTCTTATTTGACTCCAAGGATAACAGGACCAGAGGTGCTTCAGGGAAGAAATAAAAGATAGGGTTCTCCCCTTTTCCATCACTGCAAAGATAAAAGTTACTCAGTGCAACTGACAGAAGAACCAATCTCAGAGATTTAGTGGGGAGGGCTTGAGAAACTATGGCTTCTTCACTTCCCAGTCGCCTCCAGACACAGCTACTTCTGGCGTTTTTGGTCTGTCACTGTCAGAAATAATAGAATGAAATAATGCACAGCAAGGAAGAGAAATTACAGACAGAACACTGCTGTAGATGCAATAAAGGATGGGAGGTAGGGAAATCATTAAATGGACCCACAGCACAGACCCACCACAAAGTTCAGACCTGAACAAGAGCTGACATTTGGTGGTTAAGAAAATCTAAATACAACCAAACTGATATATATTACTAGATCACAAATGACAATGTTTTTGCAGAGGTGTGTTCTGTAAAGATAGCATCATGTTTGTTCTAAATTGACCAGTGCAGTCATTTCCAGCTCTTTTATTAAGAAAAATATGTCAAGACCCAGTTGCAAAAGCAATCACAGCAGCAACAAAAATAAATAAATGGGATCTGATCAAATTAAAAAGCTTTTGCACAGCCAAGGAAACTATCATTAGAGCGAATAGACAGCTTACAGAATGGGAGAAAATATTTGCTCTCTACACATCTGATAAAGGGCTGATAGCAAGAATCTATCTAGAACTTAAAAAAATAAATAAGAAAAAATCAAACAACCCTATGAATAAATGGGCAAAGGAAATGAACAGAAACTTTTCAAAAGAAGACAGAATAATGGCCAGCAAACATAAAAAAATGCTCAACATCTCTAATCATTAGAGAAATGCAAATCAAAACCACAATGAGATATCACCTAACCCCAGTGAGATTGACCTCTATCAAAAAATCCCCAAACAACAAATGCTGACAAGGATGTGGAGAGACAGGAGCACTCTTACACTGCTGGTGGGACTGCAAATTAGCGTAACTTTTGTGGAAAAGCATTTGGAGATACCTCAAAGAGCTAAAAATAGAAATGTCATTCTATCCAGCAATAGCACTCTTAGGCATCTACCCAAAAGAGCAAAAGACATTCTATAATAAAGACATCTGCACCCGAATGTTTATGGCAGCACAATTCACTATCACAAGGATGTGGAAACAACCCAAGTGCCTGTCAATTCACGAGTGGATTATTAAATTTGGTATATGTATACAATGGAATATTACTCAATATAAGAAACATGGATTGTAAGAAGGCTTCTAAGTATTTATACTCGTTAACTGAATTAAGATTTAATATGGGTTCCAGCTCTATCCAGGGAAATACAATATATCACCATTGTTTCTTATAGCTGAATAGTACTCCATGGTATACATATACCACATTTTATTAATCCACTCATGTATTGATGAACACTTGGGTTGTTTCCACATCTTTGCAATTATGAATTGTGCTGCTATAAACATTTGAGTGCAGATGTCTTTTTTATAGAATGTCTTTTGTTCTTTTGGGTAGATGCCCAGTAATGGGATTGCGGGATCAAATGGTAGATCTACTTGTATCTCTTTGAAGTATCTCCATATTGCTTTCCACAGAGGTTGCACTAGTTTGCAGTCCCACCAGCAGTGTATGAGTGTTCCTATCTCTCGGCACCATGCCAACATTTGTTGTTTTGGGACTTTTTGATAAAGACCATTCTCACTGGAGATAAATGATATCTCATTGTGGTTTTTTGTTTGTTTGTTTGTTTGTTTTTTGACAGATTCTTGCTCTGTTGCCCGGGCTAGAACATCAGATGGTGTCTGAGACTCATGTCTGAGACTCATATCTGAGACAAATTGGATGAAAGGGGAGAAGTGGCCCCTGGAGAAGGTAGTTAACTTGGACCACCAGAACCCACTGACATGATAACCTCTAACTTTTCTGCACATTTATAAGTGTAAAAAATTTGTATATAAATAAATAAATGAAATGAAATAAAAATATATGTATTTGTATATATATGTAAAACATAATTTATATATGTAAAACAAGCGATGGGTTCTGATGTTCAAGCAGCGTATTCTCGCAGCATTCTTCTGAGGCAGCAGGCTGGTAGCATAAGACCAACATACCCAGGGCTCAGAAGACCACCTACCAGGAGACTATTCTTGGAGTCGAATAAGCCTGCCTTCTTCCTTATGTCTGTGTTCAATCTGGGTCAGTTACCAAGTGTTTTTTTAAAAAGGGAGTTTAAACTATGCTAGTAAGTTCAAAGTTCATTCTAAGGTTGTTGAGAGTTGCATCTGTGTGGAGGTGCTCTTGTCTCTTGGAAATCTCTGGGTCAGGGTTAGAAATCTCCAGATGGGTGGCCGGGTGTGGTGGCTCACGCCTGTAATCCTAGCACTCTGGGAGGCCGAGGCGGGTGGATCGCTCGAGGTCAGGAGTTCGAGACCAGCCTGAGCAAGAGCGAGACCCCGTCTCTACTAAAAATAGAAAGAAATTATCTGGCCAACTAAAACATATATAGAAAAAATTAGCCAGACATGGTGGTGCATGCCTGTAGTCCCAGCTACTCGGGAGGCTGAGGCAGTAGGATCGCTTGAGCCCAGGAGTTTGAGGTTGCTGTGAGCTAGGCTGACACCATGGGCAACAGAGCAAAACTCTGCCTCAAAAAAAAAAAAGAGCCAGTTACACAATGTTTTATCAGTCATGTTTACAGGGATTCTGACAATTTACAGAGACTTTCCACACCTGTCATATAGCTTTTGATTCTCTTAATTAGCTTTGCCTAAGGTGAAATAATTCCAATTTTAGGGAGGAGGAAGCTGGGCCTCAGAGATTCAGTACCTTGACAAAGGATATGGTGTCTGCTGATGGTAGAGCTGAAGCCAGAACCCATATCCCCTGCATCTTGCACCCTACCCTGCAAGCAAAACATTCAGCCTAACCATGTCCACTAACATTGACTCATTGTGTAATATAATGCAACATTTCGTGACTAAGATTAGTCAGTGACTTTCAAAATAAATATTAATTTAGTTAATGATTATAGCACCAGTTGACAAAAATGAGAATCAGAACAGTTTGTTTCATAACCTTTAGTAATTGGGTGGGTCCAGGTCTTGGACTCACTTGAACCGTTTGTCCTGGGCAAAGAGAAGCAATAATTTACTGCCTGACTTACATAACTCTAAACTCGAAAAGAACCACACCAGCTTGTGTTGAATAAAACAAGCTCAGTAGCTCTTGTTATTTTATGTATTTATTTATTTATTTTAATCAAGCCAAAGGTTTAGAGAACCTTTAATCACACACTTCATCTTAATTTTTAAAATTTGTTTTTATTGGTCGGGCGCAGTGGCTCACGCCTGTAATCCTAGCACTCTGGGAGGCCGAGGCGGGTGGATCGCTCAAGGTCAGGAGTTCGAGACCAGCCTGAGCAAGAGCGAGACCCCCGTCTCTACTAAAAAAATAGAAACAAATTATCTGGCCAACTAAAAATATATATAGAAAAAATTAGCCGGGCATGGTGGCACATGCCTGTAGTCCCAGCTACTCGGGAGGCTGAGGCAGAAGGATCGCTTGAGCCCAGGAGTGTGAGGTTGCTGTGAGCTAGGCTGATGCCACGGCACTCACTCTAGCCTGGGCAACTGAGTGAGACTCTGTCTCAAAAAAAAAAAAAAAAAAAAAAAAATTT
>CM052446.1:35911575-35922545 GCA_028533085.1 Varecia variegata | reverse complement strand
TCCATGGTATATAGCTACTACATTTTGTTAATCCACTCATCAATGATGGGCACTTAAATTAATTCCATATCATTGTGATTGTGAATTGTGCTGCAATTAACATATGAGTACAGGTATCTTTTTGATATGATTTCTTTTCCTTTGGAGAGATACACAGCAGTGGTATTGCAAGATCAAATGTTAGCTCTACTTTGAGTATGTTGAGAAATCTCCACAGAGATTCTACTAATTTACATTCCCACCAACAGTGTATTAAGTGTTCCCTTTTCTCAGCATACATGCCAATATCTATTTTTTTTTTTTTGGTTTTTAATAATGGCCATTCTAATTGGAGTAAGATGGTATCTCATTGCTGTTTTAATTTGTATTTCCCTGATAATTAGTGATATTGAGCATTTCTTCATATTTTTTACCCATTTGTATATCTTCTTTTGAAAAGTGCCTGTTCGTGTCATTTGCCCAATGTTTAAGGGGGTTGTTTGTTTGTTCTTCCTGATTTGTTTGAGTTCCTTGTAGATTCTGGATATATATTGGATATACACTTTGTGAATATTTTCTCCCTACATTGTCTATTTACTCTTCAGGTCATTTCTTTTGCTATTTTTAGTTTAAGCCCTCTTTGTCTATTTTTGTTTTATTGCATTTGCTTTTGGGGTCTTAGTTATAAATTCTTTGCCTAGGCCAATGTCCAGTGGAATTTCTCCTAGGTTTTCTTCTAGAATTTTTATTGTTTCAGGTCTTACATATAAGTCTTTAATCCATCCTGAAGTTAGTTTTTGTATATGGTGAGAGATAGGGATCCAATATCATTCATCTGTATGTGGCTATCCAATTTTCCCAGAAGAATTTATTGAAAAGGGTGTCCTTACCTTACAATATGTTTCTGTAGACTTTATCAAAGACCAGTTGACTGTAAGTATGTGGCTTTATTTCAGTTTTCTGTTCTGTTTTATTGATCTATGTGTCTATTTTTATATCAGTGCCATGCTATTTTGGTTATTATACCTTGTAGTATAATTTGAAGTCAGGCAATGTGATGCCTCCAGTTTTGTTCTTTCTGCTATGGTTGCCTTGGCTATGTTGAGCCATCCTTCCATTCCTGGGGTAAAACTCAATTGATTGTGGTGTATTATCTTTTTACATGATGTTGAATCCAGTTTGCTAGTATTTTGTTGAGAATCTTTGCATCTCTGTTCATCAAAGATACAGGTCTGTAGTTTTCTTTTTTTATTATATCCTTTCCTGACTTTGATATCAGGGTGATATTGGCTTCATAGAAGGAGTTAGGGAGAAATTCCTCCTTCTCAATCTTTTAGAATAGTTTCAGTGGGATTGACACCAGGTCTTCTTTATATGTCAGGTAGAATTTGGCCGTGAATCCATCTAGTACTGAGCTTATTTTTCTTGAGAGCTTTTTTATTACTGATTTATCTTGCTACTTGTTATTGGTCTATTCAGTAGTTCCATTTCTTCCTGATTTAATCTTGGGAGGTTGTAAGCTTTCAGGAATTCATCCATTTTTCTCTAGGTCTTCTAGTTTGTGAGTATATAGTTGTCAATAACAGTCTCTGATGATCTTTTGTATTTCTGTGGTATAAGTTGTAATGTCTCCTTTTTCATTTCTTTTTTCATTTCTGATTGTGTTTATTTTGATCTTATTTCTTTCTTTCTTGGTTAGTCTAGCTAGTGCTTTATCAATTTTCTTTATCTTTTTGGAGAATCAACTTTTCATGTCATTGATCCTTGGTCTTGTTTTTTTGGGGGATGGGTCTTTATTTCATTCAGTTCTGTTCTGACTTTCATCATTTCTTTTCTTTTGCCAACTCTGGGTTTGGTGTCTTCTTGTTTTTCTAGTTCATTGAGGTGCAATGTTAGGTTAATTTGTGACTTCTCTATTTTCTTGTTGTAGGCCTTTAATTTTATAAACTTTCCTCTTGGCACTACTTTTACTGTGTCTTACAGGTTTTTGTATGTTGTGTTTTCATTTTCATTCATTTCAAAATTTTTTAAATTTCTCTCTTTATTTCTTCATTGACCCAGTGATCAACAAAAGTAATGAAAGAGAAAAACAGTCATTATATAATGGTAAAGGGAACAATTCAACAAGAAGACATAACAATCTTAAATATTTATGCACCTAACTCAGGAGAGTCCAGATTCATAAAGCAAATCCTACTGTCCCTTGGTGCTGGGATGGACCTAGCCCAATTTTTTTCTGGCCTGGTCCCACATTGGTGGGAAGTAATTGGCAACTAGGAGTAAGTGTCAAAATTCCTTTAGCCACATTTGAGCTAAAAAGGAGGTTTGAAAGGAGTTAATCTCAGGCTAAATCTACCTGGAGTCTGCTGTTAGTTCAATTTTGTCTGTTCCATAGGTGTTAGCTATCATCTCAAAGTGATGGACTAGCATTATTCTGTTAGGAGTTGTAGTTTGGCAAAAATTTAACAAGTAACAGGTACAAAGCTTAAAAAGGAAAATACAAAGTACAATTAACAGTAATATAATAATCTCAGTTTGCATAATAGTTTTAAGCCATGAAACTAGGCTTTTAGGCACTGAATTGAACAAATCAAGTGACCATTACGAGTTAGGTAAGGGGAAGCCTTATGGTGCAATGGTAGCATGTCTGACTGCAGGAGATAGGTAAGGCTTCTTGTGACCATGTGACCTCTTTTCTAATTTTCTGTATGAGGGTCTCAATTTTCCCAGGTGAATTTATTCAGCTATGGTATATAGTATTGCCAATAACACAATCATTTCTCTAATGAAACAACCAATTAATTTGTAAAACTACTAATCAAAATCAAGCAGAACAACAATTAATCCCACAATATTAAGTAACTGATAATTTTTTATGACTTTTATTTGAAATATTGTTGGTTCTTTACTTAAATGTTTTGTTTTCCTGACTTAAGGAAACTTTTCAGCTATTTATAGCTTTCAGCAATTTGGTAAAGTATACTTTTGTGAATAAAGGTCAAAATTTTTACTTTCTTTTCCTATTTGGTTTCTCCAAAACTTAGAAAATATTTCATGGGTATTCTGATGGCAATACGGTGATTGCATAAGTGCAATGAAAATATGCTGCCTCTTATAACAGGATGCAATTGGGAACATGAGTTATATTCTCAATGCATTGATTGTAATATCATATTTGAGGACGTGCATGGGCTTCCTGGCTTCAAGAGTTCCCAGCCTGACAGTGATAGCATAAAAATTGTCAGGCCCAAGAACCGTAAGACTGTAGGTAAAATCTAAATTTTGCATTGATTTGGCCTCTTGCCTCATGAAGTTTTTAAATCTGAGATTGCTATGTGATCAATGTAGAGAGAAAAAATTATGTTTCTAAAAAAGTTATAAAACACTGGTTATTAGATTGTAACCCCATGCATTGTTTTCTAGTTCTTGTTATCTACCTATAAACTAGACTAGTATCTGAATTCTTCTAGGTTTCTTCAATCTAATTTTCTTCCATAGAATTACTAAAAAAGAAGAACTTCTCTGTTCCTAAAGCCCTATAGGCTGAAACTAGATGAATTTTAAGGGACAAGTTTCATGCCTGACATGAGTCACACAGACAATTTACCAAACCATCCACTACCATAACCAGAGATATTCAAACCAGGATGAGAAATGGATGGCTGTAGATAGCTTATCACAAGATTCTGGAAGAAGACTCCATATCATAAGAATCTTAGTTCCATTAATGGCTACATTTTTCACTTAGCAGGATAATGGTGTAATTGAAATGTCACAATCAGTAGCTTTTCCAAGTATCTTGACCAAAATCTGACCTAAGAGAATCTTCAGTCCAGCTGGTGGGTGTCTTTGGCAACATCCCTAATACAACTGTTGCTCACTCTCTCCTTTAAACTCAACACAGTCATGGGATACTAGATGAGAAATTGCTCTACATTATCTGTTGGTTAAATAAGGAAGTGTCTGTTTTATTGATAATACTACATGTAATGTAGTTTTAATTAGTATTTTTTATGTTTAAGCTATTTTCATATGTTTAATAGCCATTTCAATATCCTTTTCTGTAAACTGTCTAATAAAATCATTTGCCTGTGTTTCTACTACCTTGGAAGTTTCTCTGGCATATTGTTTAGTACACAACAGCAATTTATATAATAATATGTACCTATGATGTTAAAGAACCTTTTTTTTTTTTTTTTTTTTTGAGATAGGGTCTCTGTCTGTCACCGAAGCTGAAGTGGCAAAACCGTAGCTCACTGCAGCCTCCAATTCCTGGGCTCAAGTGATCCTCCTGCCTCAGCCTCCCACCTGCAGCTGGGACTGCAGGCATGCACGACCACATTTGGCTAATTTTTGAAATTGTTTTGTAGAGACAGAGTCTTGCTATATTGCCCAGGCTGCTCTTGAACTCCTGGCGTCAAGCAGTCCTCCCACCTTGGCCTCCCAAAGTGCTAGGATTATAGGCATGATGCACAGCACCTGGCCTAAAGAACCATTTTTAATCTCACATGTTTATGTGTGTATATAGTATGTTTTGTGTGACTATATATCTCTGTACCCATATGTATGTCTACACATACACCTATACACATGTGTTACCTTACAAATGCATGCCAAGTACAAATGGCTTTCTCTTAAAGATGAGCTGTAAAACAGTTAATGGGTGATGTCACTTCTCATTTCATACACTCAAGAAAGAAGGACAAAAGATGACTAGAATTGATGTGTACGAGATGTTCACTTGTCAAGGCTTTAGAGATGACATAATGCTAGTGATTTCAGGATCATAGCACTAATTTACCATTGCATTTTTTGTTAAGTGAAAAAGTATATGGTAGAAAATAGAGAAATAATAAAACTTAGTGAGATTAATAGGGATTTCATTGTTCAACGAAGAGAAATAACAATCATGAACATGATTAGCAGTTGAATATGTGCATGAAAGCACATATTCAACTTGATCTACCTTGGTAACACAAAGTAAAAAGAATATTCCAAATATTTATCTTATGTTCACAGTAACACAAAATCAGGGCATGAATTCTAACACTTAATGTTCATTCCTCCCTATGGCCAATCATCTCACTATAACCCTACAGGTTGTAGCTGCTCCTGGACATGGTTTTTCTGTTTTCAGTCCAAACCTCCAGTAACTCTTGGTGACCCTCAGCCAAAAGAGCTTCCATACCCACTTCCCTTTTGTCCCTCTCTATGCTTATCATTATGAAGAACAGCAAGGCCTCTTGGAACTCTATTTTTTTATTTCTTACTTGCATTATGCACAAAAGAAAGAAATCTGACAACTGACCCAGAAAATAATAATGATTTTTACTTAGAACATACTGAGGAGAAATGTCCCTGAACTGTCACACACTAATCATGTTTCTCTGATTTATAGTGATATCATATTAACAACTCAGTACTCCATAAGTATTAGCATATGTGGTGATCAACAGAAGTGTTACAGAGTTTGGGGAACAGCAGATATATTGGTGCAGTGACTCAGGAAACTCTCCGTAGGCTGGAGGAGGATAGATGTTCACTGGATCTTAAGGGAATGGGGAGGTGTCAGAGAAGGCATGCCTAAAGTGGGAACAAGGAGAGCAATAGCCAGAGGGGAGTTGCAGACAACACATCATCTGCCAGATGATCTGCCCTTTTTCAGACAGGAATGAAGCAGAGCTGGTATGAGGGTGGCAAACGGGACATCCCACTGATAACTGGGGTGATGTCAATATCCTTTGGGTCAGCCAGAGATTTCAGGGTAAAGTTCTGTAAAATGGTGGTGAGGAATAAAAATAGCTCCATGCGTGCCAGGCCCTCTCCCACACATATTCGTTTTCCTGAAAATAAAAAACATAGAGGATTTGATCCTTGAACACCATAATGTGAACTGTCACAGAAAGTATGCAGTAACTGAGGAATGACTGAACAGATGGGTAGCTCAAAGACAGGATGGCTGGAAGGATGGTTAGACACACAGAAGGACAGAAGATGGACACATGTACCATCCACTTCATATCTTATTTGATCAGGCACCCTTCAGTCAGCAAATATTTATGGAGGATCAAGCTATACTGTGCACTTCACTGAATATCCCCACATTATACCTGCTTTTGGGACATTTCAAGTTTCCATCGATCTTTTTCCAGAGACACACTCACATTTCTTGTCCAGTGGATTGAAAAGAGAAGGGCTAAGAGGAGGAGGCTCACAAACTGCGTTTCCTTTTGTACCTCTGGCACGAGATTCAGCCAAGGATTTTTCTCCCTAGCATACTTTCTAATCCACACTTCCAAACATGTCATTCCCTCACTTTAAAACCTTAAATGGCTCCCTGGTCTCTCCTATGATATAAGGTCCAAATGCATTGACCTGACGCTTCACACTCTGTTTCCAGTCTGACATTTCATATCCCTCCTTCCATTCCTCACATCCTCAACTCTCAGCTCTAGGCATATCTACTTTTCATCAATCTCCAAAACACCCTGAAGCTTCAAGCTTTATCTCATGCTGTCTCATTTGTCTAAGA
This sequence comes from Varecia variegata, assembly GCA_028533085.1. NCBI lineage: Eukaryota > Metazoa > Chordata > Mammalia > Primates > Lemuridae > Varecia > Varecia variegata. The sequence continues at coordinate 35,916,034 of CM052446.1, read as the reverse complement.
AGCGCTTCCCTTATACTTTCCTCAAGACCTATGTCCCAAGTCATTTTCTCTTTATGATCTCTGTGATCTCCTCAGGCAGTAGAATCTTGCTCTCTCTAGGGTTTCGCATCATATATTGCCTCCATGGGAACATGGATCAATTTCAATTCTATTCTGTTTATTTCTTTTTCTACCCTGCTAAAATGTGAACTCTCGGTTCTCAATATTTTGGTGGGTACAGTGATGGAACCAAAGCAGGCACCAAAAGCCATACCAAAAAATTAAGTTATCTCCACATCCAGAGACTCAGCACACAGACTTTAGCTGTGGGGACCAAATATCCAAAATGTATGATCATGAATGGAGAAACGTCAATGTACTCTGGAATCACTGAAGAGTATCCTGCCACATACCCAAGGTTTTCCTGACCCTACAGTTAGTTGGAAGGTATGAGATCCTGGATCTACAGAAAATTTCCTGCTCCTCTGGTCCATTACCTCTGGAAAAGTGCCCTGTCTTCTATTCTTGTCTTTCTCCCTGCCTCCAGTGAGGCAGCTCAAATTTACTTGTTCCTGTGGAATGTTATGGCCCATAAATGAGCAGGAAGAGGGCAGCGCCCCCTTTGACCTCCCCACCAGTCTGTGCTTTCCTGTCTCACAGCACTTGTCATACGGGTTCACAATGATCTCTTGACTCATCTCCTTCCCTGTATCCAGAGTGAATCTCTTACGAGTCCACTCTGTGCTTGTGGACACTTGTATCACCAGACCTCAATCTGTGGAATGAGGAACACTACAGAGGAAATACTCAAAGTTGTGGGGTTAGAAACCTTTCTCATGGGGGGTGAGGAAAGTCTAAATGAGTTTCACCCTCTAAGAGGAGCTCTTGGGTAGCTCGGCGATATATCTAGAGGCAGAATTCAATCAACCTATAATCTAGTTTTCTCAATTTGGAAAACTGGAGCAACTCCTCAAAGCCCCACTAATCTGGCCCAATAAGGAGGATGTGTCATATGCAGGGAAATCGAATGGCCACCGGGAGTGGTGCTATTGATCATGTGCAAAGGAATTCCACCAGCCCCAGAGAAAATATCACGTAAGATCCAATTGATCCCAAACAGTTATCTTGTCCCCTGAAGTACAAATGTAAATGAATTTTTATTACCTATTGAGAAAGGAATGAAATAGTCACTTTTCTTAAAGTTGCCACACTCGTCCAGAAAGTGGCCTGGGTCAAACCTCTCTGGGTTGGGGAATTCTTTGTCATCGTGCAGTGCAGAAGTCAGTGAAGTCACTATGGTTGTGCCCTGGAAATAACAGAGCAAAGAAACTGAGTTATAAAGAAATCAAAAAGTAGAAAGAAATGATGGAAATCACCTAGTGCAATCTCTTTGATCTTGAGGAAACCCAGATCCAAAGAGTAGTGACATATCCAGCCAGACAGACCTCCTAACAAGCAGGGATGAGTTTAAGGCCAGGGGCAGTGATTTTGCTAGTGTGCCCTCCAATAGCATTTGAAGTCCTGAGTGCTTAGGTACTTGGGGGCAAAGCTTTCTGAATCCCCCCTGTTTATCACCTAGCTTGTACACTGTTGCCAATCCCAGTTGCTGCTCTATTTCATCACTTCAGGTCTCACGTATCTCACATGTGAATTATGGTTTAAAGTGGAAGCCTCTGCTGGCTCTTCAAGCATCAAGAGCATTTGGAATCTGTCCATAGGCCTTTTTTAAATAGAGGTCTGATCTAACTACAAATGACTTCTGGAATGATATACTAACATGTATTGTGTGCTTATCATTGAGATGCAATGTGTTTCTTCTAATTTAAAAATATGAGGAAACTCTGGCCGGGCGTGGTGGCTCATGCCTGTAATCCTAGCACTCTGGGAGGCCGAGGCGGGCGGATCGCTCGAGGTCAGGAGTTCGAGACCAGCCTGAGCAAGAGCGAGACCCCGTCTCTACCAAAAATAGAAAGAAATTATCTGGCCAACTAAAAATATATATAGAAAAAATTAGCCGGGCATGGTGGCACATGCCTGTAGTCCCAGCTACTCGGGAGGCTGAGGCAGAAGGATCGCTTGAGCCCAGGAGTTTGAGGTTGCTGTGAGCTAGGCTGACGCCACGGCACTCACTCTAGCCCGGGCAACAGAGCGAGACTCTGTCTCAAAAAAAAAAAAAAAAAATATGAGGAAACTCTTCATTATACATTCATCCTCTCTAAAAAACACAGAAGGGATGATAAAATTAGAAAACTCATCATTTTGCAACAATTCAGGTAGGATCATCAATTCAGGCAAGGATCATTAATTAATGTTAAAACTGTTGGACGAATTATTTGGGAAACTGATATTCACAAGGTCTTAAAGTACCATGTCATAGAGATTTTTATTAGTTTCATATGAAAAACAGAACCTCAGCAATAGAAAGATCTGACCAATACCCCCTTACTAGGTAGGTGTGGACCACACATGCAATGTAGCAGGACATACATAACATCACCTATGTAATTTTCATGCCAAAAACATATACCTGGAATCTAAGCTCCAAGAAAACATTCATACAAAGCCAAACTGAGCAACATTTTACTCCAGTCCACAGACAAGTAGACTGGACTCTTCAAAACTATCAATGTATTGAAGTGAAACAACCGAAGGAAAAGAAAATGATCTTAATTAAGGGAGACTAAAAGGACAAGATGACCAAATTAAAGGCTCATTTCTTGATTATACTATAGGAAATCCACCTAAAAAAGCTATAAAACGTATTTTAGCGTAACTGTGAAATTTAGTTAGAGGCTATTAGATAATATTATTGTATCAATGATAATTTGTTGAGTGTGAATACTATTATTCTTATGTAGGAAAAAGTCGTTGTTCTTGGGAGTTATATACTGATATATTTAGGTGCTAAGTGTGATAGATTACATATGTGCAGATAAACATATAGATTAACATGCAGATACATACACATTTCCATTTATTATATGTATGCAATATATGTACACGTATATATTTATTTTAGAAAGATATTACAATGTAGTTGCTGTAGATTTTATAATACTGCCAATAACGTGAGGGGTACCACATAATCAAATATATTGATAATTCTTTAGCAAAATATTTATATTTACACAGTGTGATAAATAAGGAAGATAAATAGATTCATTCAGTTCAAATAACGTTTTGGCCACCAAAGGAAATTATACTCAACTTAATTGTTTTTAATTTTCCAAGATTTTACTATTGCATAATTGAGAGTCAAGTTTTGACTCTGTTCATAACCAATTCTCACTCAAGGCAGGAGACATTACTTAATTCTGTTTGCCTAGCGAGGGAGGAATAAACCCTTTCTGGAAGAAGATAAACCTTATCTGACACTCTGCATTTTTTCACATGTAATAACTAGCATTTAACCATGCTTAATAAGTACCACAAAGACACAACCAAAATGACAAAAAAAAAAAAAAAACAATAGAGAAGCAGGAAAAGGCAATAAAAATATACCCACAGTAGGAAACATTACCTACCTTACTTTACAAAGCCAATATTACCTCAATATCAGAAATAGAATAAGAAAATATGCAGGAATAAAAAATGCAGACCAATGTCTCATAAATATAAATGCACATAACCTAAACAAAACATAGCAAATCAAATCCATCTGTGTATGTGTGTGTTGCATGTGTGTGTGTATTGTAATTAATACATATATGTTTTATATGTGGAGATAAAAATATACGACCATACCAATAGATGCAGAGAATCCATTTGATCAAATTGTACACACATTCATGACCCCCAAAAAATCATAAAAAGGGGGCAACCTTTCCAAATCTGATTTTTAAAATGTATATAAATATATTTAAAATATCATTCTCAATGGTGAGATCTTAAACCTCCACCCCCTCCCACAGATCAGTTATGAAACAAGGGTTCCCACCATCTTGATCTAATCAATGCTGCCTGGAAATCCTAACCAGTAAAATAATGTAATGAAAAGTAACTTCTAAGAATTAAAAATAAGATAAAAAACAAACATTAAAACAGAACACAGAATTGCACATAGAAATTACAAATAAATCTACAAGCAAATAATTAGCAACAATAAGTAAATTTAGCAGAGTGCTAGATATAAGGTCAGCAAAATAATATAGTCAATTATATTTCCATGCATCAGAAACAAAGAAATGGAAATGGCATTTTTTAAAGTATATTATTCACAATAACATCAAGAGTATCATTTACTTAGGAAAAACACAGAAAAGATTTGCAAGGCACTGCACTGAACACAAAACATTACTGAGAAAATAAAAGAAATCCCAAATAAATTAGGAGCATAACCATATATTGAATTGAAATGTTAAATGTGTCAAAATGTTAAATCTGTCCAAATTGAACTATAGATTTAATGTCACTCTGATAAAAATTCCAAAAGAGTATTTTGGGAAAGTAACAAAATGATACTTTTTTTTTTTTTTTTTTT
>CM052446.1:35872629-35911075 GCA_028533085.1 Varecia variegata | reverse complement strand
AAAAGCTCTGACTTAAGCGTTATTCAAGATATCCATGTAACAAAAACAATTGTACCCCCTTAATTAACATTTTGAAATAAAAAAAGAAACAAGTAATAAATCATGGAAATGGACAAAAATGGCACATTTGTTGTAGCAGTTGAGGGTTACATGAAGCATTATGAAGGTGTCCAAACATCATTATAAATATAAATTATAGGGCCAGAAGTACACTTAGAGAGAATTACTATATTATACATATATATAACTCTCCTATAAGCTAAGCATTAAGATAAACCTGTACTCAACTACATATTAGCATGCAGGATAATCAATACAAATAGAAATGAAATTACTCAAAATATAAATGTTTAGTACACTATAAACCCAAAAATATTACTGTTCTTACAGAAAGAAAAAAACAAAAATTAATTTTGTATTTAAATAATATATGATGTTTTAAAAATTGGATTCTAACAGATCTATCCATATGTATGTGTTTGTGTTTTGTGTATGTGTGTTTCTTTGCAACTTGCAATGATATCCTGTTATCATCACACTCCCCAAAGGCAGCCACTTGGAAACATTCGAGAAGTTTCTTCTGAAACTTATGTTCTCATTTCTAAATAATGACTCTATTTCTATTTCTTGATTTTATCTGTTTTTAGAAAATTTCTAAAACTTTGTGGTAGGACAGATGAGGACTTACATCTCCGTAACCAACTCCTACAAAATATATACACCCACACCCACACCCACACCCATGCACACAAACACAAACACACCAGTTTCCCCAGTGTATTTATATCACAATTTCATTATACCAATATTCATTGTTCACACCATTATGACTTCATAAACATTGATCAAATGTAGGACAACTACCATCATATTTCATCTTTTGTACATTCTTCAACTTAAAAGTGCCTATTTCAATTCCTAATTTTTAGATACCAATTAAGAATTATCGCTAATGCTCAGGAATGTTTCAAATGCCTAATTATAATTTTCTAAATACTAAAAAATCAAATAATCACTTCTCTCTTGTTCTTGGTGTCTCCCCTCACACCTGCATTATCCACCTGGTCCATTCTGACATGTTTTTTTGGCCTGGTGCCCAGCAGCCTCCCTGACACTTCCAACCTCATACACGAACACTCCTGATTCGTGGAGCCACGACTTCCCCTGACTTGGTTTCAAACATTTAGGTTGTTTTAAGAAAGTAAAAACATGATATACATATACCACATTTTATTAATCCACTCATGTATTGATGGGCACTAAACTTTTGTACCCCCATAATACGCTGAAATTAAAAAAAAGAAAGAAAGTAAAAACAGAGGGTAACATTTTTTTGCCAACGTGCATGTATGAAAATATTCTCTATCTATGGATACACAAGATGATAGCTGATCTTGAGAATTCTAATGCCACACTGATTCCTAACCCCTTCTATTTGACCTGATTTATCTCCAGAAGTTTTTAGGGTTTTCCCTTTAATCCTGGCATTCTAAAATAATTCTATAGCCCTATGTCTTAGATGGAGACTTTCATTTCATGCACTTTGCTGCACATTTGGTGAGAATCTTCTATTCAAATAGTAAAAAAAATAAATAAATAAATGTAGGTCTTTCCACTGGTGCTGTTCATTCTCTGGAGTTTACATCTGGCTGCGGAATTTAGGAAAAAAATGAAGAAAGGAGCTAAGGGTCTCAGAACTCAAGTGAACTCTTACATAACTCTTCTTATCAGCCCTGCCCATCTCTCTTTCCCTGTCTCTCTCTGCTGTCCCTGGGTGCAGGACCTTTTAGTTTCAGTTTCTCAAGAGAGTAGGCTTCCCTTTCCTGCAGGGGGGAAAAAACAGTTACCTGATAAATAGAGTTGTAGAAAGGGAACCTGTGTAGAGGAGCCTCCTGTTTTCTGCCTCATTCCCCTTCTACCTTCTTTGGGTCTTGGTTCTTTTAAATACTGAGTCTTGCGGGGATTGTAGGAGCACAAATTGGCCTGTTGTTCCATGATAACTCTTCCTCTTATGACAGTAGGTTATAACCCAATCTCTCTGCTGAATTGGTTATCATCCATCTATCCCCTCTCTGTGTTTCAGAAGTTTGTTAAAGACTTGACGGCTCTTTCCGATACTCCTCCAACTTAAACAGGGGTGATTTTCATTTATAATTAATTTATCATCATTTCAATAGGCTCCTGGCCCAGGAAAACATAATGTATGTGATGAATATGCTATGCAGAACCAGAATCTCCTTAAGGGTAAATATAAATTATTGGGGAAAAAGCTGTTTATAAAAGATAAAATGATCAAACCTAAGAAAAATTCTTATATTGGCAAATATCATTTTTCTGGACCCAGATTTCTATAATAATTATATTCCCTAAGCACATCTTCTTACCTAAATAACATGCACCTTTATTATACATCTATAGAGAAGATCTGTAAGAACATACCTACCATTCAAAGTGCTCTGACCTGCTTGAAAACAGAATTTTGTGCACCTGGCTATAGGTGAAATAAAATTTCTGCTCATCTCAAAAAGAAAAAAGTGGTCTGTTCTTAAGAAAACAGACATACAATCTTAGACCAGTTCGTGATGCCTGTGTCTGCTACAAATCTGCTCCCATGAAATCCAGACACTTTATCCAGAGTATTTTGTCACTAAAATTCAAAGCTTTATCTCTTTTGCTACTGCTCACACTGTCTTCACTTCTGTCAGTCACTCCTCCCTGTTGTGCAAATTTGTCTCATTTTTCTTCCTTCATCATATTTGGACAACTTAGAGCCAGTGTCACAGAAATTTTAATAATGAAGCTTCTCTTAAAAAAAAAAAACTTTCTCAGAGAAGGACACTAGCAGAGTCTTCCCAACATCTTTTGTGAAATTCACCTGCTCACTATATATGGTCATACCTGTGACCTCTGGGTGCTTCAGCAGGATCAGGAGTCCATATCTCAAGGTGGTACTCGTTGTCTCTACTCCAGCTCCAAAGACATCAATTATAGTGGCTAGCAAGTTTTCAATAGTAAATTTGGACTGTGGATTTTGCTTTTCCTAAAAATTATTTGATTATTTAATTACTCCAAAAAAGTTTAGCAACATATTTAAGAACAAAATAAATCAAGTCATGCCAAAGATAAGCAAACTTAGAAACTGGAGAGTATAGTATTAAGACTCCAACAACTATTATGGCAAAATCATTATGGCAGAGAATGTAGTTTAGTTGACCCAGTCTTCATTTTCACACTCCTACTTATCCCTTGTTTGCCTAAAAATTCTATTTCCCAGTCTCTTTTGCAGCTATATTGGCCATGAAACATATTTCTTGTCAATGAAACATCATCAGGAACCTGCTGATAGCATTCCTCCCTTTCCTTCTTCTTACTCAAAACACATATGTAAAGGTAGAGGTGGTATAGACATCACCTTGGAACATGAGTATTTGAACATCAAGATGCTCATGTATGAAGTGTGAAAATGAAAAATGGCAGGCACTTGGTTCCATGATGGTTAAGGTCTACATTACTGGGTCTGGATTGACCAACATGTAACTCCTTGAATGTGAAATAAATAAACACTATTTCTTTAAGCCACTGTTAATTGATTTTTCTCTTGTTTATATACACATACAATATTAATTGACAGAAATGAGTAAATTAAAGACATATCTTGAAAGATGTTATAAGCCAAAATCAACAGTTCCCATTCTAGGAGTGTGAAAACAGTAACATTGTAGAACAGAAAGCTCCAGTCTTTCCCTCCACCCATGGATGTACCAAATAAACAACAATTCATGGATCATTCCCTTCTGAGAGAAAGTCAAAAATGAGGTGAGAGACTCCTATGCACTGAGAAACTGATAAAATATCCACATTGGGAATAAAAAGGTGCAGCACACTTGTGCAGTAACCCTGCCCTGGGCATTGCACCATACAATCGTGAAGGGATTTCCAACACGCAGCTTCTCCATGGGGACAAGATGATTTAGAACACACATATAATGCCCTAACTGTAAGGTTCACCACAATGAGGCACTTAATTAACCAACTCTGGGAGCAGAAGGAAATAGGCATACAGCAGTCTCTCTAGATCTCAGAAAAATTTCTGATATTATACAGGTGCCCAAGCACTTCATGGGATTTATCCCCTGAAATCAAGGCAAATAAAGGGCTAACACTCAAAGATCCCAGCCTCTCCCCAGGCAAGACATGTTAGCATACTCTGCAAACTGCTGCTTTGACAATTGAGCTTCTGACTAGCCTGCATCAGGGAGTTAACTGGGCCAACAAACAGTAGACCTCTGGAAGACTGAGCAAAAGGTTTTCACTTCCTGAGATTTCTCCTCCGGGTCCCCCCAGTGATAAATCCAAGTTCTCCCATTCATCTTGGAAGGAGTTTGTCCATAAACTGAGTGCCACAATTTCTGTAGCTCTCACCCAAAGGACTGCATCCTTAACCACCTAGCTCTGGGAGTTGGTAGGGCTCTGCATTCCTGAGTCTCCTTAGATCACACAGGAAAAAAAAAAAAAGGTAGATATACAGCAGGCCCACGTCCAGCAGCTGTCCCCAAGCACAAAAAGATATAGTCTAAACATGAGTACAGGCATGTGCCACCGATCCTCTCCCCAGTCCAGTGCAGAGAGAGTGGGAAATAAACACCCATTCTCAGTGTCAGTATGATGATAGAATGATCTGGAACACACACCTCAATTTTCCAACTACATCTAGAGAGTCTGGCTTCTACCTTAATTATCTTGTGGCACTGACAGGACATGGCACATCCTACTCTCCTACTCACCAAAAACAGAGACAGCAATTTGGACAAACACAAAGATTTGAGATGTACCTTAGCATTTCTGGGTGGACATATTGGTGAGGCCTTTCTCCTCTATCAGGCCATTGGAAACAAGACAGGGAGAGATAGTTGTCTTAGCTAACGCACAGAAACCATCACAGAGAGTCAAGGAAAATGAATAAACAGCAAAATATGTACCAAATAAAAGAATAAGATAAATTTCTGAAGGCAGTCAGGGAAGAATGACTTGTTACATATGAGGGAACCACAAAAAGACTCTAAGCAGATATTTTTCAGCAAAACTGTTACAGGTCAGAAGGGAGCAGGATAATATATTCAGAATCCTGAAGGGAAAAAAATTGCTAACCAAAAATAGTTTACATAGAAAACCTATCTTTCAAAAATAAAGGGAATATAAAAACTTTCTCAGACAAAGCAAAGTTGAGAAAGTTTATCACCACTAGACTTGACTTACCATAAATGCTAAAGTGATTTCCTCAAGTTGGAGGAAAAGGATGCTAATAAATAACATTTTGAAAATATGAGAGCATAAAACTCACTGGTAAAAGAAAGTACATTGTCAAATTCAAAACACTCTAATACTGTAACAGTGGTGGGTAAATCAACTGTATGTCTAGTATAAAGGTTAAAAGATAAAACTGTTAAAAAACAATAGCTACAATAATTTGTTAAAAGATACGAATTATTTAAAAATGTAAATAGTGACACCACAAACATAAAACACAGGAGAGGGACAGTAGAAGTGCAGAATTTGTGTACATAACCAAAATTAATTTCTCAGCTTAAAATAGTCTGTTTTAAGTATACAATGTCTTATATAAGGCTCAGGGTAAACACAAAGCAAAAGCCTGTTATACAAAGGTGGGTGAGACTAAGCTGACTTTAGGTGTGACCTGGTGCTAGTGGCCACAAGGGAGTGCCCATGTCACTCCTCCCCAAACTCCAGCAGCCCAGCATGTAGGGAAGAGAGTGAGAGACTTTGCCTGGCAATCCACGGAATTCTTTTGTATCTTACGCAAGTCCACCAAGGTGGCACACTAGGATTCTACAAGAGTAATAGCATTACTGGGCTTGGGGCACTCCCAGTGCTAATACGGTTGCAGTGAACAAAGACTTAAATCACAACACTCAATTTCCTTTGAATATCTGGAAAGCCTTCTCAAAAGGGACAGGTTCAAACAGGCCCAGACTGTGAAGATTAAAATAAATACCTATCTCTTCAATGCCCAGACATAGACAAACATCCATAAGCATCAAGAACCTGACCAAATGAACTAAATAAGGTACCAGTGACCAATCGTGGAGTGATGGAGATCCATGTCTGTTCAGACAAAGAATTCAAAACAGCTATCCTGAAGAAGCTCAATGATCTTCAAGACAACATAGAGAAGGAATTCAGAAGCCTTTCAGAGAAATTGAACAAATAGATTGAAATGATTTTTAAAAAATCAAGCAGAAATTCTGGATCTTAAGAATTCAATTGACAAACTGAGAAATGAATCAGAGTCTCTCAATAGCAGAACTGACCAAGTAGAAGAAAGAATTAGTGGGCTTGAAGACAGGCTATTTGGAAATACCCAATCAGAAGAGAAAAAACAAGGAAGAATAAAAAAGAATGAAGCATGTATACAAGATCTAGCAAACACCCTCAAAAGGGCAAATCTAAAAGTTATTGGCCTTAAGAAGGAGGTAGACAGAGAGAGACTGGAGTAGAAAGTTTATTGAAACAAATAACAGAGAAATTTTCAAACCTAGAGAAAGATATTAATATTCATGTACAAGAAGATCACAGAACGCTAAGCAGATTTAACCCAAACAAGATTACCTCAAGGAATTTAATAATCAAGCTCCCAAAGGTCACAGATAAAGAAAAGTTCCCAAGGCAAGCAAGAAAAAAGAAAGAAAGAACATGTAAAGGAGCTCCAATACACCCGGCAGCAGATTTCTCAGTGGAAACCTTACAGGGTAGGAGAGAGTGGCATGATACATTCAAAGTGATGAAGGAAAAAAACCTTAACCCGAGAATATTACACCCTGCAAAAATATAGTTGAAACATGAAGGAAAAATAAAGACTTTCTCAGACAAACAAAAGCTGAGGGATTTCATCAACACCAGATGTGTCCTACAAGAAATGTCAAAAGGAGTTTTTCAGTCTGAAAGAAAAAGACATTAATCAACAGTAAGACATCATCTATAGGTATAAAACTCACTGGTAACAGCAAGTACACAAATACAGAATACTCTATTGTAATTGTGATGTATAAACCACTTATACCTTGAGTAGGAAGACTAACAGACAAATCTATCAAAAATAACTACAACAACTTTTGGAGAGATAGATAGTATAAAAAGATATGGATGCAAAGAAGAAAAAGTTAAAAGGAGAGGTGGAGTAAAGGGTAGAATTTCTGTTAGATTTCTCATTACTTATTTGTTTGTAAGCAGAGTTGTCATGTGTTTAAAATAATTGGTTATAAAATATTTTTTTCAGCTGGGCGCGGTGGCTCACGCCTGTAATCCTAGCACTTGGGAGGCCGAGGCGGGCGGATTGTTCGAGTTCAGGAGTTCGAGACCATCCTGAGCAAGAGCGAGACCCCGTCTCTACTAAAAATAGAAAGAAAATTATCTGGCCAACTAAAAATATATATAGAAAAAATCAGCCGGGCATGGTGGCGCATGCCTGTAGTCCCAGCTACTCGGGAGGCTGAGGCAGTAGGATCGCTTACCAAGCCCAGGAGTTTGAGGTTGCTGTGAGCTAGGAGGACGCCACGGCACTCTAGCCCGGGCAACAGAGCAAGACTCTGTCTCAAAAAAAAATAAAAAATAAAAAAAAATAAAATATTTTTTTCAAGCTTCATGGTAAACTCAAATCAAAATACCTACAACAGTTACACAAAAATAAACAGTAAGAAATTAAAACACACTACCAGAGAAAATCATTTTAACAAAGGAAAACAGGAAGGAAGAAAAAGAGAGGACCACAAAACAACCGGAAATCAAATAACAACAGGACAGGAGTAAGTCCTTAACTATCAATAATAACATTGAATGTGAATCAACTAAATTTTCCCATAGAAAGACATAGAGTGGCTGATGGATAAAAAAAAATAAGTCAACTATATGTTGTCTTCAAGAAATACACTTCACATATAAAGACACACATAGACTGAAAATAAGGGATCGAAAGATATTCCATGTAAATGGAAACCAAAAAAACAAAAAATTAGCAGGAGTCGCTCTACTTGTATCAGATAAAATAGATTTCAAGACAAATACTCTAGAAAGAGACAAAGAAGGCCATTATACACTGATAAAGCAGTCAATTCAGCAAGAGGATATAACAATTCTAAATGTATTTGCACCCAACATTGGAGCACCCAGATGTATAAGCAAATATTATCAGAATTAAAGAGAGAGATAGACTCCAATATAGTAATTGTCAGAGACATCAACACTTCACTTTCAGATCATCCAGACAGAAAATCAACAATGAAATATTGGACTTAATCTGCACTGTGGACTAAATGGACCCAATAGATATTTAGAGAACATTTCAAGCAACACCTTCAGAATACATGTTCTTCTTCTCAGCTCATGGATTATTCTCAAGGACAGACCATAGGTTAGGCCACAAAACAAGTGTTAAAATATTCAAAAAAACTGAAATCATACCAAGTATTTTCTCTGACCACAATGTAATAAAACCAAAAATCAATAACAAGAGGAACATTGGAAACTATACAAACACATGGAAATTAAACAATATGCTTTCCTGAGCGACAAATGAGTCAATGAAGAGATTAACAAGGAAATTTAAAAATTTCTCAAAACAAATGAAAATGAAAGCACAATATATCAAAACCTATGGGAAAAGCAGTAATAAGAGGAATGTTTATAGCAATAAGTGCCTGCATGAAAAAAGTAGAAAAGTTTCAAATAAACAACCTAACAACACATCTCAAAGAACTAGAAAAATGAGAGCAAACCATACTTAGAATTAGTGGAAAAGAAATAAGATCAGAGCAGATAAATGAAATTAAAACCAAAAAAATACAAAAGATCAATGAAAGGAAAAGTTGCTTTTTTGAAAAGATAAATAACACACCCTTAGCCAGACTAAGAAAAAAAGAGAGAAGACCCAGATAAATAAAAGTACAGATGAACATAAGAAAGACATTGCAACTGATACTGCAGGAATTCAAAGGATCATTAGAGACTACCACGAGCAACTATATGGAAAACATAGAACAAATGAATACATTCCTAGACATATACAATCTACCAAAATTGAACCAGGAAGAAATCTAAAACCTGAATAAACCAGTAACAAGTAATGAGATAGAAGCAGTAATAAAAAGTTTCCGATCAAAGAAAAGTCCAGGACCCGATAGTTTCACTGCTGAATTCTACGAAGCATTCAAAAAACTAATGCCAATCCTACTTAAACTATTCCAAAAATTGAGGACGAGGGAATACTCCCAAACTCATTCTGTGAGACCTGTGTCACTCTGACACCAAAACCAGACAAAGACACAACAAAAAAAGAAAACTATAGGCCAATAATGAACATAGATGCAAAAATCCTCAAAATCCTACCAAACAGAATTCAACAACACATTAAAAAGATTATTTATCATGATCAAGTGGGATTCATCCCAGGGATGCAAGTATGGGTCAACATACACAAATCAATAGATGTGATACATCATATCAACAGAAAGAAGAACAAAAACCATATGATCATTTCAATTGATGCTGAAAAAACATTCATTAAAATTCAACATCCCTTCATGATAAAAACTCTGAAAAACATGGGTATAGAAGGAATTGACCTCAACATGATAAAAGATACATGACAGACCCATAGAGTATCATACTGAATGGGGAAAAACTGAAAGTCTTTCCTCTAAGATATAGAACAAAACAAGGGTGACCACTTTGATCATTGTCATTCAACATAGTACTAGACGTTCTAGCTAGAGCAATCAGACAAGAGAAAGAAATAAAGGGCATCCAAATTGGGAAGGAAGAAGTCAAATTATTCTTGTCTGCAGATGATATGACCTTATATCTAGACTTGAGAAACCTGAAGATGCCTCAAAAAAACTATCAGAATTGAAAAAAAAATTCAGTAAAGTTGCAGGATACAAAATCAGGATACAAAAATCAATAGTATTTCTATATGTCAACAGTAAATAATCTGAAAAAGAAACCAAGAAAGTAATACCATTTACAAAAGCTACAAATAAAATAAAATACCTAAGAATAAACTTAACCAAGTAAGTGAAATAGCTCTATAATGCAACAACCTACAACTCAGTTATCTACCCAATTTCATTTTTGGTTCCACTCAGTGAGGCTTCTCTCCTCCATCTCTTTGCCACCACACCTCTGAACCTCTCATCACACCATCCTACCCAGCTGAAATCCGCTGCCCTGTTGTTCACTGCAAATATTTGAAGATGTACATCAAACCTCAGGACATGCAGGAGGCCCACCTACTGCCTTCTTTAAATCCTTCCTTCTCACTCTCCCACATGCTGTGGGATGTGAACATTTTATGGCTGCATATTTTGTATTTTCTAATTTATTTGTATTTCCATTTCACCTGAGGTGAGTATTATGAATTTCTTAAGATAATTAGTACCGAAAACAATGCCTATCTATTCTAATTGCTGAATAATTTCATTTTAAATCTTCCATGATGCTTAGCACAGACCCATACACACAATAGGTACTCAAAGTGCTTGTTAAGCCTTTCTTGCCTGATGATTTAAGCATGCCCAATCAGGACAGACTGCTCAATGAACCACAAAATTCAGGCAAACAAATAACATTTCACCTGTTCCATTTTGATCAGGAAATAATCAATGAAGTCTTGAGGATTGTTCATGTCCAGGGATTCTTGATGTTCTTTTGTTTTCTCCAAAACATAACTTTTAATATAAGCAAAATTTTTTAAAATTTTTCTGTGACTTCCTGGGAGATAATCAATGATAGCAGGAAAACTATTGCAGACCTTAAAGATAAAAAAAATATTAAATTAAGCATATATTGAAAACATATATATCATATATTAACTGCTGATTTAAAACTGACATGAATAAAAAATGGTTTTCCTCTTTAGGAGAAGCATTTGATTGTACATAAAAGTAATCCTCTATGCTGATAGAGAGATTTAAGGGAGAAAATTATGACCAGAGAATCAAAGACAATAATAATTTTCTATACTCATATACTATTTTTAGAGTATTAAAGCATCTTTATGTTAATTCTCTTATATTTTACATTATTTCTTCCCTACAGCTTGAAATATAGAATGGCATGAATTGCTATGATTCATATTTTCTAGATGAGGACAAAGATTAAAGAAGTTTCGGTAACCTGAAATAGAACACAAAGTCACTCCCTGCTATTTTTACTAGCAAGCAGCCTCAGGAACAGAATCACTATTTTAAAACTGGGAGGGGTGCAAAGATACCATGAAATACCAATTCAGCATTTTATGGATAAGTAACTGGGTACCAGAACAGTTAGGTTACTTCTGTAAAATCACAAGATTATTTCTTAGGCAGAGTGAAAGACAAGACATGCCAGCTCAGCACAGGGAAAATTGTAGTGTTTTTTTTATGCTTCATACACCCCAAAAGGCAATCATTTTATCATCCTAACTCTGGTTACCTTAGCAACTAGGATCCAAGCTGAACCATGAAATACCCCCGAGGCTACACAGAGTTTTGTGGCTGCGTCTGTGCTACCAAACATTATCCCCCCTTGATGTGCTAAATCAGGATACTTTTTCCCAGTAATATGATGAAGAGGTCTCTAGGTGTTGACTGGGGGACAAGCCCGTGGGTAATGGAAGCTTTTTAACAAGGGCCTTGGATCTCCATTGAGAACCACGGGCATGCTTTTGGGAGTCACCAAGTACTGCCTGGAAACTGGGTTTTGACGTTTGGTGGAAAAATCACTAGCCAATTCCAGCTCTATATTCGGGCATTTGTTTTCTTGTCTGTAAAATAAGGACATCTGCTATCTTTCACAGACGTTCACTCTGTGATGCTAATATCTAGACAGGACTGTGGCATTTGACCATTCACTTCACAAAGTGATGTCGCCAAAAAAGACACAGCAGACACCTCCAAGATCCACAAAAACATCCAAAAAAATCAAGGAAAAACAGAATCAACTTTTACAGAACTCTGGAAA
The DNA here is from genome assembly GCA_028533085.1 of Varecia variegata. Lineage (NCBI taxonomy): Eukaryota > Metazoa > Chordata > Mammalia > Primates > Lemuridae > Varecia > Varecia variegata. The sequence goes on along the minus strand of CM052446.1, from coordinate 35,899,063 downwards.
ACAGTCAAAGGTTTACAGCAACCAAGAGAAAGCTGAATCATAAAAAAGGGAACTTAAAAATGGTAAGGTAGCTTTGCGGTAATTGTATTTGCCCTGTCCCACCTCCCTCACTGGCTTGGCAGTGGGCTTGACAAGGGCAGCTCCTGTCCCAGAGTGGGATCCAGGGTGCTGGTTCCAGAGGGACCAGAGAAGACCTTACTTGTAAAGAATTCTGTTTGTGTCTAACATGTCTGAGGACTACCTGAAGGACTAATACAAGGCCCTTGCCTTTGTTTCACCTGATTCAGAATTCACTCAAGAGAGAAAAGCAATGGGCAGTTCTCAAAAACCCTGTAAGGCAAATGAACAACCCACAGCCACCTGGAACAAAAGATTACAATTAAAGCACACAATAGAGCACTAAAACCCTGGAGACAAAAGCCAGGAAGACAGTATCTTTCGAAAATTGAAACATTCAAAAATGCACATGTATACTGAGAAAGTTAGAAAGCCACAGACACGACCAGGGCAGGATATAGGCTAACAAAAGACCTGAGAAGACTGTAAGCTTTCACCTCTGGCTGAAATCCAGACTCAGCTTCAGCAGCAAGTGGAGGCTGTAACAAGGAGTGCTCCAGAACAGAGCCAATCTGGAAGCGTTTTCCTCTCTCCTTCCTTCTTTCCTCACTTCCTTCCTTCTCTTCCTCCTTCTTTGTTTCTTTCCTTCCTTCCTTCCTTACATCTTTCCTTCTCTATTTCTCTCTCTCTCTCTCTCTCTCTCTCCCTCCCTCCCTCCCTGTCTTTATCTATATCTATCTATCCTTTTATATTGGATGCTCATATTCAGGGAAATTTCTATCAAAACTAGCTGACCATAATAAGCTAAGGAAAAAAGAGAGAATTCAGAGACCACACATGACAAAGAATACAGACTTTACAACAATAGGTTAGAAAGAAAACTAAACCACAGCTAGAGCCTTCAAAAAGAAAGGAAAAGAAAACCCTTAAGGAGTGAGAAGAATCTGATTTCCAGAGTCACCACACTATATTATTGAAACTGTACAATTTTCACACAGTCACTTCACAGCTTAGTCCATGTAGAATTTTGGACTTGTCAGAGAAAAATGTAAATAATGTGTTAGGAACAGAGGCTGTTGACCTCACCTGCATCCATGGGGAGCTCACAATCCTGTGGTTTTCCTCAAATTTTTCCATCAAGTTAAGAAGAGTATGATCTCTATAATCAAAACGATTCCGGAATATAATGGAGCAGATCACATTGCAGGGAGCAAAGTTCAGGATAAATAGAGGATCACAAGGTGAGGCTAAAGAATTGAAAACATTTTTCAAATACCATTAAAATATACATAAAAAACACTTGGATAACAGGTAAATGTAATTTTAGAATCTATGAAGCAATGTCTACCTAGAAATTCCCTTATCAACAAAAACTTGAGCATACTTAAAATAAGCACATCACTTTTCCTGTGAACCTGAATTAATCATTCCATCCTAGTCCATTTAATAATGGTTTCCCAAATACTCCATTTCTATACACAATTCTGACCCAAGGTGCCTGTTGCTTTTGAGGGCAAAAGAAAAAAAATAAAGAGGCCACATTTAAAAGCACCTAATAATGCAAGTCCTCAGTGCAGAATCATGTTTATCTAGAAAACTTGTACACAATTAAGCATTGATATAGGGAGGAAGAAAATATAATAATTAGGGACTTGGGAATATTTATACAATGAATAATTGAAGAAACTGTGTAGAACAAGCAGAGGGGAAGACTAAAGAGAAAAAGATATGGGAAATTCAGTTATTTGATGGAACAAATGTAACAAAGAAAAAAGCCATCCCTGTTATATGACAAAAAAGCTAACACAAATGAACACAAATGAGAAGATAGATTTGTTTGCCAAAAATCAAAGTAAAATAAACAATCTTTATTTCAGACTTAAATTACAAACAAAATAGATTAAATTGATAAATGGAAGATTTTTATTTCCTTAATTCAATATGGAGAGGAAAAAAAAAAGAGTTTCCAGCTCTAGGAAGTGGCATCACCAGGCCCCACATTTAATTTATCTGGACAAAGCCTGCCCTTTGTTGAATTCTGGGTTATTGCTCTATCTAGCCATCAAAAAATATCACATTATTATAAATTTTTACATTTGACCATCTTGTAGGTCAATTCCATCATTTCACAGATAAACAAAATAAGCAATTTGTGGACAATTTTTAAACTATATTGTTATAATCAAATCTTTAATAAAATTTATGTGTCAGAGTATCATACATGTAATTAAGAGTGACTTGACTTGAATCAAAAGTGTTGTGCAGTAACTGTTGGGAATTAAATGGTAGGAACCCTGCATTTATTCCTGCATCTGCCCGACACCCAATTGGTGTACTTAACATGGACAGACTATACAGACATTTTTTTCCCTGTCAATATTCTCTAAACAATGCAGGGTAACAATTAGTTACATACCTTTTAAATTGGATTAGCTATTATAAGTAATCTAGAGATGATTTGAAGCATGTAAGAGTGTTAGGTTTACTTAGAGTGGGAACCTGAAAAGTATGTATAGGACGTAATACTCAGATAGTGATCATAGCCTGTGAAACAAAAGCCGAAGGAGTCTGGGAGTCCAAGGTTGTAAATCTAACTTCCACCAGAGACAGACAGCTGCAGCAATGCGGATTTCCTATCCCCCTTGATAAGGATGAAGCTACTCCCTCCCCTATCTCTGCAGGTGCTGCTCACTCACCCCAGAAAATCCCCCTATGAAACCCAAGGCTTTCCCCTCCTTCAGGGTGGACACTCTTTTGGCCTCTACCCATCTGCAGCAAGATGCTCAAAATAAACAGCATTTTGCTACACCTCAGGCTTCATGTGTCTCCCTCTTGGCTCTGGACCTAACAAAGAGAATACACAGAAGTTATATGCAAACACTACATCATTTTATATAAGGGACTTCAGCATTCATGGATTTTAGTACCTGCAGGAAGACCTGGAACCAATCTCCCATGGATAACACAGGACAATTATGTGTGAGAGTTTGATAAAGGAAGTGGACGGGGTGTGGCCTCTGAACACGCTGGTTTATAAATCAAAGGTATGCTGCAGACAAGATATTTGCTATGTCTAAGAGTTAGCTAACCCTGTGAGGGGCAGTCCCTTTATGGGTCCCCAAGGTCCCCAAGATGTCAAAGCATCATGAACTATAGGAAATAAAAAACATGATTAATACACATAAATAAAGATGGAGAAAAACATAATGAAAGCTGAATACTAAACCAATTTACAATTAGGGAAGGCAGGGTAAAGAGTTATAATAATACTTGAGTCCAGGTGTGGTGGCACACGCATGTAATTCTACCACTTTAGAAGACCAGGACAGGAGGACTACTTGAGGCCAGAAGTTCAAGACCAGCCTGGGCAACATAACTAGAACCAGTCCCTGCTTGAGCCCAGGAGTTCCAGGCTTCAGTGAGCTATGGTCATGCCACCACAGCCAACCCTGGGTGACAGAGCAAGACCTTGTTTCAAAAAAAGAAAAAATAGTTGATATTTAGTTAAATAAATCATTTTATGACTTGGTATTTGTGTAATTTGCAGGATTATGGTAGAGCATATATTTTCTGAAAATATATAAAACAATATAGTAAATAGTGGCATTAAATAATGCCAGCTGATAGTTTTCAAATGATTATTTAACAGGGAAATTACAATTGATGGGAGCTGCACTAAAGATGCCTGGGCACTTAAAACCATAGATAAGCATCATTACTGGTGGAAATTGTAGGCACAAGGCTTGGAAAAAGGCCCCAGACATGTCAGTGAAGCTGATCGTGCAAATACAGACTAATTAAGGTAAAGCACATGTCATTTGTTTCATGCTTGATAAGGGGGTAGGGGGTCATTCCCACCATGTCCACAGGACAAGTGTTCCCCAGGGAAAAGTTCTTAAATAGGTAACCCACAATGACACTATAGGAAAAATCTTGCTCTTTAAAATTCTTTCAAAATTAGACTCAAACTTCGACCTTCATGATGTAATGATCTGAAAACAAACAAGGTTTGGGACAAACCAGGATTACATGACCTCTTATACCCACAGTGTATGCACAGTCATTGTGTACAAACACAACAAGCACAGATACACACAAGCTCCCTTGGCTCTTCAAACCTCCCCCACCATCTGAGGGCTGACCGCCAGGACCCATAATGAAAGATCTGGCTGCCCTGAAATGTTTCCAGGGAAATCATCGGAGAAGGCAGCAGTCAGTTAAGGTCAGTGTATTGTATATTTCAAAATAGGTAGAAGAAAGGTCTTGAAATGTTCTCAACATATAAAATGATAAATGCTCCCAGTGATGGATATCCTAGATACCCTGACTAGATCATTAAACAGTCTATGCATGTAACAAAATATCACATGTACCCTCACAAATATGTAAAAATACTATGTATCAATAAAAAAATTAAATTAATTTTAATGTAGCTGGTGTCAGGCAGATGTGGGTGGGGGAGGGGATGGGTGTATACATACATAATGAGTGTGATGCGCACCGTCTAGGGGATGGACACGTTTGAAGCTCTGACTCAGGGGGGTGGAGGGGCAAGGGCAATATACATAACCTAAACTTTTGTACCCCCACAATATGCTGAAATAAGAATTTAAAAAAATTAATTTTAAAAACTTTTCTAGGCAAAAAAAAAGTCACCCACCCTTGGTTTTTCTCAACTCCTCCACAAGGCAGCGGGCTTCCTCTTGAACACATTCCTCAATCCTCCTCTTCCCCATCCCAAAATTCCGCAGGGTCATGAGGGTGAAGCGCCGGATCTCCTTCCATCCATCTCCATTGCTGAAAATGATTCCTACCAGAATGGGAAACAGAAACTAGCAAGGAAATTGCAGGTGAAGAGGAGGGAGCTGACACTCCACAGCCATGTGGGAGGCCAAGCTCTGCCGTAGGAGCTCTTCAGGCCTCTGTTGTCCATCCTCCCCAGCCCCCTTTACCACTGCTGACTCAGGCACAGGCCCACCTACCAAGCCCTTTATTAACTCTTTGAGCCACTGGGAAATGGCCTCTTCCAGAAAACTCCTCTCCATGATCAGTCAGGGCTTCCTTCACCACCTCATATCCATGTAACACCACAGCGGGCTTCATGCCAAAGTACACAGTGAACACCGGGCCATAGGCTTTTGAGAACTGAAAATAGGAAAGGAGATTCAAATAGCCACAAAAGACGTCAGTATTTGGTCTATGTATTGTATATGATTCAGACTGACATTATCAGCATATTGTTGATATTTTTATTCTCCCCAATACAGCTTTAAATATTTCTGGCTTTAATACATATATTGATAAATATGATGGTGATTGTTACAGCTGCACATATAGAGCACCTCGGATGTGCCAGGCAATGGCCCAGGCAATTAGCATGTAGATTATTACACTTAATCATCACATCAACACCTCAAACTAGGTTTAGTTACTCTGTTTTACACATAAGAGAGATTGAGTTTTAAAGAATTTTAAGTTCATTTTCAGTGTCCCAAAACTAATAAATAGAAGATCCAAATCTGAACCCTGCTTAGTCAACCTCTGATGCCTGATCAATTCATCATCCCCAATGTTCACATTTGGATCAATATTCAGCTGCTAGAACACACTTCAGGACTAACTGCAAAGCTCTTCCCACAGGATTCTGAGTCAGGTGTCCTGTGATATATACTAGAAATCTACATTTTTTAAAATCACCTCAAGTGATTCTACCGCCCAGCCCACTTTGAGATCCTCTGGTATGATCACCACAGAAAGAGAGTGGGCACAACAGAGGCAGTCCCAGGACATGTAGCATCTCATGGAAGAACAATTTCTTCCATGTTATACATGCTTATGTCACAGACAGCAGCTTTGTGACCAGGCCAAAAGTACTACCCAGCCAGCCCTAATTAATTCTTTCTTTCATTCACATGTTTATCATGAATTCATAGATATTTCCTTGACATAAGGCATGATTTGCTACCTTGGAGAAGTTTAATGATCATGGATAATCTAAATGAAATATACAGCATATACAGTAGCTGACTTCTTGAATAAAATCTCTAATCACAAAACACTTCCATTACCATTTACCTTCAGGCAAAAAAAAAAAAAAATCATAGCAAATGACTGTGAAACAAAGAAGGGCAGTATGGCAAAATGCATTATTTCATTCCACTATTTATGACAATGACATACCAAAAAAATACTCCACAGTGGGTATTTGCTTTACAATAACATATTTTAATAATTTGCCTCCAGGAATATAGAAGGGATATTCCCTTACACTGTAAAAGCCGTATCTAACATCACACTTAATGGTGAAAAGCTAAAAGCTTTTCCTATAAGATCAGGAAGACAAGGATATCCCCTCTCAATACTTCTGTTCAACAGAGTACTGGAAGTCCTCACCAGAGGAATTGAACAAGAGAAAGAAAATCAAATATATCCATATTGGAAAGGATGAAGTGAAATTGTCTGTTTGCTGACAACATGATCTTGTATAGAGAAAATCCTAAAGATTCCATCAAAAAGCTGCCTCAACTGATAAACAAATTCAGTAAGTTGCAGGATCAACATAAATGTGCAAAAATCAGTAGCATTTCTATACACTAATAACAAACTGAAAAAGAAATTAAGAAAACAATACATTATGGTAACATCAAAAAAAATACTTAGAAATAAATTAAACCAAGGAAGTGAAAGATATGTATACTGAAGACTATAAAACATTGATTAAAGAAATTGAAGATGACACAAATAAATGCAAAGATATCCCATTTTCATGGATTGGAAGAACTAATATTCTTAAAATGTCCACACTACGCAAAGCAACATACAGATTCAATGCAATCCCTATGAAAATCCCAATCATATTCTTCACGGAAATAGAAAAAACAATCCTAAAATTTGTACAGAACCACAAAAGACCCCAAATATCCAAAGCAATCTTGGCCAAAAAGAATAAAGCTGGAGGGAGGCATCACACTACAGGATTTCAAAATATATTACAAAGCTATAGTAATTAAAACAACATGGTCTTTGCGTGAAAACAGACACATCGACCAAAAGAATAGAATAGAGAGCCCGGAAATAAACTCACCCATCTTCAGTCAGTTGGGGTTTTTGACCAAGGTACCAAGAACATATAATGAGGAAAGAACAGTCTCTTCAGTATATGGTGAGGAAAAAGTTGGATATCCATAGGTAAAAAGTATGAAAATGGACACTTATTCACCCCTTATACAAGAACCAGCACAAAATAGATTAAAGACTTAAACATAAGACCTGAAACTAAAAAATGACTAAAAGAAAATAGAGAGAAAACTCCATGACATTGGTCTGCACAGATATCTTTTGGAGATTACCCCAAAAGCACAGGCAATGAAAGCAAAAATATACAAATGGGATTCCACCAAGATAAAAAGCTTCTGCACAGCAAAGGAAACAATAGAGTAAATCAATGCATTGGGAGAAAATATTTGTAAATCATACTGCAGATAAAGGGCTAATATTCAAAATATATAGAAACTAAAACTACTCTATAAAAGAAAACAAATAGCCCTATTTAAAATAGGCAAATGACTTGAATGGACATTTCTCAAAGGAAGACATACAAATGGCCAACAGATATATTTTTTAAATGCCCCCAAATTTTAATCATCAGAGAAATGCAAATTAAAACCACAGCGAGATATTGCCTCACTTCTCTTAGATTGGCTATTATAGATAAAAAAAGATAAAAGATAACAGGTGTTGGCAAACATGTGAAGAAAAGGGAACCCTTATACACTATTGATGGTAATGTAAATTAGTACATGCAGTTGGGAAAACAGCATGAAGTTTCCTCAAAAAAACTAAAATTAGAACTACCAGATGAACTAGCAATCCCACTACTAGGTATGTACCCAAAGGAATTGAAATCAGTATGTCAAATAGATGTCTGCACGTCCATGTTTATTGCAGCATTATTCACAATAGCCAAGATATGGAAACAACCTAAGTGTCCATCAGCAAACAATTTTTTAAAATGTGGTATATATAAACAAATACTATTCAGCCTTAAAAAAAAAAAGGAAATTCTGTCATTTGCAATAACATGGATGAATCTAGAGGGCATTATGTTTAGTAAATAAGCCAGGTGCAGCCAGACAAATACTGTATGATCTCCCTTATATGTGGCATCTAAAAAAGTTGCACTGATAGAAGTAGAGATCAGAGGCTAGAAGGGTGGAGGTGGAAGGGAAAGGGGAAGATGTTGGACAACAGGTACAAACTTACAGTTATAGAGGAGGAATAAGTTCTGGTGTTCTACTGCACAGCAAGGTGACTATAATTTTAATAATAATGCATCGTATATTTGAAAACACGTAAAAGACAGCATTTTAACTGCTCTCACTACAAAGAAATAATAAATGTTTGAGGTCATGAATGTGCTAATTACCCTGATTTGATCATTCCACAATGTTTCAAAACATAACATTTTACCCTATATATATTATTATTATTTATTAATCAAAAACAAAATTTTTCTTAAAAAGTATGGGTTAATTATTTACCTTTTGCAAGTCATGAAAGGAGCATAAAGCATACTTACATTGGTAAAAGATTTGCCAATGTCCTTAACATCCATCTGCAGCATATTTCCAATAATTGGGAGAGGAGTGGGGCCAGGAGGGAGCTTGCCTCTCCCAGAGCTCTGTCGCCAGAGGAAGAGGAGAAGCAAACAGGAGAGACAGAGCACCAGGACCACAGCTGGGTCCATTGCAGCCTTCTCTTCTTACCAAGACAACTGTGAGCTTGCGCTCCAAGGCTTTTATAACACTATCTGCTAATTCCTTATGACTCATTAACACACAAATAACCAACCAGCTAGATAGACTTTACTCTCTCTTCTGAAAGGACTTCAGCTCACTGAAAAATATATAAATGATGTGGCTTTTTTTTTCTTTTTGGCTCTCATTTTCAATATCCCACCATAGAGATTCTGGTTTAACTAGTCTGGGCTAGGATCCTGGTTCTGCTTTGGCTTTCTTAAACACCCCAAGTGTTTTCAATGTTTAGCCAAATTTGAGAACCAATGAAGTAAATTACTTCATCAAAAATTATTCAACATTCTGAATTCTTAGATTGATGACCAGTTGGAATTTATGACATTGATGATACTCCAAGTATTATCCCTTGTATATAAAATAATATTTATACTATAAATGCTTTCTCAAACACTGAGATACTTTCCTCTATAATGAAAGCCTTTTGAAATATTTTAGTGTGCTGCCTAAACATGAAATAGCTAACATAACTCACATCTTGAATGACCAAACATATATGTGTAAGTAGCTAAGTAAATACACACACTTTTTCCCATTTAACCCTCTAAAAGCACTGGAAGGCAGAGATTGTTATTTTTTATTTTCCCAATGGGGAAAGGGACACTCTGGGAGAACAGGAGACCTGTCCAGTGTCCCACAGCACATAGGTGGCAGAACTGGAATTTGAGCTGAGATCTTCTGATGTCCATGGGATACATTATGGCTTCTCCTCAAGAACAATTTTAGAAAAACAAAACAAAATCCCCAAAACATTGGTTACTTGGAAGGTATATCACACTGACTGTTCACAAAATAATAAGGCTGTACATTCTCAAGAAAAGAAATTTTAAAATGGGTTTCTCCCCTCTCCTTCACTGCCGAGGTGAAACTTGCTCAGTATATAGGAGGGAAGAGCCCATCTCAGGGTATTTAGTGGGGACAGCTTGGGAAACTAGGACTTCTCCCACCTCCCACTCACCTCCAGACATAGCTGCTTCTGTTGCTTCTCTGGTCTGTGTGTGTCAGAATTAATAGAATGAAATATTGCACAGCGAGGAAGGGAAATTATATAGATGGAACAACAGCCATGAGCTTCAGTGGTGGATGGGAGGTAGGGAAATCATGACACAGACCCACAGCACAGCACAAACACAACAGGCAAGCCGGAACAGGAGAGGACACTTAGTGGTCTGAGGCTCTAAAATATCACTGGAATGAAATACATTTCTAGATCACTAATGGCAATGCTTGTACGAAGGCACATTCTGTAAAGATATCTGTAAAGATATCTGTAAAGATATCATTGCATGGTTCTAAATGATTAGTACAGTTATTTCTTTTTATTTTATATATTTAAGGTGTATAGCATGATGTTTTGATATAAATATGGTGAAAGAATTACTATAGTGAAACAAATTTAAATATCCATCACATTCCAGTTACCTTTTTTGTGGTAAGAGCACCTAAAATTTACTACTTTAGCAAATTTTCAGTATACATACAATATTATTAACTATAGTCCTCTTGCTGTACATTAGATCCTTCTTAGATCTATTCATCCTACCTAACTACAAATTTATATTCTTTGACCTAGTTTTTCCCATATCTTCTCCCTCCCTACCCCAGTAACAAACATTTTACTCTCCCTTTCTATGTATTCTATTTTTTTATACACCATATAAGTGAGATCATACAATATTTTTTTTCCTGTGTCTGGTTTACATCACTTAGCATAATATCCTCCAGGTTCACCTGTGTTGTTGCAAATGACATTATCATCTTCTTTTTAAGGATAAATAATATTCCAACCACAATTTTTGTATCCATTTATCTGTGAATGGACCCTTGTTTCCATATCTTCGCTATTGTGAATAACACTAGGTTAGTACAGTTAAGTAAGGAAAAATTAAGTTTTACCAAGACCCCAGCTATATAATGTCTTATTGGTCACGTTTACAGGAATTCTGACAATTTACAGAGAATTTTCATACACATCATACTCTCTCAATTACCCTTGCCATAAGGTAAAATCATTGCCATCAGAGGGGGGAGGCTGGGCCTTGGACATTCAGTACCTTGGCCAAGGACACACAGATTGCAGGTGATAGAACTGAGGCTGGAACCCGTATCCCCTGGCTCTTGCATGCTTCTTCCAAGCAAGAAATTCAGTTCAAACAGATTCACCAACATTTACTTACTGTGTACTATTACTCAATATTTCGTGATTCAGCCTAACCAGTGACCTTCAAATAAACATGGAGTCAATAGTTGCAACACAGGTGGATTAAAATGAGGGTCAGATAATGGTTTTGTGACCTTTAGCACTGGAGTAAGTTCGGGTTTTGGTGAACCCTTTATCTGGGACAAAGAGAAGCAGTTATTTTACTGCTAGACTCACATGATTCTGGACTCTAAAAGAACCACACTAGCTTATTTTGGATAAAATGAACTCATTGGTTCTGTTTAAAGCAATTTTTTTCTTTTTTGAGAGATGGGTCCCTGTTCTGTTCCTCCTTCCCTCCACTGAGGCCCCTGCCTGGCCCTTTCTCTTTATAGAGTGAAAGAATCACAGATACTGGGGACAGAAGGGACCTCAGAGATCCACTAGGCTAATCCCTACTTCATTTTTAGAAATAAGCAATTGGTGACCCAGTGAAGCAAAGTGTCATCAATGCATCAGTACGAGACCTTGTTTTAAAGGTTGATGATATGCTATTATATCTACAAATTGATAAATGAACTCAGTAAAGTCTCAGGATACAAAATTAATGCACACAGATCAGTGGCATTCATATACGCCAATAACAGTCAAGCCAAAAGTCAAATCAAAGACATGACACCTTTCACAACAGCTTCAAAGAAAATTAAATATCCAGGAATATATTTAACGAAGGAGGTGAGAGACATACAGAGGGAGAACTATGAAACACAGAGAAAAGAAATTATAGATGTAAACAGATGGAAAAATCTGCCATGCCGATGGATTGGCAGAATCAATATTGTTAAAATATCCATACTACATAAATTGATCTACAGAATTAATGCAATCCCTATCAAAGTACCATCAGCAGTCTTTACATATCTAGAAAAAATAATTCTATGCTTTGTATGGAACCAGAGAAGACCTCATATGGCCAAAGCAATCTTAAGCAAAAAGACCCCTTTCCGTTTTGACAACCAAATATGTCACTAGATCTTGCCAAATGTCCTCTGGGAGACAAAATCATCCCTGGTTGAGAATCACTGATCTGTAGTGGGGCGGGAAGCCAAGCAGTGGTGGTGGGATGGGGATTGGCTGGGATGTGACACAATGAAACATCTGAGGGTAATGGAAGTGACCTATATCTGGATTGTACTGGTAGTTATACAAATACACACACATGCACACCCCAGGTAGTTTGTAGATATATAAAACTACAGGTAGTTTATAGACATATAAATGTCAAAACTCATTTAGTGTACACTTAAATTGCACAATTATTAAGGGCTGGAAGGAGGGGTGGTCTCAGCCCCACAGGAAAAACATCATTCCTATGATCAGGAACAGAAGGCTGTCTAAGAACTCTCTGCCTTCAGACCCACAGCAGGACTTCAGGACAGAGCCTAGAAAGTATCTCGGGGTCTTTGGGGACCTGAATCTGTCCTTGACTTTGGTTCCCAAAGAAAGGAAGTCTTTAATGATGTTTCCACCTCCTGAACACATGAGCAACTTTGTAACAATGGAGGGTTTGACCCAAACAAATGTTGGGTCCTTTCTCTGTACTTTGCCCTTTACTAAGATCTTGAAAAGACCAAATCCCAGGCATCAGTCATGTACAGGAATACAGAGATTTTAACACACACTTCTCAGGAAATAATAAATCAGACAGCCAAAAAATAAGCAAATACATTGATTTGCATAATATTTATTAAACAGGAAAACATTAATTTATAGAGAAATTTACTCTCAGTAATCAGAAAATATACATTTAGGTACAAATGGAAATGTTCGTAACATTGACAAGGTCCTAGGCTACAAAGAAGTATCAATATATTCTAAAAAGTTAACATTATGTGTATCTTGTTCTCTGGCCACAATGCAATGCAGGTAGAAAGCAATAACGAGACAACTTTAAAAAAATTCATATACCTGCAAATTAAATATCTAAGAAATCCTTGGGTTAAAGAGGAAATAATGAAAGTCAGAAAACATAAATAACAATGAAAATATAATACTACCAGCCAAAACTTACAGGATATGCCTAAAGGAGTATTTAGAGAAAAAAATCTATCTTTTAAATATTTTGTTAGAAAATAATAAACACTGAAAACAAATTAGGCATTTAAGATGTTGCTTATCTTAGACCAAACATAAAGAAACAACAAAGAAAAAAATTTTTAAGATGAAACCAGAAATCAATGAAATATGGTAAAGAGAAAGATTTAACAAAACTAAAAGCTGATTCTTGGAGATTAATGATAGCCAGAAGTCTGGCAAAATTGACCAAAAGAAAAATAGAGAAGATGCAGAAAAATAAAATGGAAGAAATGCAAAATTTCAATAAGACGCCTCTTTACAACAATCAGAATGACAAAATTAGGAAAGTAAATGAAGTACTGGCAAGGATGTGAGGAAATGGGTACTCAGTACTGCTGGTGGGGGTGTAAAATCAGACAGCTATTCTGAAAAACCACCTGGCAGTATTTAGTGAAACTGTACCAGACAAATTCTTGTACAGATCTGTAATATAAGGAAATAAGTCAAATGTGGTGGATACACATTGAAGAACTAATATATGATCAGCAATATGGACAAATTTTTAAAATATAGTGAGTAAAAAAGAGTAAACAGAATGTAACCTTAGAGTAGTATACCCTGCACACCAGCAGATTCCCAACATTTGATCTCTGTACCCCTTTACAGTTTTAAAAATTACTGAAGACTCACAAAAAACTTTTATTTATGAGGATTGTATTGATCAATATTTGCCATTTTAGAAATTATAGCTGCAAACTTTTGAAATAAACAAGCACCCATTCCATTACTCATCAGAGCAATGATGTCATCACATATCATGTAGCCTCTGGAAAACACTGTACACTTGAGGGAATAAAAAAAAGGCAAATGTCACAGTGCTATCATGAACAGTTTTGATATCACATATTCCCTTGACAGGATCTTGAGGGCTCCAGATCACATTTTGAAGAGATGTGTCTTATACTGATTCTGAGATACATTAACTTTTTCTCTTCCTGCCTGTGACACTGGTTAGAATAAGTTTCAAATCCATTGTAATATATATTTTGCAGCAATAGTCTTATAGGCACTGTGTAAAGCATTTTTCTGCACATACCATTTAATCCTCACAACAATCTGAGAATTAATGTTGTTTCCCTGTTTTACAGATAAGGAAACTAAGGATCAAAGAGGTTAACCAATTTCCCAAGAGTCACCACAGCTAGCTAGAAAACAGAATGAAGATTTGATCCCAGAGCTGATCATATGGTTCATGCTCTTAATCACAAAACTGCATTGCTTCTTGTGATTCATATTTTTATTTTTTATAGAGCAGAAGACACTGAGATGTGAGGTTTATGGAGAGCAGTGATTTGGGCTATTGTCCAAAATTAGGATTTCATTTTCCCACTGTAACTATGCCCCCAAAATACTGGTTTAACTTTCTGGCTGGAACTTTCATAGGTATAGAATGGTCTTCTTCCCTTAGACCAGATTCTGGCTATAGTAAAGGATGGTCTAATCATCACCTAAAGCAATGCATCACATAATATAGAGTGCATCTTCACATACTCTATCTTATTTGATATGCAAAGGAAACCCATGAACAAAGTTGGGCAAGGATTATTAGCTTTATCTTACAAAGAAACAGATTTACTTAGGTTGCCTTACCCAAGTTGGTACATCAGACACAGCAGTAAATGAAATCCAAGTCTTCTTCCTATTGCATGCCGTAAAAGAAGGTTGTATCTTTTCCCCCCTCTATATTTTCAGGTCAAATGTCAAAAGTTTTTAAGAAGGTCCACTCATTCTGCACTACAATTGCTCTCCTCACTTAACATGCTCAAGCCTAACTTCTTTTTGGATCCTGCAAGCCAGGAAAATGCCTCAAAATTGCAGGCACATGTTTACAGCAGAAGAAATGAGAGAAGTGAAACTTGGGCAAAAAGAATTCTTTTACCCTTCACAGGAATAAATCAGATAATGCCATTGTCCAAGGAATAGATACTTCTAATTGGTGTCAGAGAGGCATAATAGCACAATAAAATGATTCAACGGTTTGAATATTGGCCCTCTTGCTTGAGCACTATCTGCAGTAGTTTACTAATTACCATCACTGAAATTACTATTAATAAAAGGTAGTGGTGGTGGTACTTTTCATTTATTGAACATTAAGTTGCAGACATTGCATAAAGCACTTTATGTACATACCATTCATTCAGCCATATCCTTGAGGTATCATTGAATTTAATATATGTCCTTTTGTACATTAACCCATTTAAACCCCACATCACTGAGGTAAAAGTTACTATTATTTCCCTCATTTTTGCAGAATGCAGTTTATAATTTCCAGAGCTAAGCTTTACCTACCATGCTGGATTATGGAACTAAGTTTACAAAACTATGAGGAAATCACAAAGTACCTTTCTCTGACAGCCAGAAAAACACTTCTAATTCAGGGAAATACATGTATTAAAAGTGCAGTGGTGGTAAGTATACTCACCTAAGGGAAGTAGTTCAAAAGCTACACTCAGTTCTGGATAATAGCAGTACTAATTCCAAAGGTGTAGGCTGCTTTTTCAGTGACATCAGCTGCTGGCTTCCAATTCATTCACGTCTCTGATTGTTGGCTATTACAAGTCTGCCTTGCCAGTAGAATACGTTTGTAAGAATTAATTATGGAGGCTGGGCACAGTGGCTCATGGCTATAATCCTAGCACTCTGGGAGGCCTATGTAGGAGGATCACTTGAGCCCAGGAGTACTAGACTAGCCTGGGTAATATAGTGAGACTATGTCTCCACCAAAAAAAAATTAGCTGGGCATGGGGGCAGGTGCATGTAGTCCCAGGTACTCAAGCCTGGGCAAGAGTGAGAACCATCTCTTTAAAAAAAAAAAAATTATGGAGCTCTTCAGTGCAGGAATGAGGGAAGAGCTATGTCAAGACACCTGTATTCTATCTTAAGCTGTTTCCAACATACTTCACAGGGTTGGGTTAGTCACTTTACCTTATTTTGTGCAGCAAATCTCAGGACTTGCATGTTTAAATACTACACATGAACACAAAACTCTAGGCTGCAATTTTCTTCCTTCAACACATCGGTAATTTTACTTTCTATTTTACTGTTAAAACATCTGATCATTGTTCATTTTTGGGTGATCTGCTTTCTTTAGGAGCTTTAGATGATTCTTTGTCTTTGATGCTCTTATTTTTACTATAATGCATCCAGGTGTAGTTTTCCTTAACTTTTCTGTATAGCACTTGATAAACTAATCCAATGAGGTCTTTGACTTTTCTTTAATTCTAAAACTGAAGGTTTTTTTTATTTAGTGTGTTCACTCGCTTTTCCTAAATTCATTTCTGGTTTGTTTCCAACATGCTCTCTTATATAGTGGTTACAAAACAGGGAGGATGCCCGATCTTGTGGAGACTATGAGAGGCAGACGATTGGCAAGAGTGGGATATTTTGTGAGGGAGATCAGGGACATTCATTACAAGGTGAAATGTGAGCCAAAACCCGAATGGCAAGGAGCCAACCATGGTCTGCGAAACACGACTAAATATCAAGTTTAAACAATAATGAATTGATCAGTTTTTTTAAAGATCACCTTGGGGTTGCTGGTGCCTTTCTTCAGGTCTGCTCAGACCTGAACTTTCCCATCTTCTCCCCCAAGAAAAGATTAAAGCTGTCTTGTACCAATTCTCTCTTGCACCCTCGTACCAGTATCAAGGGGAATCAATGGAAAATGGAGGAACAAGTAGGAGTACGGGCACAGGGTGAATACCCCATGCTCCCAAACGAGCCTGTCTGGTTCTCAGCACAAGATAGTCATGTCAGAGATCTCAATTTGGTAAAACATTAAAATGAGTTTCATCTCATATCAAATATCCAAACAGAATAAACTTAGTGTTAGCAGCAGCAGCCCCAATCCTTACTCAAAAATCCAGTAATAAATGGTACACAGAATAAGAGAGGCAAATACATGTATGACTGATTTGTTCTTACCAGGGGTTGTATTACCATTTATTTCATCTATATTAAGAGAACTTGTCTTTTTATTAATTTAATGTTTCCCAAACATCACTAATTAACATACCTGTCATAATTTTTGCTATGTAGTAGTACACGATGATACAGTTTAGAAGAGTGGTTTACCTTGGGATAGGGTTATTAATTATGAGGGCAAAGTGCACCCTCTGAAATGCTAACAACACTCTATTTTACTCTGGACTCTGGATTGTAGTTACCAGGTGGATACAGATGAAAAGTAAACACCAAGTTGAGCACTGTCCTGAGTGTATCGTGCCTCAATAAAAAGTAAAAAAGAAAATTGCCATGTGTGTGCGGTGCCTATGTTTAAAAACACTTCTTTAAATGACTTCTTAAAGCCAAAAAAGAAATGAAAGAAATCATTATGTTACTACTTTAAGTGGGCAGGTTGCAGTGGAGTACTTAGCATAAAGACAGCCAGGCATACTTTATTTTGTAAATGTTCTAAAATACTTTAGAGAAGAGCAATAGCTCATATAATGGAACCACTGTCAAAGAAGATCTCTTCAGGTGGTGTAAGTACGACAGTGAAAGATATAAAGTGCTAAGCCTCAGGAGGAAATAAACAAAAGACCCAGAGATGTTACTTAGGGGCTATCTATAGATTTATCTGGCTAGAGGAAAAAGATTTTATTTATAAAAGAAACAACAGGAAAAATTATGGACAAGTTAAATTCACCCATCAGGCCTGGTGTTCTCAAACAGGAAGTTGTGGACATAGCTCAGGAATAAGTTTCAAATGTATATTTATTTCGAACAAATTTAAATAAGTTTATAAGCACATTCTAGATCATATGGTTGACCAACAACACTGTAATCAAGTACAGCTACCTGGCATTAAGTGCTTGATATTCAATTTATGTTGGTATCAAGTAATACCTAAAGAGATAATATTTTTATTATGTCTGATTGCCATTAGCTTGGCAGTGTTGTTGAACGCCTGTCCCTCTCAAGAGAACTACGATACAACATGTAGTACTGTAAGCTTAGTTTGGCAATTGTAAGCAAAAAATATACAAAATTCTAAAAAATATTGTTTTGTAATTCACTTTGCAAATCATTTTAATTTTTAATTAAGCCTGTTTAATTTAGACTTTACATTATTAACTAAATTAGGGATGTAAAATGTGTATCAGAGACAAGCTTCACTAGATTTCATAAAGGGATTACACCTTCTCTGAATGCAGCAGTAATAGCAAATCAAATTACAACAGTAAGTGATTCCAAATGAATGAAGATCAAAAGAGATCTTTTCATTTTACTTGTAAGTATAATTCCTTGGGCTTCATTTTTGTAACCATACCTAATGGTGAAGTATTAAAAACTATAGTTATTTGTGAAATGTACTGGCTAAGCTAATACAGCAATGGAATCTTAAAACGTCACGACATTAACTTGCAGTTCAAAACTAATTCTTTGAAAAAAAGAATATGGAATTTAAACCATCAGAGGCACTTATTTAATGTTCTTAATACAGTGCTTTGTAGGCTTCTTGGAAATTATTACCTTTATTGTTATTCCTTCTTACATACCTTCTTATACTCTACCTTCTTGGCTCAGGCCTGTAATCCTAGCACATTGGGAGGTCAAGAAAGGAGGACTGCTTGAGGCCAGGGGTTTGAGATTAGCCTGGGTAACATAATGAGACTCCATCTCTATAAAAAATAAAAAAAAATGAGCCAGCATGGTGGTGCACACCTGTAGTCCCAGCTACTTGGGAAGCTGAGCTGGGAGGATCACTTGAGCCCAGGGTTTCCAGGGTGCAGAGCCATGATTGGGCCACCGCACTCCAGCATGGGTGACAGAGACCCTGACTCACCAACAAAAACAAAAACAAAACAAAGTATTACTTCAAGTTGCTATGACTAAAAAATCATATATAATTGCTAAGACATTAGTAAAAGATTCCATCAAAAACATTTGTTTGGGCTGGGCGTGGTGGCTGACACCTGTAGTCCCATCTACTTGGGAGGCTGAGGCAGAAGGATCACTTGAGCCCAGCAGTATGAGGTTGCAGTGAGCTAGGACAATACATTGCACTCTAAACCAGGATGACAGAGTGAGACTCTTGTCTTACCGGAAAAAAAAAAAAAAAAAAAAAAAGAAAAAGAAAAAACATTTGCTTAGAAATGTTCAAGTGCCACTTTCACCACAACTCTTCAGACATTCAAGAACTGCCTAATAATATGGAATACTGTCTCACTAAACAAATAAGCTAATAAAGCATTTTTCATTATTGGATCAGGTTGTGGAAGACAAGGCCGAGTTTGAGAATAATCTTTCATATAACATAAAGCAGGGAGTACTTTTGTTTCAGTATCATGAAATTAGTCCATGACACCTGTTCCCCTCTGTCCCTTGCTAAAATCTGGAAACTAAAATGACAGTAAAAGGATGAAAGGCAATACAGAGCTTTTAAAGGATGGGAAAAAAAGAATATAAAAAAAAAAAAAAAAAAAGGATGAAAGGCAAATTAAACCCCCAGGACAACAGATGACAACACAAGAATTTGGAAACTCAAAAATAAATGCATGAATGCTAACTGTCTCAAAAGACTAGAGAACTAAAAGTCTCAGATCTGGATACAGGCTGTCGTTTAAATAACCCCAGAAATTGGTTGAAAGAAGCAGTTAAAGCTAAAGGCCCCACACCTCCCTGTAATGTGATTAATTCTCCCTTGCACTGGAAGAAAACTGAAGTGTTCACTCCCTGGAGAGGTGATCAGAGGTTATCTGGAATTGGGAAACCCATGTATACACAGGGTGCAGTACCTTACTGAATACTAGGGAAATAACATTTTGAATAGTAAGATCTCCAATTCCCTTTCCCTCCTTCTCACTCAAAAAGAAAACTAGCAAAGTATATACCCACAAAGGACAAGAGATTGGAGGACGTTTCTCTCAGAAAAGATCTACAGACACAGATAATCGGGGGACTTCAAATGGCCATGTCAAATCACACTGCAGTAAAATTCACCTGTTGACAAGACCCATACATGGAGCTTAGAGAGATTCCTTATAGCTTTTTGATCCTTTGGTCTTAAATTTGAGGAATAGTCAATTAATCCAAGGCATTTGAAGAAGCATCCAAAATAAAAGACAGAATAAACCAAACAGGCCGTGAATGGTGGCTCAAACCTGTAATCCTACCACTCTGGGAGGCTGAGGCAGGAGGACTGCTTGAGGTCAGGAATTTGAGACCAGCCTCAGCAAAAGCAAGACCCCTACTTTAAGAGAAAGAAATTAGCCAGGCAACTAAAAATAGAAAAAAATTAGCTGGGCGTGGTGGCACGTGCCTGTAGTCCTAGCTGCTTGGTATGCTGAGGCAGGAGGATTGCTTGAACGTAGGAGTTTGAGGTGGCTGTGAGCTAGGCTGACCCCACGGCACTCTAGCCTGGGCAACAGAGTGAGACTGTCTCAAAAATAAATAAATAAATAAATAAATAAATAAATAAATAAACCAAAGGGAATAATCATTTAAATGAAATAAGACTTTGCCAGGGGGTGCAGGGGTACCTTAAAAAGTTCTAGCCAGAAAGAGGACCAAACCATTAGAAGATGAAATCCTCAAAGAAATCATTCAAGAAAACTTCCAAGAATTAAAAGAGCTTTACAACAGAGTAAAATAAACAAAAAAAGATCCACAACAAGGGTACATCATTGTGATATTTCAGAAACCAGAAGATAAAGACATATTAGAAGATCACATAAAAAAAGCAGGTCCCTGCACCAAACGACTAGAAATCAGTGTCGATAGATTTCTTCACAGAAACACTGGAAACTGAGACAATAGAGTAACTTTCAAAAATCTGAGGAGAAAATTATTCTTAATCTAAAACCTCAAACTGAAACTATCCATCAAATGTAGGTATATAACAGAAACACTGTCAGATTCACAAGTTCTCAAAAAATTCATCTCCCTTGAATCCTTTTCCCAGGAAAACAATGGACAACATAATCAACCAAAATCAGGGAGTAAACCAAGGAAGAGGAAGACATGAGATCCAGTAAACAGTGATTCCAAAACAAGAAATAGTCAATAGGAATATCTAGGAGGATGGGAAAGGAAGGTTTCAGATTTAATGTGTTCTACAGTCCAGATTAAAGAATGCTACAGGTAGGAGTGGGGGTGGGGAGGATATATTTGCAGGGGTAGGTTTACTACTGAATCACCTGATCTGTTTGAACATATTGAGAGATTTATACTTTTGGAGAGTCTGGATAGAAATTACTGATAGGTAAAAAAGAGAGCTATTAACTTCAGAGGTAAAAAGCTATACAAGAGTGAAAACACAATCAGCATATATCATGCCTTATCTAAAGGACAATATTTACATGGAGACAATAACATCAGTAATTATTATATACATACACTAAAAAGATAGAGGAGGCCATTATTACATGTTGAAGTAGTGGGAAGTGGTGGGATTCTAGACATATTTACAAAGTATGGGCAACAGGACTTCCTTTAGAACCAGATGTGAACTGAGGAAAAGAGAGATGTCAAGAATGACAGCAAGATTTTTTGGTCTTATCAACTGGGAATTCCCATTTATTGAATAAGGAAAATGCAAAAGAAGCAAATTTGGATAGAGAGGATCAAAGTTCAGATTTGGGATAGTGTGAGTTTTCAGACACCAAGCAGACAGTTGGACATGCAAGTTTGGGGGTCAGGAGAAAGGTTCTGGCTGGAGATGTAATTTTTTAATCATCAGCACAGTTGGTATTAAAGAAATGAGATAAAACCATCAAGGGAGCCCTAAACCCTGCTTAGGTCATTCCAATGTTTAAGGGTCAGAAATACAAAAAACAGCAAAGGAGAATGAGAAAGAGGCAGAGAAGCAGGAAGAAAATCCAGGCCAATGTGTTTGCTAGGAGCCAACTAAAGAAATTGTTTTATGGATTAGAGTCAACAACTGTATGAAATGCTACTAAAAGATAAAGTAAAATGAAGTCACTGAGGTTGCTGGAGACCTTGAGAACAAAGATAAAAATCTGATTGGAATGGGCTCAGGAAAAAAATGGAAGAGAACAAACTAAAAACTGTGAATACAGACAACTTTATTCAAGGGGTTTTGCTATTAAAGAAGTGAGACTTTTCAGTTGGCTCTGGCTAGGATAGGCAATAAATCCATAGCAACAAGAAAGAAGGATATACCTAAGATGGGGTAGGGAAAAGAAAGGAAAGGAAAGGAGAAAGGAAAGGAGAAAGGAAAGGAGAAAGGGAAGGAGAAAGGGAAGGAGAAAGGGAAAGGGAAAGGGAAAGGGAAAGGGAAAGGGAAAGGGAAAAGGAAAAGGAAAAGGAAAAGGAAAGGAAAAAAACAGAAAGGATACATAGACATATACGCCACTAGGTTTACAGATGCAGTGTGACAATTTTTAAAAAGTCTTTTCTAATTGCTTCTATTTTCTCAGTGCAACAGGGAGCAAGGTGAGAGTGAGGCGATATTAGAGATGTAATGACAGAGATGAAGCTATAAAACAGTCATTTAGGAGAATATAAGAGAACAGATTAGGAAAATTTAGTGTAACTTGTAAGCAACTCACCAATGTCAGGATCATGAATTTCAAGCAAGACTTAGCATACTTGTATGACTGTTAAACATTTTCATTTAAAAAATAAAAACAAAAAACTGCTCTGTAGTCTGTTCTTTTCTTTGGTCAACTGTTCTGTTAAAATAGTTGTTCTTTTGAGCCCTAGTTCCATTATCTTAAGGCACAGATAATGTGATCTGCATTTGAACATACAGATAACAACAGTAACATTTTTCTGTGAGATAAACCACCAGCACAGAAATGTATGGTTCAGGGAGCATTTCTCCTCTTCAAGGTGTCATCAGAATTTCTGTCTCATAGTCTGATATCCTTTCACACAGGGCCTAAATTGTGCCCTTTTTGGCCTTTATGCTCTATACACGTTTGCACTACTTATATTCCTAGTTCTTGTTTTCTTCTCCCTATTTAAGCTCCCCCTATAAATTGTCAGGGACTCTACTCTCTTGTTCTATTCTTGTCCTACATGATATAATAATACCATGTCCAAGTTCTGATCTTTCATCAAGACCCTACAGTTTCTTCCAGAGCCTTCTGTGTTAGCCCAATGTCCAGTTTAAATCTTTGTATGACATATACAAACATTAGTACTAGTGAATGAAACCAAAACAGTATAATAATATGGAATCCGAAAGCCAGTCAAGTCTTTTGCTATTATTTCACTTAAGCTATCACTTTCCTGAAAAAATAATTTGATGAGGTCATCTCATAATAAACATTTATTTGGTAAACTATCTTATTAAAATCAAACAATTTCTTCCTTAAACAACAAAAAGCATAATCCCAATCTCCTCCCATCAAAAGCCCACTCCATAATTGAAGTACCAAAAACCCATAAACTGTATTACTAAAACAAAGGGGGAAAAACATTTACTGAACTTCCACAGGAAGACTGTATAAATCTGGAAGTGGTTAAGTACATATCAGCCTGTACCCAAGAGTACTACCCAGTCTCAAAAATTAACTAAAAATCCAAACTTAATATGGATACTTCTTTGTTCTTAATAAGGCTCAGAAAATTATCCTCTATTAAGTATGCAATGGTACTAGTTTACATTATATAAACTGATATAATCAAAAAAGTAAAATGGACAGTGTGGATTTCAAAACCAGTATCAGTAAATCATTAGATGTAAACAAGAACATTTAAAAGCCATTCTTTAGCTCCAATTTAAAACAAACATTCAGGACTGGAATCTTCAGAATTTTCTAGTATCTTGAATATCCCCATCTTCTCTTTAATTGGTCCTGAGGCATTCATTTGATCTAAGAGAAAAATATTAAGACAGGTAGTTTTTTAGAAGTATAAGAACCTGAAAAGAAATCATAAAAGAAATTTCCAATATGATTTATAGGAAGTGAGTCATCTGTGCAAACTTTAAAAACTCACAGTAATACAGGGCACTCTCTTCCTTAATTAGTGAGATTTAAGAGCAAAAGCAAAAAGGTACACTCTTCTCATTTGGATAACTATGATCAGCTTTTAGGGAACACATAATCTGAAGCATCAGTCTGCTAAGCAAAATCTCTTCCACTGAATTTGTGGTCAGATACACAAGTTACAGAGCAATAAAGAGAACACCGATTTGAATTATATTCTCAGAAATGTTTTAAAATGAAGCCCAATCATGGTTAGTTTAAAAGGTGAGAAGCAAGACACCACTGAAAACTCACCTTTACAAACATATAGAATCATTGCCAATATATAGTCTTTTAAATTTTTGTCAATGAGACAGCTATGGAATAAAGTCTCTATTGATTTTAGTTTGTATTTTTCTGATTTCTAATCACATTTGTATGTTCATCGACATTTCTTTCTCCTGGTAATAGTCTGCTCTTATGTTGTCTGTTTTTCTTGTTGATTTTTAGTTATTTTGTTTCTGTTTATATGTTACAAATATTGTCTGAGGTTTCTGTCTTACATGTTTATGGTATCATCTGTTTTAAAGATGACTTTAATATTAATGTAATAAAAATCTACCCATCTTTTCATATAATTTGTGAGTTTTGTACCATGAAGAAGTCTTTTCTAATCCTAAAGTCATAAACATATTTTTCCGTCTTCTTTAGTTAAAATTTTCTTTTAATATGTAGGTTCTGAATACATGCTCAGATTGTTAATGTAATTAAAATGTGTTCATAAGTATAGAGTGAGGTGAGGAGGATGTAAGTTAATTTTTCCCCTGCTGATTACTAATTACCCAGCATCATATATGGATTAATAGGAATTTCCCCTCTGGTTTCAAAGGCTATTCTGTCACTAATTGATCTTCCATGAAAGTTTGATAGTCTTTCTAGGTTCACCACATTGTACCACTATTCAATTTATCCCATTATGTGCCAATTCTTTTTAATAAGACTTAATACCTGGCATAGATTATCTTGTTCTTCAAAATTGTCTTGGTTCTTGACCCTTTACTCTTCTATATAAATTTTAATAACAGTCTGTTCTTTAAGAAGTCATACTGAGATTTTAATTAGAAGAGCAATGCAAGGAATTTAAGTTAGTTTGGGGAACACTCACTTATTTTTTACATTAAACATGCATAAACATGAGTAGTTAAATCTGTACATTTATTTGGACTTTATGTTAAATATCCTTCAGTGTTTCATAATTTTGTCCATAAAGGCCTTAAAAATTGTTATATTTAATTCTAGGTATGTTACAATTTTGTAGCTGTAGTAAAATATCTCATTTACTAAATAATTATTGCTGTTACACATACTGCTAATTCACAAGCAACCCTCTGAATTCTATTCTAAAAGCTTCTGGATTCCCTTGGACTTTCTAAGAAGAATATGAGACCATCTCCAAATACAAGCAATTTGGACTCTTATTTATTATTTCTGTAACCTATTTTTATTATTTTGTGGTATTAGGACCTCTTTCTACACTGCACAATCACAGTAGGAATGAGAGCGATTATCCTTGATTATTCTTGATTGTAGTAGTAATTTCCTAGATGAATGTTCCTTATCAGCAAAAGAACTTTCTTTTCTATATCTAGTTTTAAGAATTAGGAAGATTATTATACTGTTATGTCAAATGAGTTGTGGGTATCAAATGAGGTGATCATCTACTTCTCCTTCATTCAATTAATGTGAATCATATTAACATTTTCAGCTGTTAAACTACCCTTATATACATTGTATACTATAATAGGTGAAATTAAGGTATTAATGTTAAGTGTCTTAAATGTAATAATGGCATAGTGGTTATATTTAAAAACATGTTCTCAGTAAAAAAATGCGTAATAAAGTATGTGCAAAATGTCATGACATCTGAAATTTGTTTTCATACTCTGACAAAAGAAAAATGGCAATGAAACAAGATGGATAAATGTTGAGAACTATTGTGGCTGAGCAGATTGCTTTATATGGGGTCCAGCATATTATTCTGTGTGTATTTCAAAGTTTCCATTAAAAAAAAAAGCATGTTACTTACCAATGAGATCACTTCGATCTAACAACAATTCCAGATCTTTATCACTAATGACTTTCTCTCTTGATCCTTTTATCTCCCTATGAAAAAAACATTCAAGTCTCTATGAATAAATCAAAACTATAAATGACATCTTTCTAAAATTAAACAAAAAAATCTTACCTTTCATAATCTCTAGATTTTAATAATTCCATTAATTCCTTAGGATCTAAGAAATTCTTAGACTGATTTAATCCAGATTGACCACCTTTGAAATGATCTAGAAAAAAAAAAATTCAAGAAATTCAAAGCATTAAAATTCCTTTTAAAACCATATATTACAGGC